>OY728151.1:683729962-685001212 GCA_963277665.1 Viscum album
AAAATTATGATATTTTTTCAATCTTCATAGTCAAATCATTAATTTATTATTATATTATAGCCATCTAGTTAAATAAACATATAAAAGCCACATATTCAGCTTTTGTGGTGATTAATTTAATAGAGTTATGTATCTTGCAATAGCAGATAACACTAATACCTAATTAATGAAATATCTCACCTAATGTATATTTCATGTCATTTCTATCTCCTACCCAATCTGCATCAGAAAATACGAGCATATTCAGTTGCTTACCAATTGTGTACATCAACCCAAAATTCATGGTTATTTTAATGTATATAAGAACTTTTTTATTATATATTAAATGTGAATCCTTAGTATTATTTTGATAATACTCACAAAGGGACATCTTTGTTTAGATTCAATGAGAAAATGTAAGATTCAAATTTTTCTTATAAAATATTTTTTAATATCACTTTATTCTTCAACATCTTTCATGTAATTCATCCATACTAATATAGGTTTGGATACAAGTTTGGATTCTTCAATTTTAAATTTCATTTATAAATCCTTTTCAAAGTTTATTGGGAATTATAAATAAACACTTCCTTCCAAAAAATTGGTAATCATAGAAAATACCTCAATTCTCTAAATATAAACATCAAAAACAAATTATTCATTTTTCTAGAAAAAATCCTTACATGAACTCTCTTTTTCACTGATAAAAATAATTTCATTAACATAATTTTTTTAATAGTAGTATTTTCTTCAACCATATACACAATAAGGTCATTTACAAACATTCATTTTTTAAATTTATTCTATCACAAGCATCCATTCAATATAGAGTACCCTGATCTACGGGGGTTATTTTTTCCCATAGACTTCCTTCTTAATCTTAAAAACACATGCTTTATCACTATTTGGAATAAATACATCAAGAATCTCAATGTAATGTTTTAATCAATATCTTCATTCAAGAAGGAAGATTTTATGTCTACTTAATATATTTTATACTTCCTATATGTTTTTACTACTTGTAATATCCTCGTGGATTCCAATATTGTGGCATGAAAATTTCTCTACAAAATAAACTTCCTCAACCTATTAATACATATTATATACAAGTCTATAATTATTCTTTATGACTCCCCCTTAATCATTCAACAAGTATATGGATAACCACTTGGTACCTATAATATTTTTTTATTTTTTTCAAGGGAAAATATCTCATGTGTCATTTATATTCATCTAATCTAGTATATCATCCCTAGCATTAATACATTTTTTATTTTTTAAAACATTACTATCTGCATATGGTTCAATGTTTTACGTAACATTTATTTCATTATCAATCCTTAATCTATTACTTGTATTAACAAGATAATTATGATGTCCCATTATATTATCAACTTACATGTCAATATTTAGATTTTATTACTTCATTTAAACTACAGCACCATCTTTCTAATCACTGGTCTGATCAAATTCAATATTCCCAACAAGGTTCTAATTCAAAACTAGTTCCTCACTTACATTCTCATAAAGGTGTTCACTCTATTCCCCAGAGTCCTATCTCTATTTCGTTTAAAATATTAATGTTTTATTTATATTCAATTACCTTAAAATCATAACTTTAAGCCACATAAATAATATTTATTTCATGTATCTATATCATTTTACATTGAACAATTATCCCAACCTTCCACATAAAATTTCCTAGATTTTGTTTTTTGGTTTTTATCAAATAGAGACTAGAAACAAAAATAATGTAGGTAATATTTGGATATATACTATACAATATCCCATAATAAGGTATGATAGAATTAGGTCATCGAAAATACCTTTTAGTAATTTCACATTTATAAACACAATTACTCTCTTAAAAAACATTGAAATGATGGACATAGAAAGCATTTTTCTTACCATTTACAAAATAATTAAATTCATTATCTTAGAAAAAAAATTATATTAGGGAGTGTTGGAAGTATATTTTTGATTCATGGTTCTAGGATAAAAAATATATGATTCAAAATCATTCTCATTAGACTTCATTTTATTATTAATTTTAAATTTTTAGATAGAATCCCCAAACTCTTTCTCATGATACCTTTTAAAAAGATTGAAAATATCCACTACCTATAACTTATGTTTCATTAAAAAAACATGTTCTAATCTAGTAAAATAATAAATAAATGTTATTAATTATATGACACCTCAAAGGGATTGATGTATCATTGATCCACATAAATCTAAGTGGATTTATTTTAGTGGTCTAGTTGATTTGATTTCCAGTTTTTTATGTCTTCTATGGAATATAATCCCCTTTTAATAGGATTCACACACCACATATCTGTATCTACTCAATTTGGGTTGATATATTATATAATTTTATCTTGATATTTTTCTCAAAATCTTATAACCATTATAGAAATGTAATTTGTTATACGGGTCATTTTTTCATTGAAGAAGGAGTGATTTCTTGGATTACAAATCAAAAATAATTTCGCACTTTGTCTATCATATATGGTAATGATTCTTCCATATTTTATTCTCTTGATGATCCATGTGTTTATTTTTAAAATATTATTATTTTTTTATCATATAGTTGAATCATACTGAAAAATAATGTTTAATCACATCAATTTACAAAATGTCACCATATTTCAAATTTTGGTGTTCACTTTTAGTTGAACCAATTCATGTGATCCTCAAGATCCATCATTTACAAGAGTGAATATTCCACCACAGTGTTCATAAATTTTATTTTAGATATTAAAATCTATAGTCATATAGGACGAATGGCCACTGTAAAGAATCTATGTTTTTCTTTTATTGTTAGCTTTGAGGAATACAATAATTAGAAATGAATTCTCTGTTACAATTCTTATCTGAGTCTTGAATCCTAAAATTGACCTATTGAGTTTGTCCTAGAAAAATGGTAATAAATTATTTATAATAATTACCTAATTGATCACACCCCTTATATGTATCATTGAGAAAAAAAATATATTTTGACTTGGTAACTAAGATAAATTTCGTTTCGCTATTTGATTCTTCTCACACTTTCTCTTTATATTATTATAATGGATTCCCCTGAATTATTTACATATCTGATTATATGAGAGTAAAAAGTTTTACCATAATATATATTGATTATTTAGAAAAATTCACAACATCAACAACAGCCTTTGAAACTAGTTCTTCCTTAAAGAAGATGAATTTATCATTAATGTCAATATTATTTTCTAGATAATTTCCAATCTTCCATCTACTTTGGTTTTCGGGAATCATGATTTATCAAGATTATTTCACCATTATTTGATATATATGTGCTTTTTTATAATTTTTATCATCTCATTATTATCAATATTTTGTTTTAGGTTCTATATTATAAGATGAAATTGATTTAATATTTTTTGTAAGTCATAAGTGTTGTATTTAAATGAATTTTATAAAAAACATTTTATATTTCTATGATGACATTTAATTAATTTTTATATCCTTATAATATATATATATTATTTTTTATATGGTATTATCAACCTTATGACATCTTTAAAGTATCTTATTTAGTTTTTATTCCTCATTACTAACCTTATTATAAAGATCCTATAAGATTCTATATTTTTAATAAAATTGTGCCTTGAAAAGATTTTTCACTGACATAATCAATTTATTTATTGTGAAATTAATCTTTATATTTAATAAAATTTAAAACTTAGTTATTTATAATTTTTATTTCCTTTTTTTGTTGATAAGGTATTTCCAGAAAAACATAAAGATTAACTTCTAGCATGAGTTCAATATATGTTTCTTCTCCTCCTTCTCCAAAACTAGTTCTTTATTATTTTTATTCACTATATTCCTTGAAGTTAATAAAATTTCCAACTTAGTATTATTTATAATGAAAATTTATGATAGAGTATTCATCCTCTTCTTTTTTATGGATACTTCAACTTTTTATTCTTTGAACTTTTTCCTTTTTATCCCCAAACTTATTACATTCATTATAACTCCACCCAAATTTATTTATATAAGGCCTTTCTTAATCTTCTTCATCTTCATACTCCAAACTATTATTTCTTGATAAGTCACCTGTAAAGTTTCCAATTTCACTATAAATAAAAAATTTAAGTAGAATCATTCATCTGAACTTACCCTTTCCCTTTTTATGTTTTTAAATATAAGGGAAAATTTCCTCCTATAATATTTATCATTTCCCTCATCATCTTTTAACTCAATAGAAACCAGTTTAACCTCCAAGATCTTATATTTTGTAATGGATTTGAATGTTATTTCATCTTAAACATTTTTCTTGAACATATTAAAAGTCCTTACCTCAAAGATGAGAAGATAATTATGAAATTACACTAATGATAAGTCTTCCATATCATCCAAAGATGATATATTTGGATCAACTATTTCTAGAAAATTTCCCATTAACTTATTTAATATATTTTAATATTAAAAAAAATCATCAAACCCCCAATGTAACTCACTATCTAATTAACCATGGTTAAGTACTCATCAACAGTCTCATATTCATCCATTCAATGGTCTTCAGAAAAATATTTCCAGAGTTTATGTTTTCATTCCTTAACATTAACATTTTCATCCTGTATGTTTTCTAGATTTTCTAATGTTACATTGTATAATTTTAGAATAATTAATTTTGTGTTCAATTTTTCAAATAAGGTTGAAAAATTGAATTTTTTTATTTTCAATGTACTTCTAGATTTAACTCATCTATAAATACCTTGGGGGCGCCTAATTCAAGGAGTAAAAAACACTTTGTCATAGGTACGGAGTGGCTCATTTGAATTTTTTATTTATGTTTTGATAATTACTTCGCCTAAATTTATTTTATATTTTATTATTTACTCATAGTTTTTTATCTATTATTATTCTATATTTAATCTTTTATTTAATGATACAATTTTATGAATCTGTTATTCATTTATTAATATATATTTTTCTATTATCTAATTTTTTCAGTATTATATATGTTATTATATATTATTCCTATTAATTATTGTTATTATATTATTTAGTATTATTTTGGACGATCTCACCTTTTATAATTGTAAAATGTTTCTTAGAATAGATTCTATTTGACGTAGAAGAAATGAAAAAGTTATATTAACAACTAGATATTGTAATGTATTTATTATTTTTTTATTTCTTTGTATTTTTATTATAATTTGATCTATAGAATGCTTAAATTCATAAATCTTGTTGTGTTAGATAACTTACAAAATTATTTATGTTTACTTTAACTATAAAGAAACATAAATTGATCATTAAGACGTTTTCAATTTGGTCAGAAGTCATAGCCATAATTATATCATATTTTTTCATTTTTCATATTGTATTTTATATAGTTTTTCTATGATATCATGAGATATATAAGTAAAATTTAATATATAGATCTTGTATTAGAAATATATTTGAATTTATTAAATATTATTCAATGGGTCCAAAAGAAAATTATACTAATTATATTCTTTAATATTGGACCAGATCTATTCATTTAAATTATTTGTATAATTTAAAAAATTATGTACTCAACATCATTTAGGAAAAACCCAAAACTTATGATGTGTATTAAACCTTATAAAGATCTAAGAATCCTTACCAAGTGGATTGGACCTTATAAAATGGACATAACCTTACAAATATTTAATAAACCTTAGGAAGTAGATAGAGTCATATAAATATATAATGAACCTAAGGAATATTGTGAAGTTGATCTTTAAAAATTCAGTGAATAATTTTACAGAACCTATAAATTATGTATATATATTTTTTTGGGAGTCCTATCATTGAAATTCATATACACATTATACAAAATTCACTTTCTGATATCATTTTTTAGAATGTATTGTGTTCTACATAACTATTTACATGATATAAAAAGAGTCTCACATGTATTCATGTTATAATTCATAGATATAAATGAATTATATTAAGGATTCCAGAAGCTGTGGATACACCACGACACACTTCCCTATAATGAGATTTACTATTTTAGGATTCTTTTAATATGTTTCATATAGAAATATTTAACTTTGAAAACGTTTTTTTACTTATAGTAATCGGAAATAAATATTATAAGTATCATTTTTAGTTGTCATTCATGATACTGTGATATTATTCATTACTATATATGGTAAATGAGACAACATGGGACAATACATGGAGTTTTTATGGAGGATGTATTATATGTATGACTCATTTTATGTTATAATTTAATTATATATTATGATTATGGGACATATAGATTTCAGAAGTTATAAATATTAGGATTCAAGGTTATTATAGGTAATGAAAAAAAGGAATTCAATATTGTGATTGGTTATCATAACTTATCACTTCTTTAAAAATGATTGTGGTTATATGCTCTAGTTTATTATGTCTATTATACTAAAATACACTTCAACACTATCTTATTTGTTCTATATAGTTTATTAGCTTTATATTCATCATTATATTCTAAAGATATTGAAGTGGTTATAAAAACTTTCTTGTAGAACTAGAATAGAACTATGAATCAGATGTTATAAGTAGAATTTTATGTTATCTAGAGTTTTGTTCTTATGATATGATCATATAAAAATTATTATCACCAACTAATGTTGTGTCTATTAAAATTAATTTCTTTATAAACATTATTATAAATTTATTTTGAAGGTGTTAAATAAAATAAAGATATTGAATTCACAGAGGTTGACTTGGTATATTTAAATGTACATCTAAATCTATTTCTATTTTTCAAATAAATAAGAACTTCCAATGACATATATTTTCATGGAGGATATTGAAAATGATTTTAAATTTATTTTTCTAAAAAAATTATTAATGATGGATGATTTAATGGGTATATTTTATTCTCTTTGTTATATATGTGTTGTATAGAATAATAGAGAGGATTCAAATTGAGAGAATAACATAAATAAAAAAAATGAAATTTTCTATTTGTATATTTCCAAATTAACGATAAATTTAAATAATATTTTATGAATGGATTATGTGATAAAATTAGAAAATAATATTCATTACTAAATGTTATGTGTTTTTTTTTTTGTTTTTATACACTCATTTATGATCATTCTACTGCATGGATAACTTCCAAACTATTATTACACAATGAAGGATTTTTTTTAAAGGGATGATCCATCTACTATTATTTTAAAGAGTTTTGAAACTATAAAATGAAACTAATTTAACCTATATATAAAATCCTTTTTAGCTTAAGTGATAATTTCATATACTAATTTATTGATTGAAGTTTTAAAAACATAAACCAATTTGTCGAGGTTCCTAGTAAAAATATCTGAAAGATTATAAAAATATTTGATGTACCATGTAATAACTAATTGAACTCGTGTTGTTTGATACATAGTAAATGTATATGAATGAAATCACCAATCTAATATTGAGTTCCAGTGGAGTGTACTAGGAGAGACTCTTATTGCCCTAAACCACTACAAAAATAATGTTTTTCATTCTCTTTATTTATTTCTACTACCTTACTCGATTAAATAGAGATGAAACATTCAAAATTATTTTTAGAGGGAATGTTAAATTACAAAATACTTTCTAAAGGACTCAATTCACCCCCCCCCCCAACATTTGGATTCATAAACCATGGGGGAAGAAGTTTCATCAAAGAAAGATTCATGATATTTCGAGTGTATAGTTCAATAATTAAGCATTATATTCAAAGAACATATCTTACTATCCATAATAAGCTATAGTGAATGATCTGAGTAACAAAGATATATTTTTGTGGAATGTAACAACCCCTCCCTCCATTGGTACCCTTTATTAACTAAAATTGAATATGAGAGTGACCCTTGTATACCTCCTTCAATAGGACATGGGTTGGTGAAAACATTGAGGCTATAAAAATGTATAAAATGGAAGTCATAACACTCTATATATTATATTAAATGATAAATATCCCTTATTAAACTCCATAGAATAAATAAATAACCAAAACCAATAAATGTAATGTCACACCCATGACTTTTTTTAAAATTCATTTTTTATTTAATTTTCATTCCTGATTTTTTATGGGGATTACCACTCATTTTGGTGAAAATGGTGGGTTTTGAAAATTTGGGCTAAACAGTGAGCCCAATTTTAGATTTAAAAATAAATTTCGTTTCTTCTATAACTCCTTCAAATTTTACTATTTTATACCCATTCCACTTCTCAATTGTCATACACTGATATATTAAAATCAACATATCCTTTTGGGTCTCATAAAAATCCATAATCATGAGGGATTTGGGTTTTTTATTAAGGTTTTAGGCTAGCCCGAAATCCC
The DNA here is from genome assembly GCA_963277665.1 of Viscum album. Taxonomy (NCBI): domain Eukaryota; kingdom Viridiplantae; phylum Streptophyta; class Magnoliopsida; order Santalales; family Viscaceae; genus Viscum; species Viscum album. The sequence continues at coordinate 683,738,259 of OY728151.1, forward strand.
ATTTCCTGCTTTAAGTTTTATTTTTAATATTTTATTATTTTAATATATCATTAAATATTTACTATAATTCTGTTATTCCAACTCCCACTCGAAGCCAAAAACCTAAGGAGAACCCCCAATATATATTTCGCCGCTTTGGATCTAATTTGTATCCCTAATTTGGGAAAACAAATCTCTGGATTTCTCAAATCGTCCAGATTTGAAGAGGTAAATCGTTTCTTTCATAACTCCTTCAATTTCTGATATTTTGCCCCCATTTCAGTCCCCACATTACCTTATCATCCCCATTAGAGCCTCTATATCAGTATTGGTTGCTTGGAGATTCAAACTGTGGTGTATTTGGTTCGTTTTATTCAAGATGTTTCAAGTAAGTGTCTCTTTCCATAATTTCTTCCCCTTCCTTAGGGTTTCCTTCACCCTTTCATGAAGTTCCTCATGTTCAGAAGTTGAGCTTCAAAAATAGGGTTTCATTTGGTGTCTTTGTGGTCAAATATTGTGGTCTAGGGATGGATTTATATTCTTTGAGGTGTGGTGGTGGTGCGTTTGATGTTTCGCACCATGTTTTGAGGGTTTCAACATAAAAGGTAGGTGATTCCATGTGTAATCATTTCTATATGAGTTAGTTTGATTGAATTACTTATTATTCATGTTACTAAAATTCTGAATGTGGTGAGGGAACTGTTTATGTAGGATTTGGTAAAGCATTTGTTTTTATAGTTTCATTTTGGCTTAAAATTGGGTGTTTTACATGTGCAACCCTTTGGGTATTGTTTGGGTGTGTTTTATAACATATAAAATTGGTTTAATAAATCTTTTTTGGGCTGAAAATTCTGATTTGGTGAGGTATTGGTGTTCCATTAGGTTTTAAAGAGGTTTTTTTATGGTTTTAAGGTGTAAAACCTTATTGTACTTCTTGAAAGTGATTTTGAAAATGTGTGCTTTTCATGTGAATATTTTCTGGTATTATTTGTGGTGTTTTTATAACACTTGGGGGTAGTTTAATAAATGTTTTTGGGGATGAAAATTCATTTTTGAATTTTTATTGGTGTGATTTGTTCCTTGAAATATGGTTTTGATATGGGTTTTATGTGAAAATATTTGGTACACTCTTTAGAATTGTTTTATGAAAGTTTTGAATGTTTAATGATTTATGTAAGATCTGAAACCATATTGGAAAACTATTTTGGATTGTTTATACTTCCAAATGGACCATTATAAATGTGAATAGTTCTATCATGTTATTTTTACCCTCTTGGAAATGTTTTATAAAAATTTTTAATGGATTTAATAAAATGTGAAAGAGGTGTGAACGTGATGTGGGCTGTTTGTGTGAGTGTGATGTGAAAAATGGATTTTGTTTATAAAAAGGGTTTTATGAAACATGTGAGTGGGCTTTTTTGATGTTTAGAATATTTGGAGGGACTTTATAAAATTGTTAAATGATGTGTTGGATTGTGAAAGTTTTGCAAAAAGTGTTGTGGGCTGTTTTGGTGTGAGTTTGATTTCAAAATGCCTTTGAATGAAAAGTGGACTTTTGTGACTTGTGTTGTATACATGTGGTCTGTTTGGTGAATTTATGATATGTAAATGATATTTTCATGTGAAAAGTTAATTCATTGACTTTTTCAAATTTTTTGAGCACAAAGGGAAAACTCGGGTATCTTGGTGGGTGGACGTGTACTAGTATGCTAGTGAATCTGTGGGGTTTGGCCTCAGTTTCACATAGCAAGATTGATGCTTACAACTCTAACTAAACTATGATGATGATGATGATGATTAGGGACCACTTGGTTATGGGTATGTTGCTTACTAGTGGATCGTGCACGGGAATGGAAATTTGTGATGGTTACTCTCACCGAGATACGAGGTACCTGGGACCCATAGCTAGCTAGTGCCTAAGGGTTATTCCCTATTGCTTGTTCTCATTAGTTACTTTATACTTACCATCGGAATATGGTACATTATCTGGAAAATTTAGTAGCTTTGGTGTTTATTTCAAAAGTGTTAATCCTTTAAAATAGCCTACTTGAAAACTGTTCTTATTCAAAGTTGCATTTTTAGAAATTGTAACTAGATTTTCATGTTTTTGAAAACTTGCATGTTTTTCATCTTTAAATGTTTATCATATAGAATCTCTTAGTGGTGGTGTAACACCCCAAGATTTTATGAAAAATATTCTTTTAATTTCATTAATTTCTTGTGTTGTATGCTACACCAAGATTACCTTGCGCTATACGCAACACCGTATTAGCTTGCAGTATACGCAACATTATTCTTGGATCGTGTTACACACAATTTTGATAATAGTTATTCTACGCAACATTGAGTATATATATATATATATATTCAATGTATAAATTAAATTTGGTTGGATTATGTTATACAAAACAACTAAGTATTCTTGCACAGCATGCAACCCTGACTTGGCTTGCAATACACGCAATCGCGACCTTCCTTGATAGCGTGTGTAGTATGCAATACCGGGTTTTACTAAACGACGATATATTATTATAATATTATTATGAACTAGCCATTATGAATAGTATTAACTAAATTTTGAATCTTATAACATTGTTATTCATCTTGCACATTTTCTAAAACATGGTATAAGAACAAAATAAATTTTTCGGGTAAAATAAGTATTTTTCAAAAAATGCAGTTTTTCCGCCTATTGATGGAGCACCCACTTTAAATCTAGTTTTTGACATGTTTATAAGTTCAATTTTACTAAATAAAATTCTTCTTTGTAATCATGAAATAAAAATTTACTTTGGATAAATTTTCATATCATTCTGGTAACTTTCATATTTTGATGAATAGTAAAAACACGCTATTAAAAACAACTTTTTTCATCACAATAATTTATATGGTTAAATTATAATATTGAATGATTTTAAAGTATAAATAGAATCTATTTTTACCATTTAATATAATTTATGTCATTAGCATTGATTCTACCTTGAGTTCTTAGGATAAATCAATTCAATCTTTTGCAATGTTTTAAAGAAAAACCCGTTTTCTTTCGACAACGGGATTAATTTTAATTTAATTTCTGCAAGTTTTGTTTATTGAATTTGGAGAAATGGATTCCATATTTGGAATCAGTGGATCCAAATTATGTTAATAAGCTACTTTTTTTTGGGAATTATGAATAGTAACTACGGTAAATTTTATTTACCATAGTTAAAGGTAAATCGGGTAATTAAGGGTAAATATAATATTATAAAATTACACTAACACATGTCAAAATACTATTTGATGACTAAAAGTCGACCCATATCACCTAAGGGTCCGATTAGATTCATTTAATGGATTTTTTTCCATGAAAATAATTTAATTATTATTAAAACCAACGAATGTGACAACATGTCACTTTCTTAAATATTATAAGTATAATAATTTTAATATAGTGATAAACTTCATGAAACATAGAACATGAATACTATCCAGAAATATAATATAATTATATACATCATAGGAATTTATTTAGAATTTTAGGGATTAAATAATTATCATTTATTATGACACAAAGATGATGCAGTAATTGTCTTATTAATGAAATATTGACATAATTGATGTTATAAATACCCAAATAAATGTAATTTAAGACTTTTTATGAATTAAACTAATTTTATAGGTTACTATAACATGTTATTATTGATTTAATTTACTTATTTAGAACTAATAATTCTGTTATGATTTTCACAAAAATCAATTACTAAATAGTGTCAAAATTGACATAAAATAGTTTTTAAAACAAATATTATATTATTAATTTTTATTTTATTCCTAAAAATATAAGGTTCTTCAAAATGACTTAGATAAGGTTATATATGTTAATAATAAAAAATTTGGGGTTCCTTTGGCTTGATATAGTAAGTTTATTAACCTTATAGTGTAAGAAAACAAGAAGACACGGTAAAAGTAAAATTATCTAACTTAAAGTTATATAAAAATGATAAGGTTAAAATAGGAACCTAAACATGTCTAAATTATATTTGATGAGAGTATTTCTACCCATCCCCACCTTATATTTGAAATAAATCAATTTGGAGCTATTTAAAACCGAATTTGGCTTTATAATAAAATAATATTTTTAGTTATTCCAAAGGTGCCCCTCTCCTCCCTTATAAAAGGGAACCCCCTCCCTCTCTTCCTCACAACACCTTGAGTCTTCAAGATCGGCCAAAATCTGAAAAATTCTCTTCTCCACTTCCCTATCAACATCCTAGAGGTCCTGGTCTTCCTCAAAGACCAATTTTAGTGCCCTAAGAGGAGTTCTCAAAGAGGCGCTTCAAAGAAGAGGTAATTTCTGTTACCGATTCTTTCATCTTTATTTCTTCTTCCGCTTATTCTTATTTAGTTGTTTCATTATGAAGTAATAACATCAGTATCACTAATATACTGATATGTTATTATAAGTATGAAACAACCCTATTTCATCATCTATCCATCCTACGGAAAACGAAATCACCGCACGTGCGTACGTACGGAATACCGTCTCCATGCCTTGGTGAAATCTATTTTCCACCACCACCTTACATGGATGGGTATAATGGTGTAAATAATAAATATATATGATTATTTTAAAGTGATATTGATTCTGAAATATTATACATACACTCCAATACAGTCCCACGATCATGAGAACGATATCATCGCTCGTGCGTACGTACGGACTACCGTCTCCACGATGCGATGAGATTCATTCTCCACATTAACCATTCATGAATGATTATAAAGTATATATAATAAGTAATCATGAAATATATTACATAATAATGATATTGGATTTATGTGTATATATATGTATGTCATCTACTTAATTCCATTCAACTCAATAAGGAAACGAAAACAGCATTCATGCGTACGTACGGCCTACCGTCTCCATGAATGGTGTCTTTCTTTCCATTTAATGATTTATTATATATATGTATATTATGAATATATATTATATATAAACCATGTTTTATATTCTGGAATTAAGTAATCATGATCTAAGTAATCATATGAATAATTACAAGTCAAAACACGGACGACAAATGAAACAATTTTACCCAAAACGCTCTTTAACATGGAATTTATAAAAGAACGGCTAATATAAAGTCATAAGTGAACCATATATGATATCATAACAATTAATATGATTCTTTAATAAGTCGATGACATTATTTAAATCATTATACAGGAGGTTCGGACACTTACGAAGCAAATCAGACCTAAGGTAAGGGAAATATCACAATCTCATTTTTATCCGAGATTGTTTATACTTTGAAATTTACTGGGGTGTATTTTATCATCCACATCCATGTTTCCTCAATATGTGATGTTATTTCCATCCACCTACAATTTTTTAAATCCAATTTTACCATTCGGTGAGTTTTTAGTAAATGATATGAAAGGAATCTTTTGTCGTTTTTCGTACGAGGTACTTTTTGACTTTTCTGACAAAAGTACGAGAAGAATGTTTTTTTAACTTATACGACATGAATGGATTTTTAAAACATTATTTACAAGAAGCTTAATTTAAAAGTTTTCAAGTTTATTTTTACTCAACTTCTTTTAGTTTAAAATTGTATGACATGTTAAGAAAGGAAAATTTTTTTGAAGTAGAAAGGATATTTTCCTCAAGAATGGAGTTCAAGTGTTTTATCAAAATTATTTTCCATCTAAGATAAGATAGGGTTCTGTTTCTATCCCTATTATTACATTTATTTGATTATGTTGTGATGGAATTATTTTTATGAATCCCTTTATCTTATATGAATTGTTTTATGATGTCATGTTGTTTAAGAATCCCATTTTTATTACATGGGTTATGCAATGATATATGATTTATGATTTTGTGGCACACATAAGAATGGTATCATTATGAGATGGGTGGGACCTATATCTCCCTCAAATGCATTGGGTAAAGATTTTATATCTCATGAGATAGACATGGCTGGAATGGAAGTTTATACCGGTTCAGTGAAACAGGACTGAAACGAGGAGTGAACTCGGTTCAGAAAGGGACTTTGTCCACTAAGATAGTCTTGGCAGTGAGTCCTGACTAATAAGAAATGATTCTCTATGATTATCTGTGTATTCCACAAAGTTTCATGTTTTAAGTTATTATTATTGAGATTACATTTCACTACTATGATTTATCTCATGTTATGATATTATGATCTCTTTTGCAGGTTAAGATTTCCAAAATGTTATGTTCTTATGAATATGATGTGATTGATATTTCTTTTGTTTACCCTTACTGAGCATTTGACCTCACCCTTTTATGTTTTATTTTCCCCAGGATATAAAGAAAGGGTTTAGGTATAAAAAAATAATATCTTTATGGGAGATGTTGAAGATCTTTCACCACGATTAGAAGATTACGTTCCGAGTTTCCAAATACACTAAACTATTACGGTCCTTATGTGTGTGTTTTTGTTATGTACTAAGTATTCCACAAAAGTAATGTAATGTCTATGTACATCAATCTTAGGGTCTCTACAGTTGGTATCAGAGGAAAGGTTTAGTCAACCTTTGGAAACTAGGATGCGAGAACTTTAGTGAGATCCCTAGAGATATTTCTAAGGTGTGTCTAGGGATGTACATAAGGTTAAGTATAAGCATAGGTTATAGTACTAGAATTACGGTAACCCAAGATGTTAGATATTGAAGGTACTCCCCCTTTATTATATTGTATTCCCTAGCGTGATTTTTGCCTCTCACACTATTCTTTTTGGGTTTTAGATGATGGCTGGAACCCGAAGGCACCGTGTTGATCAATGTAATGGACAATGCAATGATTTTCCTCCTGAACAAACAAATGTTATGGGAGATGGAGTGAAAAATTTTATTGTTATACTTATACAAGCTATGAATCATTCTGGACTTCCAAATGAGCAGAGAAGTGAACAATATTCTATTGTGTCCTTCATGAGACAACGTCCACCTTCTTTTAGTGGGTCTTCTGGTCCACCTGTTACTGAACAATGGATCATTACCACTGAAAAGATATTTTCAGTTCTTCAATGTTCTGAACATGATAAAGTCATCTTATCAGTATATCGTTTGGAAGGTGAAGCTGATCAATGGTGGAATCTTATCAAGAATACGAGGCCAAGATATGAAATTGAGTCTATGGAATGGGACGAGTTCAAGAACTTATTTTTCAATAAGTAATTCCCTCTTATTCTTCGAACAAAAATGGAGAAGGAGTTTCTCGAACTAAAGAAAATGGATGATGAATCCATTGGTATATACAAAGCGAATTTTACAAGGCTTGCAAGGTATGCATCTGGATTTATCATCCAATCTGAAAGTAAAGTTGATCGATTCTTCAGTGGCTTAAAACCAAATCTTTGAAGGGCATTAGCTATAAAAGACTTCAGTAGCTATGAAGAAATCTTGTTTTGTGCTATCAAGGTAGAAATGGAAGTTGGTGTTACTTATCCATCTCATAGTTTTGACAAGAAACGAAATATGGAGTTCAAGGAGAAATCTCAGAATAATTGTGAAAAGATGATGAATGTTTCCTTATGCTCAAAGTGTGGAAAGAAGCATGGTGGAGATTGTCTTAAAGGGACAAGTAAATGTTTCAAATGTGGAAAGGAAGGTCATCAGGCATTTTAATGCCACAATGATGGGAAGAAGATTCCTAATGATGCAATCAAAGGAAGGGATACACAGAATGAACCTACTACACTTCAATGCTTCAAGTGCAAGGAAATGGTGCATTATGCTAATAAATGCCCAAATCCAAGGGTTAGTGATGATCGAAATGAGCAACCACTTAAGGAAAAGGACAAAGGGAAGTCACATGCGATCACCATTGGCGATGTTGAATATGACAACGATGCGGTGGAATGATTAAGTGTTTATGTAATGGGATTCCAGAATAATGTTGTATATAGTACCGTTGAATATTGGAATATTTATGTTTTGGTCTATTGTGGTTTTCAATAATTTTATGGCATCGGTAACCATGAAAAGTGATTAAAATATTTTTTAGAAAGCAGATGATATGCACATAATGAAGGGATAAAGAGAATCTAATATGTTTGATAGTATTCATGAGCTCATGATTGATATAAGGACTAAGTGATATCATGGTTTGAGGATATAGAATTTTGAGGATTTTGGTATGTGGAAAGTGTTAACTTTTAACTGCATTCATGTTTTCACTAAGGTTCAATGGATATTCATTCTTCAAGAGAATACATGATTAAGGTATTCACATATTTGTAATTTGACCAACAAGATATATCTGGGGGATAAATGATGGCATTCACGTGATCATTTTCTTTATACTATGAGCTTGGACTGAAGTATTTAAGATAAGCATAAAGATTGGAATGGATTATGTTGGAAATAAGTTAGTATTGTTTAAGGATAAATCATTTTTTTGATATTGTTGATGGGATGTTATAGTAATATAGATTTAGAAAAAGGACAACCTGCAGGACGGGTGACAACCCATCGCGTCTGACAAGGCTGTGGGAATCGAACCCACAACTGAAGTGCGATTGGCCTTTATTGCCTACCACTGGCCTACAGGAAGTCCTTGTTTAGTAGAAACTAGTTTTATTATATTAAGCAGTATGATATATGAAGTATAAGTCCATTTTAGGAACCATATATGATTAATCTCACTATAGATGGACTTATGTATTTTTTGATAACTTTTCTAACCTTTTGTTTGAGACAGATGGAATGACCCATCATTCTATCACATGATCTGCTAACACATCACGAATGACAAATTCAACTTCATTTCTTTAAGAGATGAAGTGAAATTGTCCCAAGAACGACAAACGGTGAGACTATACCAAAATCACAAAAGTATTTCTTCTAATTCCAATTTCATCAACTTTAGGGAAATTATCTTGAAAACCAAAAATGTTGTCCTAGTGCTCTTATATCTGATTAATTAGATGGTACCTTAGATCGTCACAAATTTATGGCTTTGTTATTGCTGGCTTTTCGATAGACATGTTCTCTACCACTCTCTATCAGAACATTATGGTTAGATTTCTCTTCCATATCCATATTTTCACCTATGTGGAAACTCAGTGATTAGTTTATTTGGGTAACCATTACATTTCGTACTTTTGTTTTTAAAGATTGGTTTTGGTATTCCTTTTTATGATGTGGGTTTCTATTAAAGAAACTTTCGAATAGTAAACCATTTATAACCCCGACGAATTTCGAGGGAGAAATTCATTTTAAGGGGGGTAGAATGTAACACCCCGAGATTTTATGAAAAATATTCTTTTTATTTCATTAATGTCTTGTGTTGTATGCTACACCAAGATTACCTTGCTCTATACGCAACACCGTATTTGCTTGGCGTATACACAACACTATTCTTGGATCGTGTTTCACACAATTTTGATAATAGTTATTCTACGCATAATTGAGTATATATATATATATATATTCAATGTATAAATGAAATATATTTGGATTATGTTATACGAAACAATAAAGGATTCTTGCACAGCACGTAACCCTGACTTGGCTTGCATTACACGCAATCGCGACCTTCCTCGATAGTGTGTTGTATGCAATACCGTGTTTTACTAAACAACGATATATTATTATAATATTATTATGAACTAGCCGTTATGAATAGTATTAAATAAATTTTGAATCTTATAACATTATTATTCGTCCTACACATTTTCTAAAACATGGTATAAGAACAAAATAAATTTTTCGGGTAAAATATGTATTTTTCAAAAAATGCAGTTTTGTCGCCTTTTGATGGCGCACCCACTTTAAATCTAGTTTTTGACATGTTTATAAGTTCAATTTGACAAAATTAAATTCTTCTTTGGAATCATGAAATAAAAATTTACTTTTGATAAATTTTCATATCATTCTGGTAACTTTAATATTTTGATGAATAGTAAAAACACGCTATTAAAAACAACTTTTCTCGTCGTAATAATTTATATGGTTAAATTATAATAATGAATGATTTTAAAGTATAAATAGAATATATTTTTACCATTTAATATAATTTATGTCATCAGTATTGATTCTACCTTGAATTCTTAGGATAAATCAATTCAATCTTTTGCAATGTTTTAAAGAAAAACCCGTTTTCTTTCGACAATGGGATTAATTTTAATTTAATCTCTGTAACTTTTGTGTATTTAATTTGGAAAAATGGATTCCATATTTGGAATCAGGGGATCCAAATTATGTTAATAATCTACTTTTTATTTTTGTGAATTATGAATAGTAACTACGGTAAATTTTATTTATCATAGTTAAAGGTAAATCGGGTAATTAAGGGTAAATATAATATTATAAAATTACCCTAACACATTTCAGAATACTATTGGATGACTAAAAGTCGACCCATATCACCTAAGGGTCGGATTAGATTCATTTAATGGACTTTTGTCCATGAAAATAATTTAATTATTATTAAAACCAAGGAATGTGACAACATGTCACTTTCTTAAATCTTATAAGTCTCATAATTTTAATTTAGTGATACACTTCATGAAACTTAGAACATGAATTGTCTCCAGAAATCTAATACAATTATCTACATTATAGGAATTTATTTATAATTTTTAGGGATTAAATAATTATAATTTATTATGACACAAAGATGATGCAGTAATTGTCTTATTAATGAAATATTGACAGAATTGATGTTATAAATACCCAAATAAATGTAATATAAGACTTTTTATGAATTAAACTAATTTTATAGGTTAATATGACATGTTATTATTTATTTAATTAACTTCATTTTAACTAATCATTCTGTTGTGATTTTCACAAAAATCAATTACTAAATAGTGTCAAAATTGACATAAAATCATTTTTAAAACAAATATTATATTATTAATTGTTATTTTATTCCTAAAAATATAAGGTTCTTCCAAATGACTTATATAATGTTATATATATTAATACTAAACAACTTGGGGTTCGTTTGGCTTGATATAGTAAGCTTATTAACCTTATAGTGTAAGAAAACAAGAAGACACGGTAAAAGTAAAATTATCTAACTTAAAGTTAAATATAAATGATAAGGTTAAAATAGGAACCTAAACTGGTCTAAATTCTATTTTATGAGAGGATTTATACCTATCCCCACCTTAGCTTCTAAATAAATCAATTTGGAGTATTTAAAACCGAATTTGGCTTTATAATAAAATAATATGTTTTGTTATTCCAAAGGTGCCCCTCTCCTCCCTTATAAAAGGGAACCCCCTCCCTATCTTCCTCACAACACATTGAGCCTTCAAGCTCGGCCAACCTCTGCCAAATTCTCTTCTCCACTTCCCTAGAAACATCCTAGAGATTCTGGTATTCCTCAAAGACCAATTTTAGTGCCCTAAGAGGAGGTCTCAAAGAGGCACTTCCAAGAAGAGGCAATTTCTGTTACCGATTCTTTCATCTTTATTTCTTCTTCCGCTTCTTCTTCTTTAGTTGTTTCATTATGAAGTAATAACATCAGTATCACTCATATACTGATATTTTATTATAAGTATGAAACAACCCTATTTCACCATATATCCATCCTATGGAAAACGAAATCACCGCGCGTGCGTACGTACGGAATACCGTCTCCACGCCGTGGTGAAATCTATTTTCCACCACCACCGTAATTGGATGGGTATAATGGTGTAAATAATAACTATATATGATTATTTTAAAGTGATATTGATTCTGAAATATTATACATACACTCCAATACAGTCCTACGATCATGAGAACGATATCATCGCTCGTGCGTACGTACGGACTACCGTCTCCACGACGCGATGAGATTCATTCTCCACTTTAACCATTCATGAATAATTATAAAGTATATATAATAAGTAATCATGAAATATATGACATAATTATGATACTGGATTTATGTGTATATATATGTATTTCATCTACTTAATTCCATTCAACTCAATAAGGAAACGAAAACAGCGTTCATGCGTACGTACGACCTACCGTCTCCATGAACGGTGTATTTATTTCCATTTAATGATTTATTATATATATGTATATTCTGAATATATATTATATATAAACCATGTTTTATATTCTGGAATTAATTAATCATGATCTAAGTAATCATATTAATAATTACAAGTCAAAACACGGACGACAAATGAAACAATTATACCCAAAACGCTCTTTAACATGGAATTTACAAAAGAACGGGTAATATAAAGTCATAAGTGAACCATATATGATATTATGACAATTAATATGATTCTGTAATAAGTCAATGACATTATTTAAATCATTATACAGGAGGTTCGGACACATACAAAGCAAATCGGACCTAAGGTAAGGGAAATATCACAATCTCATTTTTATCCGAGATTGTTTATACTTTGAAATTTACTGTGGTGTATTTTATCATCCACATCCATGTTTCCTCAATATGTAATGTTATTTTCATCCACCTAAAATTGTTTAAATCCAATTTTTCCCTTCGGTGAGTTTTTAGTAAAAGATATGAAAGGAATCTTTTGTCGTTTTTCGTACGAGGTACTTTTTGACTTTTCCGACAAAAGTATGAGAAGAATGTTTTTTTTAACTTATACGGCATGAATGGATTTTTAAAACATTATTTCCAAGAAGATTACTTTACAAGTTTTCAAGTTTTTTTTTAATCAACTTCTTTTAGTTTAAAATTGTATGACATGTTAAGAAAGGAAAATGTTTTTGAAGTAGAAAGGATATTTTCCTCAAGAATGGAGTTCAAGTGTTTTATCAAAATTATTTTCCAGCCAAGATAAGATAGGGTTCTGTTTCTCTCCCTATTATTACATTGATTTGATTATGTTGTGATGGAATTATTTTTATGAATTCCTTTATCTTATATGAATTGTTTTATGATGTCATGTTGTTTAAGAATCCCATTTTTATTACATGGGTTATGCAATGATGTATGATTTATGATTTTGTGGCACACATAAGAATGGTATCATTATGAGATGGGTGGGACCTATATCTCCCTCCAATGCATTGGGTAAATATTTTATATCTCATGAGATAGACATGGCTATAATGGTAGGTTATACTGGTTCAGTGAAACTGGACTGAAACGAGGAGTGAACTCGGTTCAGAAAGGGACTTTGTCCACTAAGATAGTCTTGGCAATGAGTCTTGACTAATAAGAAATGATTGTTTATGATTATGTGTGTATTCCACAAAGTCTCATGTTTTAAGTTATGATTATTGAGATTACATTTCACTACTATGATTTATCCCATGTTATGATACTATGATCTCTTTTGCAGGTTAAGATTTCCAAAATGTTATGTTCTTATGAATATGATGTGATTGATATTTCTTTTGTTTACCCTTACTGAGCATTTGAGCTCACCCTTTTATGTTTTCTTTTCCCCAGGATATAAAGAAAGGTTTTAGGTATAAAAAAGGAAGATCTTTATGGGAGATGTTGAAGATCTTTCACCACGATTAGAATATTACGTTCCGAGTTTCCAAAGACACTAAACTATTACGGTCATTGTATGTGTGTTTTTGTTATGTACTATGTAATCCGCAAAAGTAATGTAATGTGTATGTACGTCAATATTAGGGTCTCTACAGGTGGTATCCTAATGGGCTTTGGATCACACCCTACATACACCATTGGATGTAAGTAGACTTTCTTATTTTGTGTCACAGGCTTGGGTACAGGTTGTATGCCATTGGTTTGGGTTTTTAGCGGTCCATCATGATGCAGTGTCGTGGATATGGCTTGAGGGTGGTGCCTCTTTCCATGTGGATATTATTGGGATTTCATTTCATGAGTTTGTACCTTTTTAATGGTCTTCAAATATTGTTTAAAATTGTGTAATTCAGTTCTAAATTTTAGTAAAAGATGTTTTGGTGTGAAAAATCCAGATTTGATTTCTTGAATTCATTTGTTGTTTTAAGTATACAAACTCGGGTAAATCATTCCCAATTTTCAGTTTTTGATACCCAGGCACTTGTGCCAGCCCATGGGGATTGGGAACGCCCTTCAGTACTTGACACGAGTCGGGTTGGTTGCCAGTTTTGGTGGCGACCCGATTCGGTTCGTAACAAAATGGTATTAGAGGAGGTTCTCTCTATTTTAGTCATGTTATTTGGGAAATATTTGGGATAGTCTAGAGTTAAGATTGTTGGGACATGAAAATACAATTATAGGTAGTGTGATTGATCCCCACACCTCATGACAGGATTCAACCCGCTAGGGGAAGTCGGGATTTATCTATGTCTTTTTGTTTTCTTGGTCTGATGATGATTTGGGGAAATGAAAAGAGAGTTGGGTTAATGGTCTCAGTGAGCTCGCATGGTCTGTCAAGCCATGTGGAGCCGGGGATATTCCCTAGAACACTCTCTGTGATGGTGAAGTGATTGGAATATGGCTTCCAACCATATGTACAAGTCACCCACTGAAACTAGTTTCCTCTCTCATTTTTTTGTGATTTAGTTTTGAACTCTTGGAACATTGGTTTTAAAGTGACATGGTTTTAAGAAGAGAAAAGTTTTTTTTGAATTGATTTTCAAATAAATAGGGAATGGTTTGATTTATGAAATGGTGGAACTGAATTTTCAGAATTATTTTGAAATGGAAAATGTTATTCTTAAACCTCTTTCGAAAGCAGGAACTATATTGAAATAGGTTTTAAAAAAGTGTTTCCAATAGAGTTTACTAAACAATAAAAGGGTGTTTTAATGAGATGAGATTTTTTGAAATTGATTTATATGAATTGAAAGTGAGTATTCATTTGAATGATTGGTTTTTTTATTCCATGGTTAGTGGTCTTGATAAAAAAAAGTATTGGTTGATTGTTTTGGTTTTGAAAAGTGGAAAGTATTCTTGTTTTAACCATTGGTATTTCCAGGAGCGACCACATGCATGGGGTTATAGGGGATGATGGATGGTTAATGGCATTGCTGGATGAGTTCCTGGATGGATATGAGGAGGGTTCCCAGTGTGGTACAAAAATATGCATGTGTAAGGCCCATGGGTTACCATTGGTGGATATGCTAGTCACTAAACTTTTTGTTTTCAATGAATTGTTTTTAATGGAAAACATGATGTCTTGATGAATTTTTTGGGATGGTGTATATTGTGTTTTCTTGGAAAACGTTGATGTTTTGGGATTTTTTGAGTCCAAGAACCCCTCCTGTTCAAACTATGTTTTTGGTTTGTGTTTGGTTGGTAAGCTAGGTAGAAGGACAGGTTAGTAGTATCCAATGAGATATGTTTCCGGACAACTTTATGGTGGTTCCATTAATGTGTTTGGATCTGTTTTGTGGCATATTTTTACCAATAGACAAGCTTGTTTGGGTCCTTGGGTTCTCCTGTTTGATAGGGTACGCCCCCATTAAGGGTTAGTGCACACCTGAAGTGCAACCCAGATTGTTTCACTGTTGGAAAATACCCTAGTTGATCAATGTAAGGAATATTTTCTTGAGATTTGTAGAATGAGTCTACACCATTTACATTCTGGGTTTTTTTCGGATCTTCTTGTTGTAGAAGGGTGCTTGTGGATGGTTGAAGGAGACCTTAGTTTTTTAAGCTACCTGATGCATCGAAGGTGGAAGTTTTATAGGTTTATCAATAGGGATAGTGTCTAAGAGGGAATCTGAGTCCTTCATAGTCTCTACGAAGAAGGGGTTTATGTTAAACCACCCGTGTGGGAAATCTGGCCACGAGAGGATGTTATGGACACTTTCTGGAATGCTGTGATATTTGGGGATGTTGTATACGTCCCCCTCCTTGTATTATTTATGTCAGTCACTTTGTTCTTGTTCAGTGACACATTGTGATGTTGCGTGCTCATTTTATTGTAATGGTGAAATTGTTCAATATTTTGTGATTTTATTTTTTTAGAAGTGTCTCTCCTTTTGGGAGATCTCGACATCCTCTGTTTTAGAGGAAGGTATTTATATGTGTGCTTTATTTCTGTTGTTTCTCACCTGAAGAAACAAAGTGTGATGTGAGTGCATCCTCTAAACCCTTATTTCAGTCAAATTACATGTTAGGGTAAGGTGAGTTCTGGAGTATGTTTTGTCTTAGTGAACCCATCTAGGATTACATGTAGTTATTTGTAGAATCGAAAGAAGAAATTATAATCGGGGTTTCCAAATCCTAACTGTGAGGCCGAAGATGCTTCAATCATTCCAGCTCCAGCCATAGGTCCCGGAGATAAGCTGACACGTAGTTAGAGGAAATCACAGTGTAGTTTTTAACCTTGTACAAGTAATTGTTCTCAGTATGAGAGATTGGAATATTTTAAACATTTGGTGTAGTAATCTTGCTTCTTTTGTTCCCGTTTGGTGGAAAGAGGTGGAGGGCCTCATCCCCATGTTATCTCCCAATGACTTTCTTTTCCCCATTGGATACCTTTGGGTTCGGGGGAAGGATTTTAGATTTTTCTAGACATGTTGAGTGAACATTTAGTAGTAACCATTCACCATAAAACCATATAGGTATAAGGATCCACAGGGTTTGTGCATAGTTTCCCAAACTATGCGGGCTAACCGTGTAGTCGTCACAACTCTTTAAGTTTTGGTGTTTTTATGTGCCGACCCATATTGGTCAGTTAAGATGGTTGGTTCTTATGGTGGATAGAACCACTATAAGTCCCATGTATATTATTTTGAAAATTCATAATGGAATTCTACCCCCTGTACTGGGGAGTTTTTTCGGGGCTCCCCTGTTAGTGTCTTGATTCTGTCTCGTAAAAAAATTTAAGTTGTCTCTTATGGTTTGGGAGCCCATTTGTGTATCCTTGTACCAGTAACTCACTTTTGTACTTGGTCTTGTCTTGGAAGTGGGTAGTCTCATTCAGATCTATATAACCACCTACATCTTCCTTGGGTAAACGTTGGGATTGGAGATTTCTCAATGGTTTAGTTATATCAAGGTAAGTGTAACCCTGTTCGATGTTCTTGTTTGTTTGGGTAAATTTCTTGAGCCTTATTCAGATAGTGTTTGAGGAGTTTTCTTTTAGGATAAATCCTGAATGTGCTTGAACATTTCAAAAAAGAGGTGTATGTTTTGGTTGTGAAGTAGTCCTTCCTTAATTGATCATTGGAGGTGTTTTGGCCTTTGGGGGCAAAGTTTAGCAAAGGAGTCCATTTCTGCCTTTCGGTTGGGTTTCGTTTTTTCTTTGTCCTTGATGTTGCTTTTCGAGGGAGAAAAGTTTTATGGTGGGGAGAACTGTCACACCCATGAATTTTTTTTAAATTCATTTTTTATTTAATTTCCATTCCTGATTTGTTTTGGGTGTTTACCACTCATTTTGGTGAAAATGGTGGGTTTTGAAAATTTGGGCCAAACCGTGAGCCCAATTCCAGATTTAATAAAAAATTTCGTTTCTTCTATAACTCCTTCAAATTTTACTATTTTATACCCATTCCACTTCTCAATTGGAATACACAGAAATATTAAAATCACTATATCCCTTTGGGCCCCATTAAAATCCATAATCATGAGAGAGTTGGGTTTTTTATTAAGGTTTTACGCTAGCCCGAAATCCCATTTCCTGCTTTAAGTTTTATTTTTAATATTTTAATATATCATCCAATATTTACTATTATTCAGTTATTCTACCTCCCACTCGAATCCAAAAACCTAAGGAGAACCCCCAATATCTATTTAGCCACTTTGGAGCTAATTTGTGTCCCTAATTTGGTCGAAACTTCTATAGATTTCTCAAATATTACATATTTGAAGAGGTAAATCATTTCTTTCATAAGTCCATCAATTTCTGATCTTCTTCCCCCATTTCAATTCCCACATTACCTTCTCATCCCTATTAGAGCCTCTATATCATGTTTGGTTGCTTGGAGATTCAAATTGGGGTGTATTTTGTTCGTTTGATTCAAGATGTTTCAAGTAAGTGTTTCTTTCCTTGATTTCTTCCCCTTCCTTAGGGTTTCTTTCACCCTTTCATGAAGTTCCTCATGTCCAGAAGTTGAGGTTCGAAACTAGGTTTTGATTTGGTGTCTTTTTGGTCAACTGTTGTGGTCTAGGGCTGGATTTATATTCCTTGAGGTGCGGCAGTGGTGCGGTTGATGTTTCGCACCATGTTTTGAGGGTTTCGACATAAAAGGTATGTGATTCCATGTGTAATAATTTCTAGATGAGTTAGTTTGCTTGAATTACTTATTATTCATGTTATTAATATGCTTCATGTGGTGCGGGGGCTGTTTATGTTGGATTTGGTAAAGCATTTGTTTTTATAGTTTCATTTTAGCTTAAAATTGGGTGTTTTACATGTGCAACCCTTTGGGTATTGTTTGGGTGTGTTTTATAACATATAAAATTGGTTTAATAAATCTTGTTTGGGATGAAAATTATGATTTGGTAGGGTATTGGTGTGCCATTAGGTTTTAAAGAGATATTTTTTAATGGGTTTAAGGTGTAAAACCTTATTGTACTTCTTGAAAGTGATTTTGAAATAGTGTGCTTTTCATGTGGATCTTTTCTGGTATTGTTTGAGGTGTCTTTATAACACTTGGGGGTAGTTTAATAAATGTTTTTGGGGATTTTAATTCTATTTTGAATTTGTATTGGTGTGATTTTGTCCTTGAAATACGGTTTTGAAATAGGTTTTATGTGAAAGATTTGGTACACTCTTTAGAATTGTTTTATGAAAGTTTTGAATGGTTTAATGATTTATGTAAGAGGTGAAACCATATTGGAAAACTGTTTTGGATTGTTTATACTTCCAAATGGACCATTTTAAATGTGAATAGTTCCGTCATGTTATGTGTATCTTCTTGGAAATGTTTTATAAAAATTTTTAATGGATTTACTGAAATGTGAAATACGTGAGAACATGATGTGGGTTGTTTGTGTGAGTGCGATGTGAAAAATGGATTTTGTTTATAAAAAAGGTTTTATGAAACATGTGAATGGGGTATTATGTGATGTTTAGAATATTTGGAGGGAATTTATAAAATTGTTAAAGGATGTGTTGGATTGTGAAAGTTATGAAAAAAGTGTTGTGAGCTATTTTGGTGTGAGTTTGATTTCAAAATGCATTTGAATGAAAAGTGGACTTTTGTGACTTGTGTTGTATACATGTGGGCTGTTTGGTGAATTTATGATATATAAATGATATTTTCATGTGAAAATTATATTTATTGAGTTTTTGAAATTGTTTGAGCACAAAGGGAAAACCCAGGTATCTAGGTGGGTGGACGTGTACTAGTATGCTAGTGAATCTGTGGGGTTTGGCCTCAGTTTTACTTAGAAAGATTGATGCTTAAAACTATAACTAAACTATGATAATGATGATGAATGGGGACCACTAGGTTATTAGTATTTTCCCTACTTATGGATCGTGCATGGGAATGGAAATTTGTTATGGTTACTCTCACCGAGATACGAGGTACCTAGGACCCACAGCTAGCTAGTTTCTATGGGTTATTTCCTATTGCTTGTACTCATTAGTTGCTTTATACTTATTGTCAGCATATGGTAAATTTGTCTGGAAAATTCAGTAGCTTTGGTGTTTATTTTAAAAGTGTTAATCCTTTAAAATTGCCCACTTGAAAACTGTTATTATTCAAAGTTGCATCTTTTAGAAATTGTAACTAGCTTTTCATGTTTTTGAAAACTTGCATGCTTTTCATCTTTAAATGTTTATCATATGGAATCGCTTAGTGGTGGTATCCTACTGGACTTTGGCTCACACCCTACTTACACCATTTGGTGTAAATAGACTTTCTTATTTTGTGTCACCAGTTTGGGTACAGGTTTTATGCCATTGGTTTCGGTTTTTAGCAGTCCATTGTGATTCAGTGTCGTGGAGATGGCTTGAGGGTGGTGCCTCTTTCCATGTGGATGTTATTGGGATGTCATTTCATGAGTTTGTACCTTTTTAATGGTCTTAAAACATTGTTTAAAATTGTGTAATTCAGTTCTGAATTTTAGTAAAAGATGTTTTGTTGTGAAAAATCCAGATTTGATTTCTTGAATTAATTTGTTGTTTTAAGTATACAAACTCGGGTAAACCGTTCCCAATTTTCAGTTTTTGATACCCAAGCACTTGTACCAGCCCGTACGGATCGGGAACTCCCTTTGAGACTTGCCACGAGTCGGGTTGGTTGCCAGTTTTGGTGGCGACCAGATTCGGTTCGTGACATGTAATTTTTTAAAATTTGGAATTAATTGAAAATACAAAGAAAAATTCCAAGGTAGTGACCAAGGACACTAGTAACTACTGAACATCCACTATGAGCTAGTAATGTTAAGGGAAATCACTGATCAGCTCCTAATGACCTAAAATAAATTTATATATATAGGTGTTAAAGTGAATGTATATTCAGTAGGATCCTCCCTAAAACCACTCATAAAAATGAGGAAGAGTATTCCAAAGTAGAGTAAATAAATAGAATAAATCAACTCCTTGCCTAAATCGGGTGATGTATATCCCAAACTCACCAATCCTCACTCTCCAAGAATAATGAAAAATTAGTTAACATGGCATCAAAAACACACACACACCCATATATATATATGAGTAAGATTCCATGCATCCTCCTTCCCACTGAACTAGTCTCCCTCACCCTAATGTCTTGCGACATGCTTCTCTGATCCCCTAAATGGGCCATCCTCCCCATTCACACTACCATATCATTTCCACGTCACATCTCATACTACACCCCTTAAATCCCATAAAATCACATATCACATCCCATAACTATATAGAATACATAAAATCTATCATTCCTCGGGTGTCCCGAATTGTACCTTAAACTATTATAGCCGGAACATGATACAACTATAATGAAAATAGCCATTACATCTAGAATACATTTATATGTTATAACCTTAAGTTTTTATAACCATCACATATGTGTATAATAAAATTGAGATCAATCATAAACTATACAGGAACACATCCTTTACAATAATTTTTCATAGCCCAGACATCTCCACACACTCAGTCTATATGTGGATGGGTGATAGGTATAGGGGGGTAGTTATCTATATATAAATTTGATATCCAAGATATTGGGAAACATCCAAAACCCAAATAAAATATGGGTATTTCATACCCCAACCATCATGCATGGTGGAGTGTCACAAATCACAAAAATATAATGACATAGATAGCACAAAATTAAACTAGAAAAAAAATGCAAGATCCATAGATTTATTCTATAGCTAGTGTCCTACATCACAACCCGGATTTTATTTCTAAAGACTAAATAACCGATCAGAATAAAATTAATAAGGTTTAATTTCTTCTTAATTAATAAATTAATCATTTAATATTATTTATTTTTCATCTGGGATTATTATCTATGCTACTTTAATATTTTCTTCATTTTGTATTGATTACTATCATGTCAAAAAAAATTAATCATTTATAACCACTCCACCTTAATTAATTTATTACATAATTAAAATTCTATTATTCTAGGAACTAAGACATCTATTTTGATATCTTAGAAGACATAAATACTCTTGAAGTGAATTAAATGATTAGAAACAAGTGTAAAGAAATATAGTGTAAACAAAAAAACATAAGAAAATAATAATAAGTCTCTAAATATGATTTATCCATCTCACATCATCATCTCCACCTTCCCACATCATCCATACAACCCAACTTCCACTAAAACAATCTGAAAATAGAAAATATTAACAATGTAGATAGCCCTTGAAATTTGACCAACCATACCAGGTTCCAAATAATTTACAATGAGGTTTGTATATTTTAATGATATCATTGGCCAAAAATAATAATAATTCATCATATATAAAAATCAATAATTATTATTATGGTACAATAAAGAATAATAATATGCTTTTAACACATTAAAATTTAGATTTTAATTCTATAAATATAATTTTACTTTTAAATATTAATTATTTAATTTACTACAATCGAGAAATCACAAAACATATATAACAGTGACAAATCTACATTAAATATTCTATAACATGCATAAGTAGTGGTTATCATGTTTAATAATTCATGAAATCATAATTCCCGCATTCTATTTTTAATATTTCTTATCTTTTCATATTTGAATCTCTTAACCAATTGTAATATGTTATTAATAAATTAAATATATAATGGAAAACATAGAATCAAATGCCTCACAATAATATGAAATAATGTCTTCAACTTCCTGAATATAATAGCAAGAGATTCTCATCTAAATTCCAATTCCATATTATTATTCCTGATAATATCATATTTTATTTAATTCTATCTATTTATCCTGTATATACTTATGAATGATAATATTGAATCACCATATAAATTATATTAAATGTAAATGAAACCCCTAACATGATATGAATATTCCAAATTTCATCAAGAATGAATGGAATGATATACAAAGATCCTTGATCACCTCATTCTCTAGGAACCCAAATATTCTTTAGGATGTCATCCCAAATATGAAGAATATGATAATTGAACATTTTCCTTATCAAATACTAAAAATATGCATGGAACAGGTCAAACCATAAAAAATATTTTTTTCATGTTCATTATTATTAGAGGTGTCACAATCCAAGAAAATTTGGTCATGAATCTCTGGTAGTATCCTAAAAGAACAAGGAAGATCTAAACCTCTAAAAATATTTGGAGATACCAAAGAAACAAATTATTTTATCCTAAAATAATATATAATTACCCCTCACTAAAACATAACTTTTCCTAACAAATGCACCTCATTTTTTCAGAACATACACTTTGATAGCTTCCTAAATAACTAATGATGTTGAACGATCTCTAAAACAGCTAACCAATTCTCTACATGCTCCTTCTCAAATAGAAAATAATAATTATTTCATCTATAAATACCACCACAACAAATATAGTAACTTATAAAATATAGATTTACTAAGTCCAATCAACATATATCACTCATTTTTACATTAAATGGAATTACAAAAAAAATCATAGTGTTCAAAACAACATTTAAAGGTTATATTCAAAATATATTTGTAACCTCCCAGATCTGGGTGCTGCCCAAAGGTCCCCATACCTGGTTGGTCACATGGGCTCAATATCATTTCCTCAAACGCTAGTATAAGACCCCAGCCTTAAACATTACTTATTCATGAGATAAGTCAATAATTTTACTTTAATTCACATCGAGGATCTTTTCAGGTTTTGAGATTTAGATAATTAGGTCATAACTAAAACATAACATCGTGAATATTAAAAGTATACACTTCTAATCATTATCAATTTTTTATAAAACAAAAAAACTTAAAAATGAAACAATAAATCATTACATGTTTTAATAGCATAACATTTCCTTGATCCCATCCTTAACACTATTCTCCTATATGACCTATGAAAAACATTTCAAAACATGGGATGAGTATAAAAAGCTCAGTAAGGGGTACATAACGACATAAAACTATTATTATAGGGATAACATGAAAACCATGAATACTTTATCATAAAGTAACACTTTCACCTTTAAGAATTAGTAAAAACACTACACTGAATATAAGCTCATTTCGTACACTTTTGTAACCAAAAGATAACAAAATATCCTATAGAAAGAAACATATATCATATAAAGATAAATTGGGACAAAAACATACTTAAATGGAATAACTATACGGTTGACTTCCAGACATATCACTAAATAGAATAGTCATACGGCCGACTTCCATACCCAGTGCATTAGAGGTAATAACGTAATCACATGTCCTTGGTTTATCATGGAACCATCCATCATTTGGTTTATCATGTAACCACTAGTCATTGGTTTATCATGTAACCACCTATCAATTTTCTAAGTACCAGTATATAATCATAACACATAAAATAGTTCAAATATAAATATTTCACTAAGAACATTTCATTTGAAGTTACAAGAAATCAATTTAAGATATTGAAATAATCAATCCATTTCAAAAACCATTTTCAATAAAAAAACACAAAAAAGGGAATAATGGATTTGTTCTTCTTTTAAAATCATTAAGTATTATAGATGAATCCAAATATCAAATAACGATTATGGCGACAAAGAGGACGTTTTCACCGCATATGTTAAAAACATTCCTTTTTTAGTTAAGTAAACGATTCATAGAAAAAATATTACCTTTTAATGAAATTACAAGTCAAAGGGTTTTATTATACACCGTATAAAATAAAGTGGTGTACATTACCAAATTATATCTCAATGAAAGGAGATTGATATGAAGTCCCTTACCACTTGAGAAACACTGGAATAAAAATCATTATGGAGTAAAATTAAATAGAACAATAAATATCATGAGAATATACTAATTTGTGATATAATATTCAAAAGAGTTGTATATACATATTATAGGATAATATATCTCTATAAAAACAATATATTTCTCAATAATAATATATTGAGATTAAATCCCTTGCAAAGATTATTTTTTAAATTAAATTGGTCGATTATGTATATTCACGATAAGTACAAATTAAGAAAGTATAAATAAAATATAGGATATCAAATTTTATTTCTCACATAATCATAGCATGATGTAATCAGGAATTTGAAGTTTAACTCAAATAATGGAAATTGGGTTAAGAAGTTCCCTTACAAAAGTTCGGTAGCCTAACGGCATCATAACAAAATCAAAAAATGAGTCGATGAGAGCGAAACGGGTCCTCATCAATTGGACATAAAATGGAAATAAATAGGTATATAGAGTAACTTAGATAAAAATATGAAAATTGAAATTAAAATAAAAAACATAAAAGAATTATTTTAATAAAAGAGTATGGTGAAAGGTTCCCCTATCTAGAGTCCAATTCGTCACGTATGTTTTCTTTCTTCCTCTAAAACATTTAACTCCCTTTATTTTGAGCCAAAAGGATTTATTAAATTTATTTATGCTCAAGGTAATTATTATAATAAGAAGTTATTTGTGTTGGGTTCTTATTTGAGCATAATATGGATGATCCAAGGGGTTTGAGAGGTGTATGTAAATGGGTAGAGGTGATACCCATTTATAATTGGGAGGAGGGGCACTTTAGGAAGGCATTTGAATTATTATTTTATTATTAAATTATTTTCTATTAGAAATGGTCCCAAAATCATTAATTTCAAAGATAAAATGCATTTGGGTCAAGAACCTCTCAACCAATAGGTTGTACACATGTCTGGATCACCAATTTAACCACATCTTTTTTCTTTAACCCTTAGTGAAAAACATTAACTCTTAGCATGTCTTCTTGAATTTTCATATTTTATGGTTACTATAGTTACTATAAAATATGTAGAAAACCACAATTAGTTCATTAATTAAATTTTAAACATTATAAAAGTTAGTTTTCTGAACCTTATATTTTTCTGACTATTATATCATTTATTAAAATAGTATTTGTTTTAAAAACTCATTTATGTCAAATTTTATACTATTCATATGTTTACTTTTTTAAAAATCAATGACCACTTGATTATTTAGAATAAAATTAATTAATTAAAATAAAACAAGTCATATTCATCCATAAAATTTGTTTATGGCATAAAAAGTATCAAAATAAATTTATTTTAATATTTATAATCTCATTTATATAAATTTTTCATTAATAAGGTAATCACTACATCATCATTGTGTCATAAATAAATTTATTTATCTGATTT
This sequence comes from Viscum album, assembly GCA_963277665.1. Classification (NCBI taxonomy): domain Eukaryota; kingdom Viridiplantae; phylum Streptophyta; class Magnoliopsida; order Santalales; family Viscaceae; genus Viscum; species Viscum album. The sequence continues at coordinate 683,763,840 of OY728151.1, forward strand.
ATTAAATTTATAAATAAAATAACATGATGTAGGAAATATTTTTATATTTATAATGACTATTTATAGTCGAAGAGAACAATTATATAACGCTATATGAAAATTGTTTTACTAAAAGAAACATGTTTATGTTATATTTCTCTTTACTTTAAATTAATTAATATAACATGTCATTATCACCCCCAAGTGGATCAATGGAGTCCCTAAATTGACCCAAGGATGGCCATGGTGGAAACTATATCATAAATAGGATTATGAAATTTTTAGGGTAGTTTAATATTATTATAATATTATTTTTTTTACCCTTATTTACTAGATTTACCCTCTAACAATGGTGAATAAAATAATTAATGAAGTTACTATTTATAATGCCTAAAAATAAAATGTACCTATTTAAAAATTTTGAACCTTATAATTCTAAATATGTAATCCATTTTTCCAAACTCAAAACGTAGAATTTGTAGAAATTAATTTAAAATTTATTCCAATTGTCAAACCAAAAAAGTTGGTTTTCAAGAAGTAACAACTATCAAAAGATTGACATGTGTTTATGTCAAATATAAATGTGAAATTACTTCCAATGACCAACATTAGATTGAATGATAAAAATATATTTAATTTATACTTTAAGCCTATTAAATAATATGATTGTCTACATAAAGTATCTCGATGGAAGAAGTTTTTTTCAATTAAAATTTACCGAATTTTTACTATTCATTAAAAAATTATAGTTATCAAAAAATATCAAAAATTCATCCACAGAAAATTTTGATTCCCCTATTTTAAATATTAATTTTATTATGTAAAATATAACATTTAAGAGTGAAAAAAACTAAATTAAAACTCATTCTTCGTCAAAAGGCCGAAAAAACTGCATTTTTAGAAAAACACTTCTTTTATCTGAAAAATCAAATTTGTTCTTATATCATATGTAGAAAACATATAAGATGAATTTAAAACATTAAATTTAATAAATAAATTATATTTTTCATTAAATAAAAAATCGAAAAATATTGATATGATTTTTTGAAAAAAATTATTCTCATTTAAATAGGTTTTCATAAGAACACATCCTTTATATTCTATTGATTTTTATTTCCATCTATAAAAAATTTGGTAACCAATTAATCAATATATAAACATGTGTAAACCATATTTCAAAATTTATTTAGTACTATTCTTTACTTCCATTCAAACATCTATGGGTTAACTACCATTTAAAATAACAATATTATTATTGTATTATTTTCGGTATAACTCGATGTTGTGTGCAACGTAAGATTTCAGAGAACCCCGGTATTGCGTGTTAGGTTCACTGTCATACATTGTGTCTCCTTTAAACTAAAATTAATATTGTATTCATATGTATTGATAAAAATCAAAAAGTATTATTCTATAAATACCTAGGTCGTTACATCCTTCCCCCCTTTTGGAAATTGTGTCCTCCCCCTTTTATAAGTAGGCTCAGAAACATAATTGAGAATAAGACATTAAAATAATGAAATAGAAGTAAAAAAGGTCACCCAAGATCACACAAACTAGGATTCCATGTATAAAAACATGGATATAGAGTAAAAACTAACACTCATAGAAAAATAATGAGAGATATAGAACTTGATCATAGAAAGTTAACCGCCACAATACCATAAATTTGTTGGTGGGTAAAAGTCTGATGATAAAAGCAATCATATAAATTTTCTTCTTCAAGATCCTTTTCATAGAGTTGAAGAATTTTATTACTACCTAGACTAATATCATAATGATATATACTTACATGAAATTTAGTGTTTCTTCCTTTAATAAAATTCCCCCACAAGTCATCTTTTTCTCCAAATGATGAGTATTCAAGATGAATCAACTTCTAGAGAATCACATAATCCAAAAAAAAATTATTAGCTACCCATTCATCATGTATTTAAACACAACAAAAATGGTTAGTACCAGATAATATAATCCCCAAAAATAATAATGCATTAAGAAATGAAATACTATTCTTAATCCCCAAAATTCAATAGGAAAACCCCAAAGTTCAAGAGAGACTATTCAATAAATAATTGTCCTTAATTCTTCAAAACAATCCAAACTAAGATAAAAACCAAAAATTTAGAAGGATTTGATCACATAGTCTTCCATGATAAATTTTATCTTCAAATATAAGTTCATTCTCTTAATGTTTCATACTTAAAAGTAGTTAACCTAATCATATGTTCTCCATGATAGGTTAATCATTTTCACAAACAACCCAAATCTCCATTTGTCCATAATAAAAACATAGAATTTTCCAAAATGAAATTCAGACATTACTCCTGAAACAAAATCCCATTGTATTTTATTTTCCATAGTCATATAGTGTTCCTAATAGAGAAAATGTCTTCCAAAATAACATTTATCACTTAATCACCAAATCATTTTCCTATACTATGGATATCTATTTGATAAAACATAAGTTCCCAAAAATCAACTTATTCTTGATCCATAAAATCATTTAACTAAAAAAATAAGTAGTACTGACCAAGGAATTCATGAAGGCTAGTGGTAGGCGATGTTCCCTTTTACCCTTCGGTTATGGGTTCGATTCCAATGGCCTTTCCGGATGTGATGTGTTGTCACCCATCATGTGGGTTTTACCTTTTTATAAAACGCAAAAATAAACCTAACATGTTTTAACCTCAAAGGTCATCTCACACATTGTATTTTTCATCCCAATAAGTAATAACCCATTACTGCCTGAAATTTAAGGATCCTATAAACCCTAATGGTTCTTCATAACTATATCCACAAAATAAGAGATTATTCTTCCTCAATAAAATTTATATATAATAAACTTATGGGTTACAAATACTATAAGTCTTCCAAAGTAATCCCATCATTAAAACATTTAAATATATCATCATCTATAGATCCAACAAAACTCTTCAATTCCTAAAATGTATACATCTTAATTACTGAACATTCATCTGGATCCTTTATCCATGTTTTTCATCTTATTATTTTTATACTTATTTTTTACAAACAAAATCATGCATATTTTCTAAGATTTAAATAATGTCAAAATATGAGCTATGAAATAATGCATACCATTCATAGGTCATTTTTAGTTTCCTCATATTCAATTGGAAACACCTTAGGTATTGGTAAACTTATATTTTTACGGTCCTACTGACCGTATTCCCTAACCTTCTTCATAGGACATCTATTTTAATAGTGACTAAGAACCCCACATTAAAAACATTCATCAAATCCCTAGGAAATAACTTATTTCTCTTTCCTAGAGTCAATGGAAGGCTACCTTTTTTTCATGGAAGGTTATTGCTTTATCACCTTAATTACCGCATCTATAACATCTTACAATACCATTGAAGTATTTTCCTAGGTGTTTCTTTCCCCATACTTGACACATAGGTTTTTGAATATACATAAATTTATGATTATAACCTGAACTTCCATATGGATTTTTTTCTCGTATATATGATGCCTTAGAAAAATCACCAAGGTTCCAGTGGTCAATCAGGACTCTAGATAGTTGGTTAAGAATAACCACAAGATTTCTCATTATAGCTCTCATTTCAATCGATTTCTTATTTATAAAACCACCATAGTTTCGTTTACATCAATTGTTACATTTTTTCCTGCTATTTCCATCCATTTACTAAAACAAAAAAGGTTAGTTTGAGTATATTAGTGAAATCATCATATAGTATCTTATGTATAGGGTAAACACTAATATATACTTATTCATGTAAACTTAAAATCATTAAATTTATAAAAAATAACTATGAATCATTCTAATATGCTAACCATTATAGTTATGTCACTTTTTCTTAAATAAAACCCTAACCTCTAAAGTTATCTAAATGGACCTCTAATACAAACTATAAGGCCCCATCCTTAATAATTACTTTTTCTTAGGATAAGTAAATTATTTGACTTTAATTCACTTTGAGGATCATTTCAGGTTTTGAGCATTATAGAATTAGGTCATAACTTATAAAAAACATATTGAATATTACAAGTAGACTCTTATACTCACAATCCATTTTTTTATAAAACAAAAACTCTTAAAAACAAAACATGACATTGTTTCATGTTTTAACAGCATAACATTTTCTTTGACCACATCCTTGAATCTATTCTCCTTTATGTCCTATGAAAAAAATTCAAAATGTGGTATGAGCATAAAAAGATTGGTAAGAGGTAAATAAATAAAGAAAACATTTAGTCTGGGGATAATATTAAAACGATGAATAATTTATCATAAAGTATTACTTTTCACCTTTAAGAAGTAGTAAATACAATTCACTGAATATAAGCTCATTGGTTATCCTTTTGTAACAAAAATATTAACAAAAATCAAATAGAAATAATCATATATCATATAAAGGTAGCTTGTGACATAAACATACTTAAATATAATATCTATATGGTCAACTTCCACACATATCACTAAATTGAATAGCCATACGGGTGACTTACATACCTAATGAATTGGAGGTTATAACGTAACCACACATACTTGGTTTATCACAGAACCACCCATCATTTGGTTTATCATGTAACCACCCATAATTGGATTATCATGTAACCACCAGTCAAATTTCAAAGTACCGTTATATAATCATAACACATAAAATATTGAAAATATCAAAATTTCACTAATAACATTTCATTTGTAATAACAAGAAATCATTTCAAGATATTGAATTAATGAATCCATTTCGAAAACCATTTTCAATACAAAAAAAAGAATAATATATTTCTTTTCCATTTAACAAAATTCTGGCTTATATAGGTAGCTAAATATCAAATAAAAATTATGGCATCAGAGAGGTCGTTGTCACTGTATATGTTAAAAAAAATCCTTTTATCTTTTAGTAAAACGCTTCGAATAAAAAATATTCCCTATGAATGAAATTAAAAGTCAAATGGTATTATTTTACACTATATAAATGAAGGAGGTGTATCTTATCAAAATATTCCTCAATTAAAGGATATTGAGATGAATTCCCTTTCTACTTGAGAAACACTAGAATAGAAATCATTAAGTAATAAAATTAAACAGAACTTTAAATATCATGAGAATATAATAATTCATGATATAAATATTAAAAAGGGTTGTATATAAACATTGTAGGATAATATATGTGTGTAGCAACAAGATATTCCTCAAATAAAGGATATTGAGATAAAATCTCGTACAAAAAACATTTTTTAAATAAAATAGATCGATTATGGGTATTCACTATAAGTACACATAAACAACGTATAAATAAAGGATAGGATATCAAAATTTATTTCTAACATAATAATAATATGAAATAATCAATAAGTATAAGTTTAGCCCAAATAATGGAAATTGGGTTAAGAAGTTCCCCTATGAATGTTTAGCAGCCAAATGACGTCACATAAAAATTCATAAAATGAGTTGATGAGAACGAAAAGGTTCCTCATCACTTGGACATAAAATGAATATAAATAAGGATATATAAGAACATAGCCCAACATTTTAAAATTTAAATTAAAATACAGAACATAAAATAATTCATTTTCTAAAAGAGGATGGTTAAAGGTTCTCATACCTTGAGTTCGATTCGTCATGTATGTTCCTTGTTCTTCCTCTAAAACATGTAACTCCTTTTGATTTGAGCCAGAAAGATTTCTTGAATTTATTTATTCAAAAGGTAAGGATTATCTGAGGAATGTATAGATTTTGGGATCTTATTTTATAAGAATATGGAGTATCCCAGTTACTTTAGCGGTGTGAGTAAATGGGTAGAGTGATGCCCTTTTATAAAATGGACGAGGGGCACTTTTGGAAGGCATTTGAAATATAATTTTATTATAAAATGATTTTCGGTTTACAATAGTCCCAAAGTCATTTATTTAAATTATAAGATTATTTTGGATTTAAAACCTCTCAACCAATAGGTTTTAGACAAGTCTAGGTCACAAATTTAACAATATTGTTTTTCTTTAACCCTTAGTTAAAAACATTAACTCTTATCATGTCTTCTTGCATTTTCATAATTTATGGTTACTATAGTTATTATAAAATTTCAAGAGAACAAAAAGTGGTTCATTAATGATATTTTAAACATTATATAAGTCATTCGGTTGAACCTTATATTTTTAGGACTATCATATCATTTATTAAAATAGTATTTTTTTTAAAAACTCATTTATGTCAATTTTTAAACTATTCATGTCATGACTATTTTACAATTCCATAAAAACTAGATTCATTTAAAAAACATAATTAATTCAAATATAATAAGTAATGATCATCCATTAAATTTGTGGATGTCATAAAATGTTTACAAATAAATTTATTTTAATATTTATAATCTCATTTATATAAATCATTCTTTAACAAGGTAATCACTACATCATCATTTTGTCATAAATAAATATATTTATTTGTCGTCTATAGATCATAAATAAAATACCATGATGTAGGAAATATTTTTTATCTTTCTAATTACTCTTTATAGTCAAAGATATCAATTATATAACACCATATGAATATTGTTTTAGTAATAGATACATGTTTATGTTATATTTCTCTTTACTTTAAATTAATTAATATAACATGTCATTATCACTCAAAAGTGGATCAATGGGGTCCCAAAATCGACCCAAGGATTCCCATGGTTTTAAATATCTCATTCAATAGGATTAATACATGTGTTATAGAATTTTAATATTATTATAATATTATTATTTTACCCTTATTTACTAGATTAACCCTTTAACCATGTTAAATAAAATAATTACTGAAGTTATTATTCCTAGTGTTTGAAAATAAAAGGTACCTATTTAAACAATTATAACCTAATGATTATAAATATAGAATCCATTTTTAAAAATTCAAAACACATAATTTTCAGTAGTTAATTTTATATTAATTCTCGTTGACAAACCAAAAGGTGAATTTCTAAGAAGTAATAACTATCAAAAGATTCACGTGTGTTTATATTTTCATTAAATGTGAAATTACTTCCTATGACCAAAATTAGATTAAATGATAAAAATATATTCCATTAGTAATATAAAACCATTAAATAATATGATTTATCCATATAAATTATCTCTATAGAAAACGTTTTTTGCAATTAAAATTTAGCCTATTGTTACTATTCATCAAAAAAATGATAGTTATCAAAAAAATATAAAAAATTCATCCAAAGTAAATTTGGATGTCCCAATTCTAAATAAGAAGTTTATTTTTTCAAATATAACATATAAAATTGAAAAAACTAAATTTAAAAAGGGTTCTCTATCAAAAGGTGGTAAAACTGCGTTTTTAGAAAAATACTTCTTTAATTCGAAAAATCGAATTTGTTCTTATATCATTTCTAGAAAATAGATGATATTAATTTAAAACTTTAAATTGAATATAGTACATATATTTTTCATTAAATAAAAAAACATAAAGATTGATATGATTTTCTAAACAAAATTACACTCATTTAAATAGGTTTTCATAAAAACACATCCTTTATATTATATTTCTTTTTATTTCCATTTATAATAAATTTGGTAACAAATAAATCATTATTCAAACCTGTTTAAACCATATTTCAGAAATTATTTGATATTATTCATTCTCTATATTCCAACAGCTAGGCATTAACTACCATTTAAAATAAAAATATTATTATTGTATTATTTTTTGGTATAACATAATGTTGTGTGCAACATAAGATTTTGAAAAAAACTCAAAATTGCATGTTGCGTACGCTATCGTACATAGTGTCCCCTTTAAACTAAAATTAATATCTTATTCATAAGTATTAATAGAAATAAAAAATTATTATTCTATAAATATCTGGGTGATTACATCCGTCCCCCGTTTTGGAAATTGTGTCCCCTCAATTTTAAAATTGGGCTCAAAAACATCATTGATAATCCCACATTGGAAAAAGAGTAAACAAAACTATAAATTTAAAAGAAAGAAATATATGTAAAAAAGATAACCCAAGATCACACAAATTAGGATTCCTTGTATAAAAACATGGATATAGAAGAAAAACTAACTCTCATAGAATAATAGAGAGTGATAGATAACTTCATCACAGAAAGTTATCCCCCAAAATACCATAAATTTGTAGTTGGGTCAAAGGCTGATTATAAGAGAAAGAATATAACATTTTTTATTCAACATCCTTTTCATAGAGTTGAATAATTTTATTACTACCTAGACAAATATCATAATGAAATATAATTACTCGAAAAGTATTGTTCTGTCCTTTAATCAAATTCCCCCACAAGTCATCTTTTCTACTAAATGATGAGTATTCAAGATGAATCAACTTCAAGAGAATCAAATAATCCAAAAAATAGATTAACTTTCTATTCATCCAATCTTGAAACATTAACCAAAACCAAAATGGTTAGTACAAGATAATATAATACCAAAAAAGAATAATTCTTTAAGAAAGGAAATACTACCCTTAATCTCTAAATTTCAACAAAAAACCCCAATGTTCAACAAATACCATTCAATAAACTATTGTCCTTAAATTTCTTCCAAATAATCTAAACTAAGATAGAAACCCAAAATTTTGAAGGATTTGATCACATAGTTTTCCATGATAAATTTTATCTCCCAATAACATTGAATACTCTTAATGCCTCATACTTAAAAGTAATTAACCTAATCAAATGTTCTCAATGATAGGTTGATCATTTCCACAAACAACCCAAATCTCTATTTCTCCATAATAAAAACATTGATTCTTATAAAATGAAATTCAAACATTAATTCTCAAATAAAATCCCATAGTATTATATTTTCCTTAGTCATATAGTGTTCCCAAAAAAGTGAACATCTTCAAAAATAACATTTATCACTTAATCACAAAATCGTTTTCCTATAATAATAATATCCATTTAATAAAACACAAGTTCACAAAATCAAATTATTCTTGACCAAAAAAATCATTTAACTAAAAAAATAAGTCATATTATCCAGGGACTTCATGTAGTCCAGTGGTAGGTGATTCACCCTAGTCACCCTTTATTTGTGGTCTCGATTCACATGGCCTTACCATACGCGATGGTTGTCACCATTCTTGTGGGTTGTTCCTTTTTATAAATCAAAAAATTAAACCTAACATGTTTTTACCTCAAAGGTTATCTCATTACATGTATTTTTCATCCCAAAACATAATAACCCATAATTTCCTCAAATTCAAGGATCATATAAACCCTAATGGTTCTTTATAACTATATTCAAAAAAGATAAGATAATTCTTCCTCGATTAAAATTTTTGATAATAATCAAACGGGTTACAAATACTAGAAGTCTTCTAAATTAATCTCATAATTATAACATTTAAACATATCATCAACCATAGATTCAATATTACTCTTAAATTCCTAAAACTCATACATCATAATCATCAAACATTCTTCACGATCATTTATCCATTTTTTTCCATCTTAATCTTTTATACTTCATTCATACAAACAAAATCTTGCATAATGTCCTATGATTTCAATAATGTCAAAACATTAGATAAGAAATAATCCATACCTTTCAAGTTTATTTTTAGTTTCCTCATCTTAAATTGTAAAGGATTAGGTATTGGTAAACATCTATTTTATGGTCCTGCTGATCCTATTCCTAAACCTTCTTTGTAGGGCATCTATTTGCATAAAGACCATGGAAACCACATTTAAAAAATTAAACAAATCCCTTATAAAGAACTTCTTTCCCTTTCTTGGAGTCAACTGAATGCTTTCTTTTTCCTTGGAAAGTTATTTCTTTATAACATTCATTAGCACATCCAAAACATATTGTTGTCCCATTGAAGCATTTTCCTAGGTGTTTCCTTCCACATCCTTGACAAATAGGTTTTTAAATATACATCCCTTTATATTTATTTCCTGAAATTCAATAGGTATTAATTTCTAGTATATATTATTCCTTATAAAAATCACCAAGGTTCAATTGGTCAATCATGACTCCATATAGTTGGAAAAGAATAACCACAAGAGTTTATGTTACAGCTTCGATTTCATTTAGCTGCTTATTTAGAAAACCACCATAGTTTCCTTCACATCCAATGTTACATTGGTGCCTGCTAGATCCCTCCATTTACTAAAACCAAAAAGGATAATGTGATTATATTAGTAAAATCATCATATACAGTCTTATGAGGAGGGTAAACACTAATATATACTTATTCACGTTATCTTAAACTCTTTCAATTTATCTAAAAAAATATGACTTTTTATTATATGATAACCATTATGGTTATGTCACTTATGATTAAATAATACCATAACCTCTAAAGTTATCTAAACTAACATATGATACCAACTATAAGGCCCCAACATTATACATTATTTATTCATGAGATAATTCAATAATTTGTTTTTAATTCTCATTGGGCGTCATTTCAAGTTAAGAGATATAGAGAATTAGGTCATAACATATAAATAACATCATTAATATTACTAGTAGACAGTTATACTCACTAACCATTTTTTTATAAAACAAAAACTCTTAAAAACAAAACATTACATTGTTTCATGTTTTAATAGTATAACTTTTTATTGATCCCATACTTCTCTCTATTCTTCTATATGTCCAGTGAAACACATTTCAAAACATGGGATGAGTATAAAAAACTCCATAAGGATTATATAACGAAATAAAATTTTTAGTCTAGGGATAACATGAAAACCATGAATACTTTATAATTAATTAATACTTTTAACCTTTAAGAAGTAGTAAAAACACTTCACTAAATATAATCTCATTGCTTACCCTTTTATAACCAAAATATTGCCATAAATCCCATAGAAAGAAACATGTATCCTATAAATGTTACTAGTGACATAAACATACTTTAATGGAATAAACATATGGTAAAATTCCTCGTATATCTCAAAATGTAATAGTTGTATGGCTGGCTTCCATACCCAATGCATTGGAAGTTATAAAGTAACCACCCGTCCAAGGTATATAACTGAACAACGCGTCATTTGGTTTATCAAGTAACCCCATGTCATTGTTTTATCACATAACAACCTGTAAAATGTTCTAGTACCATTATATAATCATAACACATAAAATATTTCAAATATAAAAATTTCAAATATAACATTTCATTTGTAATAACAAGAAATAATTTCAGGATATTGAAATAATAAATCCATTTCAAAAACCATTTTAAATTCAAAAATACCCAAAAATGGAATAATTGATTTCTTTTAATTTTAAAAACATTAAGTCTTATAAAGGAATCCAAATATAAAATAATGATAACGGCAGTAGAGAGGTCATTGTCACTACATACATTAAAAATATTCCTTTTTTCCTTCAGTAAAACACTTCATAGAAAAAAGATTCCCTTTGAATGAAATTAAAATTCAAAGGGTTTTATTATACACCGTATAAAATAAGGAGGTGTATATTATCAAAATAATCCTCAATGAAATTAAATTGTGACAAAGTCCCTTACCACTTGAGAAACACAAGAATAAAAATCATTAGAGAGTAAAAATAAACTGGACTCTAAATATCATGAGAACATACAATTTCATGATATAAATAGTAAAAATGTTTTTATATACACATTATAGGATAATATATGTGAATAATAATAAGATATGAGTGAATGAAAGGATATTGAGATGAAATCCCATAAAAATTTAATTTTTTAAATAAAATAGATAGATTGTGTGTATTCATAATAATCACACATAGATAAAGTATAAATACTAGATAGGATATCCAAAGTTATTTCTCACATAATCATAGAATTACATAATCATTATGTAGATGTTTTTCCCCAAACAATGAAAATTGGGTTATTAATTTCCCTTAGGAATGTCTTCCAGCCTAACAGCATCACATAAAAATTCAGAAAATGAGTCGATGAGAGTGAAAAGGGTCCCTTGTCACATGGACATAAAATGGACAGAAAAAAGGATATATAATAACAAAGTCAAAAATATTAAAATTAAAATTAAAATACATAACATAAAATAATTATTTTCCTAAAAGAGTATGGTGAAAGGTTCCCTTACCTTGAGCCTGATTCATCACGTATGTTCATTATTTGTCCTCTAAAACATGTAACTCCATTTGATTAGATCAAAAAGGCCTTCTTGAATTTCTCTCCTTCCAAGGTAAGGCTATTAGGGGTGAGGGAGGGATGTTGGGAGAATGTTGGAGTAGAATTTGGATGAGCCAAGGGGCCTGATAGGTGAGAGTAAATTGGTAGAGGTGATGCCCTTTTATAAGAGGGAGGAGGGAACTTTTGGAAGGAATTTTAAATATTATTTTATTATACAATTATTTTCGGTTTAAAATGGTCCCAAAGTCATTTATTTCAAATATAATATGCTTTTGGGTCGAAAAAATCTCAAAAAATAGGTTTTAAATAAGTCTGGGTCACAACATTAACCATATCTTTTTGTTATAACCCTTAGTTAAAAATATTAACTCTTACCATGTCTTCATGCATTTTCATAATTTATTGTTACTATAGTTACTATAAAATTCCAAGAGAACCACAAGTTATAAGGTCTCGACCTTAAAACATTACTTAATCTTGAATTAAATGAAAAAATCACATTGAGGATCTTTTCAGGTTTAGAGTTTTAGAGAATTAGATCATAACTATTACATCTCAAACGTTACAAAGTATAAACTTCTACTAAGTTCCCATTTTTTCCATAAAATATAAACTCTTGATAAAAAATTCATGTCCAGTTCCATGTTTTAGACAGCATGACTTTCCTTGATCCCATCCTTGACCCTATTCTACTTTATGTCCTGTGAAAAAAATTTCAAAAACTTGGGATGAGCATAAAAAGCTCAGAAAGGAATACACAAAGAAGGAAACTGTTAGTTTTTCAAAACAACAAGTAAACCATGAATACTTTAACATAAGTAATAATTTTCACCTTTATGAAGTATTAAATACTCTTCACTAAATAAAAGATCACTACTAACCTATTTTTAACCAAAACATTACCCATATAAAGAACACATAACATATAAAGGTAACTTGGAACATAAAAATATTTTAATGGAATAACCATACGGTCGACTTCCACACATGTCACTAAATGTAATATCCATAGGGCCGACATCCATACCCAATGCATTGGAGGTTATAACGTAACCACTCATCCTGGTATTCATGGCACCACCTGTCATTTGATGTATCACGTAACCACCCGTCAAATGTCCAAGTACCATTACAAAATCATAAGATATAAAAAAAATATAAAAGAAAGAAAACATTTCCACATTTCAATAACAATATATCACTAAAATATATTGACATAATAAATCCTTTATCAAAACAATTTTCAATACCAAAATACTAAAAAGTGTATAGGTTATTTATTTCCTAACATTTTGGCTTGTCGAGGAAGCCAAAGATCAAATAATACTCATGGCGGCAGAAAGGTCGTTGTCACCATGTACATTAAAAAGAAACATACATGTTGTATTTTAGTAAAACACTTCGTATAAAAAATATTCCTTTTGAATAAAAGTAAAATTCAAAGGGGTTTATACACCGTATAAAATAAAGTTTTGTATAAAACAAAATAAGCATCAATGAATGGAGATTGAGACAAAGTCCCTTACCTCATGTCCGAATTGACTTGATTATTCTTTAATTTCCTGAATAATAAACCAAATTTAATTTATACTTGCTTAATAACCTTTTTCAAGTTTATTATTCCTTTTATATCACTTATTTCCATGTTATAAACATTATGTAATCATTTAAGTTAATAATGTTCATTTTGTCGATATTTGGTACTTAAGTTAAAAATGGACTTCTAATAATTACATGTTGATCATGTGGTCAAAGGTTCATTATATCCAGAATGATATTAATGATTTGGATATAATATATATCATATATATCTATTATATACATGTATTTATAATAGTACGTAACATTTAGATGTAAGAAATTAAATGCCTCGTTCATGGAGACAGTAATCATTACATACGCATGAACTCTACTTCCATTTCTATTTCATATTTAATGGAATTAAAACATAATGGTACATAGTAGTGTTATAATTACAGTATTTTATCATATATAATATCATTAAACCTATCCATTATACGTACCACATATGGTATGAACGAGTCATATCCCTTTGAGGGGGCGAAAGTCCGCACTTCCTCTAATGAGATTATCGTGTTTACCCATAACGGAAACCATAAAGGTATGATATAAAAGAAAAATAGAGAAGAATAAAGAAAACATAAACATAATATATATCACATATAAAAATTGTGACTTGTTAATGGCAGCCATGAAATGTGTTAAAAGAATATTGAACTATCATCGTTTCGTGATGTAGTAATTCACCACCCACAGAAATAGTGTGTTCTTTAACCATTTGATGGAGGTGTGTGTAAGTGCAAATCAAATCCTTATCATAACAACATCTTAGTATATTATGGATACTTGTGTTTTTATTGAATCGATGAATAAAAATGTTAGGGGGTGATAATAAGGAAAAATAAAAGAAAGAAACTCGAGAGAAGACATTACCTCTAAATCGGGTAACTCTTTTTGATTTGAGCGAAGGCTTCCTAGGGAAGACTTATGCCCAAAGTGAGGATTATAGGAGTAATACATGTATGTGGATAGATAATATGAGCAGGTTTTGGATGATCCAAGGGCTTGAGAGGTGTGGGTAAGGGGTTAGAGATGGGGTCCTTTTATAAGAGTGAGGAGGGGCACTCTTGGAAGGTCATGAAATGTTACTTTATTATGAAATGATTTTCCGATTTTAAAGGTCCCAAAATGATATATTTCGAGGATAAGGTGATATGGGTTATAAATAAACCCATAAAGTAGGTTTTAGATAGGTTTAAGTCCTAGATTTTACCTTATCTCTTCATTTTATTTAAATCGTTTAGTAATGAAGTTATCACTACATCATCATGGTGTCATAAATAAATTTTTTTATTTAATGTCTAAAAATTATAAAACAAATACCATGATGTAGTAAATATTTTTATGTTTCCAATGACTATTTATAGTCTAAAATATAATTTATCTAAACAAAATTAAAAAAAATTTACTTAGGTGATACATACCTTGGTTATATTTTCCTTTCTTTAAAACATAATATGATAAAAGGTCACTATCACACTAAAGTGACTCCATGGGGTCCCAAGGTTGGCAAAAGGAATCCAATGGTCGTACATGACTCAAAAAAGAATATTTGGACACATGTTGGGGTCATTTTATATTACTATGATATTATTTTATTACCCTTAACTACCCAGTTACTAATTAATCACAATAATTAAAGATAATTATCATCATTACTATTCATAATGTCCAAAAACAAAAGAGTCTTAATTACATAATTTGGACCTTATGATTCAAAATATGCAATACATTTTACCAAATTCCAAACACATAAATTGCATTAATTAATTTAAAAATAATTCTCATTGTCAAAAAAAATACTATGTTTTTAAAAATAGTATCTATCAAAAGATTGACAATTTTTTTTTTCCAATTTCATAGTGAAATTAATTATAATGACCACCATTGGATTAAATGGTAAAACTATATTCTAATTACACTTTAAAACCAATTAGAAAGATAATTTAACCATATAATTAAATTAGATGAAAAAGAAGTTTTGAAGTAAAATGCAGTATTTTTAACTATTCATTAAAAAATGAACATTGTCAGAAAAATACCAAAAATTTATCCAAAGTAAATTTCAATGTTCCAATTCTAAAGAATAAGTTTATTTTGACAAATAGATCTTATAAAATTTTCAAGAGATAGATTTAAAAATGGTTCTCCATAAAAAGGCGGTAAAACAGTCTTTTAAAAACATTAGAGTATTTCTATGCTTAAGATTGGATTTATTCTCATTTTAATCCTCTAAAAAACTATCTAATTTATAAATAGAAATAGATATGAAAAAATATTATTCTTTACTTACTTGGGATGTTAAATATTTATCCCCTTTAGGAAATTTCATCCCCGCAATTTATTTACTTGACGAATAAGTGGGGTATTTATCCCTCATTGCATTTTCAGATTCCCATGTTGCCTCTTCAACTATATGGTTTTTCCATAGAACCTTTACTTGATGAATCACCTTATTCTACAACACTTGATCCCTGTGGTCATGAATCTGAACCGGTTTTTCCTCATAAGATAGATTCTTTTCCAGCTGAACTGCCTCTGGACTCCAAACATTAGATGGATCAGGCATGTACTACCTTAACATTGAAACATGAAAAACATTGTGTACCTGGGAAAAACATGGAGGTAATTCCAATATATATGGAACTAATCCAACCTTGTCCAGGATTTCATAAGTTCCAATGAACCTCGGACTCATATTTCCTTTCTTTCCAAAACGCATCACACTTTTCCATGAAGAAACTTTGAGAAAAATATGATCACCTACCTCAAAAGAAAGATCCTTCCTCTGGTTATCCGCATAACTTTTCTGCCGACTCTGAGCTATTATCATGTCCTTCTAAATCAACTAAACTTTTTATACCATCTCTTCTTCCAATTCTAGTCACATCAGCTTCTTTTCCCCTACTTCATCCCAAAAAGGTGGAGTTCGACACCGTTTACCATATAATGCCTCAAATAGAGCCATTTATATACTGTAAAGAAAACTGTTATTATAATAAAATTCAACCAAAGAAATATGTTTGTCCCAACTTCCCTGGTAATCCATCGTTAAATGAAGTAACATATCCTCCAATTTCTGAATTGTTCGTTCTAACTTCCCATCTGATTGAGGATGAAAAGTTGTACTAAAATTAAATTCAGAACCCAACAACTTCTGAAGGCCTTTACAAAAGATAGAAGTGAACCTGGGATCACGATCAGATATAATGGAGTGGGGAAATCCTTGTAACCTAAATATATCTTTAAGATACAATCGATAAAGTTGATCATGGGAAAAAGTATCTCGTATAGAAAGTAAATGAGCAGATTTAGTCAAATGATCAACAATAACACAGATTGCATTATTACCTCGAGATGTCTTCAGTAATCTCACAACGAAGTCCGTGGATATATTTTCCATTTCCACTCTGGAACCAGTAAACACTGAAGCGTCCCTTTCAGTAACTGCCACTCTGCTTTAAGTTTTTGACAAGTCAAACACTTCATAGAAAAATTAGAAATATCCCTTTTTATTCAATCCCACCAGTAATACTTCCACATATCTCTGTTTATCTTAGTAATGCCAAGATGAACTGAAAACTGGAAACTATGAGCCTCACATAACACCTCATTATTCAACTGTGAAACACAAGGCACACACAATCTCTTCCCAAATATCAAAACAAAATCATTATCAATGTTGAATTCAGGAAGCTTACCCTTCTGAACTAGCTCTGCCTTTTTCTGCAACTTACTGTCTTTCTTTTGCACTTTCTTAATTCTGTCTGATAGAGATGATCTCACTGACACTTGAAACAAAATAAAAGAACTTCCTACACCAACAACTTCTATTCCAAAGTTCATAAAATGAAAAACCAAAGGATCTCATTCCAAATGTAGCATGGTTAATGAATCATTACTTTTTCGACTCAAAGCATCAGCCACTTTATTTTCTTTTCCAGGATGGTAATGAATTGTACAATTGTAATCATTGATTAATTCCAGCCATCTCCTCTGTCTCGTGTTCAATTCTTTCTGAGTGAATATATGCTTTAATATTTTGTGATCGGTATATATTTCACACTTTACTCCATACAAATGATGCCTTCATATTTTTAAAGTAAACAATAATAGCAGCTAACTCCAAATCATGTGTAGGGTAATTTACCTCATGATTTTTTAACTGACGTGAAGCATATGTAATTACCTGCTCATTTTTCATAAGGACACAACAAAGTCCTTTCAACGAAGCATCACTGTATATAACAAACTCACCATTTCTGGAAGGAAGTGCCAAAACTGGAGCATTCACCAATCTTCTTTTCAATTCCTGAAAAAAATTATCACATCCTTTTTTCTAGATGAACATAACACCTTTTTGAGTTAACTTAGTCATTGGACTAGATAACCATGAAACATTCTCAACAAACCTCCAGTAATAAGCTGCCAAACCAAAAAAACTATGGATCTAGGTTATATTTGTATGTCTTAGCCATAATTCAACAACTTTTGTTTTAGCAGGATCAACAGTTATACTATTTTTTGAAACAATGTGACCAAGGAAAGAAATTTGTTGTAACCAAAACTCATACTTACTGAATTTTCCATACCGTTTATTTTCTTTTAAGGTTTTCAAGATAAACCATAAATAAATTTCATGCTCCTCTTTACTTTTAGAAAACACCAAAATATCATCAACGAAAACAACCACAAACTTATCCAAGAACTCATTGAAAATTCTATTCATAAGGTCCATGAATACAATAGGTGCATTGGTTAACCCAAAAGGCATAACTACAAATTCATAATGGCCATATCTAGTATGAAATGTGGTCTTTGTAATGTCTGCTTCTTTTAATTTCAACCGATGGTACCCCGACCTCAAGTCAATCTTTGAAATATACTGAGCTCCCTAGAGCTGATCAAACAAATCATCGATATGAGGCATATGATACTTGTTCTTAATAGTGATGTTATTTAATGCTCTATAATCAATTCAAAGTCTCATTGAACCATCTTTTTTTTAACAAACAAGACTGGAACACCCCATGGTGATGTTCTAGGTTGAATGGAACCTTTATCTAATAACTCCTGTAATTGATTCTTTAACTCTAAGAGTTCAACTCCAGCAATTCGATAAGGGGGTTTTTAAATTGTCTTAGAATCATGAACTAAGTCAACAATAAATTCAGCTTTCAGATCAGGTATGATACCAGGAAACTCATCAGGAAAAATATTAAGATAATCATTTACCACTAGAACATCATTAATCTAAATAGTTCCTTTATTTTCAACAATATGAGCAAGGTAACATTCATTTCCATCATTTACTAGTTTCTCAACTTCTTGATATGTTATCAAAAGAAATGGTTCATTCTTGTACAAAAAATGAAAATCATTTTGAAAATAAACCTCTTTAGCTCTACATTCAATCTTAGCATTATAAATAGAAATCCAATCCATGCCCAAAATAACATCAAACTCTACTAGAGGAAAAATAATAAGGTTTTTTGGTAGATTCTTTTCACCCACAACGATAGGAAGGTTATTATCATTTCTTTAAGTCTCAACGTTTCCCCTGGTGTTTTTACCATAAGTTCAGAATTCATATCTTGAGTTGGAATTCATAATTTACTAGAAAACTTCTCATAAATGAAAGAATGTGTAGACCCTAAATCAAACAACACATTGGCATATTCTGAACAAACAAACAGAGTACCTGATACTACTTCATTCAATGGCCCGACATCCGATGAAGTAGATGGAAAGGATTTCACCACACCTTTCTGCTTGTACTCTGGCTGCTTTCCCTCATTTGAGTTCTTCGTTAGAAACTCATTTGCATAATGACCCATTTCATTACACTTAAAACATCTTACCGCTAGCTTTTCATTGCATGCTTGACCATCTTCCATACAGTTACGAGCAGTATGACCAAACTTACCACACCAAAATCACTTTCCAGAGTTGGATGAATATTCTCCAGGATGCATTTTACCACACTACTCACATGATGGATATTTCGTTTTCTGACCTCCAGGGTTTTTTGATGAATTATTTCCCTTTTCCTGCCAACTGGACCTCTTATTTTGTTGTTTTTCAAAGAACACCTGATCATCGGAAAACTCCATTTTCACCTTCTCATCACATAGAACAAGTTTTCATAACTTTTGAACCCACAAGAATCAAATTCCCTTTGATATTTTGGCTTTAATCTGGAGTAAAAACGATTGATTTTACTATCAAGGTCTCGGATAAAATTTTGAGCATACCTTGCCAATTGAGTGAACTTCTCTTCATAAGCAGCCACTGAGTCGCCCTCTTTCCTCAATTCCAAGAATTGTTTTTCCATCCTATGTCGAACAGCCTTAGGAAAGTATTTTTAAAGGAACATACCTTTTAATTCATCCCATTCAAGATAATCAATCTCATCAGCATCCCTGATATGTTTAACCATCAACCACCACTGATCTGCTTCACCCTCCAAACGGTAAATAGCAAGACTAACCTTTTGATTGTCTGAACACCCCATGACATCGAAAATCTTCTCCAGTGCTTTTATCCACCCTTTAACTAGAACAGGGTTAGATGATCCTCTTATGGATGGGGTATGTTTCCTCATGAAATGTTCCACCACTGACATGTTCCTCTGCAGTTGATCTGGCTGATCTTGTGCATGCATACCACCACCATTTATCACATGAGTCAACTGCGCCATTACTACAACAAACTATTCAGTTCCAATTCCGACCATCTCATGATACTGATTTGAAAGGTGATTTCCTTCTGTAGGCCTACTTAGAACTACTTCCCTATTTCCTATATGGAAAACCATTCTGAAAAAACATTTCTTAGAAGAATTAAAATGGTCATCTTCAAATGCTATATCATTTCAATTTTACCATAAAAAAATTGGATAACCATTTAATAGAATTCTTCCTCCTAAAGTTATCTAAACCGACCATTGATACCAACTATAAGGACCCGGCCTTAAAACATTACTTAATCTTGAATTAAATGAATAATTCACATTGAGGATCTTTTTAGGTTTATAGTTTTAGAGAATTATATCATAACTATTAAATTTCAAAAGTCACAAAGTAGACAATTCTACTCAATTCCCATTTTTCCATAAAATAAAAACTCTTGATAAAAAATTCATGACCAGTTCCATGTTTTAGATAGCATGACTTTCCTTGATCCCATCCTTGACCCTATTCCACCTTATTTCCTATGAAAAACATTTCAAAAACTTGGGATGAGCATAAAAAGCTCATTAAGGAATACACAAAGAAGGAAACTATTAGTTTTTTAAAACAACAAGTAATCCATGAATACTTTAACATAAGTAATACTTTTCACCTTCATGAATTATTAAATACTCTTCACTAAATAAAATATCACTACTTACCCATTTTTAACCAAAAGATTACCCATATAAAGAACACGTAACATATAAAGGTAACTTGGAACATAAACATACTTAAATGGAATAACCATACGGTCGACTTCCACACATGTCACTAAATGAAATAGCCATACAACCGACTTCTATACCCAATGCATTGAAGGTTATAACATAACCACCCGTCCTAGTATTCACGGCACCACCTGTCATTTCGTTTATCACGTAACCACCCATTAAATGTCCAAGTACCATTATAAAATCATAAGACATAAAATAAATATAAAGGAAAGAAGAAATTTCCACATTTTAACCAAAATATATCACTTAAATATATTGACATAAAAAATCCTTTTTCAAAACCATTTTCAATACCAAAATACTAAAAATAGTATATGTTATTTATTTCCTTTTATAATCTTTTCGGCTTGTTGAGGACGCCAAAGATAAAACAATACTCGCGGTGGCGGAAAGGTCATTGTCACCGCGTACGTTAAAAAGAAACATACTTTTTGTCTTTTAGTAGAACATTTCATAGAGAAAAGATTCCTTTTGAATAAAACAAAAATTCAAAGGGGTTTATACACCATATAAAAGAAAGTAGTGTATAAAACAAAATATGCCTCAATGAAACGAGATTGAGACGAAGTCCCTTACCTCATGTCTGACTTGACTCGATCGTTCTTTAATCTCCTCAATTATAAACTAAAGTTAATTTCTACTTTATTAGGAAACTTTTTCAAGTTTATTATTCCTTTTATATAACTTATTTCCATTTTATAAATAGTATGTAATCATTTAAGTTAATAATGTTTTTTTGTCGATATTTGGTACTTAAGTCAAAAATGGACTTCTTATAAGAAAATGTTGTTCATGTGGTCAAAGGTTCATTATATCCAGAATAATATTCATGATTTGGATATCATATATATCATATATATATCTAGCATATACATGTATTTATAATAGTACATAACATTTAGAGGTAAGAAATGAAATGCACCGTTCCTGGAGACGGTAAGTCGTACGTACGCATGAACTCTACTTCCATTTATATTGCATATTTAATGGAATTAAAACATAATGATACATATTAGTATTATAATTATAGTATTGTATCATATATAATTTCAATAAACCTATCCTTTATACGTACCACATATGGTATGAATGAGTCATATCACTTTGAGGGGGTGCTAGTCCGCACTTCCTCTAATGAGATTATCATGTTTACCCATAATGGAAACCATAAACGTATGATATAAAAAAATACAGAAGCATAAATAAAACATAAACATAATATATATCACATATAAAAATAGTGACATCTTAATGGCCACAATGAATGGTGTTAAAAGAAGATTGAACAATCATCATTTTGTGAGACAGTAATTCACCACCCACATAAACACTATGTTATTTAACCATTAGACGGAGGTGTGTGTAAGTGTAAATCAAATACTTCTCATAAAAACATCCTAGTATACTGAGGATACTGGTGTTGTTATGTAATCATAGAATAAGAATGTTAGGGGGAGTGAATAAGGAAAAATAAAAGAAAGAAACTCGAGAGAAGACATTACCTCTAAATCGGGTAACTCTTTTTTATTTGAGCCAAAGGCTTCCTTTGGAAGACTTCTGCCCAAAGTGTGGCTTCTAGGAGTAAGATAGGGATGCGTAGAGATAATGTGAGTAGGGTTGGATGAGACAAGGGCTTGAGAGGTTTGGTTAAGGGGGTAGATGTGGGGGCCTTTTATAAGAGGGAGGAGGGGTACTCTGGGAAGGTCATGAAATGTTACTTTATTATGAAATGCTTTTCAGTTTTTAAAGGTCCCACAATATAATATTTTAAGGATAAGGTGATAAGGGTTCGAAATTCACCCATCCAATAGGTTTTATACAAGTTTATGTCTTATATTTTACCTTATCTTTTCGTTTTATTTAAATCGTTCATTAATGAGGTAATCACTACATCATCATGGTGTCAAAAATAAATTTATTTATTTAATGTCTAATAATTATAAAAAAATACCATGATGTAGGAAATATTTTTAGCTTTAAAATTACTATTTATATTCTAAGAGATCATATATTTAAAAAAAATTAAAATTGTTTTACTTAGGTGATACATACCTTGGTTATATTTTCTTTTCTTTTAAAAATAATATGATAAAAGGTCATTATCACACTAAAGTGATTTCATGGGGTCCCAAGGATGGAACAAGGCATCCCATGATCGGCCATGACTCAAAAAAAAGATTTGGACACATTTTGGGGTCATTTTATATTATTATGATATTATTTTATTACCCTTAACTACTGGGTTACTAATTAATCATGATAATTAAAGATAATTACCATCATTACTATTCATAATGTCCAAAAACAAAAGAGTCTTAATTACATAATTTTGACCTTATGATTCCATATATGGAACCCATTTTACCAAATTCCAAACATAGAAATTCTAGTAATTAATTTAAAAATAATTCTTGTTGTTAAAACAAATAGCGTGTTTTTAAAAACAATATCTATCAGAAGATTGACAATTGTTTATGTCCAATTTCAAAGTGAAATTAGGTCTAATGACCACCATTGGATTAAATGGTAAAAATATATTATAATTAAAATTTAAAACCAATTAAAAAGAAAATATAACCATATAATTTAATTAGATGAAAATGATTTTTTGAAGTAAAATGCAGTACTTTTCACTATTGATTAAAAATGAACATAGTCAAAAAAAACACCAAAAATTTATCCAAAGTAAATTTCAATGTCCCAATTATAAAGAATAAGTTTTTTTTTGAAAAATAAGGTTTATAAAAGTGTTAAAAGATAGATTTAAAAATGGTTCGCCATAAAAATGCGGTAAAACAATCTTTGAAAAATATTAGAGTATTCTATGCTTAAGATTGGATTTATTCTCATTTTAAGCCTCTAAAACGCTATCTAATTTATAAATAGACATAGATATGAAAATATATTATTCTTTACTTACTTGGGATTTTTCACAAGTGGTTCATTTATGACATTTTAAACATTATCTATTTCATTTGGCGAAAACTTATATTTTTGGTATTGTTATATCATTTATTACAAAAGTATTTTTTTTTAAATACTCATTTATGTCAATTATTATACTATTCATATCATGACTTTTTTAAAAACTCATAACAACATGCTTCTTTAAAAAAAACATCATTAATTAAAAGATAACAAGTTATACGCATCCATAAAAATTTTTCACGGCATAAAAAGTTTCAAAATAAATTTATTTTAATATTTATAATCTTATTTATTTAAATCATTCATTATTAAGGTAATCACTACGTCATCATTATGTCATAAAAAATTTATTTATTTGATGTATAAAAATTATAAATAAAATAAAATGATGTAGGAAATATTTTTAATTTTTTAATGACTATTTATAGTCAAATAGATAAATTATATGACCACATATGAAAATTGTTTTAGTAAAAGATGCGTGTTTTCGTTATATTTATTTTTAATATAAATTAATTAATTTAACATGTCATTATCACTACCAATTGGATCCATGGAGTCCCAAAATCGGCCCTAGTATTTCCATGGTCCGAAATATCTCATCTAATAGGATTATAACATGTGTTACGGTAGTTTAATATTATTATAATATTATTTTTTTTATTCTTATTTACTATATTTACTCATTAACAATTGTAAATAAAATAATTACTAAAGTTACTATTCAAAATGTCTAAAAATAAAAGGTACCTATTTACCCAATTTGAACTTTATGATTCCAAATATAGAATCCATTTTTCCAAATTCAAAACACATAATTTTCAGTAATTAATTTAAAATTAATTCCCATTGTCAAACCGAAAAACCTAGTTTTGAAGAAATAAAAACTATCAAAAGATTGACGTGTGTTTATATCCAATTTCAATGTGAAATTACATCCAATGACCAATATTGGATTAAATTATAAAATTAGATTCCATTTATACATTAAAACTATTGAATAAAGTGATTTAACCATATAAGTTATCTTGAATGAAAAAAGTATTTTTCTATTAAAATTTAGCTTATTTTTACTATTTATCAAAAAATGATAGTTATTCGAAAAATATCAAAAATTTATCCAAAATATGTTTTTATGTCCCTCTTCTAAAGAAGATGTTTATTTTCTCAAATAGAACATATAATTTAGACAAAAATTAAATTTAAAAAAGGTTATCCATCAAAAGGTGGTAAAACTACATTTTTAGAAAAATACTTCTTTTATCTGAAAAAAATAGTATTTGTTATTATATCATATCTAGTAAAAAAATATAAAATTAATTTAAAACGTCACATTGAATATATTTCATATATTATTAATAAAATAAAATATCCATAATTATTGACAGGGTTTTATAAAAAAAATTATTCTCATTTAAATAGGTTTTCATAAAAAAGCATCCTTTATATTCTATTGATTTTTATTTCCATTTATAATTAATTTGGTAACCAATGTATCATTATTTAAACATGTGTAACCCATATTTCATAATTTAGTAGAAACTATTCATTCCCTTCATTCCCACAGATAGTTGTTAACTACAATTTAAAATAAAAATATTATTATTGAGTTATTTTTTGGTATAAGTCAATGGTGTGGGATATGTACGATTTTGGAGAAACTCAGTATTGGGTGTTGGGTATGCTATCGTACATCGTTTCCCCTTTCAACTAAAATAAATATTGTATTCATAAGTAATAAAATAAATCAAAAAGTATTATTCTATAAATACATGGGTCATTACAGCCCGAGGCTGTCGACTAACAGCGATGGCCTTGGGTATGATTCTGGGGAAAGTAAGCTCTCATTGGCAGATTAACATAGTGGAAAAAAATAGTAAATAGTAGAGGAAACAGTAATACCATACAAAAGATGTAAATAGAGAAATATTGATAGTGCAAAAAATTGCAGCATATATATATAAATGATGCATGTCACATGTATCAAGGAAAGTAGCAAAACAAGACATAATGCTAGAAATAAAATGCTAAAACCAAAGTATAGAAAATAGTAAAATCCAATAGCATCGTAAGCCTCATCTTGCTCCCATGCTCTCCGGCTCCAATAGAAATCAAGTACATGATAAATAAGGGTTCTTTTTTATCTATAAATACAACCATATAATCTATTTGGTCCCAAAAGCATGACCCAAATAGGGTGTGAGATGAATCCTAGTAGGAAACCACCAAAAAAAATTAGCCTAACTATTAGTGAATATATATATACCAAGAAATGTGAAAAATAAAGCAATAAACTAGGAAGTACTCAAATGTAAACAATCCTACAGTTTCCAATTACATTCATAAACATTTTTTAATTATTCAATCTGTTGAATATTGTAACCTTGGGATCTAGCCTAAGCTATGTATCCCACTGTATAGTAATAACAAATAGACGTCTCAAAAGACCATCTAAACAAACTAGTAAGACTAAGTCCATGATTTTTCTTGGGCTTGGTTGACTCATCATATAAAAATAATCAAAAAACCATTACAAACCTCTGGGATTGCTCTAACGATCTAACCCCTTAGGTTTAACATATCACTAATTGATTTCAAATGACCATCAGGGAAGCTCTCATGGTCAATACCCTAGGGTCCACATGGAATCAAAATTTTATAAGTGACCTCCAGGTGTCCCTCATGGTAAATACCCCATGGTTCAGCGTAGTGTAAATAATCCTAAATGACCTCCATGTAGCTCTCACATTAAATACCCCCTAGGTCAAAATCTATACCAAGGATCTCACAGTTTTGTGTAAATAACATGAAAACCCACATAGTTTTCCTGGTCCAACGTTCTCATGGTCCATTATTGGATTAACGCGCACACAATATCCATTAAAGGATCTACATGAAATCCAAACTATTACATGGCCTAACTTTAATCAAATCATAGAAACATGAATAACATATAACCAATCAACTCCATCCTAAACAACTCAAGGCATGGAAACATGGTGTTCCTCATAGGCAAGCTAGTTTGAATGAAAAATAACAGTCAAACAAGGGAATGTACCCATGGGTTGTCCCATAAACAAGGGTAGATAATCTTATGCATAGGCAACAACACTTAACCAAAAAACCAAACCAGATAGTGTATTAAATAGGGTCAAAAATCCAAAATATGCAATATCACAACATGGATATTTGGTATTTTGAGCATATATAATCCAAAGACAAAAAAAAGGCACAAACCACTGACCTCGATGTTGTAAGATGAACACTCTTAAACATTGGCCCTTAAATCAGTCTAAAACAATATAGATCTATGAAAGGGGTAAAGATTATCAACCCTTGATAACTCAATAGAGAGGATAAATCATGAAGAGGGGCACTATGGAAACAGAGAACTTGTCGGTGGGAATCCAACACACCCAAGTGTGTCTCTATTGTAGGTTGGAAGAGGGAATAGAAGGAGTTCGAAGTTCATCGGCTATACATCACTCTCCTTTAGAAAACACAAAAATAAGAAGGTATTTCTGGAGATGAGACATGACCCCACTCCATTTAATCAAAAAAAAGAAATGTGAATGGAATTTCCATTTAATGTACAAGTTGTGTACTAGCCATAATCAGACCCCACTTTAGAGAGTCTTCCTAGTCACCTACATGGTCATGTACTCGACCGTTACTTGGCTAGTACATGGCTTCACATGGAAATAGAGTACACGGAGTGTACTTATAAATTTTCCCAACTCTTCCTTTTTCCTCAAAAAAATTCCAAAATAAAAATCCATACCAGAAATGAAGATTCTGGTTCTTACAAACTACACCCATTAAAGCAATTTCTCCCTGAATTTCCCTTCCAAGGGTAGTGAAGAAGAAGCTTCAGACAACTCTAGCCACTATGATCATAAATTGGCCTCCCTCTCCCAGGTCTCATCATGTACTCACCTGTGTTTCCATAGCACCTATACTATAGAAACAAACCATCCATAGAGAACCTTCATGCTGCAATCCATAATATGAATAGGGTGCTCTTAAAAGGATTCATCCATCTCTAACTCAACCCTCTTAGATTGAAAAACATGAGACGAGTCTGAAAAGTAACATTGTAGCTGAGAAACATGGAAAATGCGATGCATATCGTGGTGCCTCTAAGGTAAATGCAACTGATAGGCAACTAGCCCGACTCTCTCCAAAACCTCAAACAGCCTTGCATATCTCGTTGAAAACATCCCCTATCTCCTAATCCTCATATGTCCCAACCTCGGTGTGACACAT
Organism: Viscum album; assembly: GCA_963277665.1. Taxonomy (NCBI): domain Eukaryota; kingdom Viridiplantae; phylum Streptophyta; class Magnoliopsida; order Santalales; family Viscaceae; genus Viscum; species Viscum album. Next base: position 683,792,169 of record OY728151.1, read on the forward strand.
AAGAAAACCTTATCTCTGGCCTCTACCTCCAAGGGTCGTCTCTATCAATCCTCTTATGATTTATGTATACACGGTGTAGTATCCATCCTTTTCTGAATCAACTTTGTCTTATTAGTTGTCTCCTAGACAAGATAAGGTCCAAGCATAACTACCTCTCTTGCCTCCAGCCAACATAGGGGTGATCGGAAAGGCCTACTGTACAAAGCCTCATAAGGTTCCATCTGAAATTTCACATATAAAATGTTATTGTAGGAAAACTCCACTGGGGGTATATGTCTCTCCCAAGAGCCCCTGAAATTCAAGACGCATGCCTGAATCATGTCCTCTGACACCTGAATTGTGATCTTGGACTGGCCATCTGTCTAGGCATGGTAATAAGTACCTCAAAGTGCTTGTGTACCCAAATCCCTTCGTAGTCCCTTCCAGAATCAAGATGTAAATCGGGAACCCCTATTTGAAAAACTTGTGTGTGGAACCCCATAAAAACGCACAATCTCCCATATGTACAACCTTCCAAGGTCATCAACACTGAAGGTTTCCTTGATTAGAAACAAATGTGAAACCTTCATGAGTCTTTCACCAATAACCCAAACCACATCATTACCTTGAGGTGACCTCAGTAAAACCATCATGAAATTCATCATGACATCATTCCAGTTCCACTCGGGATTGGGTAACTATTGTTAAATCTCTTCTGGTCGCTGATGCTCCACCTTCACTTGCTGACAGGTGGAGCACCTCATAAAAAAACAAGCAACATATCTCTTCATACCTAGACACCAATACTTACAGTGTATATCTTGATACATCTTGTTGACACCAGGATGAAATGCCCAAAGTGAAGAATAAAAATCTTGTATCAACTCTTCACGTATGTCTGCTAACACCTATATGATCCCATGCAAACACAATATATCATTCTCATCTATGGCTCACCTTGGAGTAACACAGTCTCCTGTAGGACTAGGCCTCCAGAATCTGGTAGCTTCCTCATTGGCACTCGATCTAGAAGAGTAGAGGTAATAGCTACAAAAGAAAGAAATGCCTACCCTTGTGTATCGTGCATATCCAAATTCATCTAGTAGAACATATCTATAAGTTGACACTCAATACTGGCCTCTTTATGTACTTGTATCTATGTCCTCATGCTCAACGCATCAGTGAACATCACAAAATGATCTCCCAAAAGATAATATCTCAAACAGTGTAAAGCATGCACAACTGCTGCTAACTCGAGATCGTGCAATGGGTAATTCCTCTCATGTGGCCTTAAATACCCAGACACGTATGCAGTGACTCCTTCCCCTTTCATAGGTACAACTCCCAGTCTGATACCTGATGCATCAAAGTAAATGGTGTAACTCTTTCCCAGATCCATCAAAATCAGTATCGGTGTTGAAGTCAATCTCCCATTCAACTCCGGAAAGGTAGAATCCTAGAAATCATTCCACAAGTAATTTTCCCCCTTCTTAGTCTGGTCTATCAGGGGAACAGTTAAGCATGAAAAGTACAATATAAAGAACCTATAGTAAACTACCAACCCCATAAAACATTTTACCTCAAAGATATTCGTCAGATACTCCTAGTAAACAACTACTCTCACTTTCTTTGGGTCAACTAATAATCCTGTATATGAGATTACATGACCCATGAAGTTAATTTGATACATCCAAAAGTGTAATTTTGAGATCTTAGAATATAACTGATTCTCTCTCATTGTAATTAGTAATATATCAGGATGGGTGGCTTGGTCGTGTCGAGTGTGAGAGTACACCAAGATATCAACAATGAAGACTACCATAAAATAATACAAGTATAGAACACTCGGTTCATTAGTTCCATGATGATTTTCAGCGTGTTTATGAGACCAAAAGGCATTACCAAATACTCTTATTGACCATACAAACTCTGAAGGGCTTTAAGAGGTATATCTGATGGTCTATCATGAAACTGATGATAACCAAATATCATGTCAATGTTTGAGAACACCTGGGATTCTTAAAGTTGATCAAAGAGATCATCAATCCTCAGCAAGGGATATCAGTTCTTCAGTGTCAACTAGTTCAACTTCTGATAGTCCACAAGAATTATGAGGGTATCGTCCACCTTCTTTGCAAATAGGATAGAAGAACCCCAAGGAGAAGTATTATGTTGGATAAAACCCTTTTCTTAAAACTCCTCTAACTGCTTCTTGATATCTTGTAACTCTGGTCTATCCATCCTATAAGGAATAATAAACACTGGTGCCACTCTTGTCATAAGCTCAATAGATAAATATACCTCTCACTCTGGAGGTAACATTGAAAATTCATTAGAAATACATCTCTGAAAAAATCCACCACTAGAGGAAATTCCATTTGTTAAGTATCGTAGTCATCCAGATATAAACTAGAAATCGAGGTTGTAACTCCTCCCAACCAAGGATGCTCGGGTCCAACTCTACTCACCTGTACATCCCATTCTCCCTTGTGTAGAAAATTATTTTCCTCTAGTGGCATGAAACTCACCCTATATAGATAACAGTAAAAGAAGGCCAGAAAGGAGGCCAACCAGTCTATCCTAAGAATGACATCGATGCCTATCATCTCTAAGACATAGAGGACCCAGAAGAAGTGACACCCATGAACCTCAAGAGGGAAATCCTTGAACTAACGTACACTAGCCATCGTAAGCATAATGGAGTGTCTAGTGTCATAACATACTCATAAGTAAAGATATAGAGCCTAAGGCTCTACAAAATAGGAACAGATATAAAACTATAGGATACCCCCGTATCAAAAAATAGAAGAAGCTAAAACTGAGCCAACTAGAATCATACCTCTAATCGTAGAGGGTCTGGGATACTACTACTGCTAGGTCTTCGCTACTACAAAATTTTGACCTATAACATGGCCCTACGACCTTTCCTGACTACCTTGAGCTGATCCACCCAATTGTTTCTAAAAACCTATAGCCTGACTACCACGACCACGACCACCTACTCAGCCTGAATGGCCTAACGAACTCCAGTACCCTAATTGAGGAGAAACTGTTGGTCCTACTCCTAAACGTGTATTCATAACTGATCCCCTCTCCCTAGTTACTATTAAGAAAAAATGGTAAAATTCTAAAGATTCCACATCTTTCTGCAAGATCGGCACTCAACCGGGTCTCTTAGGCACTGAGATCTTGTGTACCCACTCTTCTCGTACAAGTATTATCTAACCTGGATACCTGTAGATATATCCCTGCTTCTGGAATCACCATGTAAAGTCTCCCTATGGTGCTTCCTTCTATCAAATGAAGTATTACTAGCCCTAGATGTTGAACTACCCTGGATGATAGCTCCTAACTCCCTTAAATTGTTCTCAGTAATTAGTGGCTTGTCCACTATAGTTGTCACCAAAGTCATCCTAAAGACATTCACCTATGATCGGATGTCTCACATGAGACCATCCTCAAATCTCCTAGCCAAATATAACTCTTCCCCTACCAGAACAAGTGTAAAGCGATAAATCTCTATAAAATGGGTTGAGTACTCCATCACTGAAAGATATCCCTACTCCAAATGCTTTAACTCTTGAGCTCGATAATCCCTCAACGACATGTGGTAGAATTAATTGTCGAAGGTCCTCTAAAACTCCTCCTAAGACATATCCTGATGACGTCCCTGATGTGTGATAACATCACATCATCCCTTGGAGGAATCACGCAGCATGTATAATGCATGCTTCACCCTCCTCTCGGTAGGCGTCTCCAAATGCAAAAAGATAGTAAGCATGGCCTCTAACCATGAATTTGTATCATGTGGTCCTCCATCCCCTGAAAAGGTGGGAGGATGCTACTGCTAGAACACCCTCGTCTGCTCTTCCATGGCCGAGTAAGGATGTAGTGCTCCATAAAAATATTGCATCATCATCATAAATATTTCACGGAACTATGCATCAACACCAATGTCTGGTATAATAGTTGGTTCCCATATGTGCACGATGAGAGGATCTGCTGGTAGTCCCTGATCTGTCCTTTCTAGTGTCTAGTCATCGCCCTGCACCTAGCGTATAACTGGATGAACTCTTGGTGTCCTGAATATGAAATTTCAAATGCACAACTCAGTTTAAGATTATCAATGACTAAAACAAAGAATTGAAAGAATGGAAAGGGATAATAAAGCATTCAAGTTCTACAGAATTGGTTTACACAGCATGTATAGCCTCTACACAGCGTGTTCCCTTTAAGCCTTACATGGTCTTATACCTCGGCCAAACCTGGTCGTGCAACACCCCTTACACAAGGTGTGTTTCTCTTGTGACATGGTGTATACTTGAATTTTCCCTCCTTCCCAAGTACTTCTATATGGCTAAACCACATGGGGTCTACCGGTATAACACTACACGGCGTGTTCAGCCAAGACATGGTGTGTACCGATTATGTCTCATTGACCCGTGTCAATGGTCACATTGTCAGACACATAGTCAAATCTACATGGTGTGCATAAATGAGACACAGCGTGTACAAATTATGTTTCATCCACCTGTTTCATTTGTCATATGGTCGGATACACGGTTCTTTACAACACAGCATGTACAAACTAGACACAACATGTTCTACCAAAAGTTTCCCAACCCCATGCCTCTGCTCTCATAGTCTTTCACACGGTAAACCACTACAAGGAATGTACATATGCTACATGGAATTTAATTAATAATTTTTTTTTCTTCCGGAACAGTAAAACACATGGAATGTGTTTATAACACTGCACATCATGTTGTCCGGTTTCAGGATAGTAAGCCTCTAAAACTTCTTTGGAACCCCTGAAGACTTATAATTTTCTCTAAGGCATGACGAATTATGACTTGTGGAATCCCATACTCCCTATGAGTAAATATTTGGAATCTTTATTCATATTACAACCTAAAAAATTTCAATTAAAGTTTAATCATGATCCACCAAATTCTAATCCAAGAAGTCCCATAACACCTCAAGGACCAAAGTTTGGCATCCATCCAAATGAAACATTACATATATATACCCTATCAAAAATATTCATTATTCTATCATGACATTAATCATAACCACATGCATATCTAGCACAATAACTATCACAACAGTATTCAATCAGTAATGCATCCAAAATGGCATGATAAGAATGCATGACATTTGATCTCTAGTAAGGGCCTATATGATTCATGAGATGGAATACCCTCATATCATTGGGTTTCAAAATAAATAGAACCACAATGATATCAATAATAACCTCACAAAATAAGTGTGTCACCCAACAATGAAATCAAATCAATTGTAATAATAGTGAAACCAGAAAATTTCCAATATTCAAGGTAACATGGCTTTTCCCTATACACGGGGTAGCTACTCTAGGGCACATCTTATTAAAACTACATATTCTTTTTTATCCGTAACTATAGGATTCAAATAGTAAGACAAAATAGAAAATGAACCCCCTCTTATACTACTTTGTAACATCCCAAATCTAGTTGCCGCCCAAATTTTCCAAGTACCCAGTTGGTTACATGGCCTCAGTCAAATTTCCCAAACTCTAGAGGCTACTAACTAGTAGTGAATACCTTGGGTGTGATAGTGGGGACACTATACCCTCATTGGAAGAGTAATGAAACATAAAAAACAATAAACAGTACAATAAATAGTAATACCTTAAAATATAAGTAAATAGTGGAAGACGGATAGTATAAGCAATTATAGCATATATATATATATATATATATATATATATATAATTTATCATGTCACCTGTATCTAGGAAAGTATCCAAACAAGTCACAATACAGGAAATACAATACTGAAAAAAACTTATAGAAAATAGTAAACTCCAATAGTATCACAAGCCTCAGCTTTGTCCCACGCTCTCCAGCTCCAACACCAAACAAGTACCTGATGAAGAAGGGCGCTTTCCCTTATCTATATGTGCAACCATATAATCTATTTGGGCTCAAAAGCATGACCCAAACAGGGTATGAGATGAATCCCAGTAGGAAACCACCAAAATCTCTATGCCTAACTATCAGTGATTATATATATATATCAGGCATCAAGCAAAATTAAGTAATAAACTAGGAAGTACCCCAAAGTAAAAAACCTACAGTTTTTAATTATATTCATTTAAATTTATTAATTATTCAAACCATTGAATAATGTAACCTTGGGATGTATCCTAATCTCTGTATCCCTGTGTATTGTAATAATAAATTGGCATCTCAAAAGACCAACTAAAAAACCAGTAAGACCGAGTCCAAGATTGTTCTTTGGCTTGGCAGACTCGTCATAGACAAACAATCAAACATTCATAACAACCCTCTGGTAATTCTCTCATGGTCTAACCAATTTGGTTTAACATAGCACTAATCAATTTAAAATTATCGCTTGTGTAGCTCTTATGGACAGTACCAATGGGTCCACATGGCATCAAAAATTTATACACGACCTCTGGGTAGCTCTCATGGTCAATACCCCCTTGGTCAAAAAATACACCAAGGATTTCATGGTCCTATGTAAACAACATAGAAACCCGCATAGATATCCTGGTCCAAGTCTTTCATTGTCCATTAGAAGATCATCGTGCATAAAGTAGTCATTAAAGGCTCTATATGAAATCCAAACTATTACATGGCTCAACATTAATCAAAGCAATGAAATAGGAATCTCATATAACCAATGAAAACAATTCTAAATAAATCAAGGAATTTAAATACATTATGCCTCAAAGGAAACCTATACCAAATGGAAAAAAGATTCAAACAAGGGAATGCACCAATGGGGTGTCCCATAAACATAGGTATACAATCTAATGCATAGGTAACAACCCTTAATCAAACAACCAAACCATATCATGTATTAAACATGGTCAAAAATATAAAATACGCAATACCCCAATATGGTTCAGCCCTTTAAGAATATATAATCCAAATACAAACAAAGAAAGGCATGAACCACCAACCTCAATGTTTTTACGATGAACAATGTTGAACATCAGCCCTTTAATCAGTCTATAAAGATGTAGATATAAGAAAATGGTAAAAACAATAATCCTTTGATAACTCAAGAGAGAGGGAAAATTAGGAAGAGAGGCTCTAGGGGAATAGAGAACTCACCAGTGGGAATCCAATGCATCCAGCAGCGACTCAATCAGAGGTCGAACAAAGTAATGGGAGGAGGTCGAAGTTCTTTGGTCATAAGTCACTCTCCTATATAAAACACAGAAAGAAGAAGGTATTTCTGGAGATGATACGTGACACTGCTCTGTTTAATCAAATAAAAAAGAAAAATACAATGGCGTGTTCATTTAATGTACACGCCGTGTACTAGACTCAACCAGCCCCAATTTTGGAAGTCTTTCAATTCACCTATGCGGCCATGTACTTAGATGTTATATAGCCAGTACATAGCTACATGTGGAGACCGAGTATATGTCTTGTACTCAAGATTACACGGCGTGTACTTATAAATTTTCCCAATTCTTCCTTTTTCCTCAAAAGCAACCCAAAACAAATATCCGTACCTAAAATAATGATTCGGGTTCATCCAATATTCATCATTCACCCAAATTTTATAATATTTTGACTATAAATAATTCTTTGTTAAACATATAGGTCCTTCCAACTGATCAAAAAAATAATCAATTCCTAGAAGAGGATAAAAGTTATTAACAGTCACTTGATTCAGGCAATAATAATTGATTTACAATCACAAATTACAATTTTAATTATTCATGAAAAATAGAGGATCACTTTGATGTGATATGTTAGGATTAATAAAACATCACTATAAGAGATCAAAAATATAGATCCATAGATACTACTACTAAGAATATGTTATCATATATAGATACATCAAGTTTAGGTAGGCACCATGTGTAACTCTATCCAAAACTCGATCTATTTTTTATGGGATAGTCTTGAAACCTCTTTGGGAAATACATATGGGTATTCTTCCACAACCCTAGGAAACACTAATGGATATACTCATACTAATATTAAAATAAACTCAGTCATCATAGATGAAAAATATTTATCATGCCTCAAACCCACACAATTGTCTCAGTTGTCGATAAACATAGCTTTCTCACCATCAACATTGAAGAACGTAAGTCTCCTCTTGAATTAGTCAATGGTATATTACATTAAATATATCTTTTTTATGGTGGGGATAACATCATATGGATGTTTCCATAAATATAGTAAATCTCCTTATGATAGATTATTTCAAAAATTATCTCATAATCACTAAATATATAATTAAAGATAGCTTAGCCTCCAACTATCATAGTAATTACCAAGGGAACTAGAAACCACTCTGGCACAATTACTAGAACCTAGACTACGGTTGGTGAATTGATGTATTTTGTAACTCTAAAATCAAACAGATAATACACCCATTTATAATATAATTAGTTAGTACCTTATATGACTTCTAGTAGTGTTATGTGATGCATGAGAGACTAGGAATGGTTTTGGTCTGATGTAGAGAACGGTGGTGATTTTCTATTACTCATGTCACATGTGACCACATGAGTAGTACTATGTGACCCTTGATATTGAGTTAGCAGTGATAACATTCACAATAATATTTATTGACACTACCTGATGGGTGAGCCATTTATCATCTACTCAGTTAACAAAAGTCTCACGTATATCTTCTCTCAAAAGGATCTTTACATAATATAGAAACAATGGAAAGATTTCACCCAAGACTATGACTTTTTGATTTTATATATTCCTTTACAATAGAACATGGTGCCAGACTCTCTTAGTAGAATATCTTGTTCTCAGTTATTTGATGGGGCATCAGTGCAGTTAGCCTCCATGTAGTTTTCCTTAGTGGAAAAGGATTTTTCTTTGTATATTCATTTGATGGTTGTTATCCCACTAATTTTATAGTATCTCAAGGACACTCAGCATGGAGATACTGAATGTGATACCTTACATACTCATATATCCACTAGACATCCTAGTGACGGATATTATGAAGGTAGGAAAAAATTAATACTTTTCGGCAGGAATATGGTGGTATCATTGACGTTGTGGGAGAAATTGATGTGGGAGATTCGCGCATCCCTTTTGGTGGTACATCCTGGTATGGAAAATAAATATGAGGAACTATGATGTTAGTTATTTACTAGGCATGTAGTGTCATGTTATAGAGTTTGTATGATAATGCCTCACTTGTTAGCAAATTAAGTCTAAGTACCAATCCCCAGTGTGTTTAGATCAACCCCTTGAGGTAATAGACTGAAATTGGGATGAAACATCCAAGGAATTCAGGATGGGGTTACTGCATACGTGTAGGTAAAATGATTACATCTAGGATATCATAGACCAAATCACCATGTCTACTCACTTTATATGAAATTGAGAGTAGTTTTCAATAGAGAAAAATGGGATACTTACATGTGAAGAATATTTTCTGAATCCATGGAGTTCCCTTGATGTTAATTTCATACCATGATGTTCACTTCTCATCATGATTATGGAGTAGATTACTAGAGGACTTTGGTACTCAATTACATTTTACCATGAATTTCCATCACCATACTAATGGACACGCTGATAGGACCATTCAGGTATTGGAGAAATAGCTATGGGATTTTGTGTATTTTTTTCTATAATTGGGAGGATCACCTACCCTTGGTGAGGATTACATAAAAAAATATACCATTACACCCTTAGTATGGAACCATTCTAGTCTTTTAATCAGAACCCCTATAAGACACTACTTTGTTGGAATGATCTAGGTGAGTTAACACTCATTGGACTAGAGTTGGTCCATGATACTATAAAAAAGGTGGAGATCATTGAAAAACATATTATGAATGCACTGACCCATCACAAGTCTTATGAGGATCGATGATGGAGGCCTATAGAGTTTGAGTATAGAGACCATATGTTCCTAATGTTCTCACCTCAAATTGGATTATGGATATTTGGTTGTGGTGGAAACCTATCTCCAAGATTCATTTTCCCTTTCCAGATAATTCGTAGAGTCGGTGTGGTGGCATATCACTTAACTCTATCATCATAGTTGGATAGGGTACATAAATTCTTCCACATGTTGTAGTTGATGAGGTGTGTTCATGACCCACCACATGTAATCGACTGGGGGTAGATGGACATTAGGGATGGGGTAAAAATTTCTAAGTAGAGAAAGTTGATTGAGGGTTGATAGAAGAGGATTCTTTATGGGTAATAAATCCCCCTAATGCATATTCAGTGGTATGATTAGAATCATCAGGATACCACCTAGAAGCAAGAGACCCAAAGGCATGCCCAGTACCCTAATCTTTTTGAGTAGGTTTTTATCTTTTTAGAACAAAAAAATCTAATGTGTAGAGAATGTGACAATTTTAATTTTTCTATATATTGACCCAAAATCTTATATGGTTTGTTTTTTGGAGCTGGCCGTTGAGGCAACATGATATTATGAGGCCCAGTGTTCCCGAAATTAATTTCTAAAGTATATATAATATATTAATATAAAATTCATGCACTTTTACTAAAAATGTTGAATAACTCTTTAATGAGTGCCTAGATCAAAAATATAATAGAATCATTGAGTTCAGAAAATGGATTCTACCCTAGGTGAGATATAACCTTTTTTGGTTTTAGTCATTTGGTGAAAAAGTTATCGTGTTTGAAGAATTAATTAATTAGATAAATTTATTTATTTATTTATTTGATGTAGAGACTAAACTCCCCTATTTAAATGATTTTATGAACAATTTGTATGATTATCCACATAACCCTGAAAATTTGAGAGGAACTATTGGAGAGAAATTTGGATGAGATCTTGGAGAATAAAAAGGGATCATGATTGGATCACGGATCGTTGGTCCATTAGAGTTCATGGATATTGTCAATTATGGAAATGCATGAAAATTAAGTTTAATTAATTGATCCAAAATATTGGTAGGAATTTTAATCTATGATACTCCATTCCATTATTTTATCCTAGTTTAACATGGATCAATTCCATGAGCAATAATTGATTAGCTCATCATTGGGGGATTTGTTTGAGTTGGATTAAATTGTTCATTGATTATTTCCTATTTGTTCATATAAATTTGTGACAACTGATCAAGGTCGTACAAATTATGTATGAGATTTATTCCTCACATATTGTGGCTGATGGATTTATCCCTCTATTTCTTCTCACATTCATCATGGGTATTTTCTGTGGTATTTGGTTTGCGATTACCCAATAATTTCTTATGACCATTATTTAGTACAACGGATCAATAATATGTGTATGGTTTATGATAAAGGGTGTGATCGAGGTGAATTGATGATGGAGGATGATCAGAGGGGGATCAAAATAGATTGGTGATTCCCATTTATCCTAGTTTCAATGATATGACTACAAACAGTGTGTGGGGTTGTTTACCAAGAGGATTTGGTGCTCAGAATCCTGATCTTTAGCCACGAGAGTGATGGATGACCCTAGATCTACCATCACTGATGAGTATGGATATTTTTTTCATGTGGAGGACAATGTAGAGAAGATCCCAAATTTTCTATAAAATATTAGGTTACACGGTGTGTAATATGGAATTACACACCAAGTGGGACCCCCTAGCTATTATGTTAGGGTTTCTAGGGGAAGCTAAATGTGACATACCATGTGACCCTGTCACACACATTGTGACAAGTGCTTGTAATCTAATCATGTAACTCAGAATTTACACCATAATAGACACAGCTAGAGTAGATGAACATGACCAATGTACACGGACATCGACTAGCGTGCACGGGCATGGATGGAAGGCATGGGTAGAGTGTCAGGAGATCTCTACATGAAATGTATTTTTCCTAAAATCCATGTATATAGATAATTACTTTTCATTTTAGAAAGCACCACATAGGAAGACTAGGGGTTGGGTGGACACATCATGTACCCCACTTACACACCGTGTACCCCTTTTGAGTGTGTTTAGATCCCTTTGTTTCTTCAGTCTAGACCATTATCAGTTAAGTTTATTCCCTTGTTCCATCCTTTCAAGGGTACAATGTGACATTATATATACATCTTTTTATTGTGATCCCCTCTTGATTATGGGTCTCTAATAAGGTTCATGGTGCCCCTCTGTGAGACCAGAGTGTGATCCTCAATCATATTATACCATATGTGGTGTTTTCTGAATCAGTGTGACCTTCATGAGCAGGGTGTTGATATTAAATCAAGAATTACATTTTAGTAGGGTTCATGGTATCATTTGAGTATATTACACTACAAGGTAAGTCAATCTAGATTGGGATTGTTGGGTCCCCTAGAGGTCCTAGGTCTTATCCCCTATTAGAGTATTGGGGTCTTCTAGGAGTAGTGATATTTCTTGGGAAGATCCCAAAGATTTTGAAATCTTTTATGAGAGTACCCAGTGATATTATGGCTCATAGAGAAGATTACCCATGAATGTTCAATATTTCAACCAGAATCCTATGGATGACAGCTGGTTTTGACTAAAAGGAGGTGTGATGACCTTCCTGAGTATATCTGGGTTTTCTTGTTTTTATTCATCACTGTATTTCTAGTTTGATCTTAATATTCTTTATTATTAGTTTTTATAGTTTTCATGGTATCATAATGGGTATTTTTATACTCACCAAATAATGGGATCTTACAACACATGTTGTGTCTTATGAAGATGATGGCCCTTTTGATAGTTTCCAGGGAGGACAAGGGGCTAGTGGAGAATAGTAGGGCTAGAAATGTCGAGGTATTTTCTGAGAGGTTTCATTTTATTTTAGTCTTATCCCATAGAGAAGATTTTACTCTATACATTTTTTTGGCTTTTATTAGGACCCTTTTAACGCATTCAATACTTGACTTATGTACTCTGATTATGGGACCATAGATGTATTTAAAGACATGTCCTTGAACATAACTTATTCTAGTGTTATTTGAATGAAAATTCACATTAGTGGATATTTTTAGTTCATATTTTTAGATAATTAAGAAAACTCTTACAAAGTATACACATACATTGCACCAAAGGAAACCCTTTTAAAATAAAAATATATTTCTTTTCTGGATAAAAATATTAAAAACATTAATCTTGACATCTCACTTTCTCTTACCCAACCTTATACCCTGTGAAAAACATTTTAAAACATGGGATGAGCACAAAAATCTCAGTAAAGGATATAAAATAATGAAATAAATCATTAGACCATGAATATTTTAAACAGATGAAAACACTTTAACAAAATCATAGTTTTCAATGATAAAACATAAACTCTTAAGCATACCTCATGAAATTATACGATTAATATAAAAATATATAGAAATCCTAAATCATAATGTTAAATTTTGGAATCCAAATAAATCTTACATTGTAGCTTTCAAATCTACATAGGGAGTAACCTTAAGGGTTATGTTTGGAATCCCCACTACAGAATATTCCCTAAATCTCTTAGGAGAAACTCAACTATTTAACTCTATCTAATTACCCAATTCATTGGAAAGATATCATGGGATCACCTTCCCTTGTTTTATCATGGAACTACCTATATTAATAAATTATTCCCAAGAACCATCACATAATCAAAAAAATAAATAATTCATAATGTAAATATAAAATTTCCACTTTGAAATCACATCTAATTTTTTAAAAAAAAATTCCATTCATAAATGAAAAAATATATTTAAAACTAAAATGATAAACATATAAAGTAATCATAAAAACAATAAATAAATATAAAAGCATGAAATTAGTTTCATTACATATATGTTAAAAAACCATTCCAAGTTATTTAAATAATCAATAAATTTTTAAAACACAATTAAAACATTTAAAAAAATGTATTTTGAATCATAGTGTCCCTAAAAAATTAGAATCTTTTGAAAAGAATTAAAATTTTAAAAAATAAATTTTCATATAAATAAATCCTTGAAAACATTTTTAAAACATTGAAACTAATGAGAAATATTTATAAGGATAAATCTTTAAAAAATTTAAAAGGATGTTTTAGTTAAACAGTCCCTTACCTTTGAATCTGACTCATTACATACAATATTTATCTTCCTAAATAAAAACATTGGTTAATTATTTACTTGATTTAGAAATAATTTATGGTTTACTATTTCCTTTTTTGTCCCTTATTATCATGTAATAACAATTACTTAATTAGTTATGTTCATTGAGGTCGTTTTGACGTTATTCGGTACTTGAGTCCAAGATGACTTTTATATGATGTCTATGGTCAAAATGGTCATAAATCCATAATATAAAGAATAATATTCATGAAATAATAATTAATTTTACAAATTAAATATACTTTTAAATCAAACCATTAATTATTCTTATGAAAAATGATCTACATTACAATCATGGAGAACGGTAAGTCGTACGTACGCATGGGTATCTTTTTCATTTTTCAATGATCATTATAGAAAGAAGGTAGATATTGTTTTATGTTTAAGTAATGATAATAGAAAAATTAAAATCCAATTAATAATTTAAAGATTACTTATATATATTATCCAAGTGATGTGGTGTTTAAAAATGAATCGCATCGCTTCGTGGAGGTGATAGTTGAGACGTACGCAGGAAAGATGTTATCATTTTTATGTGCATGTAATGTAAGAATGTAACTGATTTATTATTCTCTTATAATGATAAATATTTAATTAATATAATATATAAACATTTATTCTATCATTAAAACCAGTCTTTTGATATGGTAATGAAAAAGGAACTATATAAGTTCGTGAGGCAGTAATCCATCGTACACATGAACAAAAGGTTATTTTAACATTTTATGAAATTAGATATAGAATTAGGTTTTAATAATAATGTTATAAAATATCAATATATTTATGATACTGTAGTTATTATATCATCATGGTTGGGGAATATTTTAAGGAAGTGGTAGAAGAAATAAAATAGAAACACTTAAATAAAAATGTTACCTTTCCTTCGAATGATCACCTTTTCTTAACACCTTAAAACATCTAAGGAGGATTTTATTCCTAAAATAAGGAATATAGACTGGCAGGATATATTATCGTAAGGGGTTTCAGAAGATCTTGTCTAAACAAAAAGGTTTTTGAAGTGTAAGGAATAGAGTTGAATTGGTTCCCTTTAATAGAAGAGGGGAGGGGAACTCTTGAAATTATTAAAAGTTTTAAATTTATATAAATTCATTTTCTCTTAAAAATGGAGAAAATTTGATTTATTTATAATATAGGATTATTATGAATATAAATAAAATCATCCAATGAAAATTATACAAGTTTGAATATTTTTTTTAATCCTTATCATTTTATTTTAAACCTTATAACTATTACCATTTTATTAAGTAGTTTATAATTTGAGAATTAAAAACATTACCATAAGATGAAAAACGACCAATGAATGAGTAATTAATAAAATATTATGATTTATATCAACTAGTAGGATTAATATTTTATTTTTATAAATTTTATACCATTTAACAAAGTATTTTATATTTTGAAATACAAATATTTTCAATTTTGATACTATTCATTAGTTGAATTTTTTAAAATATCATAACAGAAAGATAAGTTAGAATTAAATCCTCTAAATCGTCTCTAACATGTAAAATTCATCCATAAAATTAATTTATGTAATAAATTATGTAAACATATATTTATGTTAATGTTTATAATATTATTTGTAAGATTCCTTCATTAATTAAGAAATTACTACATCATCATTGTGTCACCATTTAATTTAATAATTTGTAGGTAATATTTTTATCATTATATGAAATTTTTATATTATAAGACATAAATTATTTAACCCCATATCAAAATTGTTATAGTTATGAGAGACATAATTATGACATCTTTCTTTTTACTATAAATAAATTGTAATAAGTGCCATAATCACCCACAAGTGGCTTCAAAATGAAACAATTTCGGCCCAATGATTATCTTGGTATAAATTAACTCATTAAATAATATTATGACAAGTTTTAGGATTTTTTTATAATATTTATAATATTATTTTAACCTTTAAAGAGCTGATTTTCCCTTAACCATGCTAAAAATAATAATTACTAAAGTAAATATTCATAATGTCCATAAATAAAAGGGACTTATTTTCATAATTTATAACTTATGATCAAAAACATGGAGTACATTTTTTCAAAATCAAAACATGGAATTGTCAGAGATTAATTAAAAATCAATCCCCTTGATGGAATGAGAAAAGAGGTTTTTAAAGTAAAACGTTCCAAAGTTCATATAGTTTTTATATCTAATTTCAATATGAAAATGATTACAGATACCTAAATTGGTTTAAATGATAATAACTTAATATAATCATACATTAAAACCAATTAAAATGACAATACGACTATATAAATAAATTAGAGTAAAAATCATTTCTGAATTTAAATGTAGTATTTTTCTTTATTCATTATAAAATACATATTATAATAAAAATTACAAACATTAATCCAAAGTAAAATTTTATGCCCATATTCCAAATAATAAGTTTATTTTCTTCAAATAAAATTCAAAAAATTTAAAAAAGTCTAGATTTAAAATGGTTTCTCCATCAAAACGCGGTAAAATGGATTTTTGGAAAATAATTCTTTTTTCCATAAAATTGAATTTTTTATTATATTAAATATAAAAAACATATAAGATGAATTTAAAACATTAAATTAAATATATTTCATATATATTAAATTACTATAATCATGCATGAGTGATTTATTAACTTATTCATTTAAAACAACAGTTGTGCACATTAAAATAGTTTTTTAGAAAAACATTTCCTTTTATTTTAAAACAATGTCTTACATTCAGTTATAATTATTTTTTTATCAATGAATTAATTTTATATACATGTGTAAACCATAATTTTTATAATTCAGTTAATATAGTTCATTCCATCTATTCTAACTGCTAGTTTATGATAGTAACATTTAAATAAAATTATTTAATCATTTTTTATACTTGATGTGTCATATTCTGTAAGATATCAATCATAGTATATTTTTTAAAACGTAGGATGTTACATCCCCCCCCACCCAAACATTTTAAACTTCATCCTCAAAATTTGAACTCTGGATAAAAAACTTAGGGTTTTGAAATTTCAAAACATCTTTGTTGAAATCCGTCATCTGAAAAAGATTAATGAGACCTTCAATTTAAAATAATGAAGTGGGAGTAAGAAGGTCACCTGCGATAATATATACAAGGATTCCATGAAAAGAAAAAATGGATATGGAATGTAAAACTAAAAATTATTTTTTTATTGAGAGAAATAGAAAACAATTTTAGGATAAATTTAACAATCACAAAACCATAAATTCTCGAAGGGATAAATGGTCATCAATTTCATTGGTGGAAAATTAAATGGAAAACATTTTTGTTTTAAGATACTTTTAATAGATTCATGGAATTTATTTACTATCTAGACTAAGATCATTAGGAAATATTCTTACTTGACCAATAGAGTTTCATACTTTAATTGATTTTCACCAAAAAACCCAACTTTGTCTCCAAATGATGAGTATTCAAAATGATTTTTTCACACCTGAATCGCATTATATAGAATCATATAATCCACAAAAGAATAATTACCTATTAATAGTGTCTTTAAAAATTAACCAAAACTAAAATGGTTTTGTTAAAATAATATATTCTATAAATATAATAAACATTAAATTAAGAATGTTTGCTTTTCATCTTTAAAATTCAACAATAATGCCCAATGTTCAATATAGACCATTTAACAAAATAATATAATTAAAATTCCACAAAATAAATCAAACTCATATTAAAATACAAAAATCACTTGGTCACATAATCCACCAAGAGAAATTTTAATATTTTACTCCAAATAAGTTCAATCACTTTTAAGGTCTCATTAAATAAATGTACTTACTAAATCACATAATCTTCAAGATATGCTAATTATTTTTAGAAATAATATGAATCACCATAATTACAAAAATAAATCAAAGATTCATCCAAAATAAAATTCAACATTTACTTTCTCAAATAAAATCCCATAGTATTTATTTTACCTTGGTCATATAGGATTCACAAAATAGTGATAGTTTTCTGAACGAACATTCATTACTTAATCCCCAAAATCATGATCCAATACCAAGGATATCCATTTGATAAGAAATAAGTTTCCAAAATCAAATTATTCTTAATATATCCACTCCTTTAACTAAAAATAAAAAATCATACTAACCAAGGACTTCACCTAGTCCAGTGGTAAGTGATGAACCCTTTCACCCTCCAGTTGGGGGTTTGATTCCCAATGCCATGTCTGACATGACGGGTTGCCACCCGTCCAATAGGTTGTCATTTTTCTAAAACCTTATCATTATTATATCATTATTTAGATATTTTAAAGTCCTTAAAAATAACCATAACATGTTTTAACCTCAAAGGTTATCTCATACCTTCCATTTTTCCTTCTAAAAAGTAATAACACATATTTACCTGAAGTGTAAAAGTTTCCAAAAAATACCATTATTCACCTTAAAATATCATAACATAAAGCCTCTTAAAGGATTTTATGATTGTAAAAATATAATCAAACTTAAAATTAATGAATCATAAGGATATATAAGACTCTAAAAAACATCAAAATCTACAGAGTTATCTAAACAATCCTCTCATACCAACTCTAAGGTCATAGCCGTAAACATAACTTATTCTACTATTTTTAAAATAGAATTCCCATTAGAGGATATTTTAATTTAAGTGTTTTATATTATTAGGAAATACTCTTACAAAGTGTACACATACATTAAATGGGGACAGCTATACTTAGTATCAACTTTTTCCACCAAACGAAAGTCTTTTAAAATATAACATCCTTTCTTTTTAATGAAAACGTTTTTCATAACATTCATCTTAACATCCTCATTTATATTAACCATACTTATACCCTATGAAAAACATTTTAAATCATTTTATGAGAACCAAAATCTCATTTTGGGTCATAAACGTAGGAAGGAAATCGTTAGCCCATGAATATTTTAAACTAATGAAAACACTTTTTACAAAATCATAATTTTCACCCATAAAACATAAACTCATAAGAATACCTCATGAAATAATAATATTCCTATAAAAATCCATATAAATCATAAATAATAAAGGTAACTTCTATAATAAATATCATTTATACAGTGTTTATTTCACTAATACAGAGGTATTAACCTTCATGGTTATGTTTGGAATACCCATCACAGTTTATTCCATAAATCTCTTAAGAGAAACCAAAATATTTCACTATGTATCATTAACCAATGCATTATAGATACATCATAGGCCCACCCACACTCATTTTTTCATTTAACCACACATATTCATAAAATATTACCATGAACCATAACACAATCATAAAAAATAAAAATCTCATAATATAAAAATAAGATTTCCGCTTTAAAATAACATTACATTTTTAAAAATTCATGCACTGATAAATGAAAAAAATATTTTTTTAAATAAAAAGGTAAACATAGAAATTAAACATAAAATCATTAAATTGTTATAAAATCTATAAATTCAGTTCATTATTTATAAGTTAAAAAAACATTCCAAGTTATTGAAACAATCAATCCATTTTTAAAACACAATTTAAACAACTAAAAAGAAAACTCTTGAATCAAAGTGTCCCTTACCACTTTAAAACATTGGAAATGAATTAAAATATTAAAACATTCTTGTAAATATAAATAAATTCATAAAAACATTTTTAAAATATGGACATTAATGTTAAATATTTATAAGGATAAATCATTAAGACATTTAAAACGATGTTTTAGTTAAATATTACTTTACCTTTGTGTCTGAATCATCGCATACAATATTTATCTTCATGAATAAAAAAAATTAATTATTTACATTATTTATAAACTTTTTAAGGTTTAATATTCCTTTTATATCTCCCATATCATGTTATAAGAAGTACTTAATTGTTTAGTTCATGTCGGGTGTTTTGATGTTATTCGATACTTGAGTCCAAGATGACTTTGATATGATGTCTAAACTAAAAATGTTCATAAATCCACCATATAAAAATTAATATTCATGATATAATAATAACTTATATTCATTAATTATCCTTTTAAATTAAACAATTAATTATGGTTATGAAAAATTATCAACGTTACAATCATGAAGATGGTAAGTCGTATGTACGCATGAATAACGTTTTCATTTTTCAGTTATAATTTGATAAAATGTTAATTAAAATTTTATATTTGTAGAATTATCATAAGATCATTAAAATAATATTATTCATTTAAATATACTTATATATATTATCCAAGGGATGTGGTGATTAAAAATTAATCACATCACATCATAGAAGTGACAGTTCACATTTACGCACGAACGTCGTTTTCATTCATATGTTCATGGAAAGTTATAAATTAATTGATATATTATTCTATTATAATGATAAATAAGTCATTAATATAACATATAAACATTAATAACATCATTATAAATAGTATTGAGATACATTAATGAAAAATGAACTATATAAGTTCGTGAAGCGGTAGTCCCTCGTACACAAGAACAAAGTGTTATTTTACCATTCGAGGAAATTGGAGATAGATTTAGGTGATTAGGTTAACATAATAACATATAAGTATTTTTATTATACATTATTTATTATCCCATAATTGTTATAGAATATTTCAAGGATGTGGATGAAGAAATAAAATAGAAACAGTTAAATAAAAATGTTACCTTTCCTTCAAAAGATCGCCTTTTCATAACACCTTAACACCTCTATGGAGGGTGATATTCTTAAAAGAAGGCCTCTACGATGTGGTGAGGTATTATAGGAAAGGATTTTGGGTAACATTTTCAAAATAATTTTTTTAAGTGCAATTAATATAGAACAATGAGTGCTTTTTGTGTAGGAGAGGGGAGGGGCACTCTTGGAATTATAAAAAGTATTAAATTAATATAACTTCGTTTTCTATTCAAAATGTGAAA
Source organism: Viscum album (assembly GCA_963277665.1). Classification (NCBI taxonomy): domain Eukaryota; kingdom Viridiplantae; phylum Streptophyta; class Magnoliopsida; order Santalales; family Viscaceae; genus Viscum; species Viscum album. Next base: position 683,813,124 of record OY728151.1, read on the forward strand.
AAATTGATTTTTTTATATGGTATGATTATGGGTAGAAATATAACCATAATATAAAAACTAGAAAGGTTTTATTTCTTTTCTAATCCTTATATTTTGTTTTAGCCCTTTTAATTCTTATTGTTTTATTAAGTAATTTACAATTTGAGACTTAAAATAATTACCATAACCTGACAAAATATAAATTAATGAGTCATTAATGAAATATTAGGACTTGTTTAAACTATTTTGCCTAATATTGAAATTTTATTAATTTTATAGCATTTAATAAAATATTTTTATATTTTAAAATACAAATAGTGTCAATTTTGACACTATTCATTAGTTGACTTTTTAAAAATATCCTAACACCAAGATAATTTCAAACCAACTTCTTTAAATAATAAAAAAAAGTAAAAATAATTCATAAAATTATTTTATGTTAGCAATCATGTAAAATTACATTTATTGTGATATTTACAATATCATTTATTTGATTCTTCCATTAATTATCAAATTACTATGTCATCAATGTGTTGCCATACAATTTAATTATGTATTCCTAAAAAATTATAAATAAATTACCATTATAAACTTAATATTTTTATATTTATAAGGACTATTTAGATTCAAATATATCACCTCATGTTAAAAAATTTATAGTTATGAGAGACATGATTGTGATATCTTTCTCATTATGTTAAATAAAATGTAATAAGTATCATAATCACACCCAAGTGGATTCCAAAGGCCAAAATTTCGGACTAAGGATTTTCATGGTAAAAAAGAACTCATAAAATAACATTATTAAAAGTTTTATGGTTGTTTTATAATATTTGTAATATTATTTTTACCTTTAATTGCCCAATTTACCCTTAATTGTGGGAAAAAAATAATTACTAAAGTTGTTATTCATAATGTCCAAAAAAGGTACCAATTTACGTAATTTTGAAACTTTGATTCCAAATATATAATCTATTTTTATAAATTAAAAACACATAATTGGTATAACTTAATTAAATATTAATCCTTTTGACAGAATAAGAAAATAGTTTTTTTAAGTAAAATGTTAAAAAGTTCACAATGTTTTTATGTCCAACTTCAATATTTAATTGATTAAAATGAACTAAATTAGTTTAAATGATAAAAACATAATCTAATTATACCTCAAAATTAATTAAGAGGATAATATAACTATATAAATACACTAGACAAAAAAACTATTTTGAATTAAAATGCTGTATTTTTCTATATTCCTTAAAGAATGAATATTATCATAAATATACCTATAAATTTACCACAGTAAAATTTTATATCGCTCTTCCAAATAGTAAATATATTTTCTCAATTATAATTTATAAAATTGAAAAAAAACAAGATTTTAAATGGGTTCTCCATCAAAATGCGGTAAAAATTACATTTTATAAAAATACACCTTTTATGTGTATAACTGAATTTGTTCACATATCAGATATATAAAATAAATAAGATTTATTTAAAACATTGAATTAAATATATTTCATATTTATTTCAATACTATAATCTGACATGGTCGATTTATTAACTTATTGGTTTAAAACACACTTGTGCGGATTTAAATAGTTTTTCAAAAAAAACATTTCCTTTTATTTAAAAAAACTTTTATATTTATTCATACTTAATTTTTCACCAAATAGTTGATTATATATACATTTTTAAACCATAATTTTTATAATTCAGTTAATACTATTCATTCCCTCCATTCTAATTGCTAGGTTATGATAGTGACATTAAAGTTACATTATTTAATTATTCATTTAAGTTTGATTTGGCATGTTATTTATTTAATCGATCGTAGTATTTATTTTAAAAAGAACTTGTGATATTAAATGTATGCATGAATTGGTATCAACTATTTTAAATTTTAGCATTATTTTAGATTAGATATGTGTGTGTGTACATGTGAATTAGGTTAATTGAAACAGTTTATGTGATATTTCTACTCGGCACTTGTCGTCAGCCCCTAGCCTAGAGGAGGAAATCTTGGGGTAGTCACGGTTCGGGCCCCATTTGGTTGGGTCATGAAAGTGGTGTAAGGTCTCATACCACATTATCTAATTCCTTTTCAATTTTCAAGTGTCATAGGTTATGGGAATAATCTTGGTGGAGTTTTGGTTGAGTTTTTTAAATGAAATCTAGTTGTATGACTAATTCACAACATGATGTGTTGTTAATAGAGTAAAGTTGTTTCTCACAACCTGAGTGGTTATTTTTTTCCTAAAATGGGGTAGTTCACGGGGTTTTATTCACAGTTTAAACCATATATACATCATGATAATGGATAAAGGGTCATATTTTGTGAATCTATCCCCAAAAAATTAACAATTTGAACATTTATTTAATTATACAAATTGATCCCAGGATTATTTGATCTAGTTTTTAAATTTATTGGTGATCCCTATACATGACCCATTCAGGATGTGAATGAATCATTCTCATTGTGAATGTAAATCTGGTAGAATAACTAAAATTTATATTATACACTTAAAATCTCTCAAAATACACTATTTTTCTTCAAAACTCAATTAGAGAAAGGTCATATTTTATATTTTTTTAAAGGCTATTTGATGAGGATTGATTCTCAGCTTCTTGAGTTCAATCTGATCTAAGGTGTATTATCCCCATTAATATTATTGTTTCTTATCAATTATGATTTTTTATCTATTATTATATATTTCCATGATATAATGATTTATCTCCTTCATTTATCATGGAGTTATTTTTATTTTTGGTGGAATTTTTGTGATGTGTTTTCTTTAGGGAATGTGGTTTCCTTCTGGGATAGGTGATCAGATATCTACACCTATTTATCCATTCTTGTTAGAATTACATATAATTTATTGAGGTAGGGGATTCATTTATTCTCTTAATGAATGAATTTTGGTTTTGCGTATAGTGATCACATGTGTTTATGACATGTTGATGGTTTGCATCTTTATTTTCTAGATAATGTGTTATATCTTGTTGATATTTTGGTTTGGAATGTTTTTTATTCTTATATATTTGTTAAATACCATAAAGATAGTAAATTATTATTTATTTAAATAAAGAGGTATGTTAAATTGTTACTATTTGTCATGACCCGTCCTCGGGACCTGTGTCGTGACTACCCCAAGCACGCCTTCTATAGGCCAGGGGCTGGAAACTAGCACCAAAGGCGTAAATCCCTAAAACTGGGAAGACATTGCCTTTATAAACTATTAACACACATAATCAGAGTAAAAGATAGAAGAAAGACACTAATTATAATTCTATACAAAAAGGAGTGCTGAAAGTAAAGGGGCTGGAAATACAAGCCCAACTATAAAGTAGAAGGTAAACTGAAAACAAGTACAACTAAAAAGGAACAAAAGAGCTGAAAGGTGTTAAGAAGCTCTTGGATCGTCCACCACAGATGCTACATGAATAGTAGGTACAGATAACCTCCTTCATGCTCTACATCCTTCAGTATCCTCCGGGTATCGAATCGTCATGAGGTCCCCCTCCGGGTACCGTCCAGTCCTTATACACTCCACCTCGGTCAGCTATGTTCGTTGTCTGCATCTGACACAACGAGGTGCGGGGAAATCCCATGCTGGGGTGAGTATAACGATACTCAGTAGGGACCCTGATACCCTTTAGGTCTCAATAAAATCCAACTAGGATAAAACAAAAAGTATGAGATCAACCGAATATTCCACTTAGGTATATTCCCATACATATACCTAAGTTTGTCAAATGACTCATCTCCAATGTGAGGAAACACAAGAGTGACTGACTCATCTCACATAGGTATAAAAATTTTGTATAAAGTTATCGATGATCAGATATAGCCACTAAATCATTTTAGTTGTTGGACCAACACATGATCCATGACCAGTGATTCTGTCGGACCAACACATGATCTAGGAACAGAAGTTAAGACTGTCGGACCAACATATGATCTAGGAATAGTCATTAAAGATGTCGTACCAACACATGATCTAGGTCCAGTTATTCTGTCGGACCAACACATGATCCAGGAATAGAAATTAGAACTATCAAACCAAAACATGATTTAGGAACAGTCATCGGAACTGTTGAACCAACATATGATCTAGGAACAGTCAACAGTGCATGTCCAGCCACAGGGTTCCTCTCAGGTATGATTGATTCCGAGAGGGTCCTCTCCACAATCCAAGTGTCGATACATCAACTACCTCGTAGTCTCAAGTTGATGTATCCCGAAGTTCCTCCATTTCATAAGGGGCTAACCCAAAAGAAAATGTCCAAGATACTGAGGACAAGATGATCAAACCTTTTACCAAAAAGTACACAGCGTGTTGGAATATGGTGCACACCGTTTAGTCAGACCTCGGATACTACCCATGTGCAATGGCCCACGTCGAAAGGCTGGTCATGTAAAAAAGTATGTACGTGGCGGGTGGTATGGTTACACACAATGTCCATGCAACTGGGGGTTGGCTCCGTGTATGCTAGTAATGTACCTGTACACGGCCTCAACTCGTGTTCACCAAACCGTGTGACTGGTACATGGGGTAGCCCATGCTACTGGCCATGCCTGGCCATGTGGTGGAGTACATTCCCGTGTACTCCACCCTGTGTCCGTGTATCCCAAGGATACACACCGAGTATCGCGAAGCCACTTCTTCCTTTCTGTGTAGAGAGTACACGTCATGCCTCTGGGCCATGTATTTCAGCCTGTGTTCATGTATTTCCCAGAATACACTCCATGTCTCATGAAGTCTCTTATGTCATTCTGTGTAGATAGTACACGTTGTGTGACCAGGGTCACACGTTGTGTGTTACTTGTCTATCGTCCGAAACTAAATCCACAGAATGCCTGAACGACACGGCGTGTTCATCTGAAGTACATGCCGTGTATTCAGGAATTTTCTAGAAAAAACGCCTCCGGACATCATGCCTTCTATGGTGCACGTTCTTCATTTCGTTGTTCTTTTTTTCATGAAACTTCTGTCTCTAGGTCTCCCCAACGTCCCGAAGTCGTCTCAGGTGTTTCTGGGCCTCCGATCGGGTCCGAAAACATGTTTTGATCTACCCACTCGAAGAACGGTCGAGGAATGGTCCTTTCTGTTCCAGTCCTATCTGTCACCCACTATTTTCGTCGCACCTCCTCTAGGTCATTGTGATGTTGGGTCTTTAATTTGGGATCGTTGCATTGCACAATGGACCCACAAAAATCCATTGTTCGACTCCCATGAAGAACGCGAAGAACACACCAAACATTCACAGGAACGGTGGAGGGAATCATGTCGTGTTCATTTGGCCCGGTTCTTCCGCATTAGTTTGGTAGCAAGCAGGTCAAGACAAACAATCAATGAAGGAAGAATCAATGTTGCTCAAATCAAAACACACCCCCTACCTTGAGTTCGGTGACCGTAGACGGAGTCACGGGAAGGAAGACGTCGTTCTGTTGATGTTGGAAAGAAGGAAGAAGTCGAGGATGGTGTCGTCAGCGTTCTTCAAGGACAGTGCTCCCTCCTTTGTCCCGGTTAAAGAATGAAGAAGGTGGAAGATGTCAGTCGTTCTTTTTTGGTGAGAAATGGATCCTCCATAGCTCTCCCCTTTCTCTGTTTCACCCAAGAATAATTCCCAAATAAATGAAATAATAGGTTTGCCTATTATTTTATTGTTGGCATGAATTTGAAAAGTTTTAAATTAATTAAGTTAAATCACTTAATTAAATGGGTTAAGTTGGCCCAATTAATTGGGAAAGGAAGGTGAAGAGGCTCCCCACTTAATTGGGGGTTCCAAGGGGGTTAAGGGAGTTTAAAGATCGTGTGGGTCCCACCTTAAAAATATCTTCCCAAGGGAGGTTATGATAGGGTGGGCCCCACCACCATAACCTCCCATGGGAGGTTAGGGTGTGGTGCCTCCCCTCCAACCTCCCCTTGGAGGTTTCAACCACCATAATAAATATAAAGTTAACACTTTATTTTTATTCAATTTAAATAAAAACATCGAAAATCTAACTTCCATTCTCGTTAGAACACAACTATGGTGAAGGTCTCACTAAGCATTCACTAATGCTACGAGTTCAACGGTGCCCTCAGATTTTAGTTCTGAAACCAGTTGAAAAGATATAAAATTTTTCTCGTACGTTCTCTAAATGTATTCGAATAAAACTACAGAAATTGATTCTGGGCACATCGGGCCTCAGAATCAAGTGCCGTCAGAAACTGAGAACTTGTAAAATTACCATGAATTTATGAAAAAAAATTCCACAGAATTTATGGGTCTTTACATTCTCCCCACTTTAGGGCTTTACGTCCCTGTAAGCTATAACTCACACTAAGGGAACAAATGGGATTACTATGCACGAATCTGAGCCTCCTGCTCCCATGTTCCCTCCTAGAGGTTCTTGTGCTGCCATCGAACGTGCACCAGAGGTATCGACCATCCACATAGGACCCGCTCCTGTCGATCCTTGATCTCCACTAGAACCCCCGTGAAATTTTCCCTTTCATCGATGTCCAGCTCTCCATGGTCGATGATGTGGGATGGGTCATGCACATATCTCCTCAGCTGAGATACGTGGAAGACAGCGTGCACCCGATGTAGCTGAGGTGGAAGAGGATGATTGGTAAGCCACCTCGCCTACCCTGTTGTGGACCTCGAAAGGTCCGATGAATCGAGGAGATAACTTGCCGCCTCTGCCAAATCTCCATAGACCTCATCGAGATGAGACCCGTAGGAAGATGTGGTCGCCATCCTTGAACTCTAAAGGTCTTCGTATCCTATTAGCATACAACTTATGCCTAGTCTGTGCAGTATTAATCCACTCCTAGATGATCTACACCTTCTCTGTGGTAGCTCACAACATCTCTGGTCCCACAAGTGATGAATCCCCTAGGTCTGTCCAGTACAATGGTGATCTGCAAGGTCGACCATACAAGGCATCAAAAAGTGTCATACCAATGGTGGAGTGATAGCTATTTTTGCAGGAAAACTCCTCCAAAGGTAAGTGGTCCTCCCAACTGTGACCAAAGTCGAGGACATAAGCATAGAGCACATCCTCAAGGGTCTAGATAGTCCGCTCTGTCTGGCCATCCATCTGAGGATGGAAGGAAGTGTTCAGACGAAGTTGTGTCCCGAAAGCTTCCTACAACCCCTTCCATAGCTAGGAAGTAAAGCATGTGTCACGGTCGAAGAAAATAGATTAAGGTAATCCAAGTAAATGAAAAATCTCCTGCACGTAGAGGAGTCACATGCTCTCTACTGATCCCTGGTTTCTAATTGGTAGAAGTGGGCTGACTTGGTGAGTCATCCAATGATCACCCATATCGAATTGTGACTCCTAGATGTATGTGGAAGACCCATCACGAAGTCCATAGATATCCCATCTCACTTCCACTCTAGGACCTCTAAGGGCTGAACCAAGCCTGATGGTACCTAGTGAACCTCCTTCACTTGATGACAAGTAAGACATCGTGAGACAAACTCATCTACTTCCTTCTCCATACCTGGCCACCAGTGCTGTTGTCAGAGGTCCGGATACATCTTTGCAACACCTGGATGCACCGCTTGAGGGGAAGTGTGTAACTCCCTCAACACTTCCTCTTGAAGTGCAACTGGTACCATCGTACGTCCTCTAAAGAGGATGACGTGCTCCCCACCTTCAGAAAATCCATCAGGTGCTTTACCTATGGATATTTAAGCATGTCGCATCTCATAGTCAGCATCCCCATGTTGGGCCTCCCTGACTCACTAAAAAAGTGGGGGAGTGACCGTAAAAGACGGGAGGAATGCTGCTCCATCTCTATCTATAAAGGATATCTGCAAGGCCGCCAGCTACTATGTCGCCTCTCCTAGCAGTTGTATACCAGTCCTCCTACTGAGAGCATCTGCAACAACGTTCCCCTTCCCAAAAGTATATACTATCTCGAAGTCATAGTCTTGGAGGAATTCAAGCCATCGGTGATGTCTCAGGTTCAGGTCCTTCTGAGACAAGATATACCTAAGACTCTTGTGATCATAGTACATGGTAAAAAGGTCACCCATCATATAGTGTTGCCACATATTCAAGGAGAAGACCACTGCTGCTAACTGTAGGTCATGGGGAGCGTAGTTGTACTCATGTTTTCTTAGCTGTCGAGAACCATATGCGATCACCACTCGCTCATGCATCAGGACACAACTGAGTCTGATCCCTGATGTGTTGCATTAGACTATGTACCCTACGCCTTCCTCTAGAAGCCTCAAGATGGGGGCACTAGTCAGTCTCTGCCTCAGCTCCTGAAAACATTTCTGGAATCTCTATGACCACATGAAGGGTTGGTCCTTCTTTTTCAAGGATGATAGTGGTGCTGCAACTCTGGAGAAGTCTAATATGAATCTATGGTAGTATCCATCCATGCCCAAGAAACATCGTACCTCATTCACACTCCTGGGTGGCTCCAAAGCAAGTATTGCCTCGATCATTTCTGGATCCACTGCAACCCCAGCCTCCGAGATGACGTGTCCCAAGAAGTGAACCTCACGAATCCAAAATCGGCACTTTGAGAGCTTACCATAAAGCTAGTGCTCTCGGAGTGTGTCAAGCACTACCTGCAAATGGTAGGCATGCTCCTCCTCAGTAGTCGAGTAGATCATAATGTCGTTGATGAAGAATACGACAAAGATATCGAGCTATGGCTATAATATCTTTTAAATGAGACACATGAACACATCTAGAGCATTGGTTATGACAAAGGGCCTAACCAAGAACTCATAGTGTCCATACAGATACCTGATGGTTGTCTTATGCACATCCTCATCTCGAACTCTGAGCTAGTGATAGCCTAATATGAGGTATATATTTGAGAACCAGCGTGCTCCCTTGAGCTGATCAAAGAGGTTTCCAATCCTTGGGGGTGGGTACTTGTTCTTTATGGTCACCTGGTTCTAGCGACGGTAGTCAAAACAAAGCTGCAAGCTCCCATCCGCCTTCTTAGACAACAGAATCTGGGCTGTCTAGGGAGAAACACTGGGTCGGATGAATCCCTTTCCCTGCAAGTCCTACAGCAATACCTGCTACTCACAAAGCTCAGCGAGAGCCATCTGATATGCTAGAGTAGATATCGGTGTCGTCCCGAGGTATAGGTCAATGTAGAAGTCCACCTCTCTGTGAGGAGGTAATCCTGGAACATCGTCAAGGGAAAACATCTGCATACTAGTCCACCACTATAGGATAGGTCACACTCTCCACATCAACTGATCAGAGGGTAAGGCTGGCCAACTGATGAGTGATTGGCTGCACCCTCCTCCGAGTAACTTCGTCTTGTGCTGTAAAGGTTCCCTTCTCACCGGTGAAGGTGAACCTGGACGCATCCATGTGGACACACCACACTTTTCACCTAATACATTCAATTTGAGTATGGACTTTTGATAACCATTCCATACCTAAGATGACGTCGTAAGGCCTCGATGTCGCTATGAGGAGATCCCAGACGAAGCTCTCTCCTCATAGAGTAAGCTCACACTGCCGTCACCAGTGAGTAATCATCGAGTTTTCTCCCATAGGATTCTCTAGCTGTAAGGATCGAGCCAGCGGCTCCTTCAGAATCTACGAGCTCCGAACGAGGGTAGTGGCTATGAAAGAGTTTCTGGCACCTGTGTCTATAAGAAATTCATATAAGGTTGAGTAGACACAGATCATACCTTGAATCATCTCTAGAGTGTCGTGGTTATAAGCCTCATCTGCCTGAAGCTGAGCTCTCCCATGTCCGCAAGCTCCCTGTGGTCGGGGTGGTCCTCCTAGTGGTGGTGGTGGAAACTCCTCGAAATGTCATCCACCACCAACTGCATGGCCAGATCCTCTTCCATGTCCACCTGATCCTTGCAGAACACCTCGATCGAACCTTTGCCTCTGCCTAGGAGGTCCCTCATCTGTCTGTTGATCGTCAGCACTGCGGGTCGGACAGTCATGAGCCATGTGACCCAGCCTGCCACAAGAGTATCATTGCCCGCTTTTGGCATGACTGGCTCTGTCTTGTGTGCCCCACACAACTGAACCCGTATCCTGAGGTCATCCACAGGATGGTCTGGTCCACTTGTACATCGGCGAAAACTGCCTTCTACAAGCTACAGAAGACTCCGCTAGGTTATTTCTGGTGGTGGATCTCACAACTAGTGTCTGGTCTGTAAGGAAACTACCCACTAAGAGGGCTCCCTCGAACACCCCCACCTGTTTCGGGATGCTGAGGGAAATCATCGAAGCTCTGATCTCTCGCTTGAGCCCCTGCTTGAAAATCCAGGCCCTGAAGAAGGGGTCCCGCACCATATCGGTGGAGTAGCATGAGAGGTCGGTGAACCAAGATGAGTATTGTTCCACTATCATGCTACCCTGCTATAGATGATGTAGCTCTTATATCGGCACCTCATGTAGGGTGGCTGGGAAAAACTCTGCCCGGAACAGGCTCTCGAAGTCTACCCAGAGTTGTGTCGCCTCCCCAAGAACCTGGAGCATCAGGCTCCACTATCTGCCTGCTACTTCCTGAAGGAGACTTGTGGAAAGGATCACCATAAGGTCGATCGGTGTCCCTACTAGCCTGAAGACTCTCACCACAGCATCCAGCCAATCCTCAGCTGCCTGCAGGTTCGTCTCTCCCCTGAACCTAGGCGACCTCTAGCGCTAGAATTTCTGCAACGCACTCATGCGGCATGAACTCTCTGCTGCTGGGGCTAGTGGAATTGGTGTCCCAACAGGTAGTGGTACTGCTGGTTCCTCCACTGTGATAGTTCCCAACACCAAGGCCTCATATCTCGGTGGGCTATCGTCTCCTACAACTCTCAGAACCTTGGATGGATATCTGTGTGGTGGCATCCTGAAAAGAAACAGGTGCGCCATGGTCAATAAGTTACACATGGTGAGATGACTCAAAGAAATCACAAAGGAAACTCTTTAAACACACATGAAATCAGTTTTTTCATGCACTGAGTCAGAAATCAGAGGTCAAGGTCCTGGTGTATGGATACGTCAGCCGCCTCACCAACACTAGACTCTGTGAACTGAAGACCACACTTAGTACCCTTAACACTATTGCTTCATAGAAAAGAAATATCTAAGTCCTGAGTTATGTGGTAGAACTGACACCTCTGATACCAATTTGTCACGACCCATCCGTGGGACCCTTTTCGTGACTACCCCAAGCCCGCCTTCCATATGCCGGGGGCTGGCGACTAGCACCAAAGAAATAAATCCCAAAAACGGGGAAGGAATTACCATTATAAACTATAAACACACACAATCAGAGTAAAATCTATAAGAAAGAAACTTGGTATAACTATATACAAAAAAAGGTGATGAAATTAAAGGTGTTGGAAATACAAGCCCAACTGTAAAGTACAAGGGAAACTGAAAACAATTACAACTAAAAAGGAACAAAACATTTGAAAGGTGTCAACAAGCTCTTGGATCGTCCACCATGGATCCTACCTGAAGCGTAGGTACAGATAGCCTCCTCTGTGGTCTACATCTGTCAGTCTCCTCCGGGTACCGACTCGTCATGAGATCCTCCTCCGGGTACCGTCCTGTCCTTGTACACTCCGCCTCGGTCAGCGTTGTCCGTCATCTGCATCTGACACAATGAGGTGCTGGCAAATCCCGTGCAGGGGTGAGTATAATGATACTCAGTAGGGACCCTGAGACACTTTAGGTCTCACTAAAATCCAAATATGATAAACCAACAAGTATGAGATCAACCGAATATTCCACTTAGGTATATGCCCGTACATATACCGAAGTTTGTCAAATGACCCATCTCAAATGTGATGAAACACAATAGTTACTCACTTAGCTCACACAGGTATACAACTTTTGTAGAGAGTTACAAATGATCAGATATAGCCACTGAATCATCTAAGCTGTCGGACCAACACATGATCCAGGACCAGCTATTCTGTCGGACCAACACATGATCTAAGTCTAGCTATTCTGCCAGACCAACACATGATCCAGGAACAAAAATTAGAACTTTTGGACCAACACATGATCCAGGAGTAGTCATCAGAACTGTCAAAACAACATATGATCTAAGAACAGTCAACAGTGCACAGCCAGCAACAGGGTTCCGCTCAGGTATGCTTGATTCCAGGAGGGTCCGCTTCTCAATCCAAGTGTCGATACATCAACTACCTCATACTCTCAAGTTGATGTATCCCGAAGTTCTACCATTTCATAGGTTTCTAGCCCAAAAGAATTTGTCCAAGATACTGAGGACAAGATGATCGTGCCTTTTACCAAAATATACCCGGCGTGTTGGAATAAGGTTCATGTCGTGTAGTAATACCTCGGGTACTACCCGTGTGCAATGGCTCGTGTCGAAAGGCCAGTCATGTTGAAATGTAATTACACGGAGTTTGGTATAGTTACACGCCATGTCCATTCAAATGGGTTCGGCTCCACGTATGCTGGCCATGTGCCTATACACAGCCTCAACTCGTGTTCACCAAACAGTGTAACTGGTACACGGGGTAGCCCGTGCTACTAGCCATTCCTGGATGTGTGGGGGAGCACATGCTCGTGTACTCCACCCAGTGTCCATGTATCCCCAGGATACACACCAAGTTCCGCGAAGATACTTATGCCTTTCTATGTACAGAGTACAGGTCGTGCCTCTTGGCCATGTATTTCTGCCTGTGTCCGTGTAGTTCCCAGAATACACGCTGTGTCTTGCGAAGTCTCTTCTGTCATTCAGTGTAGAGGGTACACACCATGTGACCGGGGTCACATGTCGTGTGTTACTTTTATATCGTCTGAAACTGAAGCCATAGAACTCCTGAAATACAAGGAGTGTTTATCTGAAGTGCACGCCATGAATTCTGGAATTTTCCAGAAATGGCGCCTCCAGCCAGCACGCCCCATGTGGTGCCTGTTCTTTATTTCGTTATTCTTTTTCCATGAAACTTATCTCTCTAGGTCTCCCCAATATCCCAAAGTCATATCTAGTGCTTCCAGGCCTCCGATTGGCTCTGAAAACACGTTTTGATCTACCCACTCGAAGAACGGTCCTTTCTGTTCCGGTTCGATCTGTCACCCACTATTATTGACGCACCTCCTCTAGTTCATTATGATGTTGGGTCTTGAATTTTTGATCTTTGCATCACACAACGGACCCATAACGATCCATTTTTTGTCTCCCATGAAGAACACGAAGAACACACCAAACATTCACAAGAACAGCAGAGGGAATCGGGTCGTGTTCGTTTGGCCCAGTTCATCCACATTAGTTTGGTTGCAAACGGATCAAGAGAAACAATCAAGGAAGGAAGAATCAATGTTGCTAAAATCAAAACACACCCCATACCTCAAGTTTGGTGATCGTTGATGGAGTCGCAGGAAGGCGGACGTTGTTCCGTTGATGTTGGAATGTATGAAGAAGTCGAGGACGGCGTCATCAGTGTTCTTCAAGGACGGTGCTCCCTCCTTTTTCCCGGTTGAATAAGGAAGAAGGTGGAAGATGTTCGCCATTCTTAGTTGGATAGAAATGGATCCTCCCTAGCTCTCCCCTTTCTCTGTTCCACCCAATAATAATTCCCAAAAAAATGAAATACTAGGTTTGCCTATTATTTTATTGTTAGCATGAATTTGAAAAGTTTTAAATTAATTAAGTTATCTCACTTAATTAAATGGGTCAAGTTGGCACAAATAATTGGGGAAGGAAGGTAAAGAGGCTCCCCACTTAATTGGGGGTTCCAATGGGGTTATGTGAGTTTAAATCCCATGTAGACCCCACATTAATAATATCCTCCCAAGGGAGGTTATGCTTTGGTGTGTCCCACCACCGTAACCACCTATGGGAGGTTAGGGTGTGGTGGCCCCCAACTCCAACCTCCCCTTGGAGGTTTTAACCACCAAAATAAAAACAAAGTTAACACTTTATTTTTAAAAAATTAATTAAAACATCCTAAAATCTAACTTCCATTATCGTTAGAACGCAGTTATGGTGAATGTATCACTAAGTAATCATCGATTTTACGAGTTCAACGGTGCCCTCAGATTTCAGTTCTGAGCAACGATTCAAAAGATATAAAATTCTGCTCGTATGTTTACTGAACATACCTAAAAAAACTTCAGAAATTAATTTCGGGCACACCGGGCCTCGGAATCAAGCGTCGTCAGAAACTGCGGACTCGTAAAATTCCCTTGAATTCAATAAAAAAACTTCCATGGAATTTCTTTGTCTTTCCACTATTATTCCTTGTAATTGATGGAAATTCAAGTTATGCTTAAAAAATGTTTAAATAATTTATAGATTTTGATATATGATACCTTTGGATGCCTATGGTTATAACGTGTTTTATATATATCATTTAATTCAATATGGAGATGAATTTATTTTTTGTTAAAGGTGGTTTTTTGGGTCTAAGTAAGCTCATTTTCTTGTGAATCTGGATTCCTTGGTTATAGGGCCTTGATTCCCTGTAAATTGTTTTTTATTTTCTTGTTTCCTTGTGTGAGTGATTTATATATGGATACTTCCTATTTGACATGTTGTGAGCATATGTAGTTTGATTATTTGGAATGAAATGGGAATTAATTCCTAGCATTGTGTCAACATTTGGCACTTAAGATAGCAGGATGGGTGGTGTTATACATGCTGATGTCAAGGATGGAACTGGGACTGATTCGGGGTGTTGAGTTGGGTATTTCCTTTGTTTTCTAAATTGATAAAATAGATTTATTATCTATTAATTAATTTATTAAAATAATTTTCAAATTCTTGGGTTACTTAATTACTAAAATCTTTTCTCAAATACTTAACTAAATTGGTTGTGCTTGGCCTATGAATCTTTTATGGTAGATTACGATGAGTCATAGATTACCTAGAATTATTTATTGATAATGAATATTAAATCATTTAACCTATGCGGTTGTGGAATTGGGGGGTGACATGGGATAAATGTTCGATTATTATGTAATATGAAATGTTCCAGTGAAATAAATAATTGTTTTAATTGTGTTCCAATAAGATATCTAGACCTCATCATTGGTAGTCGGTTGTCTGAGAGATGATATTATTAGATGATTCTAAGGATGGGAAGTTTCCCTTATTTTGTTTTGTGATATATATGTATTCCTTCTGTAATGTTGTTGTATATGATACCCCCACCCATATAATAAGGGAAACCAAAACCCAGTAGACTCTAGGGTTGTTTTTTCCAACATCAAGGTTGGTGAGGTCGGATGGCTAAATATTCCCTCTCCCTCACTCTCTTCTATGGGATTAGCAATATATTTTGGTATGAAAAGGGTTTACCTTTTGTATATTTTTGTAAAGTTTTCTCATGTATTATTATTATTCAACACACATGTTTCTCAGTATATAATATTCTAAGGATAATTATAGTAATAATGTGGTTGGGTTGGGATGGGTTGTGGTATAGTACACGGTCTATAGGTTGTGGTGGATTATGAAAATATTTTCACTTATTATTTTGAAGTGGTTATGATGGTGAGAATATGTGAAACATGGGGTGTATATTATTATATAGTTTCCATTGATTCATGAAGATTATTGGAGAGATAAGGAACAGGACGTTTGATATTGGGGTAGGAGTGGTAAACTAGTGGTAATGTATTAATGTGGTACCTTCAATTTTGTATTAATTCTGAATATTATATTATTACTTATATATGATACACGAAGGTAGATACATAGTGATTCTAAGAGCTTAGCATACCCGAATAGGTGATGAGTTAGTTTCATTTATAGAAGAGGTTTTGGGTGGGATCACACTGATTATACCTAGTATTCTTACCCCAATCTATATAAACTATCTTTTAATTCCAAGTGAGTTGATTTTTGATCAAAATAAAATTACTAGATCTTGGAGTTTTTAGGAGCTATTTGGGTTTTTAGGTTACTATCGAGGAATTATTTTTGTTCTTGTATTTTTCCTTTTTCAATTACTCAGTTTGTGTGTCATTACGTTCATTTTTTTATCATTTTTTTTAGAATTATTTGTTTGGTGGTCTCATATTATCTCGAATTCCTCTAAAGCTTATTATAAGGTAATACCTCACATTTCATTGTATGGTATTCCCTTGATTCAATTCACCAACTTGTGGCCTTTTGGAGGTGGGTTTTGGGCATTATCCTACATATTCATTCATTGTTGGCCTAGGAGGGGTACCTTTGGGAGGGGGGATTGGGGAAATGGAGAGAAATTTTTACCCATTTCATTGATAAATTCAATTAATATACCTCAAATTATAGTAGATAATTAGGATTATAAAATATATCTAATGGATCTTAAAACTACTTTCCTTAATGGTAATTTAGTTAGGGGTGTATTTATGATACATCCAAAATGTTTT
Source organism: Viscum album (assembly GCA_963277665.1). NCBI lineage: Eukaryota > Viridiplantae > Streptophyta > Magnoliopsida > Santalales > Viscaceae > Viscum > Viscum album. Next base: position 683,829,439 of record OY728151.1, read on the forward strand.
GAAGTTTTAAAAGAGTCTCAAATATTTAAAATGTTTCTACAATCCATTTATGGATTTAAGAATCCTTCTCAGAGTTGTAATATTAATTTATATTATACAATAAAAGATTTTTGGTTTAATCAAGATCGTGGATATTTATTTTTTATACAAGCAGATAAGTGGGACTGTGGTGGTATTTATGATATTATATGATGATGACATACAACTTATAATAAATGAAACTCTAACATTAAACTCTATAATATGTTTTTGATAAAATTATTATCAATGAAATACATGGGTGAAGTTTCCAATATAATATGTTAGAAGATATATAGATATGGATCAAAGAGGTTGTTTAAACCAATTTACAAGGCATATATTCAAAATTTTATAAGGATTTTTAGCATGTAGAACCCCAAAAGGGGTCATTATTAGTATTTCATAGTAATAATATTAAGAATATTTATGATCCTTCTAAAGAGTTTGAAAGGACGGATAGAATTCCTTATACACCCACTATAGGATCTATCTTGTATGTGATGTTGTGTGCCCAGCCTAATGTCACCAATGCTTTGAGAATAACCATTAGATGTTGATATAATACTAATGAGAGTCACTAGATTATATTTATGTCCTGACCCGTCCCCCAGGACCCATGCCGTGACTACCCCAAGCCTGCCTCCCACAGGCCAGCGGCTAGTGACTAGCACCAAAAGGCATATTCCCAAAAACCGAGAAGGCATTTCCTTTATAACCTGTAAACACATGAAACCAAGAACACAATGAGATACGAACACAAGTATAACTGTATAGTAAAAGGAGAGTGTACTAAAAGAAAAAGGGTCTAGAATACAAGCCCAATTGTAATGTACAAGAAAAATGAAAAAAAAAGTACAAGTAAAATTGGGAGATACAAGTAAACTGAACAGCTCTTGTGAACACCCGCTAGGGATCCTACCTGAAGGGTAGGTATAGATTTCAATCAAGTCGTCTTTGTAGTATACCACGTCTAAGTCCACCTCTGAGTTACCTCCAGTCCTGGTACTCTCATCCTCAGTCAGTGTTGTCCGTTGTCTGCACCAAACACAACAGGATGCAGGTATAGCCCGTGCAGGGGTGAGTATAACGATGCTCAGTAAGGACCTCGAGACACTCAAGGTCTCCCAAAATTTATAAAGGATTAACAACAAAGCATCAAATCAACTGAAAACCCAACGTAGGTATATTCCCATACATATACCTAAGTTATCGAGTATTCCCATCTCAATCATGAAGAAACACAGGTTCTAACTCAAAATATCCAAGATCAACTGTTCCACAAAGAAAGGATTACCAAAAAGGTAAATACCACAAGGTACAGACTCAGCTCACACTAGGTATATCTTAGGTACAGTAGTAGAGATGATTATATTAACTACTGAATCATCTTACTCTATTAAGAGGCAGATCCACGGAGGATCCTAAACCATCATCAGACCCCCAGAGGATCATAGTACATCGTCATACCCACACAAGATCCTAGTACATATCCAGTACATCGTCAGACCCAGGAAAGATCCTAGTATATCTCCAGTACATCTTGATACCCACACAGGTGCCCAGTACTTCTCTAGTATGTCGTCAGACCCACACAGGATCCTAGTACATCTCCGGTACGTCGTCAGACGCACACAATATCCTAGTCCATCTCCAGTACGTCGTCAGACCCACACAAGATCCTAGTACATCTTCAATACGTCGTCAGAATCACACAGGATCCTAGTACATCTCTAGTACTTATTCAGACCCACACAGGATCCTATTACATCTCCAGTACGTCATGAGACCCACACAGGATCCTAGTATATCTCCAATACGTCGTCAGACCCACACATGATCATAGTACATCTTCAGTACGTCGTCAGGCCCACATAGGATCCTAGTACATATCTAGTACGCCATTAGACCCACACAGGATCCTAGTACATATCTAGTACGTCGTCAAATCCACACAGGATCCTAGTACATCTCCAGTATGTCGTCAGACCCACACAAGAGCTTAGCACTTCATCACAGCCAGTTATTGGGTTCCCGCAATAAGCTTTCTTGTCTCTAGGAGGGTCTAATACTCAAGCCACTGGTCAATACTCAAACTTCCACTAATTCCTAAAAATAAGTATCCCAAAGGACCACCACATCATAGTGGTCTCAATGCAATAGATGATGCATTAATCGGACGCTCGGTCTGTATGTTATTAGCCTTTTAGTCCTGAGGGCCCAGTTGGATTCCTACTCGATCCATCCGGATCACATCCTGACTTTATCCAAATCTCATGTGGGGTATACCAAATTACCCATCTCACTCCAGGGTTTCTCTCGTTGTAGACGGTTCGTCGAATGAACATTTGGTGCCAAAGTTATGGCCAAAAGATCGTAAATGGGTCGAAGTGGGTCAAGGTCTGGTCCGACCCAGTCGAACTGACCCAGTTTGGGTCGACCCTGCCCGCGGTGGGTGGCCCAACCTGGGTGGCGTGGTGGGGCCACGGTGGGAATGAGGCAGCACGGAGGCCACGAGGGCCAAGAGGGGTCATAGAGGTCGTGGGGGGGTGAAGAGGCGGTGAGGGGGTCCGCGGAGGCCGCGAGGGCCAAGGGGCAACGTGGGGTGGTGTGGAGGCCACGATCTGGTGGGGTAGCCGTGGTGCGGTGGTCTGCCACGATTGGCCAGATGACCAGTCATCCTCTCCGGGTGGCACGGTCGCACGTTGCACCATTTCCAGTAGCCAGTTCAGTCGGTCGATCTTCATTCGTCTTCGTGACACAAAGCCACCTTCTTCCATCATGAATAACACACCATTAATGGAGAATAGAGGAGGGGTTGGGCGATGTTTGATTGACATGAACCCTCCGCCTTAGAGCGGTAGCAAGCGGCTCAACAAAATCTTGAATCGCAAAGAAAATCAAGGACGGGAATGGGGAAATAATTCAAACATCCACCCTACAACCACCAGCATAATTATTCCCAATCCCACAAAAAGAAAAAATCCACAGATCAACTAGTTAGTGAGTTGATCCGCGTTCTTTTTTTATAAGGGATGAACATGATAATCGATTATCACACATAATTAATCCCCTACCTTGGAGGTTTGTTGACATCGATGAGGGGGAATAGATGGACGTCGGTGTTGTTGGTGTTTCCTCGATCGTCGGTTCATTCATTAAAGACGTTCCTCATTGGCGAGAGCGTTCTTCGTTCGGGAGCGTGTTCTTTGTTGGAGAACGTGTTATTCATTGGAGAAGAAGAATTCCTCCAAAATCTATCCTCTTCCAATCCACTCTCCCAAAATGAAAAGTAGCCAATATGACGTGTTCCATCAATTTAATTGTTTCCAAAAAATTAAATTGGAATTGTTAATTACGATGAGGTTGGCATAAATAATTTAGAGGAAACATAGGGTCACCCCTCCCCCCCCATTAAAGAGGTACTTGAAAGGTTTCCCCCCATTAAAGTGGGTTTAGGTGGTCCCTGCCTCTAAATTCAAAATAGGGGTCAGTTCAGGTGGTCCCCACCTCTTAACATTCTCATGGGAGGATTAGGCTCAGGTGGTCCTCACCACCATAACCCATGTTGAGGGGGGTTTCTAAAATAAAAATGTTAGACATTTTTATTTTATTTTAATCTTTCACGAAAAGCACAAAAATTTATCTTTCACTCTCCACCCACTACGGTCGAGGTGAAGGTCTCCTTAAGTGAATACTGGCACTGCGAGTTCAACAGTGCCCTCAGATTTAAATTTTGACCACCGGTTTAAATGTTACAAAAACACACTCGCACGTTTAATAAACATACCCAAAAAAAAGTTCATAAAATCATTTCGGGCACTCCGGGCCCCAGAATCATACGCCATCAATTTTTGTGAACTTGTAAAATTCCTATATATTTAGAAAAAAATTACATGGAAATTACAGGTCTTTACATTCTCCCTATATCAGTACTTTGCGTCCCCATAATCCACAACTCAAACTAAGGGGAAAATTGGGGGTACTGAGCATGCATATGAGCCTCCCACTCTCATGTTCTCTCCTGGAGGTTCTCGTGCTGCTAGGGAACGCACACCATAGGTATAAATTTCCCACGAAGGACCCACTTTTGTAGATCCTCAATCTCCACTGGAACATCCAAAAACATCACCCAATCATCAATTTCTAGCTCTCCATGGTCGATGATGTGAGAAGGGTCATGCACATATCTCTGCAGCTAGGATACGTGGAAGACTATGTGCACCCGTTGCAACTGAGGGGGAAGTGCTATGTGGTAAGCCATCTCGCCAACTCTACTGAGGACCTGAAAGGGTCCGATGAACCTCAGAGATAACTTTTCGCCTCAACCAAATCTTCACAAACCTCATCGAGGTGAGACCCGTAGAAACACGTGGTCACCATCCTCTAACTCTATAGGTCCTCGTATCCTGTCGGCAAAAGACATCATCCGGCTCTGAGCAGTTTTCACTTTCTAATAAATGAGGCATCATGAAACAAAATATTCCACTGCATTATTCATCCCTGGACACCAGTACTGATACTAAAGGTTCTGGTACATCTTCAACACACCAAGATGTATTACTAGAGGGGATGTGTGGAACTCCCTCAACACTTCATCCCAAAGCGATACTTGTAACATGGTACATCTTCTGAAGTGAATAATTTGATCCCCACCTTAAGAAAATCCATCAGGCTATTATCCTATGGATATCTAATCACTTTGAGTCTTCCAGCCAGTGTCCCCATGTTGTACCTCCCTGACTCGCTGAAGAAGTGGGGGAGTGACTGTAAGAGACTGATGAAAATCTGCTCCATCCTGTTCCACAAAGGATATCTACAAACCATATAGCTGATTTGTCGCCTCACCTAGCAGATGTATACAAGATCTTTGACTGAGTGAATCTGCTACAATGTTCCCCTTCCTAAGAGTATAGACTATCTCGAAGACATAGTCTATGAGGAACTCAAGCAATTATCGTTTTCTCTGGTTCAGGTCCTTCTGAGAGAATATACACCTAAGACTCTTGTGATACGAGTAGACTGTAAAACGCTCATCCATCAAGTAATGTTGCCACATATTCAAGGAAAAGACCACTTCTTCTAACTTCAGGTCATGGGTAGCATAGTTATTCTCATTATTTCTTCGCTATCGAGAACCATATGTCATCACTACTCGCTCCTATATCAAGACACTTCCGAGCCCAGTCCCTGATTCATCGCAGTATACTATGTACCCTACACCCTCCTCTGGTGGCCTCAAGATGGGTGTACTAGTCATCCTCTTCCTCAGCTCTTGAAAATTCCATTGGCATCTCTCCGACCAAACGAAGGGTTTCCCCTTCTTCGTCAACGTTGATAAAGGTGTCGCTACCCTGGAGAAGTCGGGAACAAATATCTAGTAGTACCTATCCAAAGCATACATCCCTCTCCCTTCAAAGAGGTATTCCTAGAAACATCTTTCGAAAAGATGTCCCCATGCTCTGCCACTCTTTTTTGGAACTGAAATCTCAAAACTCCTATGCATGAGTTTATCATGTGCTACTCGGGTTTCCTTTTTCACTGACCAATCAAAACCCCATTCCAATGTTGTAGGTAAACCACAACCTTTATTCCTAATACAGTCAATCTGAGAATGAACGGTGGATGTCCAATCCATACCCAAACTCATGTCATAAGGCCTCAACGCTGCCACCAAGAGGTTCCAACCAAAACTCTTGTCTTGAGGGTCGGATCACTCCATCGGTGTTAGTGAGATTATCGAGTCTCCTCCCAAAGGTATTTCCAGACGTAAGGGTCAAGTCAATGGTTTAACCAGAAACTGTAGGTCTTCAACAAGATTCTTGGAAGTAAGAAATGATTGGTACCTATGTCTATTCATACGACAGCTGGTAGTAGACATAGAAAATACCTCGAATCATTCGTAGAGCCATTTGGTCGCACTCCTTGACTGCATGCAGCTACTCTCTTCCCCTATCCTTTTACTCCTTGGGCCTGGTGGGGTCCACAAAACGGGGGTGGTTGTGACAAGTCAAAAATTACGCCACCTCATGCTGCTATCCTAGCTCTGCTTCTACGTCTGTTGCCCTGGAGATTCATTTGTCCCTAACACATCTTCTTCCTGAAACATTTTACATGCCCAAGTCTCTGAGACCAGTGTCGGTTTCGTACTTTACCACTACTGACATTCACTGGATGTATCTGCTCTTCCATAGAACATTCAACCACAAGGGTACTCTCTAGCACCCCAACATAAGTAATAATTCATAAAGGAATAGTTATGGCTCTAACGTCTTTAAACACACTGTGATCAAAAGTCTGAGCCCCGAAGCACTGATCGTATCATATTCATTGAGTACCATGAATGATTGGTATGCCTCAATGAATACTCAGCTACTGACATGTCATTCTGTTAAAGCTGTAGAAGCTCTAGAGAACTCTCAACCACCACCCCAAGCTAGTCCTCAGCCGCCTGTGAGTCGGGCTCACCTCATAACCTGAGGGGTATCTAATGATGAATCACGCGGAATCCACTAAGCCTATAAGTTTCCTCTACTGGTATGGTCGGTTGTAACTATTGACCAAAGGGCAGAGATATAGCTAACACACTACCCGAAGGTACTATCTCAGGTAATGGTCCATGTACAGAAGCCTCATTCCTATGAGGACCATCCTCATGGTCACTCACTAAAAAATACTAGTAGCTAAGATCACCATCTGCTCTACTAGTGTCTCAACTAGGCAGAAAACTCTATCAACCACCTCCAACCAGCCATCAGCTACGTGGGGATCTTTCTCACATCGAAAACTCAGAGGCCTCTACTGCTGGAAATCATGTAATGCACTTAGTCATCATGCATCGTCTGCCAGTGTGGCTAGTGTTAACTGCTTCCCAACAGATGGTGGTGCTGCTGGTACACCACCTGAAGGTGCCAACATTTTAAGAGGGCCCAGCACCGGAGCCTGGTCGCTCAGTGGTCGTCATCATGTACTCTCTCAAGAATCCTAGCGGGTTGTCTATGTAGAGGCATTCTGATATAGAACAGGTGTGCCATGGTATTAAGTTATACCTAGTGAGCTGACTCAAAAAAATCGAAAAGAAAACTTTTATAAGCACACACACAATCACTGTTTTCGTGCACTGAGTCAGAAATTAGAAATCAGGGTCCTGGTGTTTCGATACGTCGGCCACCGCACCAGCACAGGATTCCCTAAACTGATAAAGAAACTCACTACACATAACACTATTTCCATTAAAAAGATCATAGTACAATGTTCTACAGTAGAACTGACTCCTCTGATACCAATTTGTCATGACCCGTCCCTCGGGGCCCATGTCGCGACTACCCCAAGACTGCCTTCCATTGGACAGGGGATGGAAACTAGCACCGAAAGGTTTATTCCCTAAAACCGGGAAGGCATTGCCTTTATAAACTATAAAAACACACAACCCAGAATACAACGATATATGAACACAAGTATAACTGTATAATAAAAGGAGTGTGTACTGAAAGATAAAATGGTCAGAATACAAGCCCAACTGTAAAGTACAAGAAAACTGAAAAAAAGTACAAGTAAACCTGGGAGATACAAGTAAACCAAACATCTCATGTGAACACCCACCAAGCATCCTACCTAATGGGTAGGTACAAATTTCTATCAAGTCGTCTCTACGGTATGCCTCGTCTATGTCCACCTCTGAGCTACCTCCCGCCCGGGTACTCTCGTCCACAGTCAGCGTTGTCCGTCATCTACACCAAACACAACAGGGTCTGGGCATAGCCCGTGTAGGGGTGAGTATAAAGAAACTCATTAGGGACCCCGAGACCCTCAAGGTATCAAAAAATCCACAAAGGATAAACCACAAATCATGAAATCAACTTGCAACCCAACTTAGGTATATACCCATACATATACCTAAGTTTTCAAGTATACCCATCTCAATCATGAGGAAACACAGGTTCTAACTCAAAAGCTCCAAGCTCAATTGTTCCATAAAAGAAGAATTACCATGAAGGTAAGTTCCAAAAGATATAGACTCAGCTCACACCATGTATATATTAGGTACAAAAGTAGAGATGATTAGATGTAACTACTGAATCATCTTACTCTGTTAAGATGCAGACCCACGAAGGATCTTAAACAAGCATCATACCCACAAAGGATATTAGTACATAGTCAGAACCACAAAGGATCCAAGTACATTGTCAGTATGTCTTCAGACCCACACAGGATCCTAATACAATGTTAGAATGTCATTAGACCCAAATAGGATCCTAGCACTTCGTCACAGCCTACTACTGTGTTCCCGCACTAAGCTTTATCGTCTCTAGGAGGGTCTGCTCCTCAAGCCACTGGTCGATTCTCCAACTTCTACAAATTTACATGAAGAAGTATCAAAATGGACTGCCACATCATAGGGGTCTCAACGCAATAGACAGTGTATCAATTGAACGCATGTTCTGTATGCAAATAGACTTTTTGTCTGAGAGCCCGGTTGGATTTGTTCTTGATCCGACCCGACTGTATCCCAACTTTATCCTAATCTCAATTGGGGTATACCAAAATGAGTTTCTCACTCTAGGGTTTATAGTTCCATAGATGGTTCATCAAACAGACATCTGGTGCTAAAGTTATGGCCAAAAGAGCATAAATGGGTCGAAGTGGGTCCGGGTCCAGTCTGACTCGGTCAGACCGACCCAGCCCAATATGGCCCGACCCACTAGGTCAGGCCCGGCCTGGGCAGTGCAGTCTGGCCGTGGGGCATTGTGACACAGCGCGGAGTCCATGAGGGTCGCAGAGGGGCTATAGCGGTCTTGGGGGGTCGCTGAAGCCATGAGGGGGGCCGTAGAGGCAGCGGCGTGGCGCGGGGCAGTGCAGGGCGGGACAGGGCAACACGGGGCAGCACAGGGCGGCGCGAAGGTTGCGATCCAATGGGGCAACTGTGGCGCGGCAGGTCAGTCATAGTGTGATGGTCCGTCGTGGCTGGCCAGAAGGCCAGTCGTCCTCTCCGCATGGCACGGTCGCCCGCCGCACCTTCACCGGGAGCCGGTTCGTTCGGCCTCCCTTCGTTCATCACCGTGACACAAAGTCGTCTTCTTCTATCGTAAAGAACACTCCATTCATGAAGAATGGTGGAGGGGTCAGGCCATGTTTGTCTGGCCAGCACCCTCCGCATTAGAACGGTAGCAAGCGGCTCAACAAAATCTTGAATCTCAAAGAAAATCAAGAACAGGTAAGAAGAAATAATTCAAACATACACCCTATAACCACCTGGAATAATTATTCACAATCTCACAAAAATAAAACATTTTCAGATCAACTAGTTAGGGATTTGATCTGCATTCTTTGTTTAGAATGGACAAACATGAGAATCTATGATCACACATAATAAAACCCCTAACTCAAAGGTTTCTTCATGTCGATGAGGGGGAATACAAGGAATTAGGTGGCATCAGCATTTCCTTGATCATCGGTTAGTTCATTGAAGACGTTCTTCATTGGAGATAGCGTTCTTTTTTGGGGAGTGCGTTCCACATTGGAGAATGTGTTCTTCGTTGGAGAAGAATAATTCCTCCAAAAGCTCTCATCTTCAATGATTTCTCCCAAAATGAAAAGTAACCAATATGATGTGTTTCATCAATTTAATTGTTGTCACAAAATTAAATTGGCATCATTAATTATGACGAAGTTGGCATAATTAATTTAGAGGGAACCTAGGGTCACCCCCCCCCCCCCCGTCAATAAAGAGGGAGTTGAAATGTTTCCTCCCAATAAAGGGGGTTCGGGTGGTCCTCGCCTCTAAATTCAAAATGAGGGTTAGTTTAGGTGGTCTCCACCTCTTAACATTCATATGGGAGGTTTAGGATCCGGTGGTCCTCACCACCCTAACCCATGTTGAGGGGGGTTTCTAAAATAAAAATGTTAAAAAAATTATTTTATTTAATTCTTTCATGAAAAGCCCAAAAATTTATCTTCCACTCTCATCCCACTATGGTCGAGGTGAAGGTCTCCTTAAGCGAATACCCGCACTAAGAGTTCAACGGTGCCCCCATATTTCAATTCTGAACACTGGTTTCAAAGTAACAAGAACCCACTCACACGTTTACTAAATGAACGAGAAAAAAGGTTAAGAAATTCATTTCGGGCACTCCTGGCCCTGGAATCATATGCCATCAATTTTCACAGACTCATAAAATTCCCATATTTTTAAAAAATATTACATAGAAATTTTGGGTCTTTACATTTTAAGACCATCCATATGTACTTAAGAAGAAGTAATAATATGTTTATGGTCTTTAGGGGAGAGGATAGTCTTTTTATAAATGGTTACACTAATTCTAGATTCCAATTCAAAAAAAGGCATGATATCTCAATCTAGTTTTTTTTAATAAATGGTGGTGGTGTGAATTGGAAGAGTTAAAAAACCCATGATAGTGGACTCAATAAGAAAGGATTTCTAAATCACTTCATCAAATGTTATGAAGGAATATTTTTATATCATTAATTTTATTTCTAAACATGGGGTAGTTACTAGAATTGAGGGAGAATTAATGATTTATTTTAATAATAATGAAGTTGTTTCACAGTCCATTAAATTTCAAATTTACTAAAGGACCAAGAACATCCTTTGAAAATACCATATCATTTAGGATATCGTTCGGAGGTGAATTGTAAAAAAAATTGGTGGCTACAATAATAATGTAGTAGATCCATTAATGAAACAATTACTATAAAGTAAGTGTGAGGGACAGGTTGAATGTCTTGGTAGAAGATACATGATAAAATGAAGATAATGGTAAATAAATGTATCATGATTTTATTATAAATGTAATATCTATTTTTCATTTATTCATGTCTAATGAAATTTTTATTATAAAAATTATAAAAGGATAACATCCTCTAAATTTCAAAATTTGAGTTGTCCATTATAGATGGTCATCATAATGTATTATAGGTTGTGAGGATAATTTAAGGTTATAATGAATATAAAATTATACTAAATAAAAAGATTTGAATATGGGATATGAAGAATAGACTCAAGACATAATAATTAAAGAATTTTTAATTCAGATAACCAGTTAATTATATCTCATGGAATGTCATATAATCAATGATATACATAAGAGTGTATACTTATTAAGAATTACAATTATATGATGTTGGAGGGATAACTTTCTTGAGAACCTTAATAATTTGATACCTTCGTACACAATCCATGAGGCATGTCTAATCAATAGTTTTTTGGTACTTTATTGATCATGTAATCAGTTAGAGCTCAACCAGGATTAAATTTGTCCACTCATTTGAAAAGACAACACTTATGGTCCTTTGATTAAATAAGGCTAAGTAAATTCAGCTCCATGCTTATATGAGTGACATTTGATGCACTAAAAAATTTGTATGAGGAACATTTGATGTGATAATCTACTTGATGAATGAAATGAGATGCATTCATTAACCTAGTCAGTAAATTTCAGAGAATATTGAATGTGTGAGATGGCATGTATAAAATGTCCATGTTCTGGTTCTAGTTGTCACTTTATATCACAAAAAATGGATTATATGGGTATAAATATGATGTATATGATACATCTTATGAGTTATATATTCATATGGAGATATGAGTATTTTTAATTGAGATCTCATCAAACCCATTTATAGCTTAAGAAACATTGATTCTTTGTTAGATGTCCCTATTTTATTACATATATGAAATAAATATTTCATATTTGTTGTTAATTATACAATGGTCCATAGGGTTACATGGTTAAGCCTTGGGAAAAGGATTAATTTTTTGAATTTTTTTTTTCAAAAATAAAAAGAGTATGATAAATTATATCCAAATGAGTTTGGATGGATTCAAAAATATTTGTGATGTTTTACATAATGTTCTTATAAAATTTTAGTGTAAGTTAGTGATTGTTAGAAATTCACTAAAATAAGTATATCATGTTTTATGATATTCTTAATCCAATACCAATGACATGGATATATAGATTATTCGATCATTAAATATGACTAGAATCTATCATGGTGTATGATATATAAGTGATATGTGATATTCAGTTCTTATCCACTTCTAAGTCTTCCAAAAAAAATCTTAAAATATGAGTCATTTAGAGGATTAATGTATGGCTACATAAATATATGATGAACATTTTAAGTGTTAAATTAATAATAACTCAAAAGTCATTCATTATTTTTATGTAAAACATCTTTAAAGAGTTTCCAGTCACTAATCAAATCCCCTCATTTAATGATGAGAGCCTAAATAACTGATGGTATCTCCATGTTCATTAGAAAACTATATTTTATAAACTAAAAAATATCTCTTTCTCCATGTTCACAATTTATATTCATAGATTAGTTTCTATAAATCCTTTCTTGTTTAGGGGTCCTCTCATTGTGTATTAGAATAATAGTGGTTGGGGTATCACATTTAGAGGCAACAATATTTTGGTTTCCATGCAGGGATCTCAAAAAAGAATACTCAATCATGTTTGATAGATATGGAGCACACAATGTTGAACTTATTCCTATTTATTTATGTCCTTCGTATGAAATTCTTGTTTTCTATGATTGATCATACATTGTATGGGTTCGTTTCACTATTTTTTTGTCTAAAGGATGCCTAGATACCTTGTAGGGGGTGAATCAGGGTATGGATATTCTTTTTAACATATTCCCTCCCCACCAGATCATAAACTCTTTATTACAAGTGTAACTTATTATACTATTTAATGATAATTTTTATCATATCCTTTTCAATTTTATCTAATCATAATGCACTAAGAGTAATGAAATAAATAAAGAATAAGGACACGTAGATTTTTACTTGGTTCAACCTCACATTGATACCTTCAAGGAGCATACAACAGCAATGTGAAAATTATACCAAATTCATTAAGCCTATATTCTAATAAATATGTTCAGGATAAACCACTTCTATTCCGAGGCTCACTGCCTTTACAATATTTAGGGTCTTCTCACTGCATTACCAAGGGTTTCTCGCTATGTCTCATTCTTTAGCTCACTACTGGTGGAAAGTATCACCGTCTTCTTCTTCCTTTTCTCACTAATCTTGTAAGGGATCCACTAATTGTTTATGGACTTGTAGGTACCTACATTTTCATGAAATAAAATTTCCTAAACAATAGGTGGTCTCTTTGTTAGCAAAAATTGCTTTTAAGAACTATTTAATTCCCATCATTAACAACCTGATCCTCTAGGAACTATGTTTCACTGCATAGAATATATGCTTCATGACCCATCTCTTACACATAATGCATCCATGTACTCTCTCTGCATACCACCTCCACATACTACCTCTTCTTATCACCTCCACATACTATGCTCTACATACCGCTCTCACGTAGTGTGTTTACATATAGCGTCTGCATATCACATTTATGTACCACCTCCGATTCTACAGACTTCCTTCTTCTATGGATCATTTATCCTTTTTTGGATATTTTTTCTTTTCCAAACCCCTTCATGAACTGTTCCCATGAACTATTTCACCCTTCTCAAAATCCTCCCTCACGAACTACTTTCATACTTTGCAAAATTTATTCTTAGAGAAAATATATTATCCAATGAAATTAATTATGAGTAATGATAGGATTAATATTCCTTATATAAGAAAATAGATGCACAAAATGTACTGATCCTTTTTACTTAAATCTTTGATCCATTACAACCTTCATTATGCACTACCTCTCTCATGAACCGTCTTTCCCTTTGCAGTCTGCGTTGCACCATTTCTCATATGTGATGGTAGATATCTTCTATGAATTAATCCCTTCAAAGCCCCACAAATCACTGCCTCTTTTTTGCAAATGATGAGCCACCCCAGGTACTAAAATCCTTCTGTGAACTGCTTACCTCCCATGAACTGCATGCCTTTTCGTAAACAATTTTCCCTACATGGTTTTCATATTGTGTTTCATGGTCCGTATAGTGTTGTTATGCAGTATCCTTCCTTTGCCTATTTCCAAAATTTGTTCTACGTACCTATTATACAGTCTGTGAACTTTTCTTTTTGATCTATTTATTGTTCTCTCTTATGTAAAAAACCTTCCTTTTCTAAAAACAAACTCCCAATTTTGAGGCACAGAAATTTGGAAAACACTAGGAAACTGCACCACCTTAAAAACCAGCTTCCGCAACATCAACCATACCCATTTACAATCATCTCGCATTGTCAAAAAACACAATTACTCCCAAAAAATATGAGAGGCAACATTGAGGAATTTTTTCCCATAGACTATAATGATCATATGTTGATATTATAAAACCCATAACATAAATAATAAAATTCATGATTTTCAAAATATATTCCTTATACCACTACATTTTCATGATCCTATTTAAAATAATTTATTTTATATTATGTGGTTACTAGAACTTATAATCTATATTTCTTTAAGATGATTAAAACTCAAAAATACATATATACCCACAAAACCTAATGGGTCAATCCTCATCTGTACCCACAAATAATAAACATAATCCATTTGATTTATTTTATAACATAGAGTGCCCCAAAGGCCCAAAATCTAGATGGACCCACGAAAAAAAAACTGTAGCCTAAATGCCCTAGAAGCTAATTACCTAAAGACCCAAATGAGAATCCTACAACACTCTATGTCATCAATTTTACTTTTCTCACCCCCACCCCCAATAGTAATCATCAAACCATGTCACTAGTATGAATTTCACATCACCTCCAACCAACAAAAATCACATTATACTCATATCTGGTGCACCATGGTTTGGAAACCATCCATCACACATTATAAACCTATATGGGAATATAAATGCACTATTGTTTCCAATTCACTGATCATTATTTTAGGCTATCCACTCAGTGATGCATATGTGGTGCGTTACAACACTACCTTTAATGTCACACTATTTCATTTTATTTGTATCAAAATTTGAGGTCTAATTTATCCCATAAATTATACCAGGGTCACCTTTGGTATAAAAATAAGGTTTGTAACTAGATAACTTTAATGAATTTTAATAGAAATTATTAAATTTATTTGTATTACAATAATATTACCATAAATAATTTTAACTTAAAAATTAATATTTATTGTATCATGGGATGATTAAATTCCTTATAAAACATTTAGAACATTAAATAGAGTTTAGTTATAGAATTAAATAATATATTATCACATTTTGAGTTTATAACCAGCGTACCTACTATAACATTTGTTGTAATAATTACATAAGATTATCCTTATTCAATCTATCTCTTCTGAGGGTGAGTAACATGATTCTTATGGTATTAACTAGATTAGTTTCTTGTCTCCTCATAATTGAATAATTATAAATCAATGAAATCTATATTTTTTTTACACTCATGATCTTCATAACTTGTATCTTCATACATGAAATAAACTCCCAATCCATTCATGTAATCTCCAGATTTACTCTTCCCATAATTATTTTATTTTTGAAACTTTACCCTTCATTTATTCTTCTTCTCAAATGTTCTTTATAAATGGAAATCAATCACACTTTTCATTATTTTCATTACTATAGAAAAAAAATACTTGAATAACTCCTCAAGTCGGATGACACTGTTTTGATATCTCTTATTTTGATTAAATGATGTAAAATAAAAATTATATTTGAATACTATGATTTAGTTCATCGAAGAAGCAGTTTAACTTGATTTCTATATTACATAAATAATCTATAATGTGTCTCATTGGTCTTGTAAAGTTATCAGAATAGTTTTAAATAATATTCTCATCCCTTTATAAGAAACTTAGAGAATTCCTTTCCGTATTTTCACATTTCTCATATGTAAAATATTTATCACATAATATACATTAAGATAATTTAATTATAGAATTTATATATCTTCCCACTTATTAATATTTTGAATTAATGTCTATAAATATTCATTATCTCTCTTTACATAATATACAGCCATGATAACCTTATCCCAATCACTCTATACAATGGAAATGAATACCTTCTATATGTCTATAATCCACTATTTTGATTTTAATATATTAGAAGTTTCATTAAATGATGGAGTATTTTTCATCATCAAATGATCCAATATTTTTAAACCTTATTGAGAGTAAAAATTTTATTCCATTTATCAATTTCATTTACAATAACCAAATTCAATTATTCTATTATTATTATAATTTACTAAACTATAATACCATGTTCATTGGTTTTCTCAATTGGAAAGTCCCTAAATTTATTTTTAGTGGTGAAATAGTATAATTAATTTTATTGGTTTTTATATCTAAATGTTAACATAATATAATTAGTTCATGAATAAAATAATGAATTACGATTTAGATAATTTTATTCCTATAAAGTTATTATAAATTTATATCAAACATTATATCCATTTTAGATAAATTTTATGAATTTTATAAGGATTTATTATAAAGTTATATTCACTGTAAATGTTATTTAAAATATACTTCATGATATTTTCTGCTAAACTTATCTTATACCAAATGTAACAAGACCAACACCTACTATACGGGGAAAATGGTTTTTCATTACGTTAGGAACTACAAGATTTAAAGTTTAGTGGTCTTAGGATACTAGATACAAACTTTACCATCACATTACATTGGATATTAAAGTAGACAATAAAACACATAAATAATTAAAATTCCTTTATTATATATCCTTATATTATATATATCATCTATAATGAATTCTAAGGGAAATAGGGAAATAGTATAATGGGGTGATCTCAGATGCTTAGAAAGTAGTAGTACAAAATAAAATCTAATATAAAATAAATAAAATAGAAATAATAAATAATAAATTTTTTCTATATAAATAATAACATGAGATTTAAATATTAATGGATGAAACTATAATGTAAATTGAATCACCACATGGTTAAAAATAATTATTCTTACAATGATGGAATGCTTAATTTCAGACATCATAATCGTACCCTCAAGTCCTCATTCTAGGAAATTATATATAAATGGGTTAGAATATACAAAATACCTAATTTAGTTAGTCTTATGAGTCCTACTAATGTATTGAGGTATATTTTATTATGATTATGGACATTTAGGGTAATATAGGGTCATCAAATACTACTATTGATTTCATGAGATTTAAATACAAAATTTAGAATGTTGATCTCATTGAGGTAAGTAATATGGTTTCTAGGTTTTCATTTTTTAGAATACATTGATCAGAAATAGCTAAAATTGAAAATGATAGGAATTTTTTGAAAACTTTTATACATAAATAGTGGGATAATTTAATTTGTATGACACCCCCAACTTAAAATCTGAACAATCACCTCTACTAACTTCACTATCTAATAGAATGAAAAATCCCCCCAACCCATTTAGGTTTATCAACTCTTAGATTAAGATGGAGAATTTATAAATGCTTTTCAAATATTTTTTAAGTACATAAAACATTAAAAATATTCTCTATGCTCTTTTTATAATGCTAAAAATATTGATGTCTAGGATCATGGACTAGAGAAGGTAGAGATTTTTGCATCTTGAAGTATATATCTAGTAGTTAGATGATGAGATTTAAAATTATAAAATTTATAACACTCAAAGATATCATGAAGATCAACACATTCCATAAGAATATAGAATAAATAAAAAAGTATATTCTCTATGTAAGTTCTATAGAGGAAGGATAGAGGGGCAATGGGTTTTGAAACAAGCTACATAAGGTTGGAAAATATTATAAATATCTATTAAAATTGAGGCAAGGTCATTATTTAATTTCTTGAAGAGTAAAAATATTCGATAATATCTTTAAATATTATAATTTTTTATTATTTATAATGATAATTATTAAACATTAGTCTTGAAAATTTAGTTCTCATAGTTTTTGACCAATTATATAATGATTTAATTTTTAATATATTGATGAATCTAAAATATAAAAAATGTGTTCTTGGATCATAATCTATATAATATAGTTAAACTATATGGGCTTATCTAAATAAAAATAAACCATTTTGGGACATTTTCTAGGTTGATTTTGTGATAATTGTTAAATAATTCTTTACAGAAGGTAAAATTCTTCATGGGTTTAACTCCCAATTCCTTTAGCCTTTGCCTAAAGTTGATGGTGTTAATGAATTTCTAACCTTTAGGCTTATTCCTTTCTCTAACTCCATATATAAATAATTTAGTAATATCTTATATAATAAAATTTATTTTATTATTAGTAAGGTTGTATCTTATAATTAATATGGTTTTATACCAGTTAGGATGATAAAATATTTTCTTATAACATTCTTTAAGTGTATTAATCTTCTATAGAATGCTAATTGAGTTGGTGATATTACCTTAATATAGAATGTGAGGAAATCGTTTTACACTATGACAAGGGCTTTCATTTTTGAAATCATTAGAAACTATTTTTTTCATGAAATTTTTTGAACCATGGGAGAATCTTATTTCAATATTCTAAAATAATTATATCATTCTATTGTCCTCCAAATGGTTATTATTAATTTTAAAGGGTTGATCAGTAATTGGATCCATTATTTTACATTATTTTTAGCATTATTGAATATTATCCTAGTATATTTATTTAAATAATTTTGAATGATTGGAATCTTAGTGTTATGCAATATGTAAGATGAATTGAATCCACCACTCCCAACTATTTTTAAATTTATGGTATAATCATTTTATATCAAGGTAGAAATATAAAACCCAAATCTCATAAAGTTTTCTTAACTTATTATAAATAAATAGAAGGATAATCCATCAGATATCAATAGTTACTCATATCATTTGGTAATCACTTAAATCTGGGTAGAAAGAAGGGTTTGTTATAAGCTTTGGGGATTAAAGAATGTAATCTACCATTTTTGTACTTAGGAGTTACCATGTTTCTGTAAAAATACATGGGTTTTATATTTCAAAAAAAAATATTGGTATCAAGTATTAACTAATTGACTGAAAATTTAAACAAGTTTTCATATATGAGAGGATATTCCTTTTAACTTATAAATTGTTTCTAAACTAGATTACTCTATTATGGTTTATCAATGGACTTATTAACTTATTAAAAATTGTAAAAAACTATTATTAAGAACTTTATTTGGTATGGTAATATTCAAAAAGTAATATTCATTCCTTTAGATTACAGAACCTATTAGAAAAACTTTTCTTTAGGAGGCATTAAGGTCAAAAAACTCGAGGGAAGTATTATGGATCTTCGATAACATTTTATATGGTGGATCATTACATGAAAACAATATGAGAATATATTATTTTATACTAAAATTCTTAACAATTTTATATAAGGTGACTGATTTTATCTTTGTTCATCTATTTATCCTAAATAAAAACATGTTTTCCTACAAATCATGATTCACTTATGATGACTAGTTACGAAAAACTCTTCTCTATAATTTTGGATAGGTAAAAATGCTAGATCTCCTCTAATTAACTATTATAATAATGTTTATTGGGTTAATGATATTAATATTAGTGTAATTAATAAATTAATATAATCAACAGAAAATATTTTATCACATCTGATGGAAATTATTAATAATTATCAAATTTTCTAATTTGATGATATTTTTATCTGAGAACCTATCACAAATGAAACAGATAATTTTATGTTGTTCTATCATTACAAATAAATAAATCATATTAACTCTTAGAGATATATTAGAAACATTAGAAGGTCGTATATTTCCCCTACCAAGTATATTATTTATATAATACTACTCATAAAAAAATTCATAATGAGGCATATTATAAATAGTTTGGTACTTCATTGCATTATATATTCTTACATTACAGGATGGTTCCAGAAATAAATTAATATTTTTTTTATAAATTTTTTATTTTTAAAGTCTCTTTAATGTTTTATTTTCATTATATTTGAGTTTTAGTTGTTTATCTCTAATTAGATGATTTATCAAATTTTGAAACTCTTAGATTTGAACTTATCTAAGCATATGAAAATATTATTCCATTTTGTTAAAAAAATTGTTATTTACATTAGTGTAATATATATTCCAAAATATTAAATTTCGAAAATATATTAGTAAAATAATTCATGACTTACATTATCGCCTATATATGGGATGAAAACATCATTTTCCATGGGAATTTTTAAGATAGTCTCATGTATTGGATAATATCAAAGTGGTTTGTTATTATTATTTATTTCAAAAATCCTTTTAGTTGTGTAAAACATATTTTGAAGCCTACAATTTTAGGTTGGTTGAATATTAATTATGACATATTGAAAAATATATACTACCTTTTAATGTTTAGTAAGACTCATATTGGATTCAAATATAATAGTATTGGGTTTCTTTTGCAAATTTTGTGGTGAAGATATCATACTGGAGTCTGTGATAGGGGATTATCAGATATGAATAGTCAATTGAGAAATGTCGAAGGTATAGTATTATCCTTGAATTATACACCTTTTCTATTTTTCAATTTGTAAAATAAAGCTATATGATTTTACTATAAATGTTAATGGAAAGTTGCATTTGTTTCATGAAATTTATTTTTCATTTTGATCATTTTGCATCCCATATGTTTAAATAGATAAATTCATTAGATTAATATTTAGATATAAAGGATATTGGGATGGGGCATTTTTTGGTTGGATAACCTTTCATATAATTTTAATGATATTTAAGTTAGGGTCAAGCATAAAACTCTAATCCTTTATAATATATATTTTTATTTTTAATGTTTTTTTAGACGTAATATTCTTTGACTCTTGGACTCACCTTATTTGATTTTTTTTATCTTAGTGATCTGGAACTACCTACCTACTTTTCACTGCATCACTATGTCTGGATTTTGTTCCTCTAAAACCATATCTATTAATATATTCTAATTTTAACCCATTGTGCCTGAATATATTAAGATGAAAATTTATATCTCCTCTCCTCGTGCTCTAGGAAACTCTAGTTACAGTGGTGTATTCAGAAACTCACATGGATTTGATAAGGTTACAATCTCTAATTTTTGAGAAACTATATTCTTTTGGAGGTAGAACTATGGGATACCATATATACTATTAGATATATTAGTAAATTTAAATATACTTAGATATTTAATGAGTTTGAATCTATGACTACTTTTAATTTTATTAGTAGTTTCTCACCTAAGGTTTCTTAGAAACTATACTGGGTATGGAGAGAATATTTGACACATATAGATGGCATGAAAATTATAGTCTCGAATATATTTTTGCAGAGAAGATTGGCGGTGGATTATATTTTTAATAAAGTTGGTGGGGGTGGTTCCTCGTATTGGTATTTTAACCTTCTATATGATTTTTTACCTTCTCGTCTTTAAAATGTTATAGGTAATGTTTATACCCACCTAGTTTGACATTTCATATTCTGTTATCCTATTTTATTTTAATAAAATTTACTAGGAGTGTGTATTTTCAAAATTCCTAGGTTGTTATAGACTATTATTATAATTAATATTATTACTATTTTTATTATTATTATTATTTTGGATCAAGTTGTAAAATCTAATATTATGTATCCTTGGCATTGGGGGTTTGACCAAATGAATTTGGTTTCAATCAAATATTTGGGTATAATTTGATGGATTTAGCAAGGAGAATACATATTGTGATTAAAAATATATTTTGAGGTCAGTCTCATAGGGTACAATGATGTTGGATGGACATTGCATAGGTGAGAGATGTTTACAATAGGAGATACACCAGAGAAATTTTTTATCACATTTACCTATTATTAGAGTGACTCGATATGATTTGTCACTATAGGTGGAAATATGGATGTCTTCATAATCATGTTTTTCTTCATGGATGTGGCATGGTTGACTCCTACCAAGTATTTTCCCTGTTCGTTACGTATGGGATACATGCATTAGAAAAAACACATGAGAATCTAGCCATTTCACTTTAAGGAATATGGATTATTTCCAATTTGGGCCAATGAACTATTTAAAATTGTAACAAATAGTCTAACTAAGGGTGATAAACACTCGAGTATGGTGTGTGGTATGGTTTAAATAGGCCTTTTTGGGTGTGTGTGTGTTTGAGTTTTCACCTTTTAACCCCTATATATAATATAGATAATTATTCTTATTATTATTACTCTATTATTATTATTGTTTTTAGTAAACTAAATAACATGGTTTTAACTAAAAAAGAATAAAATGAATGAATGGGATTTAGTGAATCTTTAGGTTCTATAAAAGGGGAACACCAATACACATAACTATATCCTTTTATTTTTTTCCCTTGTAATGCATGTAATGGAAATGAGAATTTTAGATCCAATACTATAGGTTTTGATATATTCAGTTATACCATTTATCATTGCTAAAAAATAACTGATAAATGGGGAAAATTTATTCGTGAAAGATAAAAGTGTTGATAAAGGTCACCTTTATCATCCCTAAAAAGAACACTAATAAAAGGGAAGCCATTTTTACTGCTATTTTAGTGTTAATAAATGTTTCTCTTTATCATAGTTTTATTTTGCATTGATATATGATGGCCTTTATCAGTGCTTCTTGATCACTAATAAAGGTCACCATAGATGAAATATTTTAAATATACATATTCAAATATTCTTAGATATGATTTCTATATTAATAAATATATATTTATATTTATATAAATAAAATTTATATATATATTTTTCATTTATACATTTGATTATAAAATATTTAAATTCAAATTATTTAATTTACAATATTCATATATATATATTCATATTTAAATTAATATATTTATATTCGTGTTATATATTTTCTAACACTACAATAAAATAGGATTTTATCAGTGATATAAATATCAATTAGTGGTTCTAAAATTTTATTTATGATTTAACCACCCTTAAAAGTGAGGTGCTTTTATCAGTACTATAAAAGAGTTGATGAAATCACCCTTCATAAACACAGAAAATAAAATTGATAATAATTAGACTCTTATTCCATTAATAGTATATAAGTTTGACATAGAAATTTATGAAAACGTTTAATGAAAAAATACATATTTTAAAATTTAAATTATAGATTTTAGAATTTTTATTATATTTTATAAACTTGTGCTTTATATTTTAGAACTCAAGTAATGTTTTTCTCAACAATTATTTTAATATATTATATATTTAAATATTAATAAAAAATTAAAACTCATAAATTCAACCATAAAAATTTTATTTAAAAATTGGAATTAGTAGTTCTAAATTATATATTAAGTTCCACCTTATTTTTAGGCATAAATATTAAGTTAAATTTGGTAAAAATTAGTTATCATGGTAAAAACTAAAATGGAAAAGATAATAATTTAAGGGGTAAAGGTGTTAGAACATGTTTAAAACGTTTTTTCAAAAATATAGTTGAGGTTATCTAAATATTATTTCATCCCATCCCCATTATTTCTAAAATTTTGGATCCACTTTCCTTAAGAGTGACTTCCCACTATTTAAATGTTATGGGTATTTATTACAATGTCATCCCTTTTATCTTACAAAAGGTGCTCTCATCTCCTCACTTCCCCTCAAACCACAACCCCCTATGTTAAAAAAAACTATACCCTAGCCTCTCCTCAACATTTCCATAAAACTTAATAAGGTTTTAGTATTCTAAAAAAACACCCCTCAAGGGCTAACCCCCTTTGAAAATAAGATAATCCAAGAAGTGAGGTACAGATTTATAACCTCTCTTCCTCATTGATATGTATTTATGTACACTTATATTTACTCAAATTACATTACACCATATTAAAATAATAACATAATTGTCACTATTATGTTAATATTTTATTATATTTATGGTACATTCATTAAAAATCATCAATTTTTTCCTTAATAAAAGCGAAAATGAAATTCATGTGTGTGTGTCTGGACTACCACTTCCACAAAGTATCATGTTTCATTTTATAGGAAATCATTACATGGATAGTCCAAATTATCAAATTAATAAATAATCATGATATTTATAACATATTTTATATTCTAAAATGATAAAACATGTTATATAGTTCTCCTTTTCTATAGGAAAAATAAATCATCCACCATGTGTACGTGTGAACTACTACCTCAATGGAATGGTTGGTTTCTATTTTTATTTTCACCGCTGATTTAGATGGATGTTCTTGAGAATGTGTTTTATGGATAAATATGAGTTTTAAGATATAAATAAGGTTATGATATGAAAAATTGGAGAACCTATTAATGATATAATAAAAAAGCTTTCATCTATAATTCAATCATTTAAAACAAACATACTATGGGGAAAATATTTTATCCAAGTTATATAATATTGTGGTATACATATCTTGTTCTTATACATCCATTCTAATTTTAAAATATCACACTATTAAATACAAAATTATATAATTATTCTAAAATTTTAATGAATATATAGCTAGCTCACCTCATAATCATTAATTAATCATGGTATTTGTTAGGAACCAACCTAGGTCATCCCCAAACAGAACACCAAAGATAGCCATAGAAATACCCGAATGGAGTTCCCGATCCCCACAGGTTGGAAACAAGTGCCTATTAATTAATAATAATTAACTTGTAATAATTTATCCTATAAAAAATAAGCACAAAAATGTAAATAGTGTAAAAAAATAAAAATGAGGCATAAATTGAAATATCCAATAGTAAACGAAACAAAAGACGTAGAAAATCCCATGTAACAAGGCCAAAGGATTGTAAAACTGATGTCAAGGAAAAATATATGAAAATACTACAATATTTCCATGTGAAAGTGAGGAAATTCCACATTAATATCAACGATAACATGAACTTTAAGATATAGTAATATTTTTTCATCAAGTAACTTTCTAAACTGAAGACATATATGATTGTGTGAGCTAAAATCCAAGTAGGTCGTCACCCACTGAACCAAATAATAACACTTTAAAACAAAATACTTTACATTCAAGTTTAAAAATAAATTTATAATATATTTTATCAATATTTTTATTTAATAAAATAAGTAACAAATAGTTTCTTTAAAAACACCCATTTTCACCAATCCAAGATTTTTTCAAAATAAAAACCCAATTTATTTTCTCATAAAAACACTCATAAAATATTTTTAAAATATTTTTAATGACATAGCTAGATGAAAAAATATATATCATTTCATGAATTTCCAAATTACCATACCTTATAAAATATACATATATTTTCAACATGGATTCTAAAGGTGTTGAAGGAAAATAGTCCAGAGTAGGTATAACATGGTCAACAATGACGAAAATTACACACATTAGAAAATAATCAACACATAAATTAACCTCATCCAAAAAAAATAATCTAACCCTATAAAGGCCAAACCAAAGATAAAATCTGACAAGTTGACCAAATCTTTGCCTAGAGCCACTAGCAAGAACATGAATCCAAGATAGTCCACAAGTATACCTAGACCTCCTATATAACCACCTAGGTATTCTTATTAAATTCACATAGAGGGTATATTTCCAATCTATTATCATACCATATATCATGTCCTTTCATCACATTTGAAAAAAATCCCTAAGTCTTACTCACACTAATGAACACCCAAATATAAAAATACCATTTATCAACCATAACAATTCAATTCAATTCATAAAACTCCAAAGTTAAATTTCAATATAAGCATTAAAACATCCATAATTTAAATTACAAATTAAGGGGAATTTCATATGGGATTCAATTTTCAAATAAATCATTTGAATTTCCAACCGTGCATTTCCACATCCCACTCAAAACATTGAATCTGTCAAAATAGAGAAAGGTTATTTACAAAAACCATTTATAAATCATTACACTTAAATAAACATATTTTTTCAAATAATTTTCTCTAAAATGATCAATCTTACATGATCATAGAAAAAAACATTTTTTCCAATATTTTGTAAATCATTATCTTAAAAAAATAATGTAAGTTCATCAAGATACACTTGGGGATTTTAATTTCCAAATCAAATGCATATTTCCTTAAAAACGTTTTCATGTAAAATCATATAAAAACACAATTTTCAAGTTTTTTCAAAATCTCAAGAAAAATATAATTTTTTGATATAACTATTAGAAATAATATGAATGAATTCTAATAAATTGAAAGTCAAGATGAAATAGAAAAAATAATATATTCAAATTTAAATGGATATGATTGGGTAACCTACCTCCACTACTTAGAATTTTATTCTTTCAAATGGAATTCAAACTACAAAGAGGGGGAGGGATATAAAAAAATTGGGGAGTTCCCTCAGATGAGATCCAGAAATAATAATGAATAAGACTCTAACAAAAACAAGTGTAGAGCCACAACAACTTCCTACGGAATGATAAATGAAGAAATAGCCTCTATAACCCAAGTAATAATCTGTAACAAGGTCAAATAAGAAAACTCTAAGAAGTGAAGAACCACCTATGAAAAAAATTTAAGCTGAATAAATCTCCTATGTCCCTCCTCTAGAATCATATCTAAAGGAAAACCTAATAATGAAATGATAATAAAGGGCTATATAGATTAATAAATGAATTAAAAACGCATTAAAAATCCCCCTCTAATAGATGAATCACACCTTATTCAATATGTGTAACACCCACTTGAAGAAAAAATGGATGATAATCTATTCCAAAAACCTGAAGTTGGACACACCCAAGGACCACGTAATAGCCCTAAAACCTAGGTCATTTTCACCAGGTAACAACTTCACCCATGAAAGTGTGAAGAGATTGTTTTTCATTGTATGCATTGAAACTATCAGAATCTCATTCCCTGGATCATGACTTATATTGTGTGTGGTAGTTAATCCCATGGTGCATAGGTTTTACTCAAGAGTAAAATGGATTGGACAGAAGTATGTTCCATCCAATTTTTCATTGGGAAAATTCTCAACACCCCTTTTAAAATCCACCATGGCACTCCAAATTCTTCCAAAACCCAAAATAAATTAAAAAGAAAAGAAAATACATGTTAGGGATGTTAAAATTTTCACACAATTTCACTTTTTCTTCCCATAAATTTTTAATTAAAATGGTTGATTAATAGGAAAGATAAAAATAAATCTCAAGAGTAAAAGACAATCAATTCAACACATCTGAAACCAAACACCAAAGTGACTCAAAATGTTAAACTTTCGTAAAACACAACTGAATTTTTATTTTGGATATAAAAAGTAAGTAAGTGAGATTATCATACAACAACACAAAAGGCCAAATCCATGAAACTATACTTCCAAAGTATACAAAATAACTTGTTCAGGCAGGATTGAGAAACCCTCAAAAGAAAAAATTTCACCAGGAGATCTCTTTTTATAAACCATAAAACAGATTCTCAACTACTCAAATGATTATTAACATAACTAAAAAAATCAATAATAAACTTCAAAATAACCATCTACTATAAACCTCATACATTACACTAATATAGGGGGTTCGAAAAGATACCAACCAAGATAGATTATGTAAGATGAAAATGAGAAAAACATGTAATAAAAATGGAAAATCCTCAAACAATTTCATACCCTATAAATAATTAAACATCCTAGCATTAGGACATATATGCGTAACCTAGGTTCACTCTTATAGAACATCGGCTCAGGGTAATTCCAATAAAAACATCATAGGGAAACAGCATTGGTTGTCAGTCACTGAAACCCCAAACCAAATATGCCTATTTATAATGATTATAATCATTGGACCAATATAAAGTTCTAAATCACACCAAGCTATGAGAGAAACACAAACACTAAGGTATGAACTTTCCCAAAACAACTATTATTCCAATGGGTATAAGTCAAGGAAAATACATGAAGGAAAAATGAACATGACCACCATATAGGCTTTAATATC
The DNA here is from genome assembly GCA_963277665.1 of Viscum album. Lineage (NCBI taxonomy): Eukaryota > Viridiplantae > Streptophyta > Magnoliopsida > Santalales > Viscaceae > Viscum > Viscum album. The sequence goes on from OY728151.1 coordinate 683,857,268, forward strand.
TCAAGAAAATTACCTCTTTTAAACCCTCAATCCAAAGAGAAGAACCCCATCCTAATTCAATAAGAGATAATTGTTCTAATAAAAAATCTTAGAGATAGTGGACTTCCCACTACATTATGATTTACAAATAATTCAAAATGCTTCCAAATTAACTCATAAAAAGATTGAAATTTAAGATAAGTGAGATATTTGGAAAAAGGCCACAAAAATTAATTCATACATCACCAAAATATAATTCAAAGACCATGCTTGATATTTTAAAACATCACAAAAAATCTCCAGAATAACTAAAAATAACAACTACCAACATCATAAGGTCAACAAGATGAAATTAAGTACATAATAGAAAACTCAAATGGTCTTTAGTTTTACATCATCACCAACAAGATGAACCATAGGATCTTTATATAGGTTATAAACTGTTCCACATTTCTTTTGAACTCCTCCTCTACAAAACATTTACAAATCACCCATATAGAAACAATAATGATACAATTTTGGATACTTCCTAAAAGTAATCTTTATATGGCCCCACATTTCGTAATAGTTTACAACTAAGTTATTGTTTCTACATAAAGTCGGTGAGAGAAAACATAATGATTATTTGATGCCACCACTCACAGGGACTGACTTTCCACACTTCATTTCTCCATTATTATAGATTCCACCATCACACCTAAGAACAAGAGAAATATACACCACCTCTAGTGCTCTGTCCAAGACTGCTTCAACTTTAATATATTGATTTACCATTGCGTCAAAATTTTTGAATCCATATATAAGAACATCCTATGACAAATCTTGTCAAATACCTTACTATAAACATCATTCCATTATAGATTCATCCAATAATATTTGAGGATGATATGGAACCATCTTGATAAAACCTAAATCATACTCCAACCCCATTTTATCTTATTACTATAGAACATGAATTTCCATATCCATTAGTACCTTCACTGAATTAGGAAATAATTACTTAATGAACTATACCTTGAAAGAAACTTACGAATGGCCTTATGTGTCTTAGTTTGGATGACACACTTCTACCACTTAAACCCAATCCCTCTAGAATAAAGGTTAAAAACATAACCTTAATAGATTCTTAAAATTCCATCTCGAAAAATATACCCTCCATCCTTATTATCTGTGAAACTACTTCCAAAGGGTCTTTTTTCCCAAATAAATGATGGCGATTTAGATTTTGAACCTCTTGAATGAAATCCTAGTGTAATGGAATTAGAGGAATAACACTAAACACAGATATTGGATTAGATGGAAATACTATCCCAAGATGATCTTAATTAACTACATATTTCATTTAAATATGAATGGTAATATGCACTAAAAATAAAAAGAAATATAAATTCCACAACAAACTGTAAATTTCACACCCTATAAGGAAAAGAAAAAATAAAAAACCATTCTCAAAAACACCATTTCAGAAAATTTAAAACTTAACAAAACCTCAACCAATAATCCCATTTATTTCTGAATAAATTCACCTTTTCAACCTAAGATATTTTCATCAAAACTCATTTTAAAAATAATTCCCATTATTTAGACGAAAATTTACAGTCACATGAATTTTTTTAACGAAAAAATTATATATCATTGATATATTTTAAAACCCAAATTTAAAACATTCACACATATAATATTTAAAAAATTCCCATTGAAAAATATTAAAATTACATGAAAATGTTGAAGTATTATTAGAACTATAACTTTATCCCAAAATAATCAACAATTTTTCTATAAACCCATCATTATTTTAAATCAAAAATAAAACACTACTAACATAAATTTGAATTTGAAAAATTTAAAAATAAAATTAGAAATTTTAGAAATAGGTACCAAAACATTTACAATATTTTCAAAAAAAATTAAAATTTTCTACTCCTTTTCAAAAAAACAATAATCTTTTTTTAATGATAAAACTTCTAGGAAAGAGAAATAGTACATGATTTATCTGCATGGTCCGGAAGACAATATGCTCATCATTTGAAGTTCATTAAAATCCATCTAGGTTTGGAATCATTGATTATGCATGGTTTTTCAAGCAATGTACATTAAGTGTACACACTTTGGATTCCCAACAAGATCCACTCCAAATCTTGGATTTACTCATCATAGCTCATGAAATCTACAAAACCATATGAGACACACTTGATTTGGACAACCCCAGTAACTCTTGTGTCATCTTGAATGGGTGATTAGAAATAATACTTCCAAAACAAATTAAATAAATTCCAATAGTCAAATCTCCAAACTATTGGACATCCTTGAATAATAATATAGTAACACCTTTGATAAAAAAATTGATTAGCCAAACTAGTTCATCCCTAAATAGGACACCTGAGCCAACCATGGAAATTCTTAAAGTGAATTCCCAATCAACATTGGATGGAGACAAGTTCCTGGGCATTAACAATAATGAAATGGGATCAATTAAAACCAAAAAATGTACATAAAAATAAAAACAAGTGAAAAAAAATCCAAACAAGGCATAAACTGAGATATTTAATAGTAAAATAAACATATGAAGTTCAAAAACCCAGTTAATAAGATTTAAGGATGATATTACAGATGTTAAGGGAAAAGATATTGTAGACCACCATTATCTCCATGAAAAAAAGAGTAAATTCCACACATACCACCACTATAACTTAAACCCAAATATATAGGAATATTTATTACACGGAGAAAAATGGTAAACTTGAAGATATATATAGTCATGAGATAAAATCACATTTGGTCTCTACCAGTCAACTCAAAGCATAACACTTAAAAATATATTTTTCTCATGAATGTTTGAAAATAAGGATACAAGATAGGTTTTCCAAATATATATTTAATAAAAAAATTAAAAAATACTTTCCCTGAAAAAACCATTTTCACAAATCTGATATTTTTTCAAAAAAACTAAAATTCATTTATTTGTAACAAAACATTCATAAATTTTAGTTAGATTTTTTTAAAAGGAATAACATGAAGGAAATAGGATATCATTTCTAATATTTAGAAAAAAACCATGGAAATATATATATATATATATATATATATATTTATTCATCATGGAATCTGAAGTTATTAAATAAAAAAGTTTATAATAGAGATAACATGGTCATCAATGAAACAAATTTTGCGAGCTATAAAATAATAAACACATCAATAGACCTAATCCCAAACACCTCGTATCACCCTATCCTAGACTTACCAAGGGTAAAATACCATAGGTCGACCTATTTTCCACTTGGGGAAACTATCCAAAGCATTATTCTAAACTAGTGTACAAGTATACCTAGACCTCCTATGTAGAAACTTAGTTCTTCCTGCAACAATTTAATAGAGGTGAGAATTTGAATGTAGTATCGTCCCAAATATAATCCCATATAATCACATTTTCAAACAATCCCAAAGTATTTCTAACACCTATGAACACCCATGTAGGAAATCCCCATTATCAATTATAAAAATTCAATTCAATTCATCCCCATCAAAAGGAATATTTTATTAAAAGTATTCAAAGACCCATAATTTACATTATAAATGAAGGGAAATTTCATATGGGTTTTTATTTTCTAATAAATGATTTAAAGTAAAATACATGAATTTATACATCCCACTCATAATAATGAGTCTATCAAAACTATTCAAATCTATTAAAATCCCATTTATAAACCATTACATTTAAATGACCATCTATTTTCAAAATAATTTCCCAAAAAGGGTCAATCGTATCCAAGCATAGAAAAAAAACTTTTCCCATAATTTTGGAAAAAAATTTCATAAAAAACATCCACAAAATTCATCAAGATCAAACAAAAATTTTCAATTTCTAAAACAATTTCATATTTACTTATAACATTTTTCATGTAAATCATATTGAAAAACACATTTTCCACATTTATCAATCTCTAAAGAAAACGTTTGTATTTGATATATATACTAGATATATGTATAAAACATTAGAAATTAGATATCCAAAAAAACATACCTAATAATGATTTGTTCAAACCTTACATATATAACCCAAATATTGATATTGAAATAGGTTCCAAAAAGAAAAAGGTTAAGAGGAACTGAACCACCCTATAAAAATTATAGAAGGTATACAAATATCCCATAGTATTCCTCAAAAATCTTTTATAAAGGAATAAATAGAATGGAAAGAGAATAATAGGATTAATGTATCATGAAAAGAATCAGAATTATATTAAAAATCCCCTATTAATGATGGAATGTTCCTCATTCAATAGGCGTAACTCCCCCTTGAAGACTAAATGGTTGATCAAACATTTCAAAAACCGAAAGCCCGAAATGCCCAAGGAACACAACTTAGCCCCAACAGCTAGGTCATTTCGGAAATTGCATAGAATCCCACATGCCCATTGGGAAGCCTTTTATACAATGGAACATAGGTAAACCATTAACATTTCATTCCCTACATTGGTCATGGTGCCTCCTTCAATGGTACACAGGTGTTTTCTAGGAGAAAACGGCATGGGCCAAGTCATGGTCCATCCCATTTAACACTTGTAAAATGACCAAAACACATTTTAAATCCACCATGACGTTAAAAATTCCTCTAAATACCAAAATATAATTAATATAAAATAAAATTCAATATTGGAATGTTATAGTATGTTCATTTTTGTGTCAGTTTGGCAACCTACCTAAACAATTATATAAAATAATACCATGGATGACTCTAAAAAAATAATGATACAATATGATATAAATATTTAAATAATGTTCTTTAGGTTCTATAAAGGATGCATCAATATTTAACTCAATAATTAAGAAAACACCTTACATTGGTAAAGAAAATTACAAAATTTTGCTTATTGTTGAATTCATCTTCAAGGATAAAGAGTAAAACACTCATCAAGGGAAATTAGAACATAATAAATATTTATAAGTAATACATTAAATTGAATTTAAATATCTTGAAATGATTAAATTATCATAAGAATGAATACTGACACCACTCCTACGAAATTAGTAGAAATGGTCAAAACCATAAACATTTAATATGGTAAAATGGTAAATACATAAATAATATACATATAGATAATGATTATAAATTAAAATTATAAATAATTTTAGATATGAAAATTGTTTTAAAATTTTATGTTATGATTGTTATTTTTTTAGGAGTTTAGAGAACATTCGACCAAGTGAGAATAAAGATAAGTGGTTTTTGTGACTCAAATATTGTCATTGGGTTGTAATCACGCATATTTCGATAGTATATTTCAATATTGATAAATTATTTAATATATTAATGTTATGTTGTATTTACTCCTAATTTTATAAGAGAATCATGTTTCAAACAAATTTATTCTTCCTTTATGATTTTATTATTTCATGAAAATCCATTTTTTAAAGAGTAATTCCATTTTATTTTAATGGATTCTTCCTCCATATACATGTTTTCACTTCTAATAAATGTTCTCCATTCCCTGTTTGAAATTAAATTTTTTTTATAAAAAAGGATCCTTTTATTCACCTTTATTTAATTTAAAATAAATATTTCATTATCCTGTTAATGTTGTGTGTTTTTAAAAAAGGTATTTTAAAATATTTAAAAGTATTTTCCAAACTATGATCCTATATTCATCCCTTGTACTTCAAAATTTGAAATATGTTTTATTTATTATCAAGGTATATTTATTATAATTTTTCTACACTAATGTTTTAGTATGTTTTCCCTTCATCTTAAAAAATGGTATTTAGAAATTAATTTGAGAATAATTTCTTTATAAGATAATACTAACAAACACTTTTTAATAATAAAAAAGTACTTTTCTGGTTTATTTTTCAATTTAAAAGGATTATTATCCAATTGAGTAATGTTTCATAAATCACACTATATGTGATCTTCTTAAATACTCATATTTAATGATTATGTTTTTGGTGTCATGGGATACCATTTGGAAAATTTATGTAACCCATTTTATTCTCATGGTTTATTTATGAGAAGATGAATGATTTTATTTTAAGTGGCACTCATATTTATGGGTAATTATGGGTGGGGTTGTATATCACCCTTTGAAATAATGTTTATGGTTTTTTATGTGATGTGATAAATAAGTGTGGTCATAAATATAAGGCCCCAGCCTTAAACCTTACTTAAATCTTGAGTTATTACAAGATTACACATTGAGGATCTTTTCGGGTTTAGAGTTTTAGAGAATTAGATCATAAAACTTGCATTACATTCCACATATAAACAAAGTGGTTATATAAAGATAGTATTCTTCATTCCCATCATTGGAAACACATTTAAAATAAAACATGGATTACTTCTTGACACATCCTTGACTCTATCATCTTATCATGTACCTTTACCTTGACCTGTGAAAAACATTTCAAAAACTTGGGATGAGCATAAAAACTCAGTATGGGTTATATAAAAAAAACATGGAAAGGAAACATGAGTTCATATATACATAAGAATAAAATCATACTTTACCCATAAAACATAGGCACTCTAACATACCTCATAAAATCATGAATAAATCATAGAAATCATAAGACATAAAGGTAACTTGAGGCATTCATAACATTCTTACGTAGGGAGTAACCCTCTTGGTTACGTTTGGAATACCCATCACAGTATATTCCCTAAAAATCTCTTCGGAGAAACCTTAACGTTTCACTCCTTCGCGTTACCCAATGCATTGGAGAGCTATAACGGGCTCACCCGCCCTTAGTTTATCACGGAACCACCCGTCTTCATAATAATGCCCAAGAACCATAACATAATCATATCACATAAAACATGCATAAAGGAAACATAAAATTTCCACATTTCAATCACGAGATATCAATACAACACATTGATATAAAAACATTATGAAAACCATTTTCAATACTAAAATAAAAGAAAATTAAAACATGGTATTTATTTTTCTTTTAAAAAGAAGGTATGTCTTGTAGAGGAAGCCGAAACTCAAATAACGGTCACGACGGCGGAGAAGTCGTTGTCGCCGCATACATACGATAAAAACATTCCCTTTTGTCGTTTAGTAAACGCTTCATATAAAAAAGATTCCTTTTGAATAAACGTAAAAGTCAAAGGGGTTTATACACCGTATAAAAGAAAGTTGTGTATAAAATAAAATATGCCTCAACGAAAGGAGATTGAGACGAAGTCCCTTACCTCGGGTCCGACTTGACTCGATCATTCTTTAACGTCCTGAATAATAAACTTGAGTTAATTTATACTTGTTTAAGAAGCTTTATAATGTTCATTATTCCTTTTATATCACTTATTTCCATGTTATAAACATTATGTAACCATTTAAGTTAATAATGTTTGTTTTGTCAATATTTGGTTCTTAAGTCGAAAGTGGACTTCTTACAATTACATGTTGTTCGTGTGGTCAAAGGTTATTTATATCCAGAATGACATTACTAATTTGGATATCATATATATCATATATATCCATCATATACATGTATTTATAATATTACATAATCATTTAGAGGTAAGAAATGAAATGCACCGTTCATGGAGACGGTAAGCCGTACGTACGCATGAACACTACTTTCATTTCTTTGTCATATTAATGGAATTAAAACTAAATGAGAGGTATGTATATTTTAATTGAAGAATTATATTCATCATTTAGATATATCATTCATTATATATATCCATTATATACATGTACTTTTAATTGTACATTACATTTGGGGATAAGAAATGAAATGCACCGTTCATGGAGACGGTAAGTCGTACGTACGCATGAACGCTACTTTCATTTCTATCTCATACTTTAATGGTAAGAAATAATAATGATATAGAGGTATATTATAATTCCAGTATAACATCATATATAATAACTTTAAATCCATCCTTTACACGTCCCACATATGGCATTAACGAATCACATCACTTTGAGGGGGCGGTAGTCCGCACTTCCTTAAATGAAGATATCGTGTTTAACCATAATGGAAACCATAAAGGTATGCCAAAAATGAAAAATACAGAATCTGAAAGAAAACATAAACATATTATATATCATATATAAAAATAGTGACATCATAATGGCCACCCTTGAATGTGTTAAATGAGTATTGAACAATCATGGTTTCGGGAGGCAGAATTTCGCCATCCACGGAAACCGTATGTTCTTTAACCATTTGATGTAGTTGTGTGAGAGTGTAGCTCAAATAAATATTATAACAACATCCTAGTATATTGAATATACTGGTGTTGTTACAAAAGAAGTAAATAAAATGATTTTAGAGGGTTGGAGAAGCAAAATAAAACAAATGAACAAGAGAGAATGAATTACCTTTAAAAGTGTAACTCCCTTTTGATTTGAGACTAAAGGCTTCCTTTAAAAGGATTCTGCCCAAAGGGAATCCTCTAGGATGAGGAGAGGGATGTGGAGAGAGTAAATGGGCAGGGGTTGGCCGAGCCAAAGGCTTTTGGAGTGTGTGAAATGAGGTAGAGGTGGGGGCCTTTTATAAGAGGAGAGGAGGGGCACTTTTGGAAAGTAAAGAAATATTACTTTATTTGAAAATGTGTTTCGGTTTTAAAAGGTCCCACATTGATATAATTAGTGGATAAGGTGATAAGGGTTCTAAATCCACTCATCCAATTGGTTTTTTCCATGTTTAGTTCATAGATTTTACATTGTCTTTCCATTTTATTTAAATCGTCAAATAATGATGTCATCGCTGCATCATTATTATGTCATAAATAATTTAATTTATTTAATGTCTAAAAATCATAAAAAAAATACTATGATGTAGGAAATATTTTTAGCTTTCCAATTACTATTTATAATCAAAATTCTGATCTTTATAACCCCATGTAAAAATTGTTTTCGTAAAACATATTATGTTTGTGTCATTTTTACTTTTACATTAAATAAAAAGTTATTTATGTCATTTCCCAACCACAATGTCTCCATGGGGTCCCCAAGTTAACCCATGGCTTGTCTTGGTCGGCCATGACACAACCAATAAGGTTGAGACATGTGTCTTGGTCATTTCATATTATTAAATCATTATTTATACCTTAAACTACCCTAATTACCACTAATCGCGATTAAGAACTTAATAAGTTACTATTCACCAAAAAATTATTTTAATCTCATTGAACCAAATTTTACTTCTTAATGACAACCATGTATGTTTGATTTTCAAAATTCAATACACATTAGTGGTAAACTTTCATTTAACTGAAAAATCAGTTTGCTTGATTACCACTTAGTAGTTTCACTATTCATCAAAAATTGAAGTTTTTCAGAAAATTACCAAAAATTCACCCTAAGCTATATTTGATATTACTAATTCAAAAATGAAGTCTATTTTACAAAATTCAAAACATATAAGTCAAATTATTTAATTTATTAATTAATTCCCGCTGTCATGACAAATAGCGTATTTTTTTGAAACAATAAGTATCAAAAGATTGACACTAGTTTAAGTCTGATTTCAAAGTGAAATTAATTCCAACGACCACTATTGGATTTAATGGTAAAAATATTTTCTAATTTCACTTTAAAAACCAGATCAAAAGATAATCTAATCATATAAATAAATTAGATTAAAAGAGGTTTTGAATTAAAACACAACATTTTACACTATTCATAAAAAAATGAACTTTATCGGAAAGATACCAAAAAATTACACAAAGTAAAATTTGATGTCCCGATTCTTAATAAGATTTTTATTTGGTCCAAAATAAAGTATAAGTGTGATCAAAACTATATTTAATGACGGTCCTCCATCAAAAGGTGATAAGTGGACCTTTCGTGAAAACTAGGGCATATACGCCTAAAATTGAATTCTTTCTGTATTTTAAGCCTTTATCTTTTATTGGATAAATGTAAAAACATTTAAAAACATATCTAATCATATTTTAGTTATTTCTATTCATTCCCTCCAGTACAACGGCTACTTGTTAACTAACATTTAAAAAATAATATTATTTTATTACTTGTGTGCAACGTAAGTTTTCAAAGAAACTCATCGTTGTGTATCGGGTACGCTATCGAACATAGCAACCCCTTTAAAATAAAATTAATATTTAATTTGTAAATATTAATAATTATGAAAATTCTTTATTCTTTATTTACCTGGGATGTTACAATAAATGTATTTTTTCACAAACTAAAGGTTGGATATACTTGGATTTTTTTCAAAAAATTAATGATTGATCATCCATGGATTTTTTTCATAAAATTAAATGGTTAACATACATAGATTCATTTAAAATGTTTTGTTTTGATTCTTTTGGAGATACATTCCTAAAATTTTCCTTATTTAAAAGCAGTTCCAAGTATTCATGATATTCCTTGTTCTAATGATATTTGTTTTCTTATGTTATGATTTCATGTTTTGTTTCATTTTTGTTATGTGTTTATAAAGCTAGTTTTTAACGGCATTTAATTGGTATTTTTCTTCTATTCGATGATCCTTAACTCTCAATAGAGTTTTATAAATTTCACTCGTGGTCCCCTGATCTTTTTATTTTCTCTTTCTCTATTACTCATGTTTTCCTCATGTTCATGATCTAAATATTTTGACTGGTTAAAAAGTTTCCCTTACTGAGAATTCTAGATAACATATTTCATATTTTTACATTACCCAAGTTATAAAGGTAATTATAAAATATCATTTGTCTAGAAGAGGGACTATAGGATCTGGTTTATGGATAAATATTCACAAGTGTTGTAAAATTATTTTTTATATAGTTATTCTCCAAGACACTAAACCATTAAATCCTAGAGATGTGAAACTTTTTGTGACATGTATCATATAAAACATGGAGTTAATTTAATATTTATGTATTTTTATCTTGGTTCTGTATAGTTGTTATCAATATAAAGGTTTAATTATTTTTGGAGACTAGTTTATTTACCTTTGGTATTAAGGTTAGAGAGTTTTAGTAAATTACCTAGAGTTGAGTATATGTATATTATGATATTTGGAAATATTGGTAATGTCTTGAGTAAGTGGTTTTCCTAGAAATAAATCCATGTTTGGATATTAAATTGTGGGTACATATTTTTAACGGATTCACCTATGGGTAATCACATGAAATGGGTTTGTTAAGCATTGACTCAATCATCACTCTCATGCACAATGAGTGGGCTTAAGACTACACACCTGGATAGACACTCTTAAGAGATAGAATTTACTTAATTCACATTCACTTTATGAACTATTATAAGGTATTTGAATAAGTTTATATTAGATAACCTAATAAAATAATTAACATGAATAACTTTGATTGAATCCTATAGGTTCATAAGTTATGGTGCGTACATCATTAATGAGTGATTTATTTTAAGATCATAGTTTTCCTCAGTATATTTAATAACTTATTTTCATATACATTATTTTATTTTATGTAATGGTTGTAACATAAAGGAATTGCGATAATAATGAGTGTGTTGAAAAATTAATAGATTTTATGAATGAACTACCAAATATGATGTGATTTGGTGTACAAAAAATTATAGTAATTATCACCCAAGTATTTCAAGCTATGAAAAATAATATGAATTGCATTGATCATCCAAACAAACAAAGTAAGGAGTATCTTATTGTCAAGTAATTAATGAATCAATGTAAACCCACCTTCAGTGGCTCTTATAATCCACTTATTTTTGAGAAATGGATTGATGTTATGGGAAAGATGTTTTCCTTTATCCAATTAACGGAGTACGAGAGGGAATTTTTGGTTCCCTATTCTCTAAAATGAGATTATAACTAGTAGTGGACTCTCATTAAGAATGAAATAGATAATGATGAATTATAATCTCTAGAATGAGAGGATTTCATGAAATTATTCTCCCTTAGCCAATTTCCTCAAACTCTTCACATGAGTATAGAAATAAAATTACTAGAACAGAAACAAAATGGGGATAGATTTGTTGAGGTGTGAATCTAGTTATATATCCTAATATAAAAACATGATCAGTCATTTATTTTTTTGCTTAAAACCAATCCATAAAAGGTTATTAACCATAAGATACTCTGGAATCTCTGAGTAAATTATTCAATGTATGACAAAAGTGGAGATGGAAACTAGGTAATAGATTTATTTTGGGGACAAGAAAATAAAGGTGGGGTATTATTGACACTCTGATGATATGAATCATGATATAACGAATAACCAACTACTTCTGTATCAATGAAATGGGAGAAATAACTTACGAAATTACCCCAAGGGATCTAGGATGCATTTTATGTGTGGTAAGGGATTCCGTATTGCACAAGAATATTGAATTACTTCCATGAATATAATTAATAAAATTTAGTAAAATAATTCCTCAACCAATATTCCATTTTCACTTCTATGCTTCAAGTGTAATGAGTATGGGGACTATGAAAATTACTACCCTATCCCCAGAGATATTGAAGACAATATTCCCCAGCAACCTCCTAAACCAAGGGAGCAGGAAAGAGCATATGTTATCGCTTCTACTAAGGTAGATAATGATAATGAACTAGACCTATTTTTACTCATTATCTACTCTATAATATCAAATTATTTATTTGACTCTAGTTATTCAAATTCTTTTATATAACCCAAATTTTCACAAAATATAGACTCACCCTCTAAAAACTTTTAAGAAAAACTATTTTTGATATCCCCTAGTAGCATGATGGTCGAATATAAGATATATATCTCTTTTATGATCAATATTTTTTTAAATTTACTTCCTAAAAAACTAGTTCTTCCACCCATGGTTGAATTCGATGTGATTCTGGGTATGGTTTAGTTATCCCTACATTGAAAACATATCAATTTCAAGTATTATAAGATCTCATTTCATATCTCTAACCATAATACATTCAAATATATTTTAAAGGATGATTATGGGATACCTTTATAATAAAATTATATAATATGGGTTATTATTCCCATCAATAAAGGACCATTAGCTCAAATTGTCAAGGATGAAGTTGAAATTTATGACATGCCTATTATATAGGAGTATATTAATGTATTTCTATAAGAACTTCCTTGTATTCCCCAAGATAATGGGGTTAAGTTTTCAATCAACCTCATACTAAGGTCTATTCCTATCTCAAATAATTTATATGAAATGGCCCACATTGAGTTGGAAGAATTAAAGAAGAAACATATGTAACATCCCGACCCGGCTAACCACTAAGACGGTGGCCACACTGGTCACCACCTAACCTCAAGTGCACCTCCCCGTATGCCACAGGCTACTGAATAGCAGCGAGGGTGTAAGGATAGTTAGTGGGGAGATTATACCCTCTTACTAGAGTTGCGCAGTGGTATTAAAGAGTAAATTAAAATCAATAGTGAAAGCAGTAATACAATATTAACAAACCATCAGAAAACTGATTTCATATGACTGAAAAAAAGTGGCCAGCGCTAGTTTATACAATAAATGAATGCATGACATGATATTGATACATGATATAAAGTAGTAAATAGTGTAACATTATTTTCAATATAGTACAAAATACGGAAATGACAGTAAATACCCACGGGTAATCTCCTTGAGCATCCTGAGCTCCAGCTCGGTCCTTTGCTCCTACTCCAGGTACAAGAAACACAGCAACAAACAAGGTCCAAGGCCCTACGAACAAGAAAGTTCTACTCTTGTGCCCCCAGTGCAATGCCATCTCGGGTAGGGTGTGAGATATAAATCTCAGTAGGTCAGCACCACAGGTGTCCAACCCAATCCTGATAGTATAATATGAATTAAACAGGGTTCCAGAATGTATAAATACAGTAAGAAGTACAATGCAACTTAATACCCAAGTACCTTCTTTATCCCCTGGCTAGTGTTTTAACTTGTAACCAGTTCATTAATTGAGTTTTACCACTGTATTTATAAGTCACATGTTATTAAGTCTCCTATTGAGTCTAAGGAGTTTCCTCGAAGGCAAAATAGGGATTAGCAATGACCAGGCCCGATGGAATTTAACGATGGAACCTACTTGTAAATGTTGGACCCAAAGAGTGAATATAAGGCATCCTATGATAGTATAAGTAGTGATGGTTACAAGACATGACAAGGAAACCTAGAAAAGATATCCAGTGAGGGAGTTCCAAGTTAAAGACCAAGGTAGCGTAAACTCACAGAAAGATAACTCAATAGTATCTGAGTCTAGCCAAAGGGTAAGAGTGTAATCCAAGGAGTGTAATATAAGGCATTCCATAATAAGTCACCTATCGAGTCCAAGGTTACCGACCAAGGTAAAATGGGTCTAGGAAAAGACAGGGATCGATAGGCTTTAACCATGGAACCTACTAGTCAATGCTGGATCCAAGGTGTGTATCCAAGGTATCCTGTAAAAAGAAGATACCCAATGTTAGTATATCATGAATCCAAGTAATAAACAAGTACCAGAGTCTAGGTGGGTCTCAACCTAAGAAAACTGTATCCTTGAATCGGAATGGGGTTCCTGATAACCAAGGTATTCTCCTCTAAGAATACAAGGCGATCTTGAGTCAGTCTATCCCTATTTGATAAAGAAGTCATGTAAGGATTCATCTTGTTCAAGTCTTTCCTTTCATTAGTTTGGATAGGTCAATTATAGTTTAAACCATTATTTATTTGTTCAATCCTTACCTTCCATTAGTGTGGAAAGATCAAGTATCATTGCAACTATTTAGTTATTGGTTCAAGCCTTTCCTTTTATTAGTTTTGAAAGGTCAAGTAGCATTGCAACCATTTAGTAAAAACCATTAAGGAATTTTCAAAGGGAAAGGTCCACACCACTACCTTCCCTTAGCATGGTAACGGTTTCTACAGACATAGAACCAATCCTTATCTCATGAACTCAGGTCCTTCTATAGAATTACAACATGGGAATCCATGTATCTCCCAAGGTATGAGCATGCAAACCCATTGAGTCCATCATGGCATTCATATTTGGGAACCCACATGTCACACAAGTTTTTATTAGTATTCAAAAAAATTGAAAAACAATTAAGTAACTTGTTTTGAGGAACAACCATTAAGCATTAACCATTCATTTGAACCAACTTATTTCATTTATCAAAACATGTGAACTGCATTTAAAGGGATCCAAGTATCCATACTGAGGGAAATTACCTACATGGGTAATTCTAATCCCAAACTGGACCAAACACTTTGACAGTTCTTCAGTCCTTTAATCATTTTAAAAAAGGGAAACTCAGCGATTCTAAGGTCATAAATTCCATGTCTTAAGCATGCATTATTCCAATACAACATCTAGGAGTAATAATTTTAAATACAAAAATTCACGCAATCAAGTTCTAATAACTAATTTTTATTTTGAAGGTAGTGCACCTCCATTGGAGGGGTTTTATAATATAAACATAATATTGTTAACCAAAAAATAATTTAATACATTTAGCATTCAAATAATGAACATGCTAAAATTCACATTTCAAAAGAATTAGTCATAATAATTAATTACATGAATTTATTTATAAAAAAAGTGTGGTAAGACACTTAATTAATGTATTTATAAAGATTGGAGACTTGGAAAGGGATTTTACCTCAAGGTGGAACCAAGTCGTCCACATCAGCAATAAACCAAAACGAAGCCAAAACCACGTGGATAACCTCAAATCACAACAAGAATCAAGACGGGGAATAATAAACAAAAAAATCCCAAAATTTAACACATGAAAAACAAAACTGGAGGTGAAAACCTTACCCTAAAACCAATATGATGGACCGAAACCATCTGAACTGCCACGCCTTCAGCAGTGGTTGTCGGAACATGCATCCAAAGGTCCCGAGAGACCTTACAGTCTAACCTAGACCAAAAGAAAACCAAAATTCAGATCACCCCACAACCCTAGGGTTCGGGTGATTCTCATCGGGCACTAATTAGGTCGAAGTAAAGCCAAAAGAAAGAAGGATAAGGGAGGATAGGACTCACAATGATGGATCGGACAAGAAAATTTAATGGGTTTGGAAAAAACCAGAGGAAGAGGAGGTCGAGGGATGAGGTCTACATGTCGAAGGGGAAATCCCCTTGGGATGGTGTGTCACGTATGAGAGGGAGAGAGAGTAGATTAGGTTTTAATTTAATTTAATTTAATTTAATTAAAACAAAATTTAAAATGTAAAAACTAAGCATCATGCACGATTAAGCCCGCATAGTTTTCTAAACTGTGTTTAAACCATGTAGAGTCTATTGCCTCCAAGACACACTACGCATGTTCTAGGCTCATGGTTTAGGAAACCATTCATAGGTCGTGTGCAAGACACTGTCCCTTTTAAAATAGGGTCACATGGTTAATTTTTGTGGGAAACACAGTTTGGAAAACTGTGCCCAAACCGTGCCCCCTATGATGTCTTTTAAAACATGATGTTTTTCTCATCCAAAACTTATGAAACTACTCGAGTCACTCGGGAAACTTATTGGACCTTCTCCCATTACCAAAATCATCACTTAAGAGTGATCCAACTCTCAGAATTACGTTCTAAAACTCACTTTTAATTCTGACCTGACCATTAAACGAAAAGGTTCAAAAACCTTCAAACTTTTGTCTGGTTCGAAAACATGGGATTCTATATTCTACCCACCATTAAAACTTCTATTCCCCAAGAATACTTCTCTAATAATTTAAACACCACCCAACCTAAAATGGTCAGGAAGTTTTGTTCCAATGATTTCATTGTGTTACCAATGCTCGATGCACCTTTAAGCATGTCTTAAGCATTCCACACTTCATTCTTTACAACCCAAGACAACGCTCAATGTTCAACTAAAACACAAAAATGGATCTTACATGAGCCCGTTTATATATAGACAAGATCATGTTAAAGTCTACGTAACACTTGACCGATGTTGCTTCCCACCATAGGTCTTAACATTAGAAGGGTCAATTCCAAACCATGATACCTCCACCATTGGAATTGTTGTTTAAGGAATAAGTCTATGTGTTCTTACGACACTCCTGGCATAATTTCATAAAAAGGAAATAGTTGAATTGTGATTGACCTAACAAAACTTGTCAAGAAATATTTCTCAGAAGACATTTTTGACCTTGAGAAAATAGCTTCCTTCACCGAGCAACGTAATTTAAAATGGCCTTGTAAAACATAAACATCAACTAAAAAGAAGAGAATGAGTCATGCAATTTGGTCAACAGATCTCGAATAAGTTTTCATTAGGCGTCTGGAGAAATTTAGAAGAAATGGCTGGAGTCCATGAGTCCGAACAAGGAAATCACACATGGGATCCTAGGAATCACTCAGGACTTACCATGCCTCAAGGAGAACCACGCTTTAGTGTGTAACACTGACGAGGATCACCCAACAAGCTCAACAGCTTTTAAATATTTAGCACACTGTAAGATCGATGCTCTCTTAGTGCATTGATGATGATGTCAAGATATGGGACATGCCCGTCTCTTAAGAAGAGTACACTAAGAGTATTTAAGACAGGTTTTCCAGTCAAACAAACCTAGAAACTGCAAGGTAAAATAGTCTAACTAGATCAAAGTCATGCTAACAAGAAAGCACTGACACGATTTAAGATTTGAAAGACTCAAGTTCATTCAAGAAACCCTACTACTTCCCAATTGTCCCCTTAGGTGTTCCTTCTACTTGGAAGGGCACGTTAACCATCTCAAAAGGACACTACCCACCTTAGGTGTGTCCTAGTCGAAGGGGAAGAAAACTAACTGCTCAAAAGAGAGATAGATTATAACAATGAGATCAATGTTTCAAAAAACCTGAGTTTTTCAAAAACCATCCCATGTATTGGAATGAACTGATTCCTTAATGCTCATGTCACTCTACTTTCAAATGAC
The DNA here is from genome assembly GCA_963277665.1 of Viscum album. Classification (NCBI taxonomy): domain Eukaryota; kingdom Viridiplantae; phylum Streptophyta; class Magnoliopsida; order Santalales; family Viscaceae; genus Viscum; species Viscum album. Next base: position 683,875,047 of record OY728151.1, read on the forward strand.
TCGAGACATTACTCAACAGTACAAGAAGATTTATTTCAGAGTCATTTTTCCTCAAACGATTGTTTTCTTGGACAATGCCATACCAATTCATCCATCACTAAGAAGGAGTCTAACGACCTACGAAGTGGCTAACCATGCCTGAGGCACATTTAACCAGTTGAAAACAAGAATCAATTGATGTTCAATACCATAATAAGGTCAAGAAAGACAAGACCATCTGTCTGAAAAAGGGTGTCACTTTAACACTGAGAGTCTTACTAGGGACAACAGCACCCAACAACCCCAGGATTGAAAAAATCCACAGCACTAGCAAGGCAGTTAAATTAAAATGGTGATACTTACCATGGTTTTGACCCTTACGAAGAATGATCTTTAACCCTGAAATTGAGTCACAACAAACAGAAGTCTCGAAGATCAAAAGCCAATCATAAAACCATTTATACATAAAATAATGCTTATAGAAAGTACTCACAATTCTATGCCAAGGAAACACGAAGAGAAGTCTGAACTACCCTTACATGAGGGTTTTAAACCATGGACACCACTATAGGTTCCATTTCCAAGCCTCTTATATTTAATCAATTTTAATCTTTAATCATCAAATATTTAATCAAATCATCAACATACCATTTAAAAAAAACAAGTCAGTTGATTTTAACCAATGCCTAAATGTAAAAACAGGAAAGTTTTATAAAGCTCTCATTTAAAAACATTTTACATTAGATGACATTCCTTCATTTTTAGGAAACTTATTAAAATAAATTCCTTTTAAGAAAATAAGGAGACCTATGAGGGTCCCATTTTAATGAACATGGGTTCTCTATAAAGCAACCAAATAGAAATCACACAAATAATTAAAATTTAAACACCCAAATGGGTAATCTCATAAGAACATTCCCCAACGGACCTACTTGGTTCCAGATTAATTTTGAAAGCTTTCCATTTGATTTTAGATCGACATTAAACATTTTTAGCACATCTGCTGATGGTAGGATGGTGTGGATGGCATCGGGGGCACGGCTCAAGTCGTGGATCTGTGTCTCGAGGTGGTTCTCTGTCCATGTTTTTGAATTTTTTATCACTCGTGAATTTTGTCTACACAGTTTTTGGATTTCGGTGTTCTGGTTATCTCGTGTATGGTTCTCACTCGCCCAAAAAGCGGTTTTCAAAACCAAATAAAAATTGAATTTTCATTCATAAAGCATCCTTCCATTACATTTAATAAGGGTTGTCATTTCCCAATTCATGAAGCGCCCATACACCTCATGGATTGAAATTTGTATCCCGTTAATCGACTCCAATGTCAATTTAGAATTTAACATGGAAAAACATATCGGTCCAAATTATATGGGTGGTTATCTACCAACCTGAAAAGTGCCCACACACTTTACAGTTTCGCATTTGGATCTTTTTAGTCAAAACCATCTTCACTTAACAATTGAATTTAAAAAAAATTCACAATGGTTCAATTATAGAGGTGGATTTTTTCCATATATATGGTTCCCATACACCATATAATTGAGAACTGGATCCCATTATAACTACAACCAATAAATTAGCCCATGAAACCATTTAAATATATCATGGTAAGCTAGCATGTCACTATAATTAGCTAACACAGAGTAATAAGCTGAAATCACTAAAGCATCACAATTCAATCATTGGAGCATGCTATAACAAGAAGTAAGCATAGAAGGCATGCTAGTGTGTTACCTCAAAAGGTATAAACCTAAGCATGGAATATTTATAAGGCACATAATTATACATAGAAGACAACCTACTAATGAAACTACATGGCATGGCATATATGCATGGCATGTGAATTTCTTAGTGCCTAATATGATGCATGTAATGCAACTTCCTTTCCATATCAGGACATGGAAAGTTTCCAAAGTTCCAAAAATCATAAATGGCGGAGTGTACACCAGTCACTCTAGGTGAAATCATATAAATTGTAACAGTGAACAGCATAAACCACAATCCCCGCCCTGGTCACTTGGTCATTTCCTGTACATGGGGTGATCAATCCCAAGAACGGCCATTTTCAAAGTGTCGAAACTTCCCTAGTTTCCTATCTACCAACCCAAAATAGTAACACAAAAATAAAACCAGCCTATAATACCAGTTTGAAATGTCATGACCTGGCTCACCACAAAGACGATGGCTGGACCGACTGCCACATGACCTCAAGCGCACCACCTCGTATGCCAGAGGTGGCCGACTAACAGTGAGGGTGTAAGGATAGTTTGTGGGGAGACTATACCCTCTTATCAGAGTCGTGTAATGGTATTACAAAGTAAATGACAATCAACATCAGAATCAGTAATACATAATTGACAAAGAAGTGGAAAACAGATTTCATATGACTAAACAAATGTGGCCAATGCCATTTTATACAATAGATGAACGCATGACATGATATTGATACATGAAGGAAAGCAGTAAATAGTGAGACATGTTTTTCAATATAGTACAAAATAAGGAAAGGGCAGCAAAGCCCCATGGGTAATCTCCTTGAGCATCCCGAGCACCATCTCTATCCTTTTCTCCTACTCTAGGTACAAGCAATACAGCAACAAACAAGTTCCAAGGCCCTATAAACAAGAATGGTATACTCAGATACCACGTTGAAATGGGGGCCCGAGAAGGGTGTGAGATATAAATCTCAGTACGCTGGTACCACCAGTGTCTAACCCAATTCCAAAAGTATAATATAAAATAAATAGGGTGCAAGAATGAATAAATAAAGTAAGCTGAACAATATAACTAAATACCCTAGTACCTGCTTCATCCCTCGGCTGGTGTCTGAACATGTAACCAGTTCGTTAATTGAGTTTTACTATTTTATTTATAAGTCACATGTGATTAAGTCACCTACTGAGTCCAATGAGTTTCCTCCCAGGTAAAATGGGGCATTGAAATGACCAGGCCTGATGGGCTTTAACCATGGAACCTACATTTCAATATTGGAACCAAAGAGTGTATCCAAGGCATCATGTGATAGTATAAGTAGTAAAGGTTCCAATATGTAACAAGGAAACCTGGAAAAGATATCCAGTGAGGGAGTTTCATGGTAAAGACCAAGGTAGCGTAAACTCACAGAATGATAACCCAGTAGTATATGAGTCTAGATAAGGGATAAGAGTGTAATCCAAGGATCGTAATCAAAGTAATTCCACAATAAGTCGCCTACTGAGTCCAAGGAGATCGACCAAGGTAAAACGGGGCTAAACAAAGATAGGTTCTGATGAGATTTAACCATGGAAACTACTGGTCAGTGTTGGATCCAAAGATTGTATCCAAGATATCGTGTAAGATGAACAGACCCAACGGTAGTATACTGGGCATCCAAGGAATAGAAAAGAACCAGAGTCTAGGTGGGTATCAACCTAAGATAACCATATTCTTGAATTGGAATGGGTTCTTGAGACCCAAAGTATTCTCCTCTCAGAATCCATGGAGATCTTGAGTCATTCCATCCCTATTGGATAAAGAGTTCATGTAATGGTTCATCTAGTTCAAGTCTTTCCATCCATTAGTGTGGATAGCTAAAGTATAGTTGAAACCATTATTTATTGGTTCAATACTTTCCTTACATTAGTGTGGAAAGTTCAAGTAGCATTGCAACAATTTATTTACTGGTTCAATCCTTGCCTTCCATTAGTATGGAAAGGTCAAGTAGCATTGCAACCATTTAGTAAAAACAATTAAGCAATTTCAAAGAGAAAGGTCCACACCGCGACCTACCCTTAGCATGGTAAGAGTTTCCACATATGTGGAACCAATCCTTGTCTAATGAACCCAAGTTCGTCCATGGAATTCATACATGGTAATCCATGTATCTACCAAGTTATGAGTATGAAAACTCATTGATTCCATCTTGTAATTCCTATATGGGAACCCACATGTCACTAAAGGTTTTATTAGTATTAAAAACATTTGAAAACCAATTTAGTAACTTGTTTTGAGGATCAATCATTAATCATTAACCATTCATTTAAATCAAATCATTCCATTTACCAAAACATGTCAATTTCATTTAAAAGGATCCATGTATCCATACAAAGAGAAATTACCTACATGGGTAATTACAATCCAAAATTGACCAAACACTTAGATGGTGATTTGGTCCTCTAATCATTTTAAAAAGGGGAACTAATTGTTTCTAATGTCATTAAGTCCACGTACTAAGCATGTCATATTTCAACACAACAACAAGGTATAAGAATTTTAAATACAACAAGTCAAAAAAGTGAGGTTCAACCACTACATTTTAGCTTGAAGGGAGTTCACCTCCATTAGTGGGGTTTTATTATAAAAACATGATATTGTAAATCAAAAAATCATTTATTACACTTTTCATTCAAATCATAAATATGATAAATTTCACATTTTACAAGAATTGTACATAATACTTCATTGCATGAATTTATTTACAACAAAATGGAATTAAGAAACTTAATTAATGTATTTATAAAGATTGAAAACTTGGAAAGGGACCCTATCTCAAGGTGGAACCAAGTCGACTTCGTCGGTGATGAACCAAAACGAAGCCAAACCACATATAGAAGCTCAACGCACTACAAGAAACAATATGGGACTCAAAAACACCAAAATCACCAAATTTAACACGATCAAAACTAAACAAGAGGTGAAAACATTACCCCAAAACCAATCTGATGGACTGAAACCATTCAAACCACCTTACCTTCAGTAGCGGTTGTTGGAACTTGTATCCAAAGGTCCCGAGAGACATTTCAATCCAAACAAGACCAAATGAAAATCAAAATTCATATCACCCCACAACCCTAGGGTTCATCTTATTCTCATTGGGAACCGATTAGGTCAAAGTGAAGGTAGAAGAAAGAAGGATAAGGGTGGATAGGACTCACAATGACGGATCAGACAAGAAAATTGAAGGAGTTTGGCCAAAAATCAGAGGAAGAGGAGGCCGAGGGAGGATTTCTATGCATCGAAGGGGACATCCCATTAGTCTGGAGTGTCATTTATGAGAGGGGAGAGGGAGTAGTTTAGGTTTTTAGTTTTAATTTAAATAAATTAAATTAAAACAAATTTAAAAAGTTAAAACTGGGCATCGCTTACAGTTAAGACCGCACAGTTTTCTAACCGTGCTCAAACTGTGTGGATTCTGCTTCCTCCAAGACATACCCTGCATAGGCTAGGTGCATGGTTTAGGAAACTGTGTTTAGAACATGCTCAAGCCACTGTCCCTTTTAAAATAGGTTCTCACAGTTAACTGTTGGGGGAAGCATAGTTTGGTAGACCGTGTGCCCTCTTCTATCTTTTAAAAATTGAGGTTGTTTAGGTCCGAAACCCCTAAAACATCTCAAGCCTCTAGAAAAACTTCATAGTCCTTCTCCCATGCCCAAAAACGTCATATAAGAGTGATCCGACTTTCGGAATTATGTTTCGAAACTCATTTTTAAATCCGACCAGACCATCAAACCAAAAAGTTCAAAAACCTTAATAATTTTTTCTCATTCAAAAACACGGGATTCTTCAACATCAATAAAAACTTGATAAGGTATTTTAAACCTGAGTGTATCTCCCTGATGTGAAATAGTGATTTTTGTTAAGAATAATGATTAATCAATGCACCTATACATTGAATGTCATAAACATAACAAGATCGTAATTAAGAAATAATATTATATGTCCCATCTTGATAATATAATTGATCATATATGAGGAGATAAATATTTCACAAAGATTTACCTTTAATTAGGATATCATTTATTGAGGGTAGGTAGAGAAGATATGCCCAAGACAGTGTTCCACAAAAGGTATAGGAACTATGAATTTATAGTGATTCCTTTTTGGATTATAGATTCTCTTTTTTATCTTTATATATCAGATGAATAAAGTATTTAGATATTACCTTGAAAAAATAATTATATTATGTGTTGAATACATTATTATATATTTATATAGAAAGTAAGAACATGAATATTATTTGATAATTGTGTTGAGGACCTTATAGAAGGAGAAATTATATAACATGTTCAGAAAGTGTGATTTTTTTCAGAAAATGTATCCTTCTTATGTCATATTATTACCACTGTGGGTATATCTATAAAAACATTAAATATAGAAATGATTATAAAATTTCCATGTACAACCTCTATGATAGAAATTTATAGTTTTCATAGATTATTTTTATACTACTGGTGCTTTTTGGGAAACTTATCATGATTATCCAATCCACTAATATAGTTAACATGGAAGGGGGAAATTACTCTAGATAGAAGAATGTGTGGAAAGATTAAGCAAGGTTATAAAGAGACTGATTACAATACCTATACATAAACTACTCTACAATGTATAAGGGTTTTTTATATATAGTTATGTTTTTCTTGAAAGTTTTAGGATGTATTCTTATGAATAACAAGAACTTAATTACCTATTCATCACATTAATTAAAGACTCATGAACAGAACTACGCAACATATGGTCTGGAGCTGGTGGTAGTAGTCTTTATACTGAAAAATTTGGGGTCATCATATGTACAGTGAGAAGTTTTATATTTTTACTAACCATGATAGATGAAATTATATATACACACAAAAGATCTAAAACTGTGATAAATGATATGGTAATAACTAATAAAGTACTATGATTACTCAATAAATTACCACCCTAGTAAGGAAAATAATGTGGATGATGCCAAATGCAGGAAGGGTCATTCTATCTTATCCATGATGAAGAATGAAAAATACTCAATAATCATGGATTTGAAATTAAAGATTCTTTAAATCATTAGGCAAAGAGAGAAACCTTATATTTCCAAAATTATTTCTTAATTATCCATTCATGTAAAAATAAAATAATCCTAGAAAGATGATCTGTAGTTTTAGAAAAATGTAGTGAGTATCCTAGATTTCAACTTTCAAGAGGATGGGGTTATAATGTTTGGAGTGTAAATATGTTTCCCATCAAAACTATCACTCAAGAGGTAAATTTTGGATGACTATAATAACTCATCCTTCTCTATTTTTCAAGGTATATTGAAGATTTATAGATAAATAATGAAAAAAATATGGTGTGATAACATTTAAAGTGAAATCATGAAATACACATCTCGATGCAATGTCTGATAAACAGTTAAGGCTATAAAATAAAATTCTCAAGGTATGTTTAAATCCATATCCGTTCCAGTATGGAAATGGGAAAAAAATCCCATGTGATTTTATGTGGGACTCCCAATGAAATAAAAATTTGGTAATTTAATTTCTGATATATTCAATTTCCTTTCAAATATAGTGTATTTTATTTCTATTAAATAATATTTCTCTCTTGAAAAAAATATCCAAGATATACATAAGATACATGGTAATGCAACATGGGGTTCCACTCTCCATTGTATATGGTCGAGATTTAAGGTGTACCTCAAGGTTCTAGAGAAGTATCTGGAAAGCATAGGAGATAGAGTTTAGTTATCACACTCAAAATAATTATAAATATGAGAGGACTATCTAAACTCAAGAGGGTATGTTGAAATCTTGTATAATTGAATTATAAGGATGTTGGGAACAATAAATCCCCTTGGAAGAGCTCACACATAGAAATAGTTACCATTCTAGCATTCATACGGAACTATATAGGGGTATGTATGCAAAGAGATGTAGGAATATAACATGCTTAGATAAAGTTAGTGAGAAGAATATGACAGTTCTTGACCTTGTCTATGAAATAATAGAGAAGGTTTGAACCATTAAACGATATATAAAAGCAGCACAAAGCTATTGGAAGACATATATGACTCCAAAAAACTCTCCAAAAACATTTTACTATTTTCATATTCTATTCTATGGTTTAAATTTGGTGATAAAGTATCCCTGTGGATATCTCCATGGAAGTGGGTTATGAGATTTGGGAGGAAAAGGAAATATATCCCTAGGTACTTCGGTCCCTTCAAGATCTTTGATCATGTCGGATCAGTATATTATCTATTATCACTCCCTCCTAACCACTCTCATGTACCTAATGTGTTCAATGTATCACTTTTGAGAAAGTACATACCAAACCCTTCACATATACAGAACTCATAAGACATGAAACTAAAACATGATCTATAATATGAGGAATAACCAGTGGAAATTATGGATCAAAGAGATAAGGTGATGAAATAATACCAACCATTTGTTAAAATATCCCTAGAGGAATCATAATTTTAAAGAAGTTGCATTGGAACCCATGGATGTAATGAGACATATTTTCCATCACTTATTTCTTTCCTCGTAATAAAAATTTTGATTATGAAATTATTCTTAGGGGGGTATAATTCAATGACAAAAGACTTATGAATACCTTTTTCCTCTAAATTAATTTTATCATCAATTGATTATTTCAAATATAACACTAAAATAAAATGTGGTGATGCATATTAGATGAATATTATTAATAAATCGATAATAATAATAAAATATGTTGGGAAAAAATCTCTCAAGATATCATTGAAGCATTTTTGAGGTGATTGTGTTTGTTGACAAAGTGGACATCTGGGTAGTGATTATTGACAAAGCAAAACAATGACATACAAATTTGTTGACAAAGAGGATTTCATAGTGGAATGTCGAGTTCAAGAGCTGAGGTCAACGATCCATGTTTGATTCAAGAACGTCGATTGCCTATAAATACTGGACCACCCCTCCTCATTTTCAACGGAGTTTAACACTTTGAGAAATCAGAGCTCCCATCGCGCAGGTGTGGTGGTCGCGCAAGTGGTGAGTGTGGGTCGCGCAGGTGAAGTTGCGATCCAGTGGTTGAAGTTGTGTGTCGGTGTTAGAAGTTGCGTGTCGGTTGGCAGTTGCGCGCCAATGTTGGGTTGGGCGTAAAAGGAAGAGAGTCGCGCAAGTTTGGAGTTGAGGAGGCTTGAGTCGTGCAAGTGTGTGAGGTGAACTTGCGCGCCCGTTGTGACTTGTGCGCCGATACTTGAGCGCCGAGATTAACTTGTACGCCAAGTAAGGTATTGTTCCAGCGGTGCTTCTCGGACTGCATGGAAGCTGGTACGTTGCCCGATACCTTCGGTGCAAAGAGATATTCATCTACGGGTGAAAGTTTTACTTAAAAAGAGCATCTACACAGAGAGGAAGATGCATTCATTCATGAAAATGAAGAGACCTACATATCAATAAACTGTGAGTGGATTCCTTCCAAGAGTAGTGAGCTTCGGAAGAGGAAGAAGGTGATCCTCTCCACCGGTAGTGAGCCAGAGAGAGAGAAACAGGGAGTGACCCTTGGGAAAGTAGTGATCTGACCCTAAACTTTGTAAAGGTAGTGAGCCTGGGCATAGAAGTGATCTAGCCTGAACTTTGTATCCACATCTAGTGAAGAATAGTGGAATTTGGTACGACCGGCAACTTGTCGGCGTATGCTCCTTGGACGTATCCCAGTGAGGGTGAACCAAGTAAAAATCTCTGTGTCTTTATGTTTTCTTCCCTGCATTGCATTCAAAGCATCATCATTAGATAATGAAGTAAATAAGTGATCATTGTTTACACACAAGAGCAAACAAAGTGACCCTTGTAATAAAGAGGTCAAGATCCAGTGGGGTAGGAAGAACTTTGAAAAAGAATATCCATACCCTGATTCACCCCCCCTCTCAGGTTATATAGGCCCCTATTGGTCCTAACAATTGGTATCAGAGGGAAGGTTGATGTTATCATATTTTTTTGCTCCGACTTGGTATAGTCGATCTGTGTTCCATGGAAAAGGAGAAAACATCAAACAAGAAGCAGAAGTCAGGTAGTATTCCTTAGTGTGGAAGTGTGTGTGGAAAAAGTGTGATTCAATTAAAAGAAACAAACGGCTTACTGAAGGAAGGTCTGGATGAATCTGAGAGGGAAAAGATTGATTCACTCGAGAAGGATGCAGGAATGAGTGAAGTACATGAACTTCAAAGTGATGATGAAGAAGAAAGAATTGAATGAAGAATAGATATGCAAGCTGAGTTAGAGGCTTCTCTTGAAGATATGGATGTTTGGAGAGCCAAAACCAAGAAATCCAACAAAGTGGTTCACGATGCCAAACTCTATATGCAGTAGTAGGAAGAAGAGAAGTCTGAGTTGATGGATAAAATTGAGAAACTCAAGTTATCAGCACCAAAGAACTCAGAATCAGTTGGTGAGTATAAGCTTAAGATTGAAGAACAAAAAATGGAGATTGATGGCTTGAATAGAAAAGTGAAAGATCAAGTCAAGTGCATCAAAAAACCTGATATTCCAAGTTACGTTGGAAACACCAATGAAATAAATCTAAAGACATTCGGATCCAAGCACTGGAAATTGAGATCAACAAGCTAAGAGGCTTAAATAAAAGGCTTATTGATGTTTCTACTGATCTAAAGGAGAAGAATGATTCTCAGGGTGAAGAACTACAAAATATGGCTAAAACGAAAGGAATACAGAAGGCTGGTGATTATGAAGAGAATCAACAGTCAGATGAAGTTCAGAATCTTAAAGCTAGAAATGATGATCTAGAAACACAGTTGTCTGCAGAAGTTCAGAATAATCAAAGGCTACAACAAGAGAATGCATGTTGTTCTGATTCTGTCGCTCAATAAAAATTGAAGGTAAAGGAGAAAAATGACATGGTTGATAAGTTGAAGCGTGAACTGGAAGATGAGATGAGTTGTGGAAAGAATCTTATAAAAGAACTCAATTCCCAACTTGAATCAAGGGATATGAAAATTCAAAAGTTGGAAGAAGAACTAGAATCAATGAAGAAATAAGTAGAGAAATCCAATGCTAGAGGAAATCCCAAAATGAAGGATGCCTTACACTTTCTATTTGATTATCCTTCGACAGGTGATGATGAAATGAAAACAAAATTTGCTATTTCTGAAAAGAGGCAAGAACAAATTTTTTCAGCCCAAAGACCATACAGTTTGGGAACAACTGGTATCGGATTTGATGAATCCCCTCCTGTTCAAGATAGAAAGAGAGCTATGAACAGTTCCAGATGTGAAAGAAATCCTATAGGTGCTGTAGATAGGCCTAAGAGGACAGTTACAAAAAGTAGTTATGACATGTGCTATTTCTGTGGGATTCACGGCCACACATCAAGCTTCTGTCTAGATTCTCTGGAATACATTTCAGGCTGTGAAAATAGAAACTTTGCTGAATCTAAGAATAAGAAGAAGCGTCCTGAGAAATTAGAGAGAAGAGTCTCTCATAGGAAAGCATCTGTTAGATGCTATTACTGTGGAAGAATGGGACACACCATGAGTATGTGTCAGGATGCTCAAGAGCCTCGTGTCAGAAGAAGAACTCAAGGTGTATCAGCATCTCGATATAGAAATGATGAAAAGAGGTATGCCTTTGATGGAAATTGTTTTATATGTTCTAATTATGGGCATTTGGCAAGACATTGCAGCAAGAAGAAAGCAAGAAATAAAAAGGGACTCGAAAGGAGATTCTCATCCCTAGGGATGCATAATGAGAAATTCTACACTGGGAGACAATGTGGTATGTTTGAGAACAGGCATAGAGCCTCAGTTGAATCATATATAGCTGAACGAAAGGAGTATCAGTCACCTCCTCCGTCACACTCACAACTGCCCCCTAAGAAAGAACATGAACAAATCTGGAAGAAAAAGGGAGGAAATGCTACAGCTATGAGTAAGAAGAATGGACGTTCAGTGGAGGACCCACCACCAATGAAAAATAGGGTGGTGAATCAGACATCTGATAAAAGAAGGATGAACAAAGAACGTATTGAAAAATTCGCATGTCGTGTTTCTCATCGAGAAGTGAAGGAAAGAGGAAGACCCCTATGATGGGAGAAGAAGAAAGGGAAGATTCCAAACATAGAGGTTCCTACTCAGAGAAATAATCAAGGGAAATGGAATTTTGATAGAACCTCAAAGAAGGAAATGTGTACTAGTGGGTTTATACCCCAAGCGGTGAGGATGGTCGAGCCTACCAAATCTACATATCAGAAAAAGGCTCAAAATGTAGGCAATGAATTCCTAGTCATATGGCCAGAACAGTTGAAGTTGGCTAGGTAGCTGGAGGAAGCAAGAAAAGAGTGTGATTCCCTCCAAGAAAGAATCAATGGGTTGACCCATCAGGATCAACCACAATCCTCATCTTGAGGAGTCCAGAAGGAAACCCCCCTCTCCATATGTATATAAATGCTATTAACTGATGATCCATGTGTTTCAGGTTTTAGGGAGATACAATCCAAGGGGAAGTGGCATCTAAGGATGCGAAGTGGAGAAGTGATATGCTCTAGAGTTTCAATTGATTCAAATTAGGTACTAGAGTTGAAGAAGAAAGGGAGCAACATAGCACAATATGAAGTGATTGTGTTATTAACTTTATCTCTTGTTTCCTACCCCGAGTTTCAACTCAGTAGGCATAGATATTTTGTTAATGGCTCAAATCTGAGTGGAAGATGAGAACAAATGATGCAGGAGGAAAAGATGTGTTTTGGGTCTAAACTGTTGGTCCTAACAACTGGAAGAGTTGCATAACACAGGGGGAGCATTCTATATCCTAATCAGGTGCATGATCTCAATATGATATGAAGGATTAATGTTTATGCTCATGAAGAATGATTGGTGTAAAAGCAGCAACACATGAGTTTTCATGATTATCTATTTTGTTCTAACAATGTGGTATCAACTGACTGCTTTCAGGATACCAAGAAGCAGCAAGAGAAAATCCAAGGTGTGTCAACAAAATCCTGAAGGAAGATGCTCAATGAAATTGAATCATTGAGCAATGAAATAGTGAAAAGTTCTCTGTTAAAAATGATTCAGTGAACAATTTCCTGATGAAAGTGTTGAGGAATAAAGAAACACCGGGGGAGAAGAAGTGGATGATGCTGATTCAGAAGAAGACACTGATGATTAACATGAATGTTTCAAGTGTGTGTCTATAAGAATGCCAAAGAGATGAGCTGAAATTGATAGACAGAATATCATTGGTGATCAGGCAGCTTCAGTTCAGACAAGGGATATGAAATCACTACAGCATTCATCTTTTCTATCTTAGGTTGAGCATAAATGCATTGCTGATGCAGCTAATGATGAAAACTGGGTTCATCCATGAATGAAGAGATAGATCAGATTGAGAAGAATCAGAAGTGGGAGATTGTTTTGAGGAAAGCATATAAAAACATCATTCGGACTAAATGGGTCTATTAAGACAAGATGAATGAATATGGCACAGTGATTCGGAACAAAGCACGACTGATGTGCAAGGGAGACTCCCAGATAGAGGCAATAGATGGTGATGAGACATTTGCACTAATTGCAAGGCAGGAGATAATCAGATTATTCCTAGCCATTGCAGGGTAAAGAAAGTTCAAAGAGTTCCATATGGATGTAAAGACTACATTTCTAAATGGGTTTCTAGAAGAAGATGTGTATATTGATCATCCAGATGGTTTTCTCATTCAAGAAGATGAGAACAAAGTTTATAGGCTGAAGAAGGAGTTATATGGGCTGAAACAAGCACCAAGAGCATTGTACTGAAGGCTATATCAGTATTTGAAGAAGCCTGGTTTTCAGCGTTACACAAGGCAGGAATGACACATTCATTTCTCAATCCAAATATGCCAAGGATGCTTTGGAATGAATTGGAATTGAAAATTCCAAGAAGATGAAGAATCCGGTTTCTACCCGGATGAAATCATCAAAAGATGACAGTGGCAGGGCAGTTCATATCACAGAATATAGGCAAATTATCGGATGTTTGTTGTACTTGACCGTGACAAGGCCTGATATTGTTTTCGCCACATGCCAAGCAGCGATATATCAAAGTTATCTCAAGGAAAATCACATGCTCACATTGAAAATAATACTTCGGTATATCAAGGGCATAATAGACTTCGGGATGGCATATAACGACAAGTCTCAGATAGAATTATTGGGATATACTGATGCAGACTGGACCGGTTCAGCAAATGACAAGAAATAAACATCTGGAGGTGCATTTTATCTTGGCGGACTATGTATTGCTTGGTTGATCAAGAAGCAGGATTTCATTTTATTAAGCACCGCAGAAGCTGAGCATATTGTGGCCACTCAAGCATGCACACAGTTATTGTGGATGAAGCAGCAGCTTGAAGATATGGGAGTTGAAGTGAAGTCTCCGATCGGAATCCAGTGTGACAACTCAAGTGCTATAAATCTTAGCAAAAATCCCGTCCATCACTCAAGGACAAATCACATTTAAATTAAGTATCATTTTATCAAGGAGAAGGTTGAGCAGGGAATCGTGAAGTTGGAGTACGTGCCTACAGAGCTACAGGTTGCAGACATTCTGACAAAGGCCTTACCCAAGAAAGATTTTGAGAGGGATCAAATGGCTCTAGGAGTTTAGTTGATTCCCCGTGTAACGCCCCAACCCCAGCTACCCAGAGTTGGTGCATTACTTCGTAACATTGGCATGATCATAAAAGATCAAGTCTCGAAAGACCGATTAGTTTAGTAGCCTTGGAAACACTAGATACATTCATAACTCTTACATTACATCATAAAGTGAAAAACTAATAACAAAGTCTTCATAGTCCACACTCATATCCTCTTCTGACTATCCCTGCAGGTCATTCATAAAATACTTCTTCACATCCTGGAAAATATTAAAACATTAAAAGGTGTGAGCTGAGATGCTCAGTAAGGATAACAATATAGCGGAAACTTTCATCAATAAACATAAACATTTAAGGCAATGTATAACTAAAACAAAAGACTTTTAAACTTGAACTTCAACATAATATGGCAAAAGTAAAATGAGATAATGCCATTCACTTCTTCACATGGATATTCTACTGGTCGAATAATCACATGCAATATCAATAACCACTTTCATAATGAGGGAATGTATAATTCCAGACATTCTGAAACATTTTGTCAAGGCCTCGGCCAAGACGTCTAAAATGATTAAGGCCTCGGCCAAAACCATAAATCAAATTGGGAAAGGGCCTCGGCCAATTCCACGTCTAGTTGTCTCATGAGACCTACCGATGCATCGAGGAGCTATAGCGGGCTCCACCCGTCACTTATTAAGTCCAATACATTCCTCATGTGAATAGGTTTAAACATATCATAAACCATAACATAATCGTATCACATAAAACATGCAAAAGGAAATATAACATTTCCACATTTCAATCAAAAGATATCAATACAAAACATTGATATAATAAAAATGATTTCAAAACCATTTTCAATACCAAAATAAAAGAAAGTTAAAACTTTGTATTTATTTTTCATTAAAAAAATGATGGCTTGTAGAGGAAGCCGAAACTCAAATAATGGTCACGGCGGCGGAGAAGTCGTTGTCGCCGCATAAGTACGGAAAGAAAAACATTCCCTTTTGTCGTTTAGCAAAACGCTTCATATAAAAAATAATCCTTTTGAATAAACATAAAAGTCAAAGGGGGTTTATACACCGTATAAAAGAAAGTTGTGTATAAAACCAAATATGCCTCGATGAAAGGGGATTGAGACGAAGTCCTTAAAAAGATAATTTTTTTTAATAAAGTACATCTATAATGTGTATTTACTATAAGTACACATAAATAATGTAAAAATACAAGATAGGAAATAATAATATCATGACATAATTTGAAAGTAGGAGATTAATCCAAAGAATAGAAATTGGGTTAAGAAGTTCTCTTACCTTGTGTCTTGTCCTGACTCGACCATTCTTTAACCTCCTGAATAATAAACTAGAGTTAATTTCTATTTACTTAAAAACATTTTTCATGTTCATTATTCCTTTTATATCACTTATTACCATGTTATGAACATTATGTAATTATTTAAGTTAATAACGATCGTTTTGTCGATCTTTGGTACTTGAGTCAAAAATAAACTTCTTATAATTACAATTTGTTCATGTGGTGAAATATCTATTATATCCAGAATTATATTCATGATGTAGATATCATATATATCATATATATACAGTATATACATTCATTTATAATATTTCGTAACATATAGAGGTAAGAAATTAAATGCACCGTTCATGGAGACGGTAAGCCGTACGTACGCATGAACACTACTTTCATTTCTATTTCGTATTTAATGGAATGAAATCATAATGATATAAATGTATAATATAATTCCAGTATAATATAGTGTATAATACCATTTACTCCATCCTTTATACATCCCACATATGGCATTAACAATTCAAATCACTTTGAGGAGGCGGTAGTCCGCACTTCCTAAAATGAAATTGTCGCGTTTACCCATAATGGAAATCATAAAGTATGACATAAGTGAGAAATACAGAAGCATGAGTAAAACATATACATATTATATATAATATATAAATATAGTGACATCTTAATGGCCACCTTTGAAGGTGTTATATGAGTGTTGAACAATCAACGTTTCGTGAGGCAGAAATTCGCCATCCACAGAAACAGTATGCTCTTTAACCATTAGATGTAGGTGTGTGTAAGTGTAGCTCGAATCCTTCTTATAACAACATCCTAGTATATTGAGGATACTGGTGTTGTTACAAAATAAATTAATAAAAAGAGTTTAAGGGGTTGGAGAAGAAAAATAAAACAAAACAACATTAGAGAAGACATTACCTAAAAATCGGGTAACACTTTTTGATTTGAGCCAAAGGCTTCCTTGGGAAGAATTCTGCCAAAAGTGAGGCTTCTAGGAGTAAGGGAGGGAAGTTGTGAGGGTATTTGGGCAGAGTTTGGCCAATCCAAATGTCTTGAAAGTGTGCATGAGGTGGTAGAGGTGGGGGCCTTTTATAAGAGGGGAGGAGGGGTACTCTTTGAAAGTAAGGGAATTTTACATTATTATACAATGCTTTTCGGATTATAAAGGTCCCACAGTTATATAATTCGTGGCTAAGGTGATAAGGGTTCGAAATCTATCAATCCAATAGTCTTTGGACAAGTGTAAGCCTTGGATTGTACATTATATTTTCATTTTATTAAAATCGTTAAATAATGAGGTCATCGCTGCATCATAATGATGTCATAAATAATTTAATTTATTAAATGTCTAAAAATTATAAAAAAAATACTATGATGTAGGAAATATTTTTATCTTTCATATGACTATTTATAGTCAAAAATATGACTTGTATAACCCCTTGTAAAAAAAATTTTAGTAAAACATTTCATGTTTGTGTCATTTTTTTTACTTTAACATTAAAAAAAGGTATTTATGTCATTTTCCAACTGAAGTGGCTCCATGGGGTCCCCAAGTTGACCCATGGATTGTCTAGGTAGGCCATGGCACATCCAATGAGGGTAGTACATGTGTCAAGCTCATCTCATATTATTAAAACATTATTTTTACCGTAAACTACACTAATTACCTCTAATCGCGATTAAGAACTTAAAAGTTACTATTCACCAAAAATTATTTTAATCTCATTGAACCACATTTTACTTCTTAATGACAACCATGTATGTCGGATTTTTGAAATTCAAAACACAGAAGTGGTAATATTTAATTTAAACGAAAAATCAGTTATTTAACTACCACTTAGTGGTTTCACTATTCATCAAAAATTGAAGTTTTTCAGAACAATGCCAAAATTTCACCCTAAGCTATAATTGATATTCCAAATTCAAAAATGATGTCTATTTTGAAAAATTCCAAACATATAAGTTGAATTAATTAATTTTATAATTAATTCCCGCTGTCACAACAAATAGCGTGTTTTTAAGAAATAATTTATATCAAAAGATTGGCAATTGTTTATGTCCAATTTCAATGTTAAATTAATTCTAATGACCACCATTGGATAAAGTGGTAAAAATATATTCTAATTATACTTTAAAACAACTAAATAGTATAATTTATCACTATAAATTATTTTGATTAAAAAAGTTGTTTTAAGTATTTTTCACTATTCATAAAAAATTGAAAGTTCTCAGAAAATTACAAAAAAAACTCAACTTAGGATAATTTCAATATTCCGAATACAAAAATGAAGTCCGTTTTGAAATATAAAATTTATATAATTTCAAAAAGTGGGTATTACTATTCATAACGGCTACTTTGATTAGTTTCGGTGTGTTAGAACTCGAAGTTGCGTACAATGCAAGCTATTGATTTATTGAATGAGAAGTGTATCATAGAAGCTCGGGGTGTTACATTCTCCCCTCCTTCAATAAATTGCGTCCTCGCAATTTTGAAATTTTTCTTGGAAAATAAAAGGGTGAAAATAGAAAATACCTTTGTAGAAAACCCACATCGGAAATAAGGTTAATAAAAATATAACTTTAAAAGAAAGAAAGATAAGTACAAAGCTCACCCGAGATAGCCCATACTAGGATTCTATGAAAATATGGATATGGAAGAAAAACAAACCATCAAGGACTGATGGAGAGTTGTAGAAAACTGGATTAGGAGAAAGTTAAAAATAAGAAAATCACAAACTTGTGATTGGTTAAACGGTCATTGAATCCCCAATTGGAAAATTTAACCGGCAACGTTTTTGTTTTAAGTTACCTTTTATAAAGTTAAAGAATTTATTTAGGATATTTACTAAGAACATAAGGGAATATACATACTTGTCATGTAGACTTTCATTCTTTAATAAATTTTTACCAAAAACCCATCTTTCACTCTAAAAGGTAATAGAACTCAAAAATATTCCATTTATCCTAATTGTATAAGGTTCCAAATATTAACACATACCATTTAGATTAGAAAAACTATTTTGTAATAACTAGGGACTTCACGTAGTCCAGTGGTAGGCAATTAATCCCAATCGCACTATGGTTGTGGGTTCGATTCCAACAGCTTTGTCCGATGCGATGGGTTGTCACTCGGTCTGCGTGTTGTCCTTTTTATAAATATCCAAAAATAACCTTAACAATAGTATCCAATGTAAAATATAATCCATTCCAACCTTTATAGTTTTCCAAAATACTTCTGTCCAACTCACAGTCCAGATTTTATGAGGAAGGTAAACATAATGAAGCTCCTTTTTTTCTGCGTAACAACATGTGAACACCTTCATCATGTATTCTTTTAAAGCACTACAACATACTGAATTACCACAAATCCTTATTGATTACATTCATGATCCCTTATTCCTTATAGAAAACAAGATATACTCCTTCTATCCAAAAATGTATACAAATCATTAATCAGTTTCAAGGATGTTAAGAATATCCAACATAATTTATCCGAATCAATCATGTCTCATTCCAAAATCACTATCTCGGTATCAGAACCATATTATGGTTTATCTTTCTCTCAACCATATATTTTCCAAAAATTTAACCTACTGTGGAGTCACTTTTATTGGTTCCACACAATCTCAAGTCCTAGATGAAATAGTAATGCAGTACAATCCTTATATACTCCAAAATTATTATAACCAGTACATCATTGATACAACACTCAAATTACAAAATTCTTTAATAACAACATAATAACTCTAATCATTACTCCGTATTTGTGGTAGTATCATAACATGATTATTATCCAATAACATCATTTGGGGAATACTCTGATGATTTGGACATTGGTTTGCGTAGTGTCCCCAATCCTTGCAGAAGAAGCATTGTACATTTGAAACCATTTTCTTACCCTTGCAGTCACGCACTTTGTGTCCTTTTTATCTACACTTATAACAAACTCCCATTCCCTTTAGGCAAGTTCCATGATGTTTCTTCCCACAATTACCACATATTGGAAAATTCTTCTTTCCCCTCATCCCTTTATCCATCATTCTCTCTTCCATCCCTTTCGTCTCTTGCTTCGCTTCAAAGCCATAGGACTCAGATAATTCTTTACTTATCTTATTAACACATGATAATAATTCTTCATATGTTGAGAACACATGGGAGACTATTTCCCTTCGAAAGGTTGGCTTAATAACATGAAAGATACGATCCTTCTTACTCTTTGGATCATACGTATTGCTGGAGTTCACATTTCTTCTACTGGGCGCCATTTCTATACAATGGCATAAACTAGGTTAGTTTATGAATTACAATGAATAATTCCAAACTTTTAAAATACTTAATGTAAATTGAACGGTTTATGGATATAATCCATAATCATAAGAATGTTTTCTTTGAGGAAGTATATACTTATAAACCCTACATAATGGTTTGTAAAGAAAATGAGAATTATCCTAAGCAAATCCCTCGGGAGTGTCGTAACCAAGAGTGCAGCAAGGCCCGTTGTCGTGCACCAGTTCCTGTTTGAGTCTACCTCAAAGCGGTGTTTTCAGGTTTTACCCCTAGGTACATCTGTGCCAGATCCTCCTCTACCTGCTCATATCCAGACAGGGATGCATTGCTCAGAAAACTCACAACATCTCTATAATACCAAAATTCTAGGAAGCTCTTCTATACTAATCCTCAAAGTCTATCTTGGGTCTATGTGCTCTAATCATAGTTTATCTAAATCTAGCTTCCAAGGTTAGTACTAAACTGCCTCTGATACCAACTGTAACGCCCCAACCCCAGCTACCCAGAGTCGGTGCATTACTTCGTAACATTGGCATGATCATAAAAGATCAAGTCTCGAAAGACCGATTAGTTTAGTAGCCTTGGAAACACTAGATACATTCATAAGTCTTACATTACATCATAAAGTGAAAAACTAATAACAAAGTCTTCATAGTCCACACTCATATCCTCTTCTGACTATCCCTACAGGTCATTCATAAAATACTTCTTCACATCCTGGAAATATTAAAACATTGAAAGGGGTGAGCTCAGATGCTCAGTAAGGATAACAATATAGCGGAATCATTCATCAATAAATATAAACATTTAAGGCAATGTATAACTAAAACAAAAGACTTTTAAACTTGAACTTCAACATAATATGGAAAAAGTAAAATTAGATAATGTCATTCACTTCTTCACATGGATATTCTACTGGTCGAAAAATCACATGCAATATCAATAACCACTTTCATAATGAGGGAATGTATAATGCCAGAAATTCTGAAACATTTTGTCCAGGCCTTGGCCAAGACGTCTAAAATGATTAAGGCCTCGGCCAAAACCATAAATCAAATTGGGAAAGGGCCTCAGCTAATTCCACGTCTAGTTGTCTCATGAGACCTACCGATGCATCGAGGAGCTATAGCGGGCTCCACCCGTCACTTATTAAGTCCAATACAATCCTCATATGAATAGGTTTAAACATATCATAAACCATAACATAATCGTATCACATAAAACATGCATAAAGGAAACATAAAATTTCCACATTTCAATCACAAGATATCAATACAACACATTGATATAATAAAAATGCTTTCAAAACCATTTTCAATACCAAAATAAAAGAAAGATAAAACTTTGTATTTATTTTTCATTAAAAAAAATGATGGCTTGTAGAGGAAGCCGAAACTCAAATAATGGTCACGGCAGCGGAGAAGTCGTTGTCGC
This sequence comes from Viscum album, assembly GCA_963277665.1. Classification (NCBI taxonomy): domain Eukaryota; kingdom Viridiplantae; phylum Streptophyta; class Magnoliopsida; order Santalales; family Viscaceae; genus Viscum; species Viscum album. The sequence goes on from OY728151.1 coordinate 683,896,431, forward strand.
CGCATAAGTACGGAAAGAAAAACATTCCCTTTTGTCGTTTAGCAAAACGCTTCGTATAAAAAATATTCCTTTTGAATAAACGTAAAAGTCAAAGGGTTTTATACACCGTATAAAAGAAAGTTGTGTATAAAACCAAATATGCCTCAATGAAAGGGGATTGAGGCGAAGTCCTTAAAAAGATCATTTTCTTAATAAAGTACATCTATAATGTGTATTTACTATAAGTACACATAAATAATGTAAAAATACAAGATAGGGCATACTAATATCATGACATAATTTGAAAGTAGGAGATTAACCCAAAGAATAGAAATTGGGTTAAGAAGTTCCCTTACCTTGTGTCTTGTCCTGACTCGACCGTTCTTTAACCTCCTGAATAATAAACTAGAGTTAATTTCTATTTACTTAAGAACATTTTTCATGTTCATTTTTCCTTTTATATCACTTATTACCATGTTATGAACATTATGTAATTATTTAAGTTAATAACGGTCGTTTTGTCGATCTTTGGTACTTGAGACAAAAATAAACTTCTTATAATTACAATTTGTTCATGTGGTGAAATATCCATTATATCCAGAATTATATTCATGATGTAGATATCATATATATCATATATATACAGTATATACATTCATTTATAATATTACGTAACATTTAGGGGTAAGAAATGAAATGCACCGTTCATGGAGACGGTAAGCCGTACGTACGCATGAACACTACTTTCATTTCTATTTCATATTTATTGGAATGAAATCATAATGATATAAATTTATAATATAATTCCAGTATAATATAGTGTATAATACCATTTACTCCATCCTTTATACATCCCACATATGGCATTAACGATTCAAATCACTTTGAGGGGGCGGTAGTCCGCACTTCCTAAAATGAAATTATCGCGTTTACCCATAATAGAAATCATAAAGTATGCCATAAATGAGAAATACAGAAGCATAAGTAAAAAATAAACATATTATATATCATATATAAATATATTGACATCTTAATGGCCACCTTTTAAGGAGTTATATGAGTGTTGAACAATCATCGTTTCGTGAGGCAGAAATTCGCCATCCACAGAAACAGTATGCTCTTTAACCATTAGATGTAGGTGTGTGTAAGTGTAGCTCGAATCCTTCTTATAACAACATACTAGTATATTGAGGATACTGGTGTTGTTACAAAAGAAATGAATAAAAAGAGTTTAAGGGGTTGGAAAAGAAAAATAAAACAAAACAACATTAGAGAAGACATTACCTAAAAATCGGGTAACACTTTTTGATTTGAGCCAAAGGCTTCCTTGGGAAGAATTCTGCCAAAAGTGAGGCTTCTAGGAGTAAGGTAGGGAAGTTGGGAGGGTATTTTGGCAGAGGTTTGCCGAGAAAAATGGCTTGAAAGTGTGCATGAGGGGGTAGAGGTGGGGGCCTTTTATAAGAGGGGAGGAGGGGTACTCTTGGAAAGTAAGCGAATTTTACATTATTATACAATGCTTTTCGGATTATAAAGGTCCCACACTTATATAATTCGTGTCTAAGGTGATAAGGGTTCGAAATATACCCATCCAATAGTCTTTGGACAAGTGTAATCCTTGGATTGTACATTATCTTTTCATTTTATTAAAATTGTTAAATAATGAGGTCATCGCTGCATCATAATGATGTCATAAATAATTTAATTTATTTAAGGTCTAAAAATTATAAAAAAAATACTATGATGTAGGAAATCTTTTTAGATTTCAAATGACTATTCATAGTCAAAAATATGACTTGTATAACCCCTTGTAAAATTTTTTTTAGTAAAACATTTCATGTTTGTGTCATTTTTTACTTTAACATTAAATAAAATGTATTTATGTCATTTTCCAACTAAAGTGGCTCCGTGGGGTCCCCAAGTTGACCCATGGATTGTATTGGTCGGACATGGCACATCCAATGAGGGTAGGACATGTTTCAAGCTCATCTCATATTATTAAAACATTATTTTTACCGTAAACTACACTAATTACCTCTAATCACGATTTAGAACTTAAAAGTTACTATTCACCAAAAAATTATTTTAATCTCATTGAACCACATTTTACTTCTTAATGACAACCATGTATGTCGGATTTTTGAAATTCAAAACACAGAAGTGGTAATATTTCATTTAAACGAAAAATCAGTTATTTAACTACCACTTAGTGGTTTCACTATTCATCAAAAATTGAAGTTTTTCAGAACAATGCCAAAATTTCACCCTAAGCTATAATTGATATTCCGAATTCAAAAATGATTTCTATTTTAAAAAATTCCAAACATATAAGTTGCATTAATTAATTTTATAATTAATTCCCGCTGTCACAACAAATAGCGTGTTTTTAAGAAACAATTTATATCAAAAGATTGGCAATTGTTTATGTCCAATTTCAATGTTAAATTAATTATAATGGCCACCATTGGATAAAGTGGTAAAAATATATTCTAATTATACTTTAAAACAACTAAATAGTATAATTTATCACTATAAATTATTTTGATTAAAAAAGTTGTTTTAAGTATTTTTCACTATTCATAAAAAATTGAAAGTTCTCAGAAAATTACAAAAAAACTCAACTTAGGATAATTTCGATATTCCAAATACAAAAATGAAGTCTGTTTTGAAATATAAAATTTATATAATTTCAAAAAGTGGGTATTACTATTCATAACGGCTACTTTGATAAGTTGCGGTGTGTTAGAACTCGAAGTTACGTACAATGCAAGCTATTGCATTATTGAATGAGAAGCGTATCATAGAAGCTCGGGGTGTTACATTCTCCCCTCCTTCAATAAATTGCGTCCTCGCAATTTTGAAATTTTTCTTGGAAAATAAAAGGGTGAAAATAGAAAATACCTTTGTAGAAAACCCACATCGGAAATAAGGTTAATAAAAATATAACTTTAAAAGAAAGAAAGATAAGTACAAAGGTCACCCGAGATAGCCCATACTAGGATTCTATGAAAATATGGATATGGAAGAAAAAAAAACCATCAAGGACTGATGGAGAGTTGTAGAAAACTGGATTAGGAGAAAGTTAACAATAAGAAAATCACAAACTTGTGATTGGTTAAACGATCATTGAATCCCCAATTGGAAAATTTAACCGGAAACGTTTTTGTTTTAAGTTACCTTTTATAAAGTTAAAGAATTTATTTAGGAGATTTACTAAGAATGTAAGGGAATATACATACTTGTCATGTAGACTTTCATTCTTTAATAAATTTTTACCAAAAACCCATCTTTCACTCTAAAAGGTAATAGAACTCAAAAATATTCCATTTATCCTAATTGTATAAGGTTACAAATATTAACACATACCATTTAGATTAGAAAAACTATTTTGTAATAACTAGGGACTTCACGTAGTCCAGTGGTAGGCGATTAATCCCAATCGCAGTATGGTTGTGGGTTCGATTCTCACAGCTTTGTCCGATGCGATGGGTTGTCACTCGGTCTGCGTGTTGTCCTTTTTATAAATATCCAAAAATAAACTTAACAATAGTATCCAATGTAAAATATAATCCATTCCAACCTTTATAGTTATCCAAAATACTTCTGTCCAACTCACAGTCCAGATTTTATGAGGAAGGTAAACATAATGAAGCTCCTTTTTTCTACGTAACAACATGTGAACACCTTCATCATGTATTCTTTTAAAGCACTACAACATACTAAATTACCACAAATCCTTATTGATTACATTCATGATCCCTTATTCCTTATAGAAAACTAGATGTACTCCTTCTATCCAAAAATGTATACAAATCATTAATCAGTTTCAAGGATGTTTAGAATATCCAACATAATTTATCCGAATCAATCATGTCTTATTCCAAAATCACTATCTCGGTATCAGAACCATATTATGGTTTATATTTCTCTCAACCATATATTTTCCAAAAATTTAACCTACTGTGGAGTCACTTTTATTGGTTCCACACAATCTCAAGTCCTAGATGAAATAGTACTGCAGTACAATCCTTATATACTCCAAAATTATTATAATCAGTACATCATTGATACAACACTCAAATTACAAAATTCTTTAATAACAACATAATAACTCTAATCATTACTCCTCATCTGTGGTAGTATCATAACTTGATTATTATCCAATAACATAATTTGGGGAATACTCTAATGATTTGGACATTGGTTTGCGTAGTGTCCCCAATCCTTGCAGAAGAAGCATTGTACATTTGAAACCATTTTCTTACCCTTGCAGTCACGCACTTTGTGTCCTTTTTATCTACACTTATAACAAACTCCCATTTCCTTTAGGCAAGTTCCATGATGTTTCTTCCCACAATTACCACATATTGGAAAATTCTTCTTTCCCCTCATCCCTTTATCCATCATTCTCTCTTCCATCCCTTTCGTCTCTTACTTCGCTTCAAAGCCATAGGACTCAGATAATTCTTTACTTATCTTATTAACACATGATAATAATTCTTCATATGTTGAGAACACATGGGAGACTATTTCCCTTTGAAAGGTTGGCTTAATAATGTGAAAGATACGATCCTTCTTACTCTTTGGATCATACGTATTGTTGGAGTTCACATTTCTTCTACTGGGCGCCATTTCTATACAATGGCATAAACTAGGTTAGTTTATGAATTACAATGAATAATTCCAAACTTTTAAAATACTTAATGTAAATTGAACGGTTTATGGATATAATCCATAATCATAAGAATGTTTTCTTTGAGGAAGTATATACTTATAAACCCTAAATAATGGTTTGTAAAGAAAATGAGAATTATCCTAAGCAAATCCCTCGGGAGTGTCGTAACCAAGAGTGCAGCAAGGCCCGTTGTCGTGCACCAGTTCCCGTTTGAGTCTACCTCAAAGCGGTGTTTTCAGGTTTTACCCCTAGGTACATCTGTGCCAGATCCTCCTCTACCTGCTCGTATCCAGACAGGGATGTATTGCTCAGAAAACTCACAACATCTCTATAATACCAAAATTCTAGGAAGCTCTTCTATACTAATCCTCAAAGTCTATCTTGGGTCTATGTGCTCTAATCATAGTTTATCTAAATCTAGCTTCCAAGGTTAGTACTAAACTGCCTCTGATACCAACTGTAACGCCCCAACCCCAGCTACCCAGAGTCGGTGCATTACTTTGTAACATTGGCATGATCATAAAAGATCAAGTCTCGAAAGACCGATTAGTTTAGTAGCCTTGGAAACACTAGATACATTCATAAGTCTTACATTACATCATAAAGTGAAAAACTAATAACAAAGTCTTCATAGTCCACACTCATATCCTTTTCTGACTATCCCTACAGGTCATTCATAAAATACTTCTTCACATCCTGGAAAATATTAAAACATTGAAAGGGGTGAGCTCAGATGCTCAGTAAGGATAACAATATAGCGGAATCATTCATCAATAAATATAAACATTTAAGGCAATGTATAACTAAAACAAAAGACTTTTAAACTTGAACTTCAACATAATATGGAAAAAGTAAAATGTGATAATGCCATTCACTTCTTCACATGGATATTCTACTGGTCGAAAAATCACATGCAATATCAATAACCACTTTCATAATGAGGGAATGTATAATGCCAGACATTCTGAAACATTTTGTCAAGGCCTCGGCCAAGACGTCTAAAATGATTAAGGCCTCGGCCAAAACCATAAATCAAATTGGGAAAGGGCCTCAGCCAATTCCACGTCTAGTTGTCTCATGAGACCTACCGATGCATCGAGGAGCTATAGCGGGCTCCACCCGTCACTTATTAAGTCCAATACATTCCTCATATGAATAGGTTTAAACATATCATAAACCATAACATAATCGTATCACATAAAACATGCATAAAGGAAACATAAAATTTCCACATTTCAATCACAAGATATCAATACAACACATTGATATAATAAAAATGCTTTCAAAACCATTTTCAATACCAAAATAAAAGAAAGATAAAACTTTGTATTTATTTTTCATTAAAAAAATGATGGCTTGTAGAGGAAGCCGAAACTCAAATAATGGTCACGGCAGCGGAGAAGTCGTTGTCGCCGCATAAGTACAGAAAGAAAAACATTCCCTTTTGTCGTTTAGCAAAACGCTTCGTATAAAAAATATTCCTTTTGAATAAACATAAAAGTCAAAGGGTTTTATACACCGTATAAAAGAAAGTTGTGTATAAAACCAAATATGCCTCAATGAAAGGGGATTGAGGCGAAGTCCTTAAAAAGATCATTTTTTTAATAAATTACATCTATAATGTGTATTTACTATAAGTACACATAAATAATGTAAAAATACAAGATAGGACATACTAATATCATGACATAATTTGAAAGTAGGAGATTAACCCAAAGAATAGAAATTGGGTTAAGAAGTTCCCTTACCTTGTGTCTTGTCCTGACTCGACCGTTCTTTAACCTCCTGAATAATAAACTAGAGTTAATTTATATTTACTTAAGAACATTTTTCATGTTTATTTTTCCTTTTATATCACTTATTACCATGTTATGAACATTATGTAATTATTTAAGTTAATAACGGTCGTTTTGTCGATCTTTGGTACTTGAGACAAAAATAAACTTCTTATAATTACAATTTGTTCATGTGGTGAAATATCCATTATATCCAGAATTATATTCATGATGTAGATATCATATATATCATATATATACAGTATATACATTCATTTATAATATTACGTAACATTTAGGGGTAAGAAATGAAATGCACCGTTCATGGAGACGGTAAGCCGTACGTACGCATGAACACTACTTTCATTTCTATTTCATATTTAATGGAATGAAATCATAATGATATAAATTTATAATATAATTCCAGTATAATATAGTGTATAATACCATTTACTCCATCCTTTATACATCCCACATATGGCATTAACGATTCAAATCACTTTGAGGGGGCGGTAGTCCGCACTTCCTAAAATGAAATTATCGCGTTTACCCATAATAGAAATCATAAAGTATGCCATAAATGAGAAATACAGAAGCATAAGTAAAAAAATAAACATATTATATATCATATATAAATATATTTACATCTTAATGGCCACCTTTGAAGGAGTTATATGAGTCTTGAACAATCATCGTTTCGTGAGGCAGAAATTCGCCATCCACAGAAACAGTATGCTCTTTAACCATTAGATGTAGGTGTGTGTAAGTGTAGCTCGAATCCTTCTTATAAAAACATACTAGTATATTGAGGATACTGGTGTTGTTACAAAAGAAATGAATAAAAAGAGTTTAAGGGGTTGGAAAAGAAAAATAAAACAAAACAACATTAGAGAAGACATTACCTAAAAATCGGGTAACACTTTTTGATTTGAGCCAAAGGCTTCCTTGGGAAGAATTCTGCCAAAAGTGAGGCTTCTAGGAGTAATGGAGGGAAGTTGGGAGGGTATTTTGGCAGAGGTTTGCCGAGAAAAATGGCTTGAAATTGTGCATGAGGTGGTAGAGGTGGGGGCCTTTTATAAGAGGGGAGGAGGGGTACTCTTGGAAAGTAAGGGAATTTTACATTATTATACAATGCTTTTCGGATTATAAAGGTCCCACACTTATATAATTAGTGTCTAAGGTGATAAGGGTTAGAAATATACCCATCCAATAGTCTTTGGACAAGTGTAATCCTTGGATTGTACATTATCTTTTCATTTTATTAAAATTGTTAAATAATGAGGTCATCGCTGCATCATAATGATGTCATAAATAATTTAATTTATTTAATGTCTAAAAATTATAAAAAAAATACTATGATGTATGAAATCTTTTTAGCTTTCAAATGACTATTTATAGTCAAAAATATGACTTGTATAACCCCTTGTAAAAATTTTTTTAGTAAAACATTTCATGTTTGTGTCATTTTTTACTTTAACATTAAATAAAATGTATTTATGTCATTTTCCAACTAAAGTGGCTCCGTGGGGTCCCCAAGTTGACCCATGGATTGTATTGGTCAGACATGGCACATCCAATGAGGGTAGGACATGTTTCAAGCTCATCTCATATTATTAAAACATTATTTTTACCGTAAACTACACTAATTACCTCTAATCACGATTAAGAACTTAAAAGTTACTATTCACCAAAAAATTATTTTAATCTCATTGAACCACATTTTACTTCTTAATGAAAACCATGTATGTCGGATTTTTGAAATTCAAAACATAGAAGTGGTAATATTTCATTTAAACGAAAAATCAGTTATTTAACTACCACTTAGTGGTTTCACTATTCATCAAAAATTGAAGTTTTTCAGAACAATGCCAAAATTTCACCCTAAGCTATAATTGATATTCCGAATTCAAAAATGATTTCTATTTTAAAAAATTCCAAACATATAAGTTGCATTAATTAATTTTATAATTAATTCCCGCTGTCACAACAAATAGCGTGTTTTTAAGAAACAATTTATATCAAAAGATTGGCAATTGTTTATGTCCAATTTCAATGTTAAATTAATTATAATGACCACCATTGGATAAAGTGGTAAAAATATATTCTAATTATACTTTAAAACAACTAAATAGTATAATTTATCACTATAAATTATTTTGATTAAAAAAGTTGTTTTAAGTATTTTTCACTATTCATAAAAAATTGAAAGTTCTCAGAAAATTACAAAAAAAAACTCAACTTAGGATAATTTCGATATTCCAAATACAAAAATGAAGTCTGTTTTGAAATATAAAATTTATATAATTTCAAAAAGTGGGTATTACTATTCATAACGGCTACTTTGATAAGTTGCGGTGTGTTAGAACTCGAAGTTACGTACAATGCAAGCTATTGCATTATTGAATGAGAAGCGTATCATAGAAGCACGGGGTGTTACATTCTCCCCTCCTTCAATAAATTGCGTCCTCGCAATTTTGAAATTTTTCTTGGAAAATAAAAGGGTGAAAATAGAAAATACCTTTGTAGAAAACCCACATCGGAAATAAGGTTAATAAAAATATAACTTTAAAAGAAAGAAAGATAAGTACAAAGGTCACCCGAGATAGCCCATACTAGGATTCTATGAAAATATGGATATGGAAGAAAAACAAACCATCAAGGACTGATGGAGAGTTGTAGAAAACTGGATTAGGAGAAAGTTAACAATAAGAAAATCACAAACTTGTGATTGGTTAAATGATCATTGAATCCCCAATTGGAAAATTTAACCGGAAACGTTTTTGTTTTAAGTTACCTTTTATAAAGTTAATGAATTTATTTAGGAGATTTACTAAGAATGTAAGGGAATATACATACTTGTCATGTAGACTTTCATTCTTTAATAAATTTTTACCAAAAACCCATCTTTCACTCTAAAAGGTAATAGAACTCAAAAATATTCCATTTATCCTAATTGTATAAGGTTACAAATATTAACACATACCATTTAGATTAGAAAAACTATTTTGTAATAACTAGGGACTTCACGTAGTCCAGTGGTAGGCGATTAATCCCAATCGCACTATGGTTGTGGGTTCGATTCTCACAGCTTTGTCCGATGCGATGGGTTGTCACTCGGTCTGCGTGTTGTCCTTTTTATAAATATCCAAAAATAAACTTAACAATAGTATCCAATGTAAAATATAATCCATTCCAACCTTTATAGTTATCCAAAATACTTCTGTCCAACTCACAGTCCAGATTTTATGAGGAAGGTAAACATAATGAAGCTCCTTTTTTCTGCGTAACAACATGTGAACACCTTCATCATGTATTCTTTTAAAGCACTACAACATACTAAATTACCACAAATCCTTATTGATTACATTCATGATCCCTTATTCCTTATAGAAAACTAGATGTACTCCTTCTATCCAAAAATGTATACAAATCATTAATCAGTTTCAAGGATGTTTAGAATATCCAACATAATTTATCCGAATCAATCATGTCTTATTCCAAAATCACTATCTCGGTATCAGAACCATATTATGGTTTATCTTTCTCTCAACCATATATTTTCCAAAAATTTAACCTGCTGTGGAGTCACTTTTATTGGTTCCACACAATCTCAAGTCCTAGATGAAATAGTATTGCAGTACAATCCTTATATACTCCAAAATTATTATAATCAGTACATCATTGATACAACACTCAAATTACAAAATTCTTTAATAACAACATAATAACTCTAATCATTACTCCTCATCTGTGGTAGTATCATAACTTGATTATTATCCAATAACATAATTTGGGGAATACTCTGATGATTTGGACATTGGTTTGCGTAGTGTCCCCAATCCTTGCAGAAGAAGCATTGTACATTTGAAACCATTTTCTTACCCTTGCAGTCACGCACTTTGTGTCCTTTTTATCTACACTTATAACAAACTCCCATTCCCTTTAGGCAAGTTCCATGATGTTTCTTCCCACAATTACCACATATTGGAAAATTCTTCTTTCCCCTCATCCCTTTATCCATCATTCTCTCTTCCATCCCTTTCGTCTCTTACTTCGCTTCAAAGCCATAGGACTCAGATAATTCTTTACTTATCTTATTAACACATGATAATAATTCTTCATATGTTGAGAACACATGGGAGACTATTTCCCTTTGAAAGGTTGGCTTAATAATGTGAAAGATACGATCCTTCTTACTCTTTGGATCATACGTATTGCTGGAGTTCACATTTCTTCTAATGGGCGCCATTTCTATACAATGGCATAAACTAGGTTAGTTTATGAATTACAATGAATAATTCCAAACTTTTAAAATACTTAATGTAAATTGAACGGTTTATGGATATAATCCATAATCATAAGAATGTTTTCTTTGAGGAAGTACATACTTATAAACCCTACATAATGGTTTGTAAAGAAAATGAGAATTATCCTAAGAAAATCCCTCGGGAGTGTCGTAACCAAGAGTGCAGCAAGGCCCGTTGTCGTGCACCAGTTCCCGTTTGAGTCTACCTCAAAGCGGTGTTTTCAGGTTTTACCCCTAGGTACATCTGTGCCAGATCCTCCTCTACCTGCTCGTATCTAGACAGGGATGTATTGCTCAGAAAACTCACAACATCTCTATAATACCAAAATTCTAGGAAGCTCTTCTATACTAATCCTCAAAGTCTATCTTGGGTCTATGTGCTCTAATCATAGTTTATCTAAATCTAGCTTCCAAGGTTAGTACTAAACTGCCTCTGATACCAACTGTAACGCCCCAACCCCAGCTACCCAGAGTCGGTGCATTACTTCGTAACATTGGCATGATCATAAAAGATCAAGTCTCGAAAGACCGATTAGTTTAGTAGCCTTGGAAACACTAGATACATTCATAAGTCTTACATTACATCATAAAGTGAAAAACTAATAACAAAGTCTTCATAGTCCACACTCATATCCTCTTCTGACTATCCCTACAGGTCATTCATAAAATACTTCTTCACATCCTGGAAAATATTAAAACATTGAAAGGGGTGAGCTCAGATGCTCAGTAAGGATAACAATATAGCGGAATCATTCATCAATAAATATAAACATTTAAGGCAATGTATAACTAAAACAAAAGACTTTTAAACTTGAACTTCAACATAATATGGAAAAAGTAAAATGAGATAATGCCATTCACTTCTTCACATGGATATTCTACTGGTCGAAAAATCACATGCAATATCAATAACCACTTTCATAATGAGGGAATGTATAATGCCAGACATTCTGAAACATTTTGTCAAGGCCTCGGCCAAGACGTCTAAAATGATTAAGGCCTCGGCCAAAACCATAAATCAAATTGGGAAAGGGCCTCAGCCAATTCCACATCTAGTTGTCTCATGAGACCTACCGATGCATCGAGGAGCTATAGCGGGCTCCACCCGTCACTTATTAAGTCCAATACATTCCTCATATGAATAGGTTTAAACATATCATAAACCATAACATAATCGTATCACATAAAACATGCATAAAGGAAACATAAAATTTCCACATTTCAATCACAAGATATCAATACAACACATTGATATAATAAAAATGCTTTCAAAACCATTTTCAATACCAAAATAAAAGAAAGATAAAACTTTGTATTTATTTTTCATTAAAAAAAATGATGGCTTGTAGAGGAAGCCGAAACTCAAATAATGGTCACGGCAGCGGAGAAGTCGTTGTCACCGCATAAGTACAGAAAGAAAAACATTCCCTTTTGTCGTTTAGCAAAACGCTTCGTATAAAAAATATTCCTTTTGAATAAACATAAAAGTCAAAGGGTTTTATACACTGTATAAAAGAAAGTTGTGTATAAAACCAAATATGCCTCAATGAAAGGGGATTGAGGCGATGTCCTTAAAAAGATCATTTTTTTAATAAACTACATCTATAATGTGTATTTACTATAAGTACACATAAATAATGTAAAAATACAAGATAGGACATACTAATATCATGACATAATTTGAAAGTAGGAGATTAACCCAAAGAATAGAAATTGGGTTAAGAAGTTCCCTTACCTTGTGTCTTGTCCTGACTTGACCGTTCTTTAACCTCCTGAATAATAAACTAGAGTTAATTTCTATTTACTTAAGAACATTTTTCATGTTCATTTTTCCTTTTATATCACTTATTACCATGTTATGAACATTATGTAATTATTTAAGTTAATAACGGTCGTTTTGTCGATCTTTGGTACTTGAGACAAAAATAAACTTCTTATAATTACAATTTGTTCATGTGGTGAAATATCCATTATATCCAGAATTATATTCATGATGTAGATATCATATATATCATATATATACAGTATATACATTCATTTATAATATTACGTAACATTTAGGGGTAAGAAATGAAATGCACCGTTCATGGAGACGGTAAGCCGTACGTACGCATGAACACTACTTTCATTTCTATTTCATATTTAATGGAATGAAATCATAATGATATAAATTTATAATATAATTCCAGTATAATATAGTGTATAATACCATTTACTCCATCCTTTATACATCCCACATATGGCATTAACGATTCAAATCACTTTGAGGGGGCGGTAGTCCACACTTCCTAAAATGAAATTATCGCGTTTACCCATAATAGAAATCATAAAGTATGCCATAAATGAGAAATACAGAAGCATAAGTAAAAAATAAACATATTATATATCATATATAAATATATTTAAATCCTAATGGCCACCTTTGAAGGAGTTATATGAGTGTTGAACAATCATCGTTTCGTGAGGCAGAAATTCGCCATCCACAGAAACAGTATGCTCTTTAACCATTAGATGTAGGTGTGTGTAAGTGTAGCTCGAATCCTTCTTATAACAACATACTAGTATATTGAGGATACTGGTGTTGTTACAAAAGAAATGAATAAAAAGAGTTTAAGGGGTTGGAAAAGAAAAATAAAACAAAACAACATTAGAGAAGACATTACCTAAAAATCGGGTAACACTTTTTGATTTGAGCCAAAGGCTTCCTTGGGAAGCATTCTGCCAAAAGTGAGGCTTCTAGGAGTAAGGGAGGGAAGTTGGGAGGGTATTTTGGCAGAGGTTTTCCGAGAAAAATGGCTTGAAAGTGTGCATGAGGCGGTAGAGGTGGGGGCCTTTTATAAGAGGGGAGGAGGGGTACTCTTGGAAAGTAAGGGAATTTTACATTATTATACAATGATTTTCGGATTATAAAGGTCCCACAATTATATAATTCGTGTCTAAGGTGATAAGGGTTCGAAATATACCCATCCAATAGTCTTTGGACAAGTGTAATCCTTAGATTGTACATTATCTTTTCATTTTATTAAAATTGCTAAATAATGAGGTCATCGCTGCATCATAATGATGTCATAAATAATTTAATTTATTTAATGTCTAAAAATTATAAAAAAAATACTATGATGTAGGAAATCTTTTTAGCTTTCAAATGACTATTTATAGTCAAAAATATGACTTGTATAACCCCTTGTAAAAAATTTTTTAGTAAAACATTTCATGTTTGTGTCATTTTTTACTTTAACATTAAATAAAATGTATTTATGTCATTTTCCAACTAAAGTGGCTCCGTGGGGTCCCCAAGTTGACCCATGGATTGTATTGGTCAGCCATGGCACATCCAATGAGGGTAGGACATGTTTCAAGCTCATCTCATATTATTAAAACATTATTGTTACCGTAAACTACACTAATTACCTCTAATCACGATTAAGAACTTAAAAGTTACTATTCACCAAAAAATTATTTTAATCTCATTGAACCACATTTTACTTCTTAATGAAAACCATGTATGTCGGATTTTTGAAATTCAAAACACAGAAGTGGTAATATTTTATTTAAATGAAAAATCAGTTATTTAACTACCACTTAGTGGTTTCACTATTCATCAAAAATTGAAGTTTTTCAGAACAATGCCAAAATTTCACCCTAAGCTATAATTGATATTCCGAATTCAAAAATGATTTCTATTTTAAAAAATTCCAAACATATAAGTTGCATTAATTAATTTTATAATTAATTCCCGCTGTCACAACAAATAGCGTGTTTTTAAGAAACAATTTATATCAAAAGATTGGCAATTGTTTATGTCCAATTTCAATGTTAAATTAATTATAATGACCACCATTGGATAAAGTGGTAAAAATATATTCTAATTATACTTTAAAACAACTAAATAGTATAATTTATCACTATAAATTATTTTGATTAAAAAATTTGTTTTAAGTATTTTTCACTATTCATAAAAAATTGAAAGTTCTCAGAAAATTACAAAACAAAACTCAACTTAGGATAATTTCGATATTCCAAATACAAAAATGAAGTCTGTTTTGAAATATAAAATTTATATAATTTCAAAAAGTGGGTATTACTATTCATAACGGCTACTTTGATAAGTTGCGGTGTGTTAGAACTCGAAGTTACGTACAATGCAAGCTATTGCATTATTGAATGAGAAGCGTATCATAGAAGCTCGGGGTGTTACATTCTCCCCTCCTTCAATAAATTGCGTCCTCGCAATTTTGAAATTTTTCTTGGAAAATAAAAGGGTGAAAATAGAAAATACTTTTGTAGAAAACCCACATCGGAAATAAGGTTAATAAAAATATAACTTTAAAAGAAAGAAAGATAAGTACAAAGGTCACCCGAGATAGCCCATACTAGGATTCTATGAAAATATGGATATGGAAGAAAAACAAACCATCAAGGACTGATGGAGAGTTGTAGAAAACTGGATTAGGAGAAAGTTAACAATAAGAAAATCACAAACTTGTGATTGGTTAAACGATCATTGAATCCCCAATTGGAAAATTTAACCGGAATCGTTTTTGTTTTAAGTTACCTTTTATAAAGTTAAAGAATTTATTTAGGAGATTTACCAAGAATGTAAGGGAATATACATACTTGTCATGTAGACTTTCATTCTTTAATAAATTTTTACCAAAAACCCATCTTTCACTCTAAAAGGTAATAGAACTCAAAAATATTCCATTTATCCTAATTGTATAAGGTTACAAATATTAACACATACCATTTAGATTAGAAAAACTATTTTGTAATAACTAGGGACTTCATGTAGTCCAGTGGTAGGCGATTAATCCCAATCGCACTATGGTTGTGGGTTCGATTCTCACAGCTTTGTCCGATGCGATGGGTTGTCACTCGGTCTGCGTGTTGTCCTTTTTATAAATATCCAAAAATAAACTTAACAATAGTATCCAATGTAAAATATAATCCATTACAACCTTTATAGTTATCCAAAATACTTCTGTCCAACTCACAGTCCAGATTTTATAAGGAAGGTAAACATAATGAAGCTCCTTTTTTCTGCGTAACAACATGTGAACACCTTCATCATGTATTCTTTTAAAGCACTACAACATACTAAATTACCACAAATCCTTATTGATTACATTCATGATCCCTTATTCCTTATAGAAAACTAGATGTACTCCTTCTATCCAAAAATGTATACAAATCATTAATCAGTTTCAAGGATGTTAAGAATATCCAACATAATTTATCCGAATCAATCATGTCTTATTCCAAAATCACTATCTCGGTATCAGAACCATATTATGGTTTATCTTTCTCTCAACCATATATTTTCCAAAAATTTAACCTACTGTGGAGTCACTTTTATTGGTTCCACACAATCTCAAGTCCTAGATGAAATAGTACTGCAGTACAATCCTTATATACTCCAAAATTATTATAATCAGTACATCATTGATACAACACTCAAATTACAAAATTCTTTAATAACAAAATAATAACTCTAATCATTACTCCTCATCTGTGGTAGTATCATAACTTGATTATTATCTAATAACATAATTTGGGGAATACTCTGATGATTTGGACATTGGTTTGTGTAGTGTCCCCAATCCTTGCAGAAGAAGCATTGTACATTTGAAACCATTTTCTTACCCTTGCAGTCAAGCACTTTGTGTCCTTTTTATCTACACTTATAACAAACTCTCATTCCCTTTAGGCAAGTTCCATGATGTTTCTTCCCACAATTACCACATATTGGAAAATTCTTCTTTCCCCTCATCCCTTTATCCATCATTCTCTCTTCCATCCCTTTCGTCTCTTACTTCGCTTCAAAGCCATAGGACTTAGAGAATTCTTTACTTATCTTATTAACACATGATAATATTTCTTCATATGTTGAGAACACATGGGAGACTATTTCCCTTCGAAAGTTTGGCTTAATACCGTGAAAGATACGATCCTTCTTACTCTTTGGATCATACGTATTGTTGGAGTTCACATTCCTTCTACTGGGCGCCATTTCTATACAATGGCATAAACTAGGTTAGTTTATGAATTACAATGAATAATTCCAAACTTTTAAAATACTTAATGTAAATTGAAAGGTTTATGGATATAATCCATAATCATAAGAATGTTTTCTTTGAGGAAGTATATACTCATAAACCCTACATAATGGTTTGTAAAGAAAATGAGAATTATCCTAAGCAAATCCCTCGGGAGTGTTGTAACCAAGAGTGCAGCAAGGCCCGTTGTTGTGCACCAGTTCCCATTTGAATCTCGCTCAAAGCGGTGTTTTCGGGTTGTACCCCTAGGTACATCTGTGCCAGAGCCGCCTCTACCTGCTCGTATCCAGACAGGGATTTATTGCTCGGAAAACTCACAACATCTCTATAATACCAAAATTCTAGGAAGCTCTTCTATACTAATCCTCAAAGTCTATCTTTGGTCTATGTGCTCTAATCAGAGTTTATCTAAATATAGATTCAAAGGTTAGTACTAAACTGCCTCTGATACCAACTGTAACGCCCCAACCCCAGCTACCCAGAGTCGGTGCATTACTTCATAACATTGGCATGATCATAAAAGATCAAGTCTTGAAAGAACGATTAGTTTTGTAGCCTTGGAAACACTAGATACATTCATAAGTCTTACATTACAACATAAAGTGAAAAACTAATAACAAAGTCTTCATAGTCCACACTCATATCCTCTTCTGACTATCCCTGCAGGTCATTCATAAAATACTTCTTCACATCCGGGAAAATATTAAAACATTGAAAGGGGTGAGCTCAGATGCTCAGTAAGGATAACAATATAGCGGAAACTTTCATCAATAAACATAAACATTTAAGGCAATGTATAACTAAAACAAAAGACTTTTAAACTTGAACTTCAACATAATATGGCAAAAGTAAAATGAGATAATGCCATTCACTTCTTCACATGGATATTCTACTGGTCGAATAATCACATGCAATATCAATAACCACTTTCATAATGAGGGAATGTATAATGCCAGACATTCTGAAACATTTTTTCAAGCCCTCGGCCAAGACGTCTAAAATGATTAAGGCCTCGGCCAAAACTATAAATCAAATTGGGAAAGGGCCGCGGCCAATTCCACGTTTAGTTGTCTCATGAGACCTACTGATGCATCGAGGAGCTATAGTGGGCTCCACCCGTCACTTATTAAGTCCAATACATTCCTCATATGAATAGGTTTAATCATATCATAAACCATAACACAATCGTATCACATAAAACATGCTTAAATGAAACATAACATTTCCACATTTCAATCACAAGATATCAATACAACACATTGATATAATAAAAACGCTTTCAAACCCATTTTCAATACCAAAATAAAAGAAAGTTAAAACTTTGTATTTATTTTTCATTAAAAAAATGATGGCTTGTAGAGGAAGCCGAAACTCAAATAATGGTCACGGCAGCGGAGAAGTCGTTTTCGCCGCATAAGTACGGAAAGAAAAACATTCCCTTTTGTCGTTTAGAAAAACGCTTCGTATAAAAAAGATTCCTTTTGAATAAACGTAAAAGTCAAAGGGGTTTATACACCATATAAACGAAAGTTGTGTATAAAACCAAATATGCCTCAATGAAAGGGGATTGAGACGAAGTCCTTAAAAAGATCATTGTTTTTTAATTAAGTACATATATAATGTGTATTTACTATAAGTAAACATAAATAATGTAAAAATACAAGATAGTACATAATAATATCATGACATAATTTGAAAGTAGGAGATTAACCCAAAGCATAGAAATTGGGTTAAGAAGTTCCCTTACCTTGTGTCTTGTCCTGACTCGACCGTTCTTTAACCTCCTGAATAATAAACTAGAGTTAATTTCTATTTACTTAAGAACATTTTTCATGTTCATTATTCCTTTTATATCACTTATTACCATGTTATGAACATTATGTAATTATTTAAGTTAATAACGGTCTTTTTGTCGATCTTTGGTACTTGAGTCAAAAATAAACTTCTTATAATTACAATTTGTTCATGTGGTGAAATATCCATTATATCCAGAATTATATTCATGATGTAGATATCATATATATCATATATATACAGTATATACATTCATTTATAATATTACATAACATTTAGAGGTAAGAAATGAAATGCACCGTTCATGGAGACGGTAAGCTGTACGTACGCATGAACACTACTTTCATTTCTATTTTGTATTTAATGGAATGAAATCATAATGATATAAATGTATAATATAATTCCAGTATAATATAGTGTATAAAACAATTTACTCCATCCCTTATACATCCCACATATGGCATTAACGATTCAAATCACTTTGAGGGGGCGGTAGTCCGCACTTCCTAAAATGAAATTATCGCGTTTACCCATAATGGAAATCATAAATTATGCCATAAATGAGAAATACAGAAGCATAAGTAAAACATAAACATATTATATATCATATATAAATATAGTGACATCTTAATGGCCACCTTTGAAGGTGTTATATGAGTGTTGAACAATCATCGTTTCGTGAGGCAGAAATTCGCCATCCACAGAAACAGTATGCTCTTTAACCATTAGATGTAGGTGTGTATAAGTGTAGCTCGAATCCTTCTTATAACAACATCCTAGTATATTGAGGATACTGGTGTTGTTACAAAAGAAATGAATAAAAAGAGTTTAAGGGGTTAGAGAAGAAAAATAAAACAAAACAACATTAGAGAAGACGTTACCTAAAAATCGGGTAACACTTTTTGATTTGAGCCAAAGGCTTCCTTGGGAAGAATTCTGCCAAAAGTGAGGCTTCTAGGAGTAAGGGAGGGAAGTTGTGAGGGTATTTGGGCAGAGTTTGGCCGAGCCAAATGGCTTGAAAGTGTTCATTAGGTTGTAGAGGTGGGGGCCTTTTATAAGAGGGGCGGAGGGGTACTCTTGGAAAGTAAGGGAATTTTACATTATTATACAACGCTTTTCGGATTATAAAGGCCCCACACTTATATAATTAGTGGCTAAGGTGATAAGGGTTCTAAATATACCCATCCAATAGTCTTTGGAAAAGTGTAAGCCTTGTATTGTACATTATCTTTTCATTTTATTAAAATCGTTAAATAATGAGGTCATCGCTGCATCATAATGATGTCATAAATAATTTAATTTATTTAATGTCTAAAAATTATAAAAAAAATAATATGATGTAGGAAATCTTTTTAGATTTCAAATTACTATTTATATTAAAAAATATGACTTGTATAACCCGTTGTAAAAATTGTTTTAGTAAAACATTTCATGTTTGTGTCATTTTTTTACTTTAACATTAAATAAAAGGTATTTATGTCATTTTCCAACTAAAGTGGCTCCATGGGGTCCCCAAGTTGACCCATGGATTCTCTTGGTTGGTCATGGCACATCCAATGAGGGTAGGACATGTGTCAAGCTCATCTCATATTATTAAAACATTATTTTTACCTTATACTACACTAATTACCTCTAATCGTGATTAAGAACTTAAAAGTTACTATTCACCAAAAATTATTTTAATCTCATTGAACCACAATTTACTTCTTAATGACAACCATGTATGTCGGATTTTTGAAATTCAAAACACAGAAGTGGTAATATTTCATTTAAACGAAAAATCAGTTATTTAACTACCACTTAGTGGTTTCACTATTCATCAAAAATTGAAGTTTTTCCGAACAATGCCAAAATTTCACCCTAAGCTATAATTGATATTCCGAATTCAAAAATGATGTATATTTTACGAAATTCCAAACATATAAGTTCCATTAATTAATTTTATAATTAATTCCCGTTGTCACAACAAATAGCGTGTTTTTAAGAAACAATTTATATCAAAAGATTGGCAATTGTTTATGTCCAATTTCAATGTTAAATTAATTCTGATGAACACCATTGGATAAAGTGGTAAAAATATATTCTAATTATACTTTAAAACCACTAAATAGTATAATTTATCACTATAAATTATTTTTATTAAAAAATTTGTTTTAAGTATTTTTCAATATTCATAAAAAATTGAAAGTTCTCAGAAAATTACAAAAAAACTCAACTTAGGATAATTTCGATATTCCGAATACAAAAATGAAGTCCGTTTTGAAATATAAAATTTATATAATTTCAAAAAGTGGGTATTACTATTCATAATGGCTACTTTGATTAGTTGCGGTGTGTTAGAACTCGAAGTTGTGTACAATGCAAGCTATTGCAGTATTGAATGAGAAGCGTATCATAGAAGCTCGAGGTGTTACACCCCGCACTTGAAATAGTGTGGATGTGAGACCCCCCCCCCCCCTCTCCCCGAGGTATGATGTGTTTTTCCCTAATATGCTGATATGTGTTCTCTACTATGTTACATACTACAAAGGAGTGTCCTTTGGGTTTGTTGAAAAAGGGGGAGAAAAGTGTTTGTTAAAGGAGGAGAAAATAGTGTTTGTTCAAGGGGGAGACAGTGCAGAGATTTGATAAATCATAATTGATACGGGGAGAAGCAGACAGGTGGAGCAGCCAGAAAGGGGTAGCAATGAGAAAGGGGGAGTGTATTAAATCTGACGATGCTAGAAGTGATCGATCAAAGAATAGATATCACAACAGCTGCGGATCGTGAAAAAAGCAGAAGAGTGGTGTTAGAAATTGGTAAGACTATTTCCAAACCAAACATTGGTCTTCCAATAAATCCATCAACAATTGGTATCAGTTTAGTACAAATTGGTATCAGTTTGGTGTCAATAGTGGATGTCAGAGATAAAGTGATTCATTGATGAACTTTTCATTTACTCTTGTTTCTCACGTTGAGCATTTCTCATGTGGGCTTAGATTATGTGTTGAGTAAATCCTTGATCACTATCAGAATCGCAATGAGGCGGATGGAGGCTGAAGAATCAACGACGTATCTTTGTTTTGGAAGAGTTTTCAACAAACCCAAAGGGGGAGATTTTTGGGCAAAAATCCCTCAAGATATCATTGAAGCATTTTTGAGGTGATTGTGTTTGTTGACAAAGTGGACATCTGAGTAGTGATTGTTGACAAAGAAAAACAATGACATACAAATTTTTTGACAAAGAGGATTTCATGGTGGAATGTCGAGTTCAAGAGCTGAGGTCAATGATCCATGTTTGATTCAAGAACGTCGATAAAATGAATGGATGATCTGGAGGCGGTACAAAAGAACAGATACAAGGTGGCCCCATTTTCCAGTGTTTTCCAAATTTTAGGCCCTGAAAATCGGCAAATGAAGAAAAGTTTTTTTGGAAAAAGGACTTGCACACCGAGGACTTGGATTATAGGAAACTTGTGCGCCATATCTTTTTCAAGATTAGAAGATCAAAATATGGCTTAGTAAAGAGGTTCGCGCAAGTTTGGGAGTTGGTCGCGAAAGTGTCTAAAATGACAGGGGACTTGCACGCCAAAACTGGGTCGCGTAGGTGACTTGCGCGTCGTCGTGCAGGGTGGTCAGATTGCCTATAAATACTGGACCACCCCTCCTCATTTTCAACAGAGTTCAACACTTTGAGAAATCAGATCTCCTGTCACGCAGGTGTGGTGGTCGCGCAAGTGGTGAGTGTGGGTCGCGCAGGTGATGTTGCGCGCTAGTGGTTGAAGTTGTGCGCCGGTGTTAGAAGTTGTGCGCCGGTTGGCAGTTGCACGCCAATGTTGGGTTGGGCGTAAAAGGAAGAGAGTCGCGCAAGTTTGGAGTTGAGGAGGCTTGAGTCGCGCAAGTGTCTGAGGTGAACTTGCGCGCCCGTTGTGACTTGCGCGCCAATACTTGTGCGCCGAGATTGACTTTCTCGCCAAGTAAGGTTTTGTTCCAGCGGTGCTTCTCGGACTGCGTGGAAGCTGGTACGTTGCCCGATACCTTCGGTGCAAAGAGATATTCATCTACGGGTGAAAGTTGTACTTCAACAGAGCATCTACACACAGAGGAAGATGCATTCATTCATGAAAATGAAGAGACCTACATGTCTATAAACTGTGAGTGGATTCCTTCCAAGAGCAGTGAGCTTAGGAAGAGGAAGAAGGTGATCCTCTCCACCGGCAGTGAGCCAGAGAGAGAGAAACAGGGAGTGACCCTTGGGAAAGCAGTGAGCTGTCCCTAAACTTTGTAAAGGCAGTGAGCCTGGGCATAGAAGTGATCTAGCCCAAATTTTGTATCCACATCTAGTGAAGAATAGTTGAATTTGGTACGACCGGCAACTTGTCGGCGTATGCTCCTTGGACGTAGCCCAATGAGGGTGAACCAAGTAAAAATCTTTGTGTCTGCCTATTTTATTCCCTGCATTGCATTCAAAGCATCATCATTAGATAATGAAGTAATGAAGTGATCATTGTTTACACACAAGAGCAAACAAAGTGACCCTTGTAATAAAGAGGTCAAGATCCAGTGGGGTAGGAAGAACTTTGAAAAAGAATATCCATACCCTGATTCACCCCCCCTCTCAGGGTATATAGGCCCCTATTGGTCCTAACAAAATATCTAGTAAATAAAATTATATTAATCTTACAAAAATTATTATATTTAGAGAATTAATAATAAATGATATTTTTTATTAAAATGAATTCTTCTTTCTCAAATAACATTTTAAATTTATTGTATATTTCACCCAAATAATTAAATATAATAATATTAAATTAAAATATATAATATTTTAGTATATTAACTAATACATTATCATTATTTAAATTGTAAATTGATATGAAATAACAATAAAAACACATAAAGTTTATATTATTGATACGTGTATTTCATGCATATATTTTTTAGTTGTTTAATTTATTTATTCTGTACTTTATTGAATGACCTTTCCAACATTGGATTGTATTTACATGTTTTATGTTTTTTTGGTAGTAAATGATGAATTTGTGAAAAGGGAATGAAAAGTGGAAGAAAAATGATCTGAATGACCCTTCGCGCCACTTCTCTTCACTCACAGTGCGACACCAGATTTGTGGAGATAAAGAGAAGCTGGAAACTGAAGAAAAATTACACATCGTGTAACCCAAGTAAAGGTCGTTACCATTTTAAGAGAAACAGAACTGGGATGGACAAGTCATGACAATCATACACAGTGTGAAGGACAAGTACATGTATTGTACCACCAATACACGACGTGAATGTAGTCAAACCAGTGTACAAGATTTTCATATATTCAATGAAACAGAGGAAAGGGCGGATATGAGGTACACATTGTGGAACCCATTTACATTTCATGTATATGGTGGTGCATAGAAAAAAAATAGCGTGATGTAGGCCATGGGTTTCTACGAGAAAAGCCTTTAAATACCGGTCCTCGAATCCATTTCAAGATACTTTAGCACCGATGGAGGCCATGGAACACCATACGGAAGAGGTTCACACACATAGATTTATGATACAAGCCCATTAATTGCCTACATTATTCCTTCTGTATCCAATATGCTCGCCTCTGCCTTGAGAAAGTAGTATCATAGTGTTGGGTGATGTGATCTGTGGGAGGAATTTTGGTGAGGGATTACTTTCATAATTTTATTCAAGTTTCAGATTGCTTCATATTTTTCTATCAATTCCAATTCATCTTATTTTTGTATTGCATGACCATTGTGTGCGATTTTAGGAGTTTTATTATATTTCATCAATTAATTAATCTATTTTGTGTATGACCATTATGAAATATAGGCTAATTATTTTTAAACAACATTTTGGGTCAACTAATTCTGGGATTACACAAAGTCGATGACCATTCCAAAGGTTCAATCATTGGATTTGGGCAGGATACCATGGCCAAGGATCTCTGTCGGCCCGATTCCAACACAAAAAATAAATAAATTCATATCAATTGAATCACTATCACACAAACCTGAAAATAATTAAACATGGCATATCTCTCCTATTGAATTTCAACCCAACTATTACTTCTATTGTTTCTTTCTTTCCAAATAAATAAAACAATTTCAATTTATGTTTCTTAAGTAATTTAAGACATATGGATCTCCTCTATGGGTTCGACACTCAAACTTTCTAGATACTAAACATTGAGTTAGGATTTTCTATGTTTTATAAATTTTATTATTGTATAGCATCATAGGGAACTAACGATGTCATGTGCAGCTGTCAATTATCATTTTTAAATAATAGTATTTTTTCTTTATATTTTTGTATTTTAATTTAATGTAAAAATATATAATTTTTAAAATGTGAATTTATAAAATGGGAATAATTTTTTTACATAGAATAATATTATTATCTTAGGTTTTATTTTTTTGTTTCTCTAAAAATGTTTTTTGGTGAATAGTGTGATATTCCATTTTTACTAATATTGTGTCGTTTATGCCATTATTAGTATATAATATGAATTAAAAAATTATTCAATTTTTTTCAAGGAAAAATATGTATTTTATCATTTAAATTATTATTTTAACAATATTTATTCTTGTTTAGAAAAAAATGATTGATATTTTAGAACTCATGTAATATTTTTCTCAAAAATTGTTTTAATATATTATACAATTATTATATAAAAATTAATTTTAAAACTTTTTAAAATTGAACCATAGAAATGGATTTGAAATTAATAATAATTGGGTTTAAATTTTCAAAAAAAAAATTCACTTTATTTTTAGGTATAATGATAAAGTTACCTTGGGTAAAAACAAGTTGCAGAGGTAACAGTTGAAATGGAAAAGGTAATAATTCAAGGATAAAGGGGTTTAAAATGGATAAAAATGTGTAAAAAACGTGGTTGAAACTTTATAAACCATATATATTACACAATCTACTTTTTATAAAAGTTTGGATCCACATTTCCTGAGGTTGACCTCCCATTATTGAAAAGTTTATGGTATTTATAATAATGTCATCCCTTTTCTCTTTTAAAAGCGGCTCTCCACTCGTTACTTCCCCTTACACCACAACCCCATAAGTTAGGCCCAAATTATACCAAAATAAATCTTTAAAATACATACCCACCTTAATTTTATTTTTTAATTCTCAAAATACCATCCCTCAAGGTATTAACCCTCTTTGCAAAGGAGATAATCCAAAAAATGTGGTATAAGTTCCTAACCACTCTTTATCTTTTCTATTTATTTATGTGAAATTATTCTTAAAAAAATTACATTACACCATCATAAAATTGTAGAATAATTATATCCATTATAATGATATATTTTTATAATTGAGCTATAAGAATTAAACACACTTCAATTTTTCCTTAATGAAACAGGAAACGACAATTGGGTGTGCGTGCGGACTACCTCCTTCACAAAGTATCCTGTATTGTTTTAATTAAAACCATTAAATTATGGAACTAACATTTAATTTTATAAATAATTGTGACATTTATAATGTGTTTTATATTTTTAAATAATAAAACATATTATTCATTTCTCCCATTGTATGGAAAATGAAATCATCAACCATGAGTATGTGTGGAATACCACCTCCATTGAACGAATTGTCTCGGTTTTTCTTTTCATCATATCCTTACATGGATAGTCAAAAGAATAGTTTAAATGGATAAATACTATTTTCATGATATCATTAAGGTTCTGATGTGACAAATTTTAAAACTTATTAATTATTTTATCAACAAATGATCATCATTAATTTAATCATTTTAAACAAGCATACTAAATAGAAAATAATATATTCAAATTATGTAACATTTTTGTGTCCATAAATTATTCTTACACTACCTTTATAATTATAATATATCACAATAATATAAAATATATGATATAATTATTCTATTGATGTAATTATTTTGTAACTAAATCACCTCATAATCATCCATTAATTATGGTATGTTTATGTTTGGGTCAGTTTGACCACCTCCTTAGACAATATTATAAAAATATATCACGGATGGACCTAAAAACATAATTAATGATATAATATTATATAAAAATTTAAGTAAATTTATTTTCTGTGGAAATGATACATCAATATTTAACTCAATAATTAAGAAAATACCATTCATTGGTTAAAAAAATCATCAAAGTCGACTTATTTTTTATTTCATCTTCAAGGATAAACATTCAAAAACTAAAAAATATAAATATAAACCTCATAAATAATAATAATTTATCCATTATAGTAATTTTAATTATATTTTAATGACAGTCTTTGGAAGAATAACAACTACGACATTGCTCCTACAAAACTATTACAAACAGTTAAAACTATAAACACCCGATGTTGGAAAATGGGAAAACTCTAACCAGTATACAAAAATATATTAATTATAAATGAAAATTATAAATAATATTAGGTATGAATATGGTTCTTAAATCGAATATTATGGTAGTTCTATTTTTTTAATAGCAAGTTAGTTCATATTCGACTAAGTGTGAATAAAGGTAAGGGTTTTCCATGAGTCAAATGTTTTCTTTATGTCGTGATCACTCCTCTTTGAATATTATCGTTAACTCTTGGTCTGTTATAACCTATATAGATGTTATGATACATTTACACCTTATTTTATGGGTAAATAAGTTTTTACACCATTATATTCCTCTTTAATGATCCTATTTTTTCTTAAAAATTCAATTTTGTAAAGAGTGATTCCCATTTATTTTAATATATTTTCTTATATAAAAATGTTTATACTTCCTACCAATGTTCTCTATTCCCTAGTGAATACTAAAATTATTTTTATCTCTAATTATCATTTTATTACCCTTTATTAATTTTTAAACCAAGGTTTATTTATTCTTTTAATGAGTTGGATTTTTAATAATGGCGTGTAAAAAAATTTAAAAGAATGTTACTTACCATGATATCATATTTTTTCCGTATACATCACATTTTAACATATGTATTATTTATTATCAACATATATTTATGTAATTTTTTATAGTAATTGTTTTAATAATTTTATACTTCATCTTAAAAAATATTTTTTTTTTGAAAATTGAATTGAAAATAATATCATTTTATGATGATATTAAGAATAAATTTTTAATAAAAATCATTTTCTTGATTTATCTTCCATTTTCAAATGATTCTTATAAAATGAAGTAATGGAACAAAAATCACTCTATATGTGATGTTATTAAATAATCATTTTTGGTGACAAATATGTTTTGTATCAAATGGTCATGTTTTTTATTTGATACCATTGGGAAGATTTAGAAAATCCATTTTATAATCATGAGTTATTTATAATAAGACAAATGTTTTTATCTCATGTGGCACTCATATGTATGTATGATGATAAGTGGGGTACTATATCACCCTATGATGCATTGGATAAGGTATTATATCTCACTTGATAACGAAGTGTGTATGTTATTGGATTTTTTCACAAACTAAATGGTGAACATACTTGGATTTTTTCAAAAACATAAAGGGCATAAATAATTGGATTTTTTCACAAAAATAAAGGGTGTACATACATGGATTTGATAACCACGTTTTACTATGCTTATGTTTTTTCTGTATCCGTAAAATGTTTCTTATTTATATTTTTTCTCAAATTTGTTTATGATATTACATGTTCCAAGTATATATATTTTTTATATGTTATGATTTCATGTTTTGTTGGACTTGAGTTATGTGTTTCTAAACTATATTTTTAATGAAATTCCTTTTTTTATTATTTTTTTATACCATGATCCTAAATGATCAATAAATATTTATGATTTTTAATTTTGATCTCGTGACCTTTTTATCTGATCTTTCTCCCTCACTCATGTTTTCTCTCATGTGTATGATCTAACTGTTATGACTAGTTGATAAGCATTCCTTGAAGATAATTTGAGCTACCCCATTTATTGTGTTTCCATTAACCATGTTATAAATAGGATTATATTATATGAGATGTCTAGAAGTGGGTTTAATTGAGAATAGTTATATAGAAATGTTCATAAGTGTTGTAAAATGAGATGTTTATGTAGAAATTATCAAATATTCTAAATTATTAATTCTTAGAGTTTTGAAACTATTTGTGAAATATATTACCTAAAAAAGGGAATCAATGTACTATTTATGTATGTTAATATTGGATTTCCGCAATGTTTTTATATTTACTTCACGTTGTTGAAACTCTACCATTTAAAAAAATAAAACTTATCAATACATTTATGACACAAATTACAATTTAGTTTCTGATAAATTTACATTACAAATATTTTAACACATTATAATTACATTGGGATTTAAAAATGCATTAAAAACATTACATTTTCAAACAAATTCAATAATGACATGGTGGAACCATATTCCACTATCTATATTACACCCTTTCAAAAGAGACCAATCATCAAACAGGTTTCCAAAATCACCATCCCATATCTAACAAAATAATATTAAACCCATAATTAAAAGCTTATTTTAGTAATATTATAAATAAATAAATAAAACTTAAATATGATATGATAATGCATTAGAAAAATGTAACTTTAAAAAAGAAAAACATAATCTTCTGGAATATTTAAATGTGGTTGATCCCATTAAATAAAAAATGATTATATATCATTTTCTTAAGTAATAAAGACAGTATGGGTTTGTTTGATCTGTTTTGAGTTTGTGGTGTGTTTTTTGAACTAAAATTATCATTTCATTTAAAAACACACATTGAATCATACTATGAAAACCTTGGGTTGGATTGATTTTTGGTTAATTAATACATGTAATAAATGACTTTTGGATCCTTCTCACAAAGTAAAAAAAATAGTATAAATGTATTTTCTTGACTTTCAATTAGTGACATATGTTTTTAACTGAAATGACACTTTAAAACTGAAAACGCATACTCTGAGTCATAATGGGAACACCATGTGTCGTATTGATGTAAAATAAATTTCTAAACCATAGAATTGGATTATGAATTTTTATAATAAAGTATCAGAATAATTTGAGTTAATTGTATTTATTTTATATGATTTTTGTTTATTTTAAACTCAAATGTCACTTTAAAATATATGGAATACGCATTGAGTCATACTGGTCACATCGTGTGTGAGATTTATGTTTAGTTAATTCCTATACATAATAAATGACTTATGGATTGGTTTCTTAAAGTATATATATAATATGAGTTTTTTTCATAGGTTTTATATTAGGGGTTCATGATTTGAATTAAAATGTCTCTTTTAAACTAAAAACATGCACGTTGAGTCGTATCGGGAACATTGTGTGTTAGATTAATGTGTGGTTGATTATTATAAGACACAAATGATTTATGGATTTATTTACTAAAGTATTAAAACAATATTGTGTGTTTTTGTGGTTTTCAACATGTGATGCATGTTTTAAACTAAAATTTACTTTTTAAATCTAAATAATTAACTTTAAATCCTAAAAGGAACACTATGTATCAGATTTATGTGTGGATAATTAAAACATATATAGATTTAAATTATAGTAATTATGATTTTATTTCTTAATAAATGATAGTATAATGTATATATATATTTGGAAAAAATATCTCAAAGAGTACTATTGGTCTTTTTGGGTGTGATTGTGTTTGTTGAAAAAGGTAAGTGACTGCGAATGACTATGGTTGGAATTTTCTGAAGAAGGTTTATAAGGTGGGGTGGTTTCCCATTGTGTACGAAATTTCTGGGCATCAAAATCTAGAGTATGTTAATGAAAAAGAAAGGTTTTCCTCAAAGGGTTTCATAGTATGTGGATCACAAAGTAGAGTACACAGACTACAAAAGGATATTTGGGGAATGGTAAAGGAAAATCAGCAAAGGAAAATCGGCAAAGGAAAATCGGCAAAGGAAATTTTCCACAAAGAAATGCTCTGTAGACTGAGAAGGGTACATTGTTGACAGTGAATAAAAAATAGTTCATGGATGGTAAGTAGACTAAGTCTTCCAGTTTGTGGAATGGATCATCATTTTCAAAAAGGATGTAGTGATTTGAGGGGTCACAAAGGGTTGTCAATCACAGAAGAGATCAGCCACTACGAGGGATGAAAGGGGCTATGTGGAATTTGGAGGGAAAATGGTTTGTGGGGGGAGCATAGTATGTGGTGAAGGTTATAAAACATCTAATGTTTTTGAGTAAAATTTTTTAGTGGATTTTGTTGATCTATTTTTCTATATAAAAACTATTTATCCCATCATAAGTTAAAGATATTTTCATTAGAAAAAATCATTTCTCTAGGAATAATTCGGTGAAGGGTTCTTGATGAGGGATTCTGCAAAAGAGAGAGTTCATGGGGAAGAAATTCTATGAAGGGTTTTAATAAAGGCAGTTCACAAAAGGTTTTGAGGGGCACTATAGACCACAAATAAAGAAGGGTCTGTAGAGGAAAGGCAGTCTGTAAGGCATCACCTATCCATAGAGGATAGGTGGTATGTTGAAGAATAATATATCTGTGAATCTATGATGGTCCATGGAAGAAAGAGATGGTTTGAAAAATAAGAATATGTCTGCGAAGAAAGGATGGTCTGTGGAAGAAAAAAGGTGGTCTATGAAACACTTGCACTGTGTAGTGCAAGGATGTTTATGTAAGACTTTAGGAAGTTATCAAAGGGACTAAAATAGTTTTCTAATGTAATTTTCCAAAACTAATAGTACATAAAAAAGTGGATTTCATCTATGGGTGAAAATTAGACATCAAAAGATCATCTATATACAGTTGAGGATGTGTGATTTCATGAAAATTAAGAGACCTAGAAGTCCTTAAACTATGAGTGGATCTCTTCCAATAGTAGTGGATAATGAAAGAGGAAGATGGTGATCCTTTCCTCTGATATTTATCCAAAGGATGGTACATAGGGAGTGACCCTTGTGAATGCAATGAGAATACCTTAAATCTTGTCAACGTAGTGACCTTTGGCATAGAAGTAATCTATCCCAAACCTTGTAATTTATAAGTGGGCTTTGTGGATTTGGTACATAAGAACATTATCATTGTATGCTCTATAGAAATAGCATACTTAGGGTGAACCAAGTAAAAATAATTGTATCTCATGCATTATTTCATTTATGTTCATATATTTCTATGGGAAGAAGAGACAATAGTTTTTTGTTTAATGATGAAACAAGATTTGAAGGGGTAGTGGTTTTAATCTGTCATACACTAATTCACCCCCCCATTAGGGTATTTAACCTAATTGGGATAACAATTGGTGTGAGAGGGAAAGATTGAAAGTTAGTGGTTTTCTATCATT
The DNA here is from genome assembly GCA_963277665.1 of Viscum album. Lineage (NCBI taxonomy): Eukaryota > Viridiplantae > Streptophyta > Magnoliopsida > Santalales > Viscaceae > Viscum > Viscum album. The sequence continues at coordinate 683,928,279 of OY728151.1, forward strand.
TAAATAAATGGAGGTTTTCAATCACAAAGTGATTTCAATATTTGATAAAATCAATTTTCAATTATGAAAAAATTTGATGTATCACTCTTTCCTATAATTATGAATGGATGTCTTTACATCAACTATGGACGGAATATCATCCAATATCAATAATGGTTATTTTCAGAAGCTAATAGAAGGTAATTTGATATTGATTCTAAATGGATTAATGCTTTAGGGGATCTATATCCAATGCAATCTATACGAAGGTGATTTCATGTGAAACATCACATTCTTTGTGGGAAATGTAGTTCAACATTGATAAGGGAGACTCAAAAGTAATATAAGAAATGTTTCGGGTTCTATGGAACAAATATGAGGATCTCATATTTCAACCTAATGATTATATTGAAAAAATATATAATTAGGATAATACTATCCTAAGAGACATGGATGGTCTGAGAGAAATTATTTATGTTATGAAGATTTTCAAGCTCATCTTTAAAAATTTTCCACCTCAGTTTAATTTTATGTTTTCTCTATTAGAAGATAATGATATGAATAAGAAGACATTGGATAACTTTCATAGTACTATTGTTTCACATGAAATGAGAAATGATCATAATGTTGCTGTAGAAATGGGGAAGTCCAATGAAGTGGGATTCAAGGCCATGAACAATCTATTAGTTGAACATATTTAGAAGGAAGACAATTTGGATGATGTCATGTCATTTCTCTACTCAAATATTCAATTCGGATGAGGAAAGTTAAAATTTAAACTTCCACTTACATTCTTTCAATGTGAAAAGATTGGAAATTTTATAAAAAAGTGTCCTAATAAGTTTAAAAATTTAGATAAAGAAAATGATGAAATTCCCTAGAAATATTCATCAGCATACATGAAAATAAAGAAATTTTTTAAGAGAAATTTCTTCAAAAATAAGAATCTACTTTCAAACTAATATGATAGTTTAGAAGAATTTGAGGTAGAAGAGTCGGTGGACTTCAAGGATCATGAAGAAGATGTTCTGGTAGTATTTGTTGGAAATTCCAAAACAATGGCATCAAGTGACAGTGGTGAGGGAGAAGTAGAAGGAAGAGTTTACCTTTATTTTGAATTAAAATATTCTATTGAAGAGATAGATGTTTGGAGGGGAAAAATAAAGAAATTAAAAAAGTGTTTCATGATTCCAAACATTATATGTTGCAACAGGAAGAAGAGAAGTATGAGATGAATAATGAAATTGAAAATATAAAGGCATTAATGACAGAAATCCCAGAAAAGGTGGTTTAGTATAAACTCAAAATTGAAGAATATAAAGGATAGATCAATATTTTAAGTAATACTGGAAAAGATAAAATCAAATGTATCAAAGATATTGAAGAGGAAGTTGTTACTGTGAAAATGAAAGTGAAAGATCAAGAGAAAATTTTAATTTCAGAAAAGTAGGACACACAAGAAATAGAAAAATGAAAATTATAATTTAGAGTTCTCGTGAAGCATACAGAGGGGTATTAAGAAATTAAAATGATTTACCAGAATGATATATCTGGTATGTCGCATGATAATAAAAATAATTTAATAGCGGTTAAAGTTAGACCACAATCTCCCAATCTAAGGTTGATGTTTTATTTGGGTACGAATCAGAATAAATAATAGAACCGAGTTCACAAATGTCCAAGTGGAAGATTATCTCAGGAAACACGGGATAAGGCACCAAATTTTAATATTGAGAACTGTGTAGTAGAATGGAGTTATTGAGAGGAGAAATAGAATTATCCATAACATGGATAGAACAATGATCATTAAGAAAGACCTACCAGGGAATTTTTTGACAGAAGTTGTGATGACATCAGTCTACACTTCAAATAGATCTTTATTATATACAAAAGAAGAGAAGACTTCATATGAGTTATGGTATGGAATAAAGCCGTCATTAAGGTACTTTTGAGTCTTCATAATTATGTGGTGTGTTCTCAATAAGGAGAAACACATGATGTTTGAATCCCATGGAGATAAAGGGATATTTCATGGATACTAAAAGAAAAGAAAAGATTATAAATACATAAATAATAATTTGGGGAAGGTTGTTGAAATCCATGATGTAACTATAGTAGAGAATGTGATAATTATTCAGAAAATACATGATCAGCCCTATGAGGATAGTGATGAAGAGAGAATAATATCAAGGGATGATTCCATTCTATAGGCTAATTCAAAATAATATTTAGATAGTGAAAAATATGGAAACAATTCAGTATCTACATAAATATAGAAGAGAAGAGGTGAAATTAATAGAAAGAACAAAATTGGTGATCAGAAAGCTCCAATGCAGATAGGGAGGATGAATAATTTAAAATAAGTATCATACTTATTAGAGGTACAACCAAAATGTTTGGATTATGTATATGGAGATGAGAATTGGGTTTTGGATATGATTAAATATCTTGAAAAAAATTTAGAAGAATCCGATAAATGAGATTGTTTCGAGGTCGACAGATGAGAATTTAATCAGGACTAAATGGGTCTTTCTCAATAAGATGAATAAAGACTGTGCAGTTATTAGAAAAAAAACAATTAGTGTGCAAAGGGTACTCCTAAATAGTGGTCATTGATGTTGATGAGACATTTTCACCTGTTTTGAGTTTTGAGACAATCAGATTATTCTTAGACATAGTAGTACAAAGAATGTTCAAAATTTTCCATATGGACATCAAGTCAGAATTTCTGAATGGGTTCCTAGAATAAAAGGTTTACATTGATTAGCAAGATGGTTTTCTCAACCATGAAGATGAGAATAGAATTTTTCTCTTAAATATGGCTTTATATGGTTTGAATCAAGCACCAAGAGCATGGTATTCAAGGCTAGATTATTTTTTGAAAAATCTAAGTTTTCAATATGGTGGAGTTTATTACAATATATATGTCAACCATAATGGTGATGAAAGGATTATGGTGTTGGTATATGTCAATGAAATAATCATTGGTGGATCAGATGAAATTCACTGTAAGAAATTTTCCGAATTCATGAAAATTGAATTTAAATGTCGATGATATGTAAATTAATGTTTTTCTTTGCTTTACAAGTAATATAAGGAAAGAATGGAACCTTAATTTCTCAATAAAAAATGCTAAGGAATTTATAAGAAGATTTAGATTGGATAATTCCAAGTAAATGACTACTCTGGTTGCCACATGGATGAAACTATCATGGGATGATGAAGGAAATGCAGTGAATGTTTTGTAATATAGAAAAATTATTGGCAGTATACTATACTTGGTAGTGAAAAGACCTGATATTTTTTTACCATATGGAAAGCATCATGGTGTCAAATTTTTTCCAAGGAAACCAACTTGATTTTAGTGAAAATAATACTTTGGTATATCAAGGGAATAGTGGATTTCAGTTTGATGTATAATGAAAAATCTCAACAAGAAATATTAGGATATGCATATTCATATTGAGATAGTTCGTTAGATAATATAAATTTGACATTAGGTGGTGCATTATATCTTTGAGGATTGAGTATTTCTTGGCTAATAAAGAAACAAGATTTCATTTTATTATGCAATACAGAAGCTGAAAATATTTAAACTACTCAAGAGTGTGCATAGTTATTATGGATGTAGCATTAGCTTGATGATATGTGAACTAAAGTAAAGTCTCTAATCAGAATACATTGTGATAATTCGAGTGATATAAATCTTAGAAAAATATATATTTTATCACTAAAGATAAAATCACCTTGAAATAAAGTATCATTTCATCAAGTAGAATGTGGTGAAAGGGATTGTGAAGTTGGATTATGTGTATATATAACTATCGGTTGTAGATATTTTGACAAAGGTCTTAACCTAAGAAGCATTTGAAAGGCATGGACTGGCTCTGGGAGTTTAGTCAATTCCATGTACTTGAAAAGTGTATATGTAAGAACTCATTCCCCAAGGTATAGTGTGTTTTCCCTAATTTTCTAGTCTGTTTTTTTACCCTATTTTAGAACTAAAAGGAATGGAATTCATGTTCATTGACAAAGGGGGAGAAATTGTAGCTGTAAAATGGGTGGAAACATCTTAATCAAAATAGGGGACAAGTTGAGAGGGGGTGTATCGGGAGATGAAAGGGGGAGTAGTGAGATATGGGAAGTATTAAATCTAATGATGCTATAATTGATCGATCAAAGGATATATATCACGATAGATATAGTTCATTATGAAAAAGGATGAGTTGTTTAGGAATTAAATGAAGTGATTAATTGATGAACTTTTCATTATACTCTTGTTTCTCATGTTGATCAGGGATCATGTGGTCTTAGAGCATGTGTTGAGTAAATCCTTGATCGTTATCTTAATCACAAGAAAAAAATAGCATTATAATATGGTAGAGGCTTCAATGTGGTTTAAAAGTGAGAATAATTTTCTACAAACCCAAAGGGGGAGATTTTTGTGAAAAAAAATATCTCACGGGGTCCTCTCATTTTTTTGGGTGTTATTCATTTTGTTGAAGAAGCTAGATGACCTTAAATGAGTACAGTCCATGTTTTCCAGAGCAAGTTTTTAAGGTGGAATAATTTCCCATTGTTTTCCATCATTACATAGATCTATTTTCATTATAAAACATCATTTATCTAGGAATAATTCAATAAATTCTGAAAGAGTTTGTGAGTAGGGTTTCTGTGAAAGAGAGAGATCATGGGGAAGAAATTTGGTAAAAGGTTTCTGTGAAGGTAGTTTGCGAAAGGGTTTAGAGGGGCACTATATCACATAAAGGAAGAAGGTTATATAAAGGATGGGTAGTGCATGGTACATTATCTTTCTATAGAGGATATGTGGTCTTTGGAAGAATAATCCATCCACGAAGCAGGGATGGTTCATGGAAGAAAGAGGTGTTTCATGGAATAAGAATATATATGTGAAGCAGGTATAATCCATGGAAGAAAAAGATGGTCCATAAATAACTCACACCACTTAGTGTAATTTAGTTATTATAAGAATTTAGGAAGATCACAAAGAGACTAAAATAGGTCTCAAATGTAATTTCTATAAACTGATAGTACATGAAAAAGTGGATTTCATATACGGGTGAAAATGGGACTTCAACAGAGCATCTATTTATAGTTGAGGATATGTCATTTCATTCAAATGAATGGTCCTACAAGGCCATAAACTATAAGTGGATCACTTCAAATAGAAATGATCAGAGGAAGAGTAATATAGTTATCCTTTCCATTGTAAATGATCCAAAGAAAGATACATAGGGGTGACCTTTTGGAATGTAGTGAGAAGACCCTAAATATTGTAAATGTAGTGAGCCTGGTCATTGAAGTGATACAGCCTGAACCTTGTAAGTTTGAATTCAGGCTTAGTGTATTTGTTACATTGGAACATTTTAATTTTATGTTCCTTGGTCATATCCCAATAAGGGTAAACCAAGTAAAAAACATTGTATCGCATGCATGATTTCATTTTTTTCATAAATTTCTATGAGAAGAATAGAGAAGATTGTTTTGTTTAACAACAAAACATTATCCAAAAGGGAATTTCTTTTAATCTTTCATACGCTAATTCAACCCCCTCTAAAGGTATTTAACCTAATTAGGCTTACATTATCACACCTCAACCAAACACTTCTTTATTATTTTATTTACTTTCTTCATTTCTTTTTTCTTTTTTTATTCCATGGTGTTTTTCCATGAAATTGGGAGTTTTGGGGAATGAAAATCATGTAACGTGATTAAGGTGCACAATTTCCCAAACTATGATGAAACTATGGGATAACCTTTTTAATTTTTAAATGATCCTACTGCACAGTAGGCACACAGTTTTCCAAACTATATAGTGAACCCATGAGTTGTTCTATAGGATTCTAATAGAGGGTTAATAGTTAGGTCATGGTTTTCCAAACTATGTAACCTAAACTGTAATATTTTTTATGTTTAAAATAAATATTATTGATAATAATAATACAACCCCCCCCCCCCAAGGATATTCTTACCTCACCCTCCCTATTCAACTGACACCACTCCCATGAGGGGCCTTTGGCCAAACAACATCCCCCTATCCTCCATTTGATTCATGGTCATCTTTTCATCTGATTTATGGAATGATCATCCTAGTTTAGCTCCTCCTATTTTCCTACTACTTTTTATTCCTTATTTTCTTGATAGTTTTTTATTCTGTTTGGTGTGCATGACATGGTCAAACCCTAAACAAGAATGGGTGTTTGTGATTGTTTTTTTTGGTTCCTGGGGGTTTTGAGGTTCAATTTGAGGCTCGTTCTTACAATTTTCAACAAAGGTGATGGCTTGAAGATCCTTGAGCATGACTTAAATTTAAATTCATATATAGGAATACATATAAGTACACACGTTTTATATATTCACTCATGGTGGTGTGAATATTTACATTGATACTAGGGGTTCTTATGTAAATGTATAGGTGAAAATAAATGTAAGTGTAAAGCGACCATCATCAAAGGCAGCATGTTTTGAGGTAGGGTCCATATTTCCAATCATTGAATATGAAATATATGATTTATTTGTGTTTTTTAAATGTTTTTAATTATTTTATGAAATTTATATTCTATGTAAATTGTTTTGATTCTTGTAAATGGATTTTCACTTGAGTTTCATGTTCTTCTTGAGCTTCCAACATGGTTTTGTTTTGTTTGAGCATGTTTTCATGATTATTTCAAATTACAAAGAATATTAAATGTTCAAATGTGTATTTAAAAGGTCTCTATCATGAAAAGTGTATATTCCAAAATATGAGTTCATCTTATTACATATTTACTTTGAATTACATGTATATACATGGATGGATATATATATATATATGGTTACCACCTTTACAAATATTCACTCGTGGTGAGTGGAATATGTTCATTGATATAAAGGGTTCTTATATATAAATCTATTTGTATATGTTTTAATTGTATAATTTGGAGTAGTAAGTTGAATTCTTTGGAAAAAAAGGTTTTTTCTAAAAGATTTGTGTTTCTTTAGTGTTGAGAGGCATGGTTGGCACTTTGAAATGTTTTTTTGAAAATAGAGACCCCCTCATAAGGAAATCCCAATAAATTGGAAATGTGTTGTAGGAGTTAAGTGGGTGATTTGTGATAGGTGTTTGGTGAAAATTCTTGTTCTTGTGATGTGTGACTCTAAAAGGGATTTCTCTTAGGGTTTGAGATAAGAAGATAGAATATCGATGGGTTATGAATAAATAATGAGATATGTATGTATATTCTAGTTTGAGAAAAACTTGACTCCATTTTGGAAAAGCACTTGGGAATCCTAGGTACCTAGGTAGGTAGACTAAAGACTAGTATATAGGGAGAGATGGTAGGGTTGTGACCCATTCTTCCTAGTGAGATTTATGCTAGAATAGTAACTAAATGATATGTTTATAATGATATTGTGGGTACTAAAAGAAAATTGGTGATGACCTCTCTAGTGGATTGTGAACAAGGTGAGATATTGTTATGTTTGATCATAGAGAGTACAAGGATCCTAAAACACTAGCTAACCAAGCTAATTATAGATTTCCCATAATTATTTCTTTTATTTATTCTTTTTATGAGGTATTATTTTAGAATTATATTCTTCTTGTTTCATATTTTATGTATAAAAATATTTAAGAGTACAGTTTTCTTTCCACTACTGTGGAACATTGTGATATTCTTTCTACTGTATATTTATCATATGAAAGGCTACTTTTATTAAAGACTCTTTATTATGAATGGGGTTTTATGAAATCAATCATTCTTTGGAAAATTATTTTTTAAATAAAATAATAAAATATTATTTTAGAAATTTATCTTGTTAATTATTTTAAAAAGGAAATAGAAAAATATTACTTTCAAATTTTTATATTTTCAAACCATCATGATTTTTTTCTCTTTAAATGTAAGGAATAGAGAATTGTTTATCCTTGTTATCCCTACTAGTAATTTTAATTATCATGCCTATAATATTTATCATTTTTTAAGCTTCTAGGTGAGCTTGGATTGTGTTTCTCTAGGATATATCAAAGTTCAAGGTTGGTGCTGGCCCATGAGGTCACATAGTGGTATATCTATTTTTATTTCTTTCCTCTACCATTTTTAATATTTTCATTTATTTTCATGTTTATTTATCAATTTTTTATTATGGAAATTGTTCCTAATTGAGTTATGTTTGATTCCAAACAATAGTTTCCATCCCAGGGGGATCGAGAGCAACTCTGGGGACTTATTCTAAGTTGGCTCAAGTGATCGGTTCAAGGTTGACCCAGGTTGGTTCATGAAAAAATGTTATCAGAGGATTATCCAATTTTATATGGGTTTTTCCAGTATTTTAGAGTGATTATTTTCATAATTCAATTGTTTATTCATGGATAGGTTCCTAAACACCATCTATCCAGAAGGACGCGTGAATTTCCAGGGTGGTTTGGGATAGTTGTACCTCAAAATCCAATCATGGGACTTGGGTGTTTTTTTAGTATTTGTTTGAGAGTTGGTGATTGGATTTGAGAACTGGTGTATTGTCTTGAGAAACTTCATATGGATAATGTAGAATTTTGGAGGTATTTAGGGTCTTCATGATTATTTTTCATATTATGGAAAATCATACAAAGACCATGCAGTGTCCACTATTGACATCTAGTGTGCTCACACGATTGAATCAAAATTTCCAAACTCCGTATCCAAGTCACGTGTAGTATGAGTTTTATAAGTTTTTTTTAATTTTTATTCTTTAAGAATTTATTATCTTTTTTTATTATTAGTGTGGGTTTAAGTTGGTTTTGGGTTGTTTTCCTTTGAATTTAAAATTTTGGTTTAGTTTGTTTTAGGTGGATTTCTAAAGTGGAAAATTTTGGGGTGTTTTAAAATGAAATGGAAATTGATTTGGATTTTCAAAACATTTTTGAAATATGGACTGAGTGGTAAATTAGGAAGTTAAAAATTCTTTTTATGATAAATTTAGGTTTCAAAGAATAGTTTGGTTATTTCAAGAATTGTTTGTAAAATGATATTATTTATTTTATTTGAACCTTGGTGTTCATATTAATACTTACATATATATATATATATGGATTTATGAATATGGTTCACGGATGTTTATTATTATGTGAGGATGGTTTCTTAAGCTAAAATGAGAATATATATATGTGGGGATTCATGTAATACCATCTATATGTGCCTGGACATTCAGGTTTTATTTATTTTTATAATTTGTTTTGTAAAATGGGTTGTGCTATTTTATAAGTGGATGTTTTTTTATGTTCCATTTTTTATTTTTGGATTTAATTATTGGTTTTGTTATGTTGGGAGAGTTTTCAAAGTGAGTTTTTTGAGTTTTTGTTATTAAATTGTTATTGGAACATGTAGTTTTATGATGTGTTTTGTTTTGGTGTTGTGCTTCTCCTTTTGGATTATGGCCTATAATATTCTCGATAAATAGTGGGTGGTCAGTCTCCAAGATGCATTCCTATTTTATCTAGTGTGGCCACTTGGATTTCCTAATTAGGTTTTGTAAGTTTTATTACAAAGATAGGAGTTTTTGGTCTAGGATTATCAACTCTTAACTATGGGGTGGAAGTTACTTCAATATATTAGGGCTACATACATAGGCCTTAGAGTGAATCTTTGGATATTGTGGAGGATATTCTGGGTGTGGTGGATGTTGACTCAATTTTTTCTGATATGGGAGTGAGAACTATTTTCAATTTTCCCTTTTATGGTTTTCTTTTTTTGGAAACCATTTCATCTTGGAGATATTGGGGGAGACCACTTTGTGGTTTGATCCTATCAAGTTTTAGGTGGTTAGAGTCTATAATGAGATTTTGAGTAAGGGTTTTTCTAGATATTTCCATAGATAACTCTTTATAGAGTATTGATTGTTTTGGAGGATTTCTGTTTTGTTGAGGTTTATGCCTTAGTTTTGAAATCTCTTGTTTGAATGGGAAAGTATTGGGTAAGTGGTTGGGTGTTAATGGATCCTCTAAGGATTATTTTTTCCATTTTCCCATTTACTATTCCTTTTGGTTTTTTCTACATTCTCTATCTGAATCTTATCTATTAGAGAAATCAATTTCAAATTTGTTGGACTCCCTTTTCATTACCTTGTTTTAGGAAATTCTATTTTCAATAGAAGTTTCCTTTTAGAAAATGTTGAAGCATTTTATCATGAAATATTGATGTTTATTATTTTGTGTCTTGTATCTCATCACTTTGGTTTCGTATGGATTCATAAGTTTTTCTAAAATGAGGAAATTGTTGTTCTACTAGAGTTCTAAAATAATTGGGAGACCCCCATCTGATGAGTTTATAATGAACCTAATTCCCATGTTTTTCTTGATTAGGTAATTCCTTGTTATCACCCCACCCAAACCCAACCATAGTAGTATGGTTGGCTTAGATAGTGGTTTATGTTAAGGATTCTCATGGAAATTTCAAACATAAAATTATGGGTTTCCTTGATGATTCTACTCTAGCTATTGGGGTGTTCCAGGTTTTGAGGTTGTGTTTGAAGATTTGGGTCTCTTGATTTAAAACTTTATTAGATGGTTCGAGTCATTTGGTCATGACCATACTCTCTTCTAGTTTGGATTTTATTCTTTTAATATGACCTATTTAGTCTCTTTTGGGCTTTTAGTTTACAATCAAGATGATTGTTAACTCTTGGACATTTAGTTTTGGGATCTTTTTCATGTTTAGCCATTTGTTCTCATCTGATGTTGTGATCAAATAAATATTTTGGACATTTCGGTGGAATAAAGTTTCAATTGTGGGGATAATTGTCAAACCCCAACCCAAAACTTCTAGATTATTTTAGTTATTTTTTGTCTTTCTTTTGTTTCATGGTATTTTTGTGTGTTTTCCTTTGAAATCGGGTGTTTTGGGAATGAATGGTATATCACACGATAAGGTGCATGGTTTTCCAATCCATGCAAAAATTGTGCAATAGACTCTATAGTTTTTAATATATCCAACTACATGGTTGGTTCACATTTTTCTAAACTATTCACCTAGACCATGTGGGGTTATCTTGGAGCCCAATAAAGGGAGCATTATTGGTGCACAGTTTTCCAAACTGTGTGACCTAAACTATGTGCCATGTATTATTTTCAAAAAAAATAACATTGAAAATAATAAGAATACCCAAACTGTTTTTATTATCTCACCATCCAAATTTAATCAATAACATGCCTAGGAGGGGACCTCAGTTGCACAACATTCCCCACTTCTCCCTTTGATTCTTGAGTATTTCTTCTTCTAATTCAATCATCCAAGATTAGTTTCTCCACTTATCATATTCCTTATTTGTCCTTGTTTTCTTGGTTTCCTTTCTTTTCTATGTCGTACACGCACCATGGTACAACCCTAACCTATAAGGGATGTTTTTTTTCTTTATTGGTTACTAGGGTTCTTAATGGTTGGTTTGAGTCTCGTTCTGATGGAATTCATCAAAGGAGGTGGGTTTCATATCCTTGAGTGAAACCTATATATATATATGCATATATATTTATATATATAAGTACCCACTTTGTGTACATTCACTCATTGCAGTGTGCATATATACATTAGGTTAAGGGGTACTTATATATACATAATGGTTCATGTGAATGTAAGTATAGATTTATCATCATCAAAGGTGACATGTTTTGAGGTAGAGTAACTATGTCCAGGCCTTTAATTCGAAATATATGATTGATTGTTGTTTTAAAAATGTGTGTTCTTATTGTATGAAATGTATATGCTATTTAAATTATTGTGGTTCTTATAAATGTATTTTAACTTTTTTTCCATGTTCTTTTTGAGCTTCAAAAATTGGTTTCTTTGGTTTAAGAATGCTTTCAAGCTTATTTCAAATTTTAAAGAACCTTAGAAGTTTGAATGGTTTTATAAATATTCTTTATCGTGAAAAGTGGAAATTGCAAAAGGTGTTTTGGTCGTGTGACTTTTTGAATGTGACTTACATACATATGAATAGATATATATATATATATATATATATATATATTTGTGTGTGTGTGTGTTCCACCTTTTATCATATTCACTCATGGTGAGTGGAATATGTGCGTTGGGATAAAGAGTTCTTATATATAAATAAATGTGTATATGTTTTATAGGTGGAATGTGGATTAATAAATTGAATGACTCAGAAAAAAATATTTTTTTATAAGGTATTGTTGTTTATTTAAATTGAATAAGATTGGTTGTCATGTTGAAATGTTTTATGAAAATAGAAACCCCTCCTAACATATTCCCTTTAAAATGGAAATGTTTTGTATGTGATATGTGGGTGATTTTCTATATGTTCCAGGTAAAAATTTGTGCTTAGTTTTTTTTAATTGAAAAGGTATTTTTCTTAGGGTGGGATATAAAAGGTGAGAAGGTGGATCTGTTTTGATTAAATAAAGGGATGTTTAAGTATATGTGAGTTTGAAAAAAAAACTCACCTACATTTGAGAAAAACACATGAGAATCTTAGGTATCTAGGTGGGTGGACTAAGGACTAGTAGTTTAAGAGATATGGTTGGGTCATGATCTAGTCTTCCTTGCTATATTTACACAACAACACTAACTAAATGATATTAAGATGACAATGTTGTGGGTACCACTAAAACACTGGAGATGACCTCTTTGTTGACTTAGGCACGAGGGGATGTATTGCTATGTTTAGTCACAAAGAATATGAGGATCCTATAACCCAAATTAACCAATATACTTAGGGATTTAAAATAGTAATTGATTTCATTTATTAACTTTCCAATGTACTATTTTAGAATACTCTGCCTCTTGGTTTATTTTTTATGTCTAAAATGATTGAGAATCTTGATTTACATTCCCCTATTATAGTACCTTATGATATGATTTCTCCTGTATTTTTTTCATATGAAATTTATTTTTCTATTATGTATTCCTTATAATGAATGGATTTATGGAAATTCAATCATTCTTTGGAAATTGATTTTGGAAATCAAAGTAGAAAATGGTTTTTTGGAAAAGCTTTTATGTCACTTTAAAAAATGGTAATAGAAACACCTTAAATTCATATGTTTATATCTTAAAACTAGCATGATTTGGTTTTATCTTTAAAGTTAAGGAATGGGTAATTTTTTCATACTAGGAATTTTAATTACCATTCCTATATTCATTATTATTTTTTCTTCTTCAGGTGGATCTTCGCTTGTGTCACTCTTGGAGCGAACATAGTTCTGGGTTGGTGGTGACATGTTATATCACATGGAGGTATTTATAGATTTATTTCGTTCTTATACTAGTATTTATATTTTTCGTAATATCCATGTTTATTTATTTATTTTTTATGGGTTAAATAATTCCCAATTTATTTTTTTTATGCCAAACACTAGTTTCTAGCTTGGGAAGATTGGTAATGCATATCGGGTCTTGTTGTGTGTCATGTCAGGAGACTGAATTGAAGTCACCCTAGGTTGGTTCATAATATATTTACTAAATAATGTGATTAAAACATAAATTACCAATTTTTAGAAATTTAATTTTTTGAAATAAATTTCATTTCTGAATTAATCGTTGTCAAAATTATCTGATGGGGATTTTTTGTGACTTTTTAGAAATAGTTGAGTGAATAGTGAAGAATGCTAATTTTTGTAAAATTATACTTTTTATTTAAATCAAATAATTTAAAAGTACCATTATTCTTTTTTTAAGTAAAATTAAATAATTTTTATTAATCATAATCTTATTAATTCTATATGTATCATTGTAAAATTTTATTTTGGTATAAGTTCATTTTTAATCTTAAAACGCATGTTTCAAAAAATATTTTGTCATTTAATTTTTAAATTTTATGTTAAAATTACTTTTTATCCCTTATATAATTTTAATTTAATGAAAATTAAATATATTTTGGATTCAACATGTAAAAATTATCTTAGGATGATTTTTTGGGATTTTTTGGGAACAAATTGATTATTTATTGAATAGTATAAAATAGCATTTTTATGTATACTCTAACTTTTATGAAATAAAAAGAAAATAATTAACACATAAACATTTATAAAAACTTTTTATTGAACTAAAATATATATATGTAGTATAATACTTAATTCAGAAATGTAAACTTGAATTTATAAGCCCATGTTTGAAATTTTGAAACAAAAGTTATATTTTATTAAAATAAAAAAAACATTTTTTGATTATTTATCTTTAATTAAGTATCTAAATGATGACTTTTAGTTTTAAGAGTGGATAAAATATAAATTAATCGTAATTTTTCAATGATATACTAAAAAATTATTAGTAATCAGCAATCCTCAAAATCATTTGGCCCAAATGATAAAATAATCAATATTTTAGATCTAAACCCCATTCTCCCCAGGTATAAATACCCACTCACTTTTCCCAAGAAAAAACTTCTCATTCACCTTTACAATACCAATATCTACCCAAAATAGTTTCTAACATCCCTAAAAATTTCCTAGATATTCTATTTTGATCATAATACTATCCCAATAATTCTATAGTAATAAACATATGGATGGTGTCCGAATAAGAGGTATATTTCTTACCCAAGTGTTTTAATATTATTTATTATTATACTTTCTTAAAATATTATATAACCATGATCATATAATAACATAAATATATTAAATATACTGAAATTTTATTATTCTGGTAGAACAACCCTTATTTATCTCATTTACATCCTATGGAAAATGAAAACATCGCTAGTGTGTACATGCGGCTTATCGTCTCCACGTAGCGGTGTAATTTATTTTTAATTACCACTATATTTGGATGGTTATTGATATGGAATTAATGAATATATATGATATTTATGAAATGATTATAAAGATATAAATATAATAAATCATTTACCTTCTTACCCTCCCATCACTTAAAAAATGATCTAGTCTGTCGTGAGTATGTGTAGATTACCACCTCTATGAAGCGATGTGATTTAATTTTCCTAACACCCATTAAAAATGATTATAAATATTTATATATTGAATAAATATTATATTTATATCATGATTAAAATTTTTGATTTTATGTAACCATGATAAAGATGCAAGGACCAAAATGACAGAACCAAAACTTAAATTTAGAACAAAACATTTAACACTCAAGAATGGCTATTTTAATAAAGAAATATTAATAAAATGATATTGAAATGTTATAAATGGATAATATATGATATTTTAAGTATTTATATGACTCTATTATATAATTATGATAAATTTAATTTATTATACAGTATGTTAAAATAATTTTTGAGCAAGTTCTACTTATGGTAAGGGATTCTTGTCTCACTTTTGTTTCTGTGAGACATATTCAATATTCCCCACTTATTTACTTCAATTGGTAAAAATATTTACCCTTTGATATTTTATATCATTAATATATTTATAATAATGGTATTTAAAGTTTAATTTTAAGTTAATTAAATCATGGAGGTTATGATTTAAATGTTACAAAAGCGGTAAGAGTTTATTTCAGAATCTTATCCTTATTCAAGATATCTTGTGTTTTAGTTTCCATTAGGGAAATTATATGATAATTATATATTAAAATCCATATATTTTCTTATAATGTAATTATTCATGGGTTTTTTAATTATTACTTCAATTTTTACCTTATTTATCACTAATAATTTCTAAATGAGTGTTTTTAAGGAAAATCGACTTCATTTTCCTATTCGGACGGGAAATGTTTTTATTCCATGTCCATATTTTCTGTAAAATATTTTGAAGAATGTTTTAAATATTCAATAATTATTTATTAAAGTCATTTTTTCCTTATTTATATTTTATAAATAGTTTTAAATGTATTATTCTTGTCATTTTCTAAATAATGAAATTTTGACGAAAGTTCTGAATAGAATATTTATCTTAATGTTTACCACAAGAATATATTTTATCATCACCATTACTATTATTATTTTTTTGAAGATTAATTTTTATTATTCCTTTATTTTTTTCTAATAAAATGGGTTTCCAAATATTCTATGATTTTTTATATTTTAATATAAATAATTTCAAAATGAAAAGGTTTTTTTCCTCTAGAAATCATGTAGCGTTTTTTTAATAGATTTTCATCCAAATAAGTATTGATTGATGAAAATTATGCTTTAATGGGTATATAATCAATTGATATTATCGACCATATTACCCCGGATGGGTTATGATCATGTTATATTTATTTATTGGGGAAATATTAACATTTCATATGCTAGTTTTTCAATTTGAATGTTTATGATGATTATGTATTGAATTCCTATCCACACCTTTCTTTTGATGAATTCATTGGAATTAGTATGTGATGGGATGGGCTATTTATAGCCCCTCAATGAATTTGGGGTCTCATGATAAAAACTAATTTGGGTATTTTTCATACACCTTACCTATTTATATATGATATCTTATCACAATTACATGTAGTTAAGATTATGATATCTGAAATTATCCAATCTATCATTATGAAACTATTTATTTGTATTCATGTATTAATTTACGTTTCTATGAAATATATAGATTTATTCTTCTTTTATGATATTTATTATGTGGAATATTTGATTATTATTTATCGCTACCATATTATTCATCCATTATTTATTCTATGATATCTTATTTTGTATGATTTCCCTTACTAAGAATCTTATCTCACCCTATTTTAATGTATTTCTATCCCCAGGATACAAAGAAGGGGTTTATGATTGATTTTATGAATTTACTAGAAGAAATAATAATGTTTTTTCTAGAATTTTAAGTCATATTTCAGGTATTTATATGTAATGTGAGAATCGTGTATGTATTTTTTATCCTAAGACTATTGAACTATTTGATCCTTAAAAATAATAACCTTTTTATCTTGTTCCAAATTAGTAAAATGGACAATGGCTTTGAGTTACTAGATTTGGGGTGTTATGATAGATCTTATACATCCCAAATGAATTGTGGATTTTTGTTATAAATTATCAAGAAAATATGAGTGTTTTTCTCTATTTTATGTGAGTGACCCATGTTTGGAACTAAAATGTCACTTTTAAACTAAAAACACAAACTTTGAGTTATACTAGACACACCGTCTTTTGGAATAGAAATTGTTGGATTGCTAAATTTCAAAAATGACTTATGGATAATTTTTCAAAATTATCAATTCAATATGAGTATGTTTTCTTGATTTTGAGTATCTTATAAATGTTTTGAACTAAAATGTCCATTTTAAATAAAAAACACACTTTCAATAATATCAAGAAAAAAAATTCAAATTGATGTGTGGATAATCCCTACAAGTTAAAAAATACGTAAGGTTCATTTTTCAAAATTATAAATAAAAACCAAGGAGGTTTGATCAATTTTCAGTTAGTGGCACATGTTTTGAACTAAAATACAAATTTTAAACTGAAACAAAACTCTAAGTAATATTTCTCACATATTATGTGGGATTCGCAAGAGGTTGGTTAATATAAATAAAACATTACTTTTGAATAATTTTTATGTAGTGTGAATAAAATCAAATCGTGTTTTCTCTGTTTTGAATATGTGACATGTGTTTTAAACTAGAATGTAAATTTTAAATAAAAAACACATTTTCATTCATATTGGATAGATCGTGTTTCAAATTAATGTGCAAATAATTCCTACATGTCACAAATTTTATTTTTCACAATTTTAATTAAGAAAAAAATAAAGTTTTAGCATATTTCTTGGTTTTCAGTGAGTGATGTACATTCTGAACTAAAATTTAACTTTTAAACTAAAAACACACATGTTGAGTCATACTGGGTTCACTGTGTGTTAGATTAACATTTGATTTATTCCCAAACCTCATAAATGATTTGTGGATCATTATCCTAAAGCATTAAGATAATATGTGTTTTTTATTATTTGAGCATATGGTGCATATTTTAAAAAAAATACAAACAATTACTTTCAGTCATACTAGCCACATCATGTAACCTATTGATTTTAGGATAATTTTTACATGTCAAAAATGACTTACAAATTGTTTTTCTAGAGTATAAAGACAATCTTAGTTCTTTTTCTTATTTTTTAGTGAGTGAAACATATTTGGAATTAAAAAATAACTTTATAAATAAAAATGCATAAGTTGATTCATACCATTAAAACTATGTGTTGGATCAATATGAAGCTGATTCAAACACTTAAAAAATTAATTTTCATTTTTATTATGAAGGATGAATAAAATTCAAGTGTAACACCCCAAGATTTTATGGTATTCCCTTTTTTTAATTCAACTTATTCGATAGCATATGAGATTAAAAAATGATTAAATATTATTATAGTTATATCCTAGATGTTGGGAATGGAAAGAAAGAATGAGATTAATTAAATTTTGAAATTATAGATTACATATGTTTATAAAATTAATTCACTGGTTTCCAATTAATTAGAAATAAAAACCAATTGAATATAAAGGATGTATTTTTATAAAAACTATTTCTATGCTCACAATGATTCTTTATATTAATAAATTAAATTAATCGCTATTAGTGAAAGGTATTATTGAAATTTATATATTATATATTCAATCAAATATTTTTACATTCATCCAAAAATATTTTTAGAGGTATAAGATAAGAATAAATATAATTTTTCACATAAAAAGATTGAATATTTTTAAAAGTAGTTTTATCAGCTTTTAATGGCCAAATTGTTTTTTATATAAATTTTGAAAATGTTATAAATTATATTTTAAAAAATAAAAAATATTTTTTAAATCATGATACCAAAATTTATTTTGGTTAAATTTTTGCGGTTTTTATGATAAGTTTCATTCTAGATGAATAGTAATGTGATTGTTGGAATAATAATTTGATGCTTAGGAATAGTATTGTGGGAATTAGAAGAATAACCCTGCCTATTAAATTATAAATAAAATTTAGATATTTTATAAATGAATATATGGTATATTTATATCATGGAATAAGTTGATAAATATTTTGAAAATGATAAATTAAATATTGGTATTTTTATAAGTCGTAAATACTTATTTTCAATTTTATAATTAATATAATGATTTAAAATAAAATATATTTTCACAAAATAGACTCATAAATTAATATGTTGTTTTTTTATGATTATAATAAAATTTTATGCGACCTTAATTAATTTTTCAAAGTGTTATAAAAATAGTTATATTTTAAAAATTGGTATTTTTCGAATAAATGATAATTTTATTTATAAATTAAATTTATCATATTTAAAAAATTATTTTTAATAAAATAATGTTCATTTTTGAATTCTAGATGTCAAAAAATGGTATGGGTAAATTTTTCGTATTTTGCTAAAATACTTGAATTTTTGGTGAATATTAAAATATGATAATTTATGATAAATGAAAAATACATGAATTATTGAGTCATAGGTGATGTATGACTTATTTAAGCTCATAATATTGAAATATTCTTAATTATTTTAATATATATGGTGATAATTCTCAAACTATTCATAGTCATGAGCCAAAATAATAAAAAAAAAATTCAAAAAAACTCCTCTTATCCACTATAAATACCACCCCTCACCACTTATTCTCATCACACCTTCCAAGATGTGAGCCTTTTCCAATTTCTACCCAATACCCTTACCAATAACTTATCTAACGTCCGGGATCCTTTGGTCTCAAAAAAGACCAAACCCAATCCTATAAATGAGGTTCTCAAGGAGGAGAATTCAAGAGGTAAAAATATTGTTTCTTTTCTTTTATTTTGTTTTAAATATCTTTTATTTTCATAACATTCACTCACCTCCATTTCAAAAAGTAAAATGATAACACCAGTATCATTTATATATATTAATTATATAATTTTAATGGAATATCCATCAACAAACTCTTTTCTCTATCTCTCTTTTATTCTATGAAAGAAAACATCGCCCGTTATGTGTCAATTTACTATCATCATGGGCAATGCATTTTCATTTTCCATTAACGACTTCAATGCTTGTCCTAAAAACATTTTTATGGTTAAAACAAATTATAATATATTTATTTCAGACTATTTATTGTTGTGTAACCATTATATATACATGATTTTAATTAATAAAACAAAACTAGTTTGTGATGATTGAGAAACCACCAAAATAATCTAAACGATTATCACTAACGTCTTATCTAATGATTCAACATCATAACAAATAAAAAATGAATTATATATCCATTTTATCTTCTTTATTTTCATTAATAAAATATAACTTCAATTATGGATATCTATTCCCATTTTACGTTTACATCCATACTCATATACATGTAAACATATCATGAAAACCAAGGAAATGAATGCTCTTAAATAATAAAATTAAATCTTCTAACTCATAAAAAAGAACACAAATTAACTTTTAAAAATTATAATATATAAAATACTTGTATAAAATTTTATGAGTAAATTAATTAATGTATTTAATTTGATTATCCAGGACATTAAGTTCAAGTGAAAAACACTTTCGGGCATAAGTTAAGAGTTTCTCATCTCACTTTTATTGCAATGAGATAAGCCTTATTCACCACTATTTCTTATGTGTGATGAATGTAAAATGAAAATTTAAAAATCACATCAATAATATATTTATATTCATTGTATTTAATGTCTTAATTCATGATCAATAATTTTATGGGGTATATGGTTCGACTATTTGGAAAGTGGTAAGGGTTTCTTCCCAAACCTCCATTTTCAATTCTGGTTACGCTTTCTCTCTATTTACCCAAATTTAATTATTCATTACTTTTATATCATTCTTATAAATTCTATTTATATTTTCCAAACTCATATATCTAGATCATTTCATTTTTCTTTTATGTGGAAATGCATGTTTTACAAGTTTCCCTTCTCAATTCTTCAAGATAAGCTAACCTAGTTAAAGGTAACTTCCCGATTTCTTACCCATTTTCAAGTACCATCCATAATCTATTTTAAGACATATTTTTTTATAAAATCGGTAATTTTGTAATTAAGAACTATATTTTTCATTACTGCTTTTTTACCAAAAATTAGGACAAATAAAAATTATTTTTTCCAAAATAACTCTTCATTGCAAAGTAAAAGGGTTATTTCTATCAAGAATTTCTCCTTGATTTTAATAGAGTATTTTCAACTATTTTCAAAACACTACTAATTTTTATGATTTATTGATATTTATCACTAATTATTATCATATACCATATTTTTTTGAATGGTTTATGATTAGTTTTGTTGTGGATGTGTTATCAAGATACAATTCACCATACTACTCAGAATTGTTATTGATTATGTTTACATATTGGGGAAGGTTATTTACATTTATTTTGTATATGTATTTTCTATTTAACACCATTCATATGGGAAATTAATTGGACTTATTAAATTAGGTTTTGGGCCATCTATATCCCCACGATGCATCTGTAGGATACATGAGACAAAACTGCAATGGATTTTGGCTGATACCTTGACCATTTATTTTTAAGTGTCTTGGTTGAGGCCTTGACTGTAGGTTTATGATTTCTAACATATGAATTCCCTCATTATTATTATTAATTGATTATCCATGTGAATATGAAACTATTATAATATAAATGGTTAATATTCTTTCTCATGTGATTTTTTATGGAATTTTTTATTCATATTTTATTCTTGCCATATTATTCTCAAGTTTATGTTTTAATGGAATGAGTTATTATTTATTCACCATGCATTATTGTTTAAAATATATTATATTATATTACTTACACTTACTTAGAATCTACTATCACACCATTATTATGTTTTATTTTTTCCCATGATGTGATGATATATATTACGAATAACTTGTAGGGATAAACTAGGAGTTTATGGGTGTTTCCAATTGAGTTTCTATATTTTTTTTATTTGAAGATATAATGTAAAACTTATGTTTGTATCTTTTTTACAGAACAACCAAACTCTTTAGTCCTTAAATATTTTAATTATTTGTTAATTATAATAATGTAATTAAATAAGGTATCATTTTCGGGCAACTGGGGTTCGGGTCTTTACAATTGGTATCAGAGAAAGTTTAGTAGAAAACAAGGAAACTGGATTTAGAAATAATTTATTAGGGGAAACCCCTAAGATATACTTTAATGATAAATATAGAATAACATAATATAATATTGGTAAGGTATAGATTATTTGGGTCTTCTGAGAAATACATCCTTGTCTGGATGCTACAAGTGAATGTGATTCTAAAACAAATATACCTAAGGGTAACAACTCTGAAAAGGTGTCCCAAGCTTGACTTGGGGTAACCTGCTACATGACAACATGCCTTAATGCACATCGTTTTTGACACTCTCAGGGGATATACTTAGGATAATTCAAATTTTCTTTACAAACCATTATGAAGAATTTAAAATTAAATTTCTCCCCAAAGAAACCTTTTTTATGATTATAATATTAGCTATGCATAAATTTTCAATTTACATTATGTGTTTTTCTAGTTCTATATTATGCATTGTTATTCATAACCTAATTTAAGGTGTGATTTCTATTAGAAATGGAACCTTGAAGAAGGAATGAGAACCTCTCTAATACAAATTATCTAAAATGTAAGAATAGTCATATATTTTATGGTCTAATGCTGATATTTTTATGGGAACTAGTCACCAAAAAATTCTCATCATACAAGGATATAGTATCATGTGATATCAAGATAGATAAATAATTATGAAATTTTTAGGACTTTTAAATGATGTAAGAGAATAAGAGGAGGATATTAAAAAATATGGATAAATGAAAGAATATAAATAAGTATTTTACCACATGTGATAATTGTGGAAAGATACACCCTGGTACTTGCTCAAAAGGAATATGATTTTTATACATATGTAGAGATAAAGGCCATCCAGCTTTTTATTTCAAGAGTAAGAAAAAGGTTTCCAATGTGAAATGCTTCAACTGCAAGGAGATGGGACCCCATGTATATCAATGTCCTTAGCAACAAAGCAATATATCCCTAAAGGGGATAATATATCTTGGTCAAGCCTATGATACTAATGTAAGTGAAGAGGAATGATTATTATTCCTGTGTTTGGATATAATAATTATGAGTAATTATCAAAAATGTTATTGTAATAATAATCATGAGATATATATAAGGATTGTACTATAGTACTTATTCTTTATGAAATTGGAAGCATGTGATGATTAGCACCAGTAATCAGAAGGAGTTATTATTTTTTATGTTAATCTTATTTAAAAAACACTACATGGGAAATATAATGATAAATATTTTCTTTATTTTGAGATATTAAAAAATAGATTTTCGGGGATAGTATTGGTGACCATGAAGATGGTTAGTGATTTTATGGTTTATATTTTCCAAGAATTATTAATTTTTTGGATTTAAGGTATTTACTCATGGAAGAATACATATTTCATAAAGGTTTAAAGGATATAAACATATTTATATATTTTGTATGTGACAATAAGAGATACATTATTTGTGGAATCTTATGTTAAGATAATTTTAGAAATTTAGTAAACATCCATCAGAATTTTTTATCTTTGAATTTGGATAGAATTGGTTTTGATTAGTCCAAAGTTTAAATATTTATTGAATAGATTAAGGAAATTATTGATGAATATTAAAGTATGATTTATCATATTGGATAACCTATGATAACCATTTTTATTTTATTAAAATTTTAAAGGTTGAAGGACTGAGATATGAACCATATGATTTGTTAAAAGTGATTTAGGTATGAAAACAACATCTTGAATATCCACCTTTTGGTTTAAGAAATGAAGCATAGATAGATAAAATCATAACTAAAGGTTTAGATTATGAAATTTAAAGGAATCGGGTAAGTTTATTTTCTCAAGTGCTTCTATGAATAGTATAAGAAACTCTCAATAATATGAAAATGATTTTAGAACAAAAACATCATCCATTTAATTTTCCTTCTGAGAAATCTATGGTCTTTAATCTGGTCACAAATTTATAATTTTGTGATGGTGGACTTTATAATGGCTATTTTCTCTATCACTCCCCATCAAAACATGATAGTTATATATTTTCTATGTCTATATTTTCATGAATATTCTCTTATTTTTGAATCTTAGTTTTGTGTTGACCTTCACATTTTTCTTTTACACTTTTGGAAAAAAGTTATGTAATCCTTTTTTAATGATATGGGGTTTCCATAAAGTAATTTTTATGTATAAAACTCCGATTTTTGTAATTATAATTTCAAATTTTGAGGATGGAATTTATTGTAAGAGGGGAGAATGTAACACCCCAAGATTTAACTGTATGCCCCTTTTTTAAATTTAACTTCTTCAGTAGTTCATGAGCTTAAAAATAATTAAGTATTATTAAATTTTTCTTCTAGATTTTTGTAATGGAAAGAATGAATGATATTAAGTAAATTATGAAAATATAAAATACATAGTTTTAAAAAATTAATTCATTGGTTACCAATTAATTATAAAAGAAAACCAATTGAATGTAAAGGGTGTATTTTTATAAAAACTATTTGTATGACCATAATGAAATTTTATATTAATAAATTAAATTAATCACTATTAGTGAAATATATTAATGAAATTTATATATTATATATTCAATAAAATATTTTTACATTCATCCAAAATATTTTTAGAGGTAGAAGATAAGAATAAATCTAATACTACACATAAAGAGGGAATAATTTTTTAAACTTATTTTTTTCCACCTTTTAATGTCCAACTTGTTTTAAATATAAATTTTCAGACTTTTTTAATTTATATTGGACAAAATAACCATTTTTTTAAATTTTAATTTCAAATTTTTCTTTGGATAAATTTTTTGGTTTTTCTCATAACTTTCAATCTTGATGAATAGTTATGTGACTGTTGGAATAATAATTTCACTATTAAGAATAGTATTGTGGCCATTAGAATAATAAAATCACCTATTAAAGTATAAATAAAATTTAATTATCATATAAATAAAAATATGGTATATTTATATCAGGGAATAAGTAAATAAAAATTTTAAAAATGATAAATTATGTATTGGTATTTTTAAAACTCAAAAATATTGATTTACAATTTTATAATTAATATAATGATTTAAATGAAATTTTATTTTCATAAAATAGGCTCGTGAATTAATATTTTGTTCTCTTGTGATTATAAAATAATTTTTTGATATCTTAATTAATTCTTCAAAGTGTTACAAAATCAGTTATAATTTTAAAATATGTATTTTCAAAAAAATGATGAATTTATCTAAAAATTAAATTTATCATATTTAGAAAAATATTTTCGTAAAATTTAGTTCATTTTTTAATTCTACATATCAAAAAAAAATTAGGGTTAATTTTTTTATTTTTATAAAATACTTGAATTTTTTGTGAATAGTATAATATGATAATTTGTGATAAATGCAAAATACCTGAACTATTGGGTCATGGGTGATGTAGGGATGATGTAATCATATAATATATAACTAACCCTAATTATTTAATTATATTTGGTTATAATTTTCAAATTACTCATAGTCTTAATCCAAAATAATAAAGAAATGAATAAAATATTCAAAAAACACTCCTCTCCTCCACTAAAAATACCACCCCTCACCACCCCTTATCCTCACACCTTCCAAGATTGGATCCTTGTCAAATTTCTACCTAATACAATACCCTACATTCAAGAGCCTTTGGAATCAGAAAATTACCAAAACCAATCCCCTCAAGACATTTCTCGAGGAGAATTCAAGGGGTAAAAATCCTCTTTTTTTTCTTTTATTTTCATTTCAATTTCTTTTATTTTCTTATACTTACCTCATATCCACTATTCAAAGTGAACTGATGAATCTAGTATCATTTATATATTTTAATTATATCATGTTAATGTAATATCTATGATCAATCTACTTTCTCGTTCTCTTTTATTCAATAAATGTAAACATCACTCGTGATGCGTTATGTTACCGACATCATAGACTATGAATTTTTTTTATCCATTAATCCCTTCAAGGCTGGTCATAAAATAATTTTTGTGGTTAAAAAATATTATAATATATTTATTAAATCCAATTTATTTTTATGTAACCATTATACATACATTATGTTATTTAATAAAATAAAATTAGTTTGTGATGGTCAAAAAACCGCCAAAATAATCAAAATGATTATCACTAATGTCGTATATAATGATTCATTTGAAACAAAAATATCCAAATGAATTATAAAAAAATTAATCTTATATATGTTAATTATTAAAATATAACTTTAATTCTAGAAATCAATTCTCATTTTACATTAACATCCATACTCATATACATGTAAACCTATCATGAAAACCAAACAAATGAACGCTCCCGAATGAGAAAATTGTATCTTATAACTCATAAAAACATTATAAATGAACTTAATAAAATTATAAAAAAATATAAAACATATATAAACTTTTATAAATTAATTAATTGATTGATTTAATTTTATTATATATGACATCAAGTTCAAGTGCAGAACACTTTTGTACATAAGGTAAGGGTTTTCTCATCTCACTTTTATTTTTGTGAGATATGCCTTATTCACCACTAGTTCTTCTGTGTGGTGTATGTATACTAGAAATTTATGTATAATATCATGAATATATTAATATATATGGTATTAAATTTCTTATTTTATGATCAATAATTTTATGGTGAATATGGTTCAACTATTTACAAAGTTGTAGGGGATTCTTCCCAAGCCTCCATTTTCTATTTGTGTTACGTTTTCTCTCTCTTTACCCCAATTTAAATCTTAATTAGTTTTATAAAATTCGTAATAATTATGTGTATTTGTTCCATAATCATATATACAGATCATTTAATATTTATTTTAAGGTGAAATACAAGTTTTATAAGGTTCTCATCTCAATTCTTCCCGATAAGAAAACCCGGTTAAAGGGAAAATCCTGATTTCCTACCCATTTTCAAGTGTCATCCATAATATGTATTGAGGCACCATTATTTTTAAAAAATAACTACTTTTTTCATGAAAAACAATATTTTTTCATTACTGGTTTTATATAAAAAATTATGACATATAAATATGATTTTTCAAAAATAACTCTTCTTTGTAATGTAAAAGGGATGTTTCTCTAAAAAATATTTAATGATTTTATTAGAGTAATTTCATATACTTCAACCCCTCTATTTAATTTTATGATTTATTAAGATTTATACCTTATTATTATCATCTAAAATATTTTATTGAATGGTTTATGATCAGTTTGACTGTGTATCTTCTATCTTGATAACATTCACCATACTACTCAAGATATTTATTGATTAAGTTAACAGATTGGGGAAAGTTATTTACATTTCATATGTATATAATATTTATGTTTAACCCCATTCATATAAAGAATTATTTAGACTAATTGGATGATTTTTGGGGCCCTATATATCCCCTTTATGCATTGTTGGGTCTCATGAGACAAAACAAAAATGGATTTTGGCTGAGGCTTTAACCATTTATTTTCAGGCCTCTTGGTCGAGGCCTCGATGGTATGTTTATGATGTCCATCATATGAGTTACCTCATTATGATTAGTAATTTATTATCCATTTAAATATTAAACTATTATAATATCCATGGTTAAGCCTCTTTCTCATGATATTATTTTTATGGCATTATTTATTATGATTTTATTCTTGTCATATTATGTTCAAGTTTATATTCTAATGGATTGTGTTATTTGTTATTCACCTTGAATTGTTGTTTATATTATCTTACATTGTATTACATAAACTTTATGATCATCTATACTCACCCGTTTCTTATGTTTTATTTTTCACCAGGAGGCAAATATGTATATTTTTAATTACTTTTAGTGTTAAACTATGAGTTTATGGGTGTTTCCAGTGGAGTTTCTATATTGTTTTTCCTTTCAAGTTGTAATGTAAAACTTATGTCCATATCTTGTTTTCCAAAATATTAAACAATTCTGTCCTTCAGGATGTGACTTCCTTTTCTATTATTCAAATGTAATAAAGTAAGGAACTAACTCTTGGAAAATGTGTATGGGGTCTTTACAAAGAGTGTTTTCTCGGTCATGAGTATGTGATGCATATATTGAACTAAAATGTAAATTTCAAATAAAATACATGAATTTTTTGTCTTACCATCCATACCATGTGTTTAATTTATATTTTATTTATTCATACACATCAAAAAGGGATTATGGATCATTTTTATAAAGTATCATGGAAATAAGAATTTGATTTATTAATTTTTAGTGAGTGATGCATGTTTTGAACTAAAATGTCACTTTTAAACTGAAAACATGAACTATGAGTAATATAGGGAATAGTGTATGTCATATTGAGGTAAATTTAATTCATGCATATCAAAAATGACATATGTATCTATTTCCTAATGTATCAAGAAAATATGAGTGTGTTTTATCATTTTTCAATGAGTTATGTATCTTTTAAAATAAAATGTCACCTTTAAACTACAAACACACATTATGAGTAATATTAGAAACATCATTTCTTGGATTGACATATAATCTAAAAATAAAAAATGAATTATGGATCATTTTCATGAATTATCCTGAAAATTTGAGTTTGTTTCTTTATTTTTAGTTAGTGGTTAATGTTTTAGAATAAAATACCACTTTTAAACTAAAAATACATTCTTTTCATCATACCAGGAATACCATGAGTCTAATTTACATATAATTTATTCCTAAATGTCAAGAATTAATTATATATCATTTTTATAATGATTTTGGGATCATTTATGTGATGATTTTTTTGAATTAAGATGTCAATTTTAAATAAAAGCATGAAATTT
Organism: Viscum album; assembly: GCA_963277665.1. NCBI lineage: Eukaryota > Viridiplantae > Streptophyta > Magnoliopsida > Santalales > Viscaceae > Viscum > Viscum album. The sequence continues at coordinate 683,957,011 of OY728151.1, forward strand.
TTATGATACTGAACATACCATATGTTGGATTGACGTGTGATTGATTCCTACATTTCAAAAATGAATTATGAACCATTTTCTTAATGTATCATAAAAATATGATTGTTTTTTCATTTTTTTAGTGAGTTAAACATGTTTTGAACAAAAATTTCTCTTTTAAATAGAAAAATGAACTTTGATTCCTACCAGCTACATTATATGTTGAATGGAAAAATGGTTGATTACTATATAGTAAAAATGATGTGTAGATTATTTTTAAGAAGTATTGAGACAATATGATCAAAATCTTCTAGGTCCTAAGTATGTGATGTCTATTTTGAAATAATTGTAAATTTTATAGAAAACACACACACTTTACCTCATATTGGACACATAGTGATGTATTGAAATGTAAAATAATTCCAATATATCAAAAATGACATATAGATTTTTTTTATTTAATTACAGAGACAATATGAGTGTGTTATCTTAGTAAAACACATTTTGTTCTCACTAACATGTTATTAAAATTGAATATACCTAAAAGAGAATAATTTTAATCACAATTTAACATGAAAAATAAAATAAAGAACAAAACACTCTATGGAGATAATAAATAGTACCTAAATGTGCCATCCTTGTTGAATAAATTGTAAAAAATGGATTTTCACAAAGAATTTTGTGTCTATGAAGAGAAAAAAAGTCCTCCACAAAGATTTTATAGTAATTTTATACACTAAAACCATCACCCCTTTAGAATATCACTTCAATTCAACTATATTAGTTAGGAATTCCTCAATTTTGTTCTTTACTCTAGATAAATTCCACACTATAAGTGTTTAAATGAAGTGGGATTATGAAGGAGAGATGATTATAGCATTGACGAAGGACCCTAAAATCATTTGGATTGATTTTTTTCTCTTAATGTGCATGAAATTATTATATAAAGACCATAAACTATGTATAGACTCTATTCATACATTTCACAATAAAATAAATGGTCATATTCCCTATTAAAATGTAGATAAAACAGATCTTCATGATCTCTATAAACTAAAATAAAACATACATACGTGATATAAAATCACCTCTTCATGATGTCCACAAACATTATGAAACCATGTATTCTACCCACTCATTTCTAAACAAATCCACTTCCAATTTTGAAAACATGGACATAATAAATTCCTAGTAAACTAAAACAAATATGAATAAAAAAAATTATAAATAACATTTTCAATGAAATTTTAATTATCATCATCGATACCTCTTCAGGGAAGCTAGTTTTTTTAAGGAATGTGATATGTTTCATAAATTTTAAAACATAATAACCAAAATCATTAGAATTTATTTATTTTAGAAACTATAGAATCATTGATAAAAATAAGTAGTTGGTTTTCATATATGTTTTGATAATTAAATATAATCAAATATAACCTAATAATCACCCATTAATATAAGTAAATAGGCTTTTGTGATTATAGGTTATCCTTATACCAAGATTTTTATGGTATTTAAACTACATTGTATCATGAAAATTTTTTCATTAAAACATAATGTTAAAATTATAATTTGATGTTAATTTATAAATTATTAAAAGTAGTGTATTTCAAATTGATAAATAACATCATGTGTGGTCTATTTTTTGGATATCCATGGTTTGGATCTAAAAATATAAATATTTAGGATATCTAAATCGATTTTAATGAGCATATAATGATTCCTAAAAACAACAAAAGTCTATGTAATCAAGGAAATGAAAATATATTTTATATTTTTAGACTGTAGTGTTTTATCCATAAATTTTGTGTATAAGAAGTGTTTTTCATCTATAAGTTTCCTTTAAAAAATTTTGGCAAGTTTCTCCACAATTATTGAAATTTTATCCTAATCTAGTGAATTTTTTTCTGTAGAAGTTATGTAGTGACAAAGGAATCTAAATTTTTTTTCATAGGATTTTCCTTTCTTATAGTAATGATATATGTTCCTATAAAATTGAATAGTATTTAATAGTAATTAACATATTAGATCAATTATTGGATGAAACAATTATGAAAATGTACCTCGTTTATACATTCATGATTTTGGATCCCATTCATTCATGCTTGAGAATTTAATTTACACTCGAAAGACCAATCATATATTGAATGATTTATCCATAAATTTGTTCTTTGAATTTAATTTAGGTAATATTATTCTCATTGAATTTTGTATCTTCATGAACCTATAATGATAATAATATTGGGGGTTGAATTAGTGGGTTAAAGGTAATATCAAGAGTTATTTTTGATTTATTGAATGAATAATGATGCTGATAAATGCATTTTTTATGGTTTCTCTCATAGGGAGAGACTTCTATCAGCTTCACTTTCTTCCATTGAAGGAAGAAAACAGGATAGTTACCCTTTGGTGCAATGCTCTTCTAGCATAGCTCATCTTTCTAGTATGGCTCATCTAGAATAATGATATCCTCACTAACGAGTGTATCAAACAATCTGGTATCCACACAGTGTCATAGGGCTCCTACTATAGGATATGGGATGAAGAATATACAACTCACCGTTTTTAAAAAAAATATTGGGATTAGATTGCTTGGTCTTCCATTGGTTAGTTCATAGGAATGTCCACCCAACCGATGTCTACAAACTCTTTCTTCTCCATGTGGTTTCAAGGGGTGGAGTCCAACAATGTTGAGACCAAGGCTAGAGTTGTGGTTTTTATGATGGGATGTTGGGTGATATGGTGGGCATGGAACCAAGTTCGTTTTGATAACACGTCATGTACGTAGTGAAGTTTGGATTGTAGAATCAGTTGCATGTTACTTTACCTTTCTCATCATTTCAGTGAATGGAAGGGTTCCCCCATCTCTTAGATTTTTCAGGAAGAGGAATGCTCTGTAACTCATTCCCATGTTTCCCTAAGAGCACTCGGTTAGTTTGTTCCCTCATGGGTAAGGCATTAAATTAAACTCAGATGGATCCTATTCTATGGGTAGCATGTGTGGAGTAGGGGTGGACTATGACACTAAGGAAAATGTCATTCTTTCCTATAATGATTTTTATGGGTCTAGAGATTCTGTTCAAGCCGAGGTGAGGTTGGCTCTAATAGGATTAGAGTTATGCAACAATCATAACCATGATCTTGCTACAATTGAGATGGACTCCAAAATTATACACTCCATCCTGATTTTTTAGTGCGAAATTCCTTGGAATATCATTTATCCTATCAGAAATTCCAATGGATACATAAAAAATAACATGGATGTGCTCCACACATGGCATGAAGGTAAAACATTGGTTGGATTTATTGAAGCTAAAGCCCTATAAGGTACTTCTCCCACTTGATTCTCCAACATGATTGACATTCTGCCAGAAGGGATGGACTTGGTATGAGGGAATTCACCTAGAATCCGTTATTTTAGACCTCCTTATATTTCTCTATTTGTTTTATAGCCTTCCCTTATTTAAAAAATAATAATATTATGTGTACTAAAATTTTTCAGTTCATATTTTTTTTTATTAAATCATAATCATTTTGTAAAAAAAAGTAAATCCAAAATGACATAGCTTGTTATTTTTATGTATTTTTACAAGATTACATAGTCATGCTATGATTTTTCCAATAGAAATTTTGATCGTGTGAAAATACATAACATCAAGTGGAACAGGTATCTTGACATTAGGCTTGTGATCTATGTGAATCCCTACTCCCAAGAGATCTTTTGAAAGTTGTTTTTTGTATAGAATATCTCCTCGTATATTTTGTACACTAAATCTATCATAACAAACATTCTATCGGTATATGTCTGATTCAAATTTCATATAAATAGTTATGAAAATATATATTATATAAGATAAGGAAGGAATTTGAGGGGAATATATAACTTCAAAAATAGGGGTGGGTATTGAAGGAGATATGCCCTTAATCCATATTTATATGTGATATATTTATGGATTGTATATCATCTTGCATGAAAATTAAAATTTTCATGCATTGGGTATACTATTTTGTGTGTGTTTGGTAGATGAAAAATTATCCACCAAGGCTGTCATTTATAAAAACTAATTCATAAGATGAAATAATGAGGGAGTAAATTCATATGATGAATTTATATATTCCTGAACTAGCCATGGTATTTATTCATTTGTTTCAACACATGAATAAATGAGATATAATTTAAGGAGTGTCCTTAATTGACTATTTCAACTAGTTTAATGTGATGGAAGTGTGTGTGTGTGTGTGTGGATGGTCATTCTTGGAAAGAAATCTCTTAAATGAGATGCTCTCCATTATTATGTCTTTGTATATAATATTCTAGAACATTTTGAATGGATGAATAATATCATCTGATAGTTAGATTATTTTTCACAACCCATGGATATACTAAAAAGGTGGGAAGCCTTTATTTTCCTCTTTGTGATCTCTCTCAAGCTCATCCAAATGAGAACAATATTGATGTAGTTGATCTTTGGTGTAAGGTATGCTAGATTTATAATATTTAATCATTTTATAATTTTACATCGTTTCATATTATCTTTAATGGAGATATTAAAACAAGGTTTTAATATATTTTTATTCATATGATAATTATTATTAGACTCTAACTAAACCATTCAGTGGTATCTAAAGGATCGATGCATATGTTTTATAAAAATTTCGATGAAATAAAGTATAAAACATAAAAACATAAATACATTTTCATTTTTTGGAAGTTCAGTTTTTAAAATGGATTATCAATACATAGATATTCAACATAAAGTTAACTAATGTGTTATATTTATAAATATGGTTTGTGTAAAGGTATTCATGTCATTGCCCTTTTTAGATCAATGTAATAAGGGTAATAGGGAGTTAACCATTATATGTAGGGGTTTATGAAAGGGTCGTCTTACCTTACCATTATGTAGATCAATCAATGTAAGGGTCGTCGTAGCTTACACTTACATGTAAAGGTATCTACAACCTAAATTTACACAAATAGGATTTTCATAAAGGTCGCACAGAGTTACCCTTATGCAATTCAACCTGCATAAGTATTGTCTTATCTTTCATCAAAGAATACATAAGGGTTATGTGAGACTTACCCTTACATAAAGTGGATATGTAAAGGTAATGTAATGTTTTAATGATTTACATAAGGGTACATTTTTTGTCACCCTTACGTTAAGAGTTCATGTAAATGTAATATCTTCTATACTATTATGTATCATATGTTATGTAATGGTCATAGACATCTACCCTTAAACAATGGCTCTAGAACTGATCTTACCCTTACACAGAGTGTATGTGTAGGGGTAGAGGGTGTATACACTTATACATTATATTTATTCTTCATAATGTAAATAAAAAATATTTTATTTTTTTAATCCTTAAATGATTTTTTTTGTTTATAAAATGTTTATCAATCATTATAAAAGGTATTCATTGGATATTTTAATTTATAAAAGGTTTATAAATCAATTAATTATATTTTTTTTATAATTAATTAAGTTCTTGTGAAAAAATTTAATCTAAAATATTAAATGTTAATATTTGAAATACCTTTTACAAAAATTATACGTAAATTATAATGATCTAAAAATAAAAGTGTTTATTTAGAATTCATAAGATATAATTTATAAAGGGTTATAAATTATGAAATAAGGACTAAATATTAAATTTTTATATTTAAATTAATAATTGTTCCAAATTAATTATTTTGAATTATTCATGATAAAATGGTTCCTTATTTGGATATTATTTAAGCCACATAAAAAAGTGTTTTGATGATTGATATGATCATGGTTTAAATAATATTAAATTTATGATATTTTGATAATGTAAAATTTTTACATAATTTAATTGTAAATTATTTATAGTTCATAAAATATCAAATATTTAATACGGAAATTTTATATAGTGGTAAATATGAAAGATTTCATATTTGAATGAATATAAAATTTTTAAATAAAAAATTATGGGATGTCCATAATGTTAGAGGTAAAATTATAAAATGTTTATAGATTTTATTTATGAATTTTTTATAAATAGTTATCTCATGTTTAGATATTTAAATTATTCATTTATTTAATTTTTATTCCCTTGTAAATTAATGTTTAGTAAATTGTTTAATAATGTGAATATTATGTGTGATTTAATTTAAAATATTATACACCTTCTAGGATAGATACTTTCATTACATTCTATGATTGACTCTATAAGGAATTTTGTTTTTCATCTACCATGACCTCGATTTTTAAATTAAGTTATGAGACTGATTCATATTGTTTGGTATATTTTGTGTATATTTTTTGTTTGAGATATCACGAATTGAATTATATATTGAGTAATGTCTCCCTGGGTAGAGGGACTTGGGGTCAGACTACCTACTTACCTGGAGGCATGTTCCATTTCTAGGAAAGTGAATGGGGTTATCTATATGTTTCTTTGGGATTACTCATTTGTATATTTTTAATATAATATAATTTTAAACCTTTAAATTAATTTTTCATAAACCTTATGCATATTATGTAGTCATTCTAAGTTTGTGTGGATAACAAAAACTAGTGGGTTGGGTAAATAGATACACAACAATATGGTTTGGAAATATTGTTTTGGAGGAGGTAATATGATTCCAAACTAAAATACTTAAATAAAGAATACATAAATGGGAATAACATGAGACAATATGGTGAGATTAAAAATACCCTTCAAATTATAATTATTATATTCCTTTCAAATAGGAAATTTTCAAAACATCAATCACCTAAACGGGTAGGTTATATCATAGCAGGATGCCCCAAGATTATCTTGGGTCTAGAAAGAAAGTAAAGGGTGAAATTGGATCCTACTTAGGATGGTTATTATATATAATGGTGCCCCTAGGTTTTCTTTTTTAATATGTTTTTTACGTTGGATTTAGGTTTCACTTTTCTCGGATAACCATAGAAGGATACTAGAGGAATGAAGTTGAGTTTATCCATATAATCGATTAGACAAAGGGTTTTTTGATCAACTATCCAAGAGTTATATATGATATTATAGGGATGATTCCCTACCTAAATAATAAAGTGATGATAGAAATTCCCTAGAAATTCATTACTAAATCAAATATATTTCATGGACCACTAATGGATGTGATGAATATTTAAAGGGGGTTATCATTTTAGTGGATTTCCATTTAATTAACTCCCTTATTGAGTGGTTATAAAACATGGTGATCATTTTATAAAATCTTTTATTATAGATAAATAACATCGTTAGTACTAAGATAAACTATGTAATAAATACTTGATAAGGAGAAGCTTAATGTAAGCAACACCTTATACTAGAAACTTAAAAAATCTTAAGAAAATTGGTGATTTAAGAAACTTTTTAAGGAAATTTATTTGTGTCAAAGAAATTACTTTCTTGGTAACCATGTGTAGAAATTTTTAAAAAGTGAATCTAGAATATTTTGGAAGCATAGAGTGATTATTTCATGGTTTAAAAGGTGTTAAATGAAAAATTACCAAAGGATTCTTAGTCTCTTCTCATGTACTCAATATTATTGGGTACATCATTTTTAATCTCCTGTATTCAATATGGTTGGGTAATTAAAACAATAGTCATTATTATTTAATATTTTTAATGAATTTGGGAGACTAAAATGGATTGTTATGGCTAGGGAATTCATACTATTTTAATTTAAGGAAATGTTCTGAAAATGTGAATGAATTCAAGAAAAGTTTACCTGCTATTATAAAATTGTTGAGAATTTATAAACTAGGTAAATGATGTTAGGATTATGGTATTGTATGGAAATTACAAGTGTGTAAAAGTGATAAATCAGAATAAGAAAAGTTATTTGAATTTTCCAATAATGTTTCTTCAATAATCTAATTATAATGTCCCACCCTTGCACACCATACAACTAATGGTTAGACCGATTCACCACATGACCCTAGGAATGACTCCTTTTATGACAGAGGTTGTCGACTAGCAATAGCGGTCTAAGATAGTACAATGGGGAGACTATAACCCCATATTAGAGTGTGAAATAATGAATAAATAGTAAAATATCATCCATGAGAATAAATAATCAGAGTATAAAAAAATAAGTAGACATAAAATAATAATATATGAAATAAAATAAAGGCTTAAAGAGCCATGATATACAAATAACAATCTACCCACTCGATTGGTTGTAGGTACGTGCAAGAATAAAAAAAGGGATCCACTACCTCACGGATCTGAACCACATCTAGTATATTGATACCATCCCAGTTATCCTAGTTGATCACACTATCATGAGACCCTTCCCAACCTGGGCATGCAATCAAGTGATCGTCTGGTCAGGTACCTAGGTGTAGTGGTGGCCTGAGAAGGGTGTGAGTAAAACTCAATATGCCACCACCAATAGGTTCTAAACAAATCCAGTATGTGTATATAGTGTATGTAATCAATGATAAAAAGGGGTTTAAATTTAATAAAATTAATAAAAAAATAAAATAAACCTGATGAACATTATGTTCCAGGATGAAACTAGAGGCCAGACAAACCTAATTTAGTACATGTCAGATATCTTTAAGCACATAACAAAACCACATCAACCATAAACACAACTGACTTCTTTGGAATGATGTTAGGTATCTCTATTAAGTGGTGGATCCTCAACCATTAGAGCAGATTGTCTATACCATGTTTCAAGTAACTCAATGGGATCTATGTGAATTCACATTCTAGGGTCTCTTATGTATTCCTAGGGAACAATATCATTCCATGGGGAAATTAACCATCACATATTAGGAACCATGTGAATTCTCATATTGGAGTTTCTTAAGTCTCCCCATAGTGAAATACCATTCCCAAGGGGAAAGTAACAATATTGTATTGGGATCTATAAAAATTCTCATGCTAGATTCCCTTAGCTCTTCACAGGGTACAATACCACGACAAGGGGAAAGTAATCATCTCAAGCATTGGGTTCTCCTGCACCTAAATGAACCATTTCTACCATGCCTCGTGATATGGTGGTCAATCCCTTAGACATACTATTAAAAAAATATCACATACAAGAATTACAAGTACACCATTTATAATGATTAATATTTCATGACTAGTTGGTTAATTTATCTTTTTAATTAACCAAACATGCATCCTCAGTTGGTAGATTCACCAGGGTTAAGAAGAATCATTGAAATTAAACCACATTGGGTTTCCATTTATCTCAAACCACATATCAATACAAGTTGTTTAGTTTATCCAATTATTAAATAAAAAATCATTCATTATCATTTCATAGATTCTCTTGTCTAGGATAAATCTTCAAAAGTAAAATTAAATTTAAGAGACACATATATGTTATCGAGATCAATTCCTCTACTTACAAATTTAACAAGCCATTTATTTATTTTCATTTAGTTTTCCATTATCATAAAACACATGTTATTCCATGACATAAATTCACAAACTAAAATAATTCACATGGTTAAGAAAATATAACCAATATGAATTTATTCATGATATATAAGGTTATTCTAATTTATCTCCAAACTAGTGTTATGGGTTAGAACACCCATTAGGTGACTATAATTCCAAGACACAATGCCAACAAATCCTATAAGGTCATATAGGGGATAATGTTTAATATTTCATCAAATTAGTGGTTACCAATTCCATTTAACTACACACATAGTATTCCAGTGAATTTACACATATTTTATAAACTATAACAATAATAAATAGGCAAGAGGGAGTTGTTCTAGACAACAAAACTCAAATGAAGATAAATACCTGACATGAAATACCCAAATAATTTTTCTGAAATTCCCAAATATAATTGAACATTCCTTAAATTCTATGGGTTTTGTACCACATTGCCTATTCAGGATAATGAAAAACCACCCCTAAAAGGTCCAATACAATCATCCAATACTAAATGAGGAAAAATTCATATTGCATGGAAATAAAACAACATCCAATTTAATATAAATAAATTGTAAAAACTAAAAATAGAAACCCAAAAACATACCATTAATATATTTTCCTTCAACAAAATGCATTTATCAACATGGGATACCCTCTCAACATGCACATCTAAGATCTCATCATCCTCAGAGAAATACATCAAGATTCAGTGGAAATCACCATCCAATTTCTTCGATGAAATCATGTCCTGAAAAAATATACAAAGTGTATTTTTAGGATAAAATTATAATTTGATGGATCCAAAATTATATAATTAATTTAGAATAATACATCAGAATTTATGGTTCTTCAATCAGAAAAGGAATGAGTTCATAAGAGCCTTCAGAATCCAAGAGCATTTCCTCCCATCACTTTCTACATAAAGTATTTGAGGGAGATAAAAATTTAGGTTTTTTAAATAATTATTTCTACATAAAAAGTCTTCTAAATCCATACAAGGTAGTTCACAACATGAAAAATTAATTAAATTCTAGAAATATTTGGGGAAATAGGTTTACTAGGCACATCTCACATGTGCCATAGCATGACACGTATTATCATAAAGTGAAATTTATGGGTTTTTTTCAAAACCATTTTTCAAGACGTGAATCATTATGGCCACACACCATAAAACATATTCACATCCTAAATCATATTGACAATGTGAATGGCCTCCTAGGGTTGTTTCTAGCTGCTTGTCTTGTCCATTATTCCTTCGGACTTCACCTAAACCCCCAAAACTTCCACCAAAACATAAGGATCATCTGAAAAATTACCTTTTAACATTAAAATACCAGGAAACTCATAAAAATTTATATATTTCCAAACCAACCATCAACCAAAGGAATAAATTTAAATTCCCACTAAAAAATTCAACTGATTTGGGCATGGGTTCTTAAAATCTCTCCACCATAAAACATTTCATCTATAAGAATCATCTATGAGCATCAATCTAACAAACCTGACTTACAACGGTTGTAAAACCCATCACAACTATAGTGAATCAAAATATATTCTGTTGTGAAACCTCAAACACAAGGCACACTACACATCAAGACTATATCCACTACTCGCAATCATCATAGAACACCAAGACGACACCTCCGACACCCATCAATTTTCAAAACACCATTGTTTCATCAGTCAATTAATTTTAAAGGTCATTCTTCTCCCCTCTATAAAACCCAATTTATTATGACCACTTTTGACCCACGACATTTTCCACCATTGGGGTTGTTTTTTCAAAACACAACCTTATAAGTTCCTCTAACCCGCTCAACATATTTCCCATATCACTATGCTCAATCAATAGAAAAACCCTACAATGTTTTTACCACATCTCATCTCCAATTCTTAGTAGAAATAGTCAAGCATCCACTACCCATGAACAGGGCCCCCGCATGCCCAACATTCCCTAGAAGGTCCCAAAATACCTCATAATTTCATTACCATACACAAAAAGATATTCTAAACCATGGTACCATCTTCCTTATCCTTCCAGAGTGCTTATCCAAAAATGGAACCTTCACTACTTTTCATCCCATGCTTTATCCCCTAAAACATGCTAGGAAATAGGGATTCACCCCTTGAAGCAAGCAAAAAAATCATTTCAACCCCTAAACTATGTCAAGAAATGGGGTTTACCCTATGAATCTATTTTTGGTCACATTGGAACATCTATATCCCAATTCCAATACAATGACTCCATCCAGCATCTCATCTGAATCCAAATCTAGTGTTTTCACATTCTATATAATTCGGACATCACAGCTCACCAACATCCAAACTCAACATCAACCGTCCAATGGCTAGTTAAAAATATCTAAAGACCCTTATCACAATATGATAATTATTTAATGGAATTTGTTGTTCTCCCCACCATATTACATTCTTTACACATCCCCATGATTATAACCCCAAGGAGGCTCTTCAACCAACCAGGAAGACATTTATATGGCTAGGCATATAGCTAAATCCTTATTAGCATACTGAGGATGATGTCAATATATTGGGAATTGTCTTATCTATATTAGGATTGAACTCAAATATTATCAATGATTACCATAAAAACATATCTATTTCCAATTTCATCTATTATCATAGGGATATGTCAAACTCATTTGAGGGTCTTAGGCCTCCCATCTCGCAAGAGTCTGACTAAATCCTGAACACAATGAATTAATTGGAAATAATTTTCAAAAACTCACTAATGACCCATGAATATATACCATCATCTATGGATGAAAGTTTGTTTCCTCACTACCATCATCACACTTCTCAAGTTCTTGCATTATTACAAAAATGATTCATAGAGGAAACTCCATCAATCCTCCATACTAGTACACTACCAAACAGTCTCTCCATGATTCCTTGATTCCACTTTAATTTCTATGAATAAAATAAGTCCTTAATATCAATACATCCATTCACACATTAAAAATGGAATATGGAATTCCCAATACATTCCAACCATCACAACTTTGCCAGAAACCCAAGGTCATATATTTTTCGGCAACCACTCACTGAACATGAATCAAATCCCCTGAGTTGTTCATCCCCAAAATTATTCTCAAACACCCAATCAAGTAGTTTTTCCCCTTGGTACACTAGCCAAGATTCTCCAAAATCACCTTTGGAAATCCTCTTTGAGATTAAGAACCTTCCCCAATCCCTAACTACTTACATAATTTCCCACCTCAAGGTGTTTTTCTTGCTTCATAGGTGATTATCCTTATCCAAAAAATTATCTAACTCATACAAAAACGTGACCATCACCTTAAACCACTGTAGTCATGATAATAATTATATATTCTAACTATTATTCACAAGTGTGTTAATCCTTGAGGACTATATGTCACCATAGTGTTGTCCTCAGAACCACAATTTGATTCCTAGAGCACCAACACACGAGGTGCTCATCACCAAAACCCCTGAGAACTTCTCGTGCATCAATTTCTAAAGAAAAAACATCCACAACATTGGGTTAACCATATAAATAGTTTCCATAAACCAAAAAAACACTTAACCACATAGGTCTGAGATAAAAATAAGGGCCTCTAGGTCACACAACTGATCCCGAACAAGGATCACCTTTAAGGGGTTCAAAGAAGAATCAGTGTGTCCCATAACTTCCTTACTAGGGTTAATATCACTCTTATTTACAAGGACTAGGTCATCTTATTCATCATTTAGCATCTCACCATAGATACACATCCCATCAAAAATAATACATATAAAAGTTGTCCAACTGAGTAGAATTCCATCAAATACTTATAAACAAAATCATTATATGTGCAGTTGTGGAAAATTTAAGAAACTATCCATCTTTCTTCGGTAAACATGCACACTAGCAGGCATATATGTCATTTGAATCTTGTGTAATTGATATGATGCATGTGATTCCTCTTGCATCTATAGTTCAAGATTCAACATCAACTCTCTAGTCTCTTTCCAATGCGCCAAGAGCCATAAATCATAAATAATAAAATTCAAACCACATACGTGTCACACAAGGTAAAAATCAAATACAACTATAACATTTCATATTAGAACAAAATGTCATCCCTCGTAACCTAGACTTCCTACCATAACATGAGTTCTCAACACACCAGTAAGGTATCCATTATAGGCTCTGACACATTCCTAAATCACTAGTCTGCCATATCCTAAAATTATAAAGTAAAAGAATCAAATGATGTCACTTCATATCATCCCACCCCATCACACCATACAATCAATGGTCAAACTAGTTTTCAACATGACCTTAGGAGCACCTCCCATTACACCAGAGGTTGCTGATTAGAAGTAGGGGTCTATGATGATACATTGGGGATATTATAACCCCAAATTAGAGCGTGAAACAAAAAATAAATATCCCAAAATCATCTATGAAAATTAAAAATATATGTAATTGAAAATAAATAGACGTCCAACAATATTATATGAAACTAAATAAAGAATCTAACTACCATTCTATACAAACAAAAATCCACCCACTAGTCTGGTCATATATACATACTGGAATAAATAAAATAAAACAAAAGGGCTCTACTATCTCACTAATCTTAACCACATGCAGTATCCTAATAGTATCCAAGCTATCTTGATCGACCATGTTATTTCAGGCTTCAAACCAACTTGGTACTACAATAAAGTGGTCATATAGTCTGGTAACCAAGTGTAGTGGAAGGTCGATCAGGGTGTGAGTAAAACTCAGTAGGCCACCACATATAGTGTCTAACCAAATTTATTCTATGTATATAGTTCATGAAATCAAGGATAAATTGGTGTATTAATTTAATAAAATTAATACTATATATAAAATAAACCTATTAACCCTTGGGTTCTAGGTTGACACATGAGGTCATCCAAACCTGGTTTGGTATGTTCCAAATATCTATGAGTACATCACAGAACCCTTTCAACTATAAACATAACCACCTACTTTATCATCATTCTGAGTATCTATATCATGTGGTGGATCCTCCTGAATCAGGATTGAATATTTGTACCATGTATTATCTAACTCCCTAGGCTCCATACAAATTCTCATATTGGAGTTGCTTAAATTTTCCTAAGGTGAAATACCATAATAAGGGGAAAGTAACCATCTCATACTAGGTTCCATGATAATTCACATGATGGAGTCTGTTACGTCTCCCTAGGGAAAAATACCATGCGATGGGGAAAGTAACTATCTCATATTGGGTTTTATGATAATTACCTTACTAAAGTCTCTCACATATTCCTATAATGTATTATCATGCTAAGTGGAAAGTACTCATCTCATGTAGTGGGTTCTCTGGCACCTAGATGAACCACTAGTACCATGCCTCGTGATACGGTGGACAATCCCTTTGGCATCCAGCCAAAAAATCACTTATACAAGGAATCCATGTGCACCATTTATCTCAATTCATATGTCATTCCATGTTGGAAAATTTATCTAATTCAATTAACATGACACACATTCTCAAATCGTAGATTCTCCTATGTCAATAAAAAATCACCAAAACGAACCATGTAAAGTTACAATTTATATCAAACCATATAATAAACCAATTAGGTCTGTTTATCAAGTTATTAAATAACAAGGTGTTTATTATCATTTGGTGGATTCTCCTACCCAAGACGGATCATCTAAAGAATACATCAATTAAATAGACACACAATCAATCAGGGGCAATTCGTCTTCTTTCTAATTTAACAATCCATTTATGTTTTTCACTGAGTTACCCTTTATTATAAAACACATTTATTCCAATTTCTCAATTTCCGAACCAAAATAATAAACATGGATAAATAAAAAATATAACCAATATCCATTTATTCAAGTGATATAGGTTTATTCTATTCTAGCTCCAAACTTGTTTCAAGGGTTGGTAGTTGTAATGCCAATGAACCAAGTAGGGTTTGAAGGGGGTATTTTTATAATATTTCTTCAAATAAATGGTAACCAATTCCATTAGTTTTTTCACAATTATTTTCAATACATTCACACATATCTCATAAATTATACCAAATAAAAATAGACAAGTGGGATTTGTTCTAGACCACTTACCTCAAATGAAGATAACTTCTAACCCTAAAAGGTCCAAACACTTTGTCTATGTTGGAAAAATCAAAACAAAACTTCCTTATACAATATTGTTTATATAACACCTTACTTAGTTATAATAATGAAAAACCACCCCTGGAAGGTCCAATATGATCGTCTGACACCAAATGGGGAAAATATTTATTGTGTGGAAATGAAACAATATCCTATTTAAGATAAATAAATTGGAAAACATAAAAAGAGAAACCTAGTTATGTAAATTTAACATATTTATATTTGATGGTTTTTATTTATCTATATGGTATACCCTCCATCCATGATGTTATAAGATCTCATCATCCATGGAGAAAGCCCTCAAGATTTGGGGGACATCTCTACTTGATTTCTTGATCATAATCAAGACACATCTAAATTATGAAAGGGGTTTTGAGAAGAAAAGGAAACCTTAAGGGATCAAAAATTATAGAAATAACTAAGAGGAATCCATCACAACTGATGAAACATCAATTGGAAAAGGAATGAGTTTGTAGGATCCTACTGATGTTATGAGATTCTATTCCCATCACTTTCAATATAAGGGATTTGTTGGATGGGAAATTTTAGGGTTTTTGAAGAATTATTATCACTTAAAATTTAATAAAAATATATTTGAGATAGTTTAGGATGTGATAAATGAGTTCACATATTGAAATATTTGGTAAAATCGGTTTGTTGGGTAGGGACCACATGTGTCATAGGGTGACACATAGTGTCATATCGTGATATTTAGTGTTGTTCCCCCTGAGTCCATTTTCACATACTAAATCATTATGGTCATTCACTATGAAACATTTTCATGTAATGAATCATATTCACAACATGATTGGCCTCCTAGGGCTATTTTTTGGAATCCTGTATTATTCTTTCCTCATCTGAGGTTTTACCAAACCCATGACACTTCCATCGAAACTCAAATGTTGTATGAAAATATGTTTTTTGGATGTTAAAATTCCAGGAAGCATATTCTAATTCATTGATTTCCAAACCAACCATACACTAAAGGATGATATTAAAATTCATGTTGAAAATATCATCTGGTTCGAATGTGGGTTCTTACACTAATCAATATCATTAAAACCTAGGGTTGTTAGGAAGGAGGAATAATAATTTCATATGATGGGACTATCCAGAATACCTGAATGAGTTTGTGAAACTCCATGGAATTTCCATGTTAGGTGTGTATGTTATAAAAATTAACTCTTCAGTTTTGAAGGATATATGACACCAAATGTATATTTCTCAAGTGTTGTAAACATATAGGAGTTCAAAATCAAAATAAAAATTGTTTGATATTGTAGTTTACATTGACGATGAAAAGAGTTAATACATATAAATATAAAAGATGGTTCTAATCCCAGATGAATCTTTGTAAATGATGTGTATCTTAATCTCATTTCTATTATAAGATAATAGAACCTATTTTCTAATAAAAAAAATTAACAATATAGGATGATTTAATTTATACACATAGTTTATGATTCATCAATTTATATAACAAGTTTTCTAGAATAATATTTTGATAAAAGTGTTTATATAGGATAAAGTGTTTATTTAGATGTTTATTAGAATTTGAGGAAAACTTTTCCCACTATACATTAGTGGTATATTTTAATAAATTCTTATTTTCAAATAAAATGAATCCAAACACAAATAATATCATCTATTATATGAAATTAATAGTTTATTTTTTAAATGTTCCTACTAAAAGGAAATGAATGTTTAATACAAACACAAAATGGTTTTTGTATCTAATCAAGAAAATTTTAAAATAATATAATATCTAAGAAGATGTTGGTAGCATTATTCGGCTATGAAAATTTCAAAGTTAATAGAAAAAATACAACATCAATCTTAATTTAAATTGGTTTTCCACTTAATATCCAAAAACATTTGGCATATGTTATGGTAATAAGAAATATAAAGTGTTCCATGTAGTTACCATTTAAAAGTGGATATCACTATTACCTAAATGGTTATACTAGTTTATGATTAAAGTTTATTCACTCAATATCCTAAAAGAGTTTAGGATATGTGTTGATAATGACAAAAGTTAAAATTGTTCGTTTTTGTTAAAATAAAAATCAAAAGAAAATATTTCTTAAAGGATTATAATAGTTGAAATAAAAATTGAATTTCAATTTGTAAACTAAAAGATATTAGGTTATGGTGGTAAAGATAAATGTAAAGAGTTTCATTAGTTACTACAATAAAGAGGTTTTAACTTTATCCTAAAAGAGCTTAGGAGGATCAGTTAACAATAATGTAAGTAGTTACATTATATCAAAGAAAAATATTGACCAAATATGGTTACTAGGATGATAATGATGAACATAAAAGGAGTTCTAAGTATAAAACATGAGTTAAAATTGTAGCATTTGATGTTGTGGAGTTAAGAAGTGTAAATGTGTTAAAGAATTTGAACTTTTAGGAATATGATTCCTAAATCTCAACATTATTCAAACTAGATTACTTCATATATGTTTCTCAATAATGAGTTTAGTGGGAGAGTTTTATTATATGGTCACATAGAGATGGGAAAGCGATTATATATGATGTAATGTGTTAAAAAATCCAGAAAGTGTAGCAAACATAAGGATGGTCAACAAGTTTATCATATGTGATATTTTAAACTACTGCTTATGATGGGTTTGATAAATATTATTAAAAATATTAAGATTATTTAAATGTATAAAATTGAAAGGAAACCTCCATTTTATCATTATTTCACATTCAAAAATAAATGTATATATAGATATACATTTTGTGAAGTGAAATAATAATAGACCTCTCAAAGTATTTATTTGAGTTGATCCCCAACCAATGTTCAACAAGGATTATCATTGGTTATGATAATTTTTAAGGTTAGAATGACTAGTATTATCGTATATAGATATAGAATATGATCATGGGTCATAAGACAGATAATAGGATTCTTTGTTTGTAATGGATGGACCACTAAATATGACACATGTAGTTTTATGCAGATGTATTTGGTATAATAGGGGTTCAATGATCTTATTTGAGTCCCCACTACCTATGGTTAGTGAGATACCTTGAATGAGAAGGCCCTTAGGCATCTCATCATGGCCCATAAACCCATTCTTGTTGGAATTACTAAACTAAATATTCTATTTTCCGAATAGAAAGCCTTAAAATGGGATCATATTGGATATAAATTTGTCTCACAAAAACCACACAATTCTCGCATGGATCTCCATTGGGTTATTAACCATGAAAGTATAAATTTTTCTACATGTTGTAAGGAACCTAAAAGTATCAAAATTTCATTTAACATATCAATATGTGATATATAAGTCTCTTTTTTATGCCTCCTCATCCTACATCCATAGGAGAGATCAATGGAATGAAATTGAATCCATTAATGAAATTTGGGATTATAAATGGGTGATTCTAGGTGACTTCAACATTGTTTTGAGGCCTGAGGAAAAAATGTGTGTTAACTTTAATCAACAAGCCTCTATGGAGTTCTCTTTTTTAATTTATCAACACAATATTATTGAGGGTCTAATTACAGGATCTAATTTCACATGGAGTAGGTATACATTGAATGGAAAAAAATAAAGTAAATATGATAGATGATTTATTAAAATTTATGATAGAATTAAAACAAGTGGGGTCTCAATAATTACCCTTCGAAAATACCATTTGATCATTACCCCATTATTGTTAATGTATTCACTCATTTGACAAGCTAAAATCCCATTCCATTCATATTAAATAATTTATATCTTATGACCCCTGGATACATGAAAATTCTGTTATAAGCATAGAAATATGAACCCATTAGTAGTCCTTTTGAAAAGAATGTTGTGAAACTAAAACATGCTAAGGGGATTTTTAGAGAATTGAGTAGGAATTAATTTTCCAAGATTGATCAATAAATTAAAAATACTGGAGATCATATTCCTTGCCATCAAATTAGGAATCAACATCAACATACCCCTTATAATGAAGAAATACAAGCCCATCGTAGGCTTGATGAAATTTTATTCCTATAGGAAAGGATTAACAAGAATCAATTTAATGTCAAATGGCTAAAGGATAGAGACACGAACTCAAAGTTATTTCACAGATTTCACAAAGATAAAAGATAAAAAACTAGAACTAAAGCAATCAACATTAATGGTTTCCTTTACAATACTGATAATGCGACCTCACAGGCAGTGGTGGACTATTTCCAAGGTATTTAATCTGATAATAGAAAGGTTAACATATAGATCATGGATGAAAATATAACTTCCAATGTTGAAGAGAACAAAAATTGAACTATTATTATGGTTTCGTCCAAATAAGAAATTAAAGAAACTTTATTCACTCTGATAATGGAATATGCTTCTGGCGATGATGAATTCACTAATATATTATTTATTTTTTATTAGGATATCTTGTAGGATGATATTACTCAATATATTAATGAATTCTTTACTCACTCCTCAATTCCATATAGGATAAAATCGAGCTTCGTTGCCTTAATTCCCTAGAAGGTGAATTCTCTCAATATCAAGGACTTCATGACAGTTTCCCATAGGAACATGATTCCCAAACTTATCATCAAGATCATCATAAACATAATGGGGGAAATTGTTAAGCATCTCATCACTCCAAATCAATTTGGATTTTTTCTAGGGAGGAACATAAAGAATTGTCTTTTTATATCCTTAAAGTGTATTAATCATATGAAGAGGAAGATAAAGGAAGGAAAATTTTCTATTAAAATAGACATCTCCATGGACTTTGATACATTAAAATAGAGTTTTCTGCTTTATTTTATTAGAAGATATAGATTCTCAAATGATTTCATAAAACTAATTGATATTATTTTTATCTCTTTGAAGTTGTTCATTCTTATTAATATATCCCCCATAGGTTTATTTCAATGCAAAAGGGGTGTGAGACAAGGTTATACTCTCTTAAGGATTTTTTTCACTTTCTAAACATTATCTAAGCAGTTGTATCAATGAAATCACTCAAATTAACCTTTATAGACCAATAAAATATGGTAGGCATGAGTATGCTCCCTCAAATATCATATATGATGATGAAATACATTTTATTGGGTTGTCATTAAGGAAGACTATATCCTCTATGATGGCCCTCTTTACACATTATGAATAAGTATAGTGGAAAGCCATAAGTTAGGATGAATCCTTTATTGTCTTTGGAGATGGCATCCTAGTTGGTAAAAAAACATGATAATGAACAAACTTAAAGTCAAAAGGGGATCTCGCTCTTTCAATTACCTTGGTTCCCCTTATTTTTTGGGTAAAAATGAAGAAACATTATCTAGAGGGAATATATACTAACATTTTTAATCAATTAGAAAGGGGGGAATGGAAATCCATGTCCATATATGGAAGGGTATGCCTTGTTAACTCAGTGATCACATAAAATTTTGTTTACTCATTCTCTCTCTATAGATGTCCTAGATGTCCCATTATGAATGATTAGGAACATTATATAGACTAGGTCAACATTTTAAAATAAGTTAATCACTTTTTCATAGAAAGATTGTATTAATTCTATTGAAATGGGAGGCCTTGGAATCAAATATCTCAAGATTTTTAATGACGGTCTCATTAAGAAATCCACATGGAATCTGATCTCTAATGATGTGAAAAATGACTTTTTATCTAGCTGATTAAAAGGGAGACTACTGAATGTATATAAATACCATATTTTATCCTCTTTCTGGTCAACTCTTAAGAAATACTTTAATGGTATCATGTCTGATACAAAATTTCTGGTAAGAAAGAATTACACTCTCAATTATTGTAATACTACTTTTCTGGGAAGTCCACTCAAAAATACAGTAAATATTCCACTTGATTTGCCACATATGAGTATGGATAAATTAATTTCACATCACCAGAGTGATAGATACCCGGTTCCTTTTCAAACTAGTCTAGATATTCTAAATTACATCTTTATGGATTGTGATACTTCTATATGGAAACATAATAGGGATGGTCAATTCATTAATAAGTATCACTAAAAACTGGAGTATGGGGACTCCAATATATCACCAACATGGTTAATTAAATTTAAGGAACCTTTTATTCAACCATCCATATTTCTACTACTCTGGTGGATATAAAAAAATGGTTTCCCACACATGATCAAATTATGAGGACTGGATAGCATATTGTCTCATCTTGTAATCTGTGTTTCAAGGATAAAGAGGATGTTCAACATATATTCTTAACTTTTGAATTTTCATATAACTTATATTCATATGCTAGATGTCTATTTAGGATGAATTTTTATACTCACATGTAGGTACATAAACTCATGGAAAAGATCACTACTATTGGCCATAGTGAGAAAATTAAGAACATGTTGTTAGAAGTAGTATATTCGATTTGTCCAGCCATTTGGAATGAAATATAGGCCAAGATATTTAATGAACAAATGGAATACATATATATGTGTATGATTTCCCTACAAAGGAAGGCTTACACTACCTCAACAGTGAAAACATGATGTATATCCAATTGTTTTTATGTTCTGAAAAAACTTTTGTTGTAACAGTCAAGTCAATGAAACCCAAAGTACTCATGTTTGTATGATGGATCCATCTAATTATTTAATGGATTGATCTTAACATGGATGGAGTATATTATAGTATGTCAGGACACTTAAGATGTGGGGGTATATACCAAACACATGGTTTCTTTGTCAAGAGTTGTTTTTACAATTATACTTGTATTGTATTGGCCTATGAAGAGGAATTATGGGCCATTGTGTATGATTTTTGGAATGAGATGAAATAAAAATAGAAATACCAATGGATTTAGTCACACTTTTAATTTGATGTTAAATCCTTACAAACAATATTAAGAAATGTTCCTTGGATGATCCTGCCCCATTGGACTTATTTCCTTGGTAATGTCACTCAGCTCAATTTTTTTATCTCACATGCGTATATGGAGGCAAATCAAGTAGTGGATGCTCTATCAAAGAAGTTATTCATATAAATTAAAATGATTTTGTCCTTTAGGACTCTTAATTTTTTTGATGTGATGGTGGATGCATATATGAATGGTTTAATTTACACACATATTTGTAATATTACATGGTAACATTTGTTTTTTCTTACACCTTTCTTTTTAATATAATTTCTTTTTAAGACCCGATTTTAAAAGTTCATAGTTTTAAAAAACATGGGAATTTTTATCTTATATGATGATTATTACATTATATCCCTTGATTAAGTGAGAATTTGGGAGTTTGCATCATCACCTAGGTATTGTATATATTTCTAGATAAGGTACATGTGATGTGATTATCCATAAGGATGAATGACAAGTGATGTATTCATCTATCAGGCTAGTATGTACTCTGAGAATTGATAACATATGAGATTGTTATATGGGATTGACATGCTCCATGTCCCATGGTCACTCTGTGTCTTAGATAAAGGTGAAATATTTGAATGAACATTTTCATGTGATACTGGCTAGTGGAAACAAGTATAGAGATATGTGTGTTTGAAGGAAATAATTCCATATCCCTTTATAGCATGAGTATCATAGATGATTTTCTAAAAGACACACCATTCTTACATATATGGATATGGAGATTTATATTTTTTTTCAATGATATAAAGACATGTAGAGTCACACTTTTTGGTTTACTAAATGGGGATTAATATTGATTCAAAGAGATTCTATAAAAGTGTTTAGAGTTTATCTAAAATTGTTTTGGATAGGTATTTCAAAAGTATTATATATGATTTTATACAAGGTCAAGTTAATGATAGCTCTCCAAATAATTTTTTGGATATGTTTTCACAATTTATTATAGACAATACAATACATGATGGAATGGGAAAAAATCATTTAGGATTTAGTGAAAGTGTGAGATTGAAAGAGATATGACCTAAATCCATATTAATATATGATATATTTATAGGTAGTATATCATCTAGTAAGAATATTATTATTTAGAAAAATTGGGTATTTTATTCTATGTGTGTTGGACACCTGAACCATTCTCTACCTAGGTTATAATATATACAAACTTTTTTAAAAGATGAAACGGTAATGGAATAAATGTATATGCTGCATTTATATATTCTTGAATCATACATGGTAATTATTCATGTGTTTCAACACATGAATAAATGATGCAACAATTAAAGAGAATCCTTAATTTTCTATTAAAACTACTTACATGTGATGCCAGTAGGTTTCATGGGATGATTATTCTTGGATAAAACTCACAGGAATAAGATTCTCTCCATTCTTCCTTCTTTTTATATAAGATTCTAGCATATTAGGAATGGAAGAATAACACCATTTGATTGTCATATGCTTCTATGAAACATATGAATACATTATAAAGGTGGTAAGAATTTTTTTTAACTTTTTTATATCTCTCAAACTCATCTAAAGAAGGTTAATATTGATGTATTGGAACTTTAGTTTATGGTATGTCAGATTTATAGTATTTCTTCATTTCATAATTTTACTCACTTACATATTATCCTTCATGGAGATCCTTTGAAAAGAGTTCTTATCACTTTTTCTTTATCTGATAATTGTTATTATACTCTTATAAACTCCTTCAGGTAGGAATCTTCATGTTTTGGTTACTATTGTGTTTTTTCTTCTTCGTATCCCTTCCCAAAACTGTTTATAATAACTTATAATACCAATTATGTTATTATTTTAAAACAATTATTTTTTCCTATGTTTCATCTATTTTATTATCTATATCCTTCTATGTATTTTATTTTTCAAAATAGACTCTCAAGGAGACACTTTGAGACATGCACCTCTGACACGACCATATTGTTCTATTCACTTCATGTCCACGGAATGTAGTCATTCATTAGGTAAAACTGATAGTGATTCATGTGTCTCAAATAGAAAAAAAAATTAGAAAAACATGTAGTCACTGTTATATAATACTAATTTAATGTAGAATAAATTTTTATTATGTCATACTTACACGTGGTTCCCAAAAACATTGTGTATTTTTATCTACTAGTTACCTTTATTTATTTACATGATCCTCTTTCCATATCACATGATGTGTGTTGGAAGTGGATTTTGATTTTGATTCATCAGTATGTAAATAAAAAGTGAACAAAATTATGTTTTTTCATATCATATAAAATTGTTACTATATATTTAAAATATATAGCAGTTTTTATGTAAAGTATACCTCATCATTATTTTAGGTAGGGGTACGTTGATTTTGACACATTCTACTTATTTTCAACACCCATGTAAAGTTTTATAAATTATAAATTATTAATAAAAGTGATTAATACCCATAATATAAAGTAAAATATTACCAACTACAATGTACCTAAAATGATGAATCCGCCTGATGGCTAATAATTCATTCCATGTTTCTTGTCTTATCATGTTTGTATATATATGTGGTGGGTGGTAATTTACTTTCCCTTTAAAACCTATAATACATTGTTTCATAATAATTGTTTGAAAGGATCTATGAGCCTTTTTGATGACCAATAATAAAAATTTCAATTCACAATCATCAAATATAGATGCACTGTGTAAGGGATAAATAAGTGTAAATAAATGAATCATTATTATTTTTAGTAAAAAAGATAAATTATATGATAATGATACCCTAATATCATCTAAAATCAATGTACTCATCATACGAAAAGCACTATTCCATGAGTCCATGTGAAGGAAAACATGCATTCATATGGTGACCCCAGTTCCTAACTGGGTGGGAAAATTGAGGTAGAACCCACCAATGTTGATGGATTACTCGGTCAAACCATTGCCATTCAGGTTTCCACCATATGGGATTCCCTTCCATCTTAGCTGGCAATTGCTCCTTCCCATCTGGGGATCTCTCAAGATTTATCCCTTCATGGGGAGGGGTTTTCCTTATATAGAGCATTCTAAAAGGCCACACATGGGGAATCCATTTTAAAATAGAGGATATGGTGACGCCAATGTAACTAATGAAAATGGATTTTTCAGGCCCAATGGGATGGCTGCTTTCATTCCATACAGCCTTTAATTTTATATCTTTACTTCTCAGTCTAATTTTTTTTAAGACCATTACTTTATAATGATACTATATTTTTCAGCCACATATTTTTCACCTTATAATAATTCATGAGTTTCAACATTTTCAATATGTTATTCCTTGATATTGGTAGTTTCTATATATGGGGAGTCCAATATCAACATAATTAGTTAAAAGTTTAATTTAGATTACATAAATATATTTTTAAACACATAATATTATGAAGAAACATACTTTATATAAAAAACAATTTAACCAATTCATTGAAATCTCTTTTTTCTTTATTGATTAGATGGATTTAGTCACTCTATCATGTATCTAAATCCCATAATTGTGCCTCCTCTAACATAAAAGACCCCGTCTATATTGGGACAACTGTGAGATGATCATGACATCCTAATGAAAGGGTTATCCTCAATTAAATTGACATTGCACCCTACTATTATTTTTGAAAATAACAAAACAATTGTCCACTTTATATTTCTAGGATCCAGGATATAAAATACTTTTACTCCCTATGATACCATTATGATAGATTTTTCCTTATACCCTTTACTAAAACCCACTTTCACATATCCCAATTCATTGATTTTAACTACACTTTTGTCATCAACTCATTTTCATTTAAAACCCAGATCTTGGAATATTATATAATCCAAATCCCATATTTTTTTAATAATTCCAAATTTTGATATATTCCCATAAATTATATTTTTTTACTTGGTCCCAGATACACACACAAATTCTACCACAAAAGTAACTCAACAATTTTTCATGGTACTGTATTCATCATGTTCCTTTGAATTGAATGTGTAACTATTAATTATATAACCATTATAAGATAACACATGCATAATTGGTACCCTGCTATTCATCGATGCCTTTTTGAAATTGAATTTGGATTTACAGATACTCCGAAAAAATGTTCTCACAAAAATATCCTATAAACCATTGACTATATATATTTGATATTCATATTTCATCCCTTAATGAATTCATATTCCTAATGATAAATTTTTTAGTTTTGACATATTTTTAAACCTCTAAACTATTATGTAAAATGTAAAATTGAATATTATCCTAATATATAATGGTAATTGTGACAACGTCACTTCCAAAAATTTATTCACGCATAAGGTTTCTATTGTGGAAAGACTTTGGGAGACCAATTCTATGCACATTGGACATATAGTTAATAAAAAAATTCAATGGATTCCTCAAAAATATTTCACTCTACAATAAAAACTTCTAACCAACATTTTTTTGTACGCTTTAAAAATATTCATATATCATTCAATAGGGTACATCCATCTATAATGTACAGGACCATGTAGTTAGATTTTTGTAACCAAGTGAACTATCAGGGGAGCCATTATATCAAATAATGATAGCGATACAAATATCTTCAATTCACCTAATATGATAGAAATTTCCTTTTCCATGGTTGGAAAACATTACTGAGTCTATAAAATGACTACATATATCTTTAAAAAATAAAAAAAAATCTTAGTTAATGTGTTTCATAAATTTTTAGGTATAATTCAATGTAAAGATACAATAATTAAATGTTATATCAAAATGTAAATGTTCTATGATTTTAGGACCATAAACTTAAAATCAGTCATTGACATAATATTCTTGATATTTTATTAAACACGTATAGAAACTTTACAACATTCTAGAAGTCTAAGAATTGATGTCTTTCTTAAATATAATGTTTGTATTCTATTGGAGGAATAAAATTACACCTTTCTCTCATTGCTGGTGCCAAATCATCCTTTATCCCCATGTAAATCATGTCCATCCCAGCCATAATAGAATCCTTCATTTTATTAGGTGCAATTAGTAATGTTTCAAGGACACTATGACATGAATTTTTTCTATGTTCACGAAATCAATAAAATTATTTATGTAGGAGTAATTCCAGTATAAAAATTCAAAAAAAAATGATTAATTTTTCAAATCAGCTTTTATAAGGGTTTTAAAAAAAATTACCAAAATTGATGACCATATCATTTAATTTCTCAAATTATTGTTCACCTATAGGTGGAGGCGATGTTGTACATTCTTATGAATTACCATAGAATTGTGTATTCCAATATTTATATTTATCTCAATGGGGTAAAAATTTGTGATGTCCTAGAAACATAGTATTCAGGGAATGTTTCAGTCAAATTGAGTGTCTGCCTACTTCTCAAATGAGACACCCTAGAATTACTTTAATGAAATATCCTAAAAAAATTACATAAGCATGAAAATAATTTATTATCCCATAAAACATGAATATAAATGAAATATATTCATTTATATAAGAATTATTAAAATGTAACACCAGAATCTTAAATTAATTTTAGATAATTTATCTGTGGAGCCAAATAAAAATAAATATCATTACCTGATTTTTTTGGACCTAATATAATCTAAGACAATATAATGTTTTTTTGATTCTTGTATAACCAGGATAGAAAGTTATAATTTACCAACATAATAGGCTATGCACTTTAATTGCAACATTGTTCACCAAAAGGGTCCATCTTATCTATATATAGTGTGAGAAGGATGTTTCTTATCTCATTTCCAATTTTGGCATACTCATGATCAACTTTATTCAACCAATGAGAGTATGTTGGGTGATGAAGTTTCCCATATAGAATTTATGTGTCTAAATACCTTGACAATTTTCTTGTAATCACCTCAATTTCATACAATCACCTAAAACATGGAATGATTTTAAAGTACCTTAAGACTTTTAAAAAACATTATATATCTTTCTTTTATTGAGATGAACCACACATTGGGAATTTATGATGTGATTCATGAATCCTTTTAAATGATATACAATCATTTATAAAGGTATGTATTCATTCATAGATCATTCCCATTGAACATAGAATGCATTTATATTTATATGTTTGATATGGAAACTCAATATATTTTGGTATTATGTCATTCAATAGAGTAAGTAGTTTAGTAAAGATGTTTTCAATCCATCCATTTCCATATTTTAAAGTATATATCTTCATTATAGAAGATAATGTTGTATATCTAGTCCAACTAATATACAATGGAATCTTTTCACAACTCTTTAACTTATCAAATAGCTTTTGATAATCGAGAAGTTCATATTTAACTACCGTTATTATTTCATCACTGTAATATTCATAATCTTTTATATTTTTAATCATATTCTTGATTTGATCATCATCATCATTCACACTTGTAATCATATAAAATCATCTATAAAACACAGTGTTATCCCAATCACTAGCTATGTCATGTTCTTCCACGTGTTAAGTCTAACATTTTTAACTTTGATCTATTCTATGATAAATCAAGTGTTATTCCAACTCCTCTAGAGTAATTCTTCTTGAATAACAATAATGTAAATATAGAAAAAATGATTTTTGAAGGGTCGTATGTAAGATCCTTTGAAATCTTGATGAAATCTTTAGCCCCATATCCATACTCTTTTCTTATACAATTAAAATCCATACATTTTCTATTCATATTTATCCTATTTGATTCGATAATATTTAATTTTGACAAAAAAAATAAATAAATACATATAAGGTGTGATCATATAATCCAAATAGTTTATTATTTATATTTACACACATATAGTAATCATATTTTATATAAATTTTCATGACATCAATATCATGTTAGAAAATATAAAGGAAAATAATTATATGAATATAAAGTATAGTAACACTTATTATTTTATTAAAAAAAATTAAAATAGAAATCATCCTATTTTTTGAAATATATTCATCAAGGGAGGTAATTCACTCCCAGAGACAATCAATGTGCACAAAAAACCTACGGATTTCTACCACTATATATGTATTAGGGTATATATAATAATATTTCACTATCAAAAAGTATATCAAAACAAATTACCTATTTATTTTATTTTTTCTATTCTGTTAAAAACAATGTCTTCGCATCGATTATGGTTATTAAATTTTCACATTTATGAAAGATATCATATTCCATCAACAAACTAGCAACACCAAATAGGTATTTCCTAACTTCGTCATTTCAACTCATCCTTGAGATGTGTGATTCTTTGTTTCATCTAATTTTATTAATATTTTCTGATTATAATTTTTTTATATGGATAAAGACTTTCAAACTTACAAAAACACATTATAAAGAAGGTATAAGATGTGAGAACCCAATTTATGTTCTTTATGGTGTTTTAATATTCATAGAATTAACAAAGTCATAATAATGATACTTAAGAATGTTTGAAATAAAAATTAAAAAACCTTTAATGATAACTAAACGCATTTTCCTTCAGTACGATTTAAAGTGTTTTTAGAATTAGATGAACCACTAACATTAGAGATGAAATTAAATAAACCATTAATTATTGATTATTTTTTCAAAAGTATGGTTTACATGACATTCACAATAATAATTCATTTTCTACAATTACTATCATAAAATAAAATTCATAAACAATAATATTTTTATTGGTTCCCACCCCTTGGATCTACTAAAGCATATTTTTTGTTGCTTTAACACATCATTCCTCTTTCCATTACATAATTCAATGGAAGTTAATAAATTAATGTAAATTTTCATTACATTCATCATAATTTCCAAAAATCAACTCCAACATCCCACCTGAAAGCTCAAAAATCCCAAAAAAATTACAGATTTCCATTCCAACAAGAAACCTCTCAAAATAATACCAATAGATTCTAAACTCAAATTTTAAATACTCTAGAAAAAATTGATTTTAAAATATATAATTTAACACCTATTATGAAAAGATATAGAATTTTAATCCAAATCTATAATTATAACAATGATATGATTTGTTTTATTTGTTATTGATAACCCATTAATCCAATGAAAGAATAATTCAATTTTTTCTTCAAATTACCATCCTATATTAATTCATTGTTTAAAATAAAACCCATATATACACATAAAATAAAACCAATTCATGCAGTTTTTATTAAATAGATAAATATGTTCAAACCAATGAAGGGATAAGAAATGGAAAAAATGAGAACGGAACACAGATAGAGAAGTGAAGGTCAGAAAAAATGAGAAGAATATATATAGAAATAATGTGAAAATAAGAATCTCAACAAGAGAAGAATAGTGTTCTTAACATAAGATTAGAAATGGGGTTTTGTGCACACCAATGGTTGGGATTAACAACCAAACATTATGATTCAAATTTGAGTAATATATATAAAAAATATTTAAATTTCATGACTTTATTTTTGAGGGTCTGGATTCATTGATGCCACAAAAATGTTTGGAATTTATGAAAATTTTGAATAGTGAAATAAGGTGTGTGTCATGAACTGCCTTCTCTAGGATGAGGGAAGTGATGGAAAAGTGACATTCCCTTCCTTCTTCAATATGAAGGAGATATAATGACCCCTGAGTCCATACTTTTGTCGGCGCCGGATTGGTAACTAGCCCCAAGGGTATAAAATCTCACATGAATGGAAGGCATTACCCTTTTTATAGAATAAGATAGGGAGATAAAATGGTAAATCCTAGCAACACTAAAGACTACAGATAAAAGTAAATCTATAAATCCACTCCCACATGCATGTTCAAAAGTAAAACTAATACAAGGTAAGACAAAACTCCTAGTAATGTACCAAAAAGGAAGTTAACAAAGCAGGAATAGTAACTATCCCGACGCCCAAGCTAGTAAGGTCCAAAACGGTCCTCAAAGTCCTCCTGGAAACTTGAAAATAGTTTTATATACGTATGGTGGGCATACAAGTATACTCAGTAAGGAAGCTAAAGTTTCTCGTGAAAAAGTGAGGGAAGATATTAATGCTCATGTGAGAAAAAAAGTAGAACCTAAAGCACCTGCCAAGGAATACTAACCAGACCAACCACACAAAGGTACAATCACCCAAGTAATGTAAATCATGTAAAGTAATAATATAATCACATCAACATTTGGGTGCCCTGCACACCACTTTCCTACTAGTTAAATGATCATTCCTAAAAATCTGAAATCTTCACGCAGCCACTCTTCCCAAATTCAATCCCACTACTGCAACCTGCCCACACATAGCCATGCCTTTAGACACCTATTCCACAACAACCACCACCATGCCCAAAAACACATGGGCCTCAACAACCACACACCACTCCCAAAGACACATGGGCCTCATCCTGAAGGTACTTGGGAAAACACACCTGTCCAAAAAACACCTCAACCCCTTATCCAAAATAATCCTTTTCCTGAAGTATCTTGGACTTTCGTAGGCCTCAATCCATTACAGCATTCCTGGATACACCAGAGCATAAAAATGCTAAAGAGGGTACAAGGAAGAAAATATGAGACAATCCCTCATTCCTACCACCAAAATGATGGGAAAGATACACTCCCCCGTGAAATTGGCGTGTTCAGAACATAGTGCTCAACAAAGGTGGGGTGGGTATATAAAATACAAGGAACTACAATATATATATATAGGTAGTCAAACACTCATCCCCAATCTATGGGTTTCACATAAACAAAAAAAAATCCCACACCAACACCACTTTTGTTGCTACCCCACATGTGTAGAGAACCAAACTTGACGTACATGGACATTACATTACTTTTGTGGAATAATTAATACATAACAAAAACAGACACCAAAGGACCATAATATTTTATTGTCTTTAGAAACTCGGAACATAATCTTCTAAACTTAGTGAAAGATCTTCAACATCTCCCATAAAGATCTTCCTCTTTTTTTCTTACCTGAAACCTTTATTTATATCCTGGGGAAAATAAAACATATAAAGGGTGAGCTAAAATGATTATTAAGGGTAAGCATGGTGAAAATAAAACAACCCATATACATTTTAACTTCAATACATGAACATAAAGTTTAAACATCAAAATCTTGAGTTGTGAAATAAATCTTGGAAGTACGTAAGGAATAAATCATAAAGGATCATCAATAATGATAAAATTGAATGGGAATAAGACATTAAATTGTGGAAAACTATTAATGACATGATATTATCTCCATATTATCCAAGGCATTGCTACCAATACTATCTTAGTGGACAAAGTCCCTTTCTAAATCGAGTTCACTCCTCGTTCCAGCCTTGTAACATTGAACTGGATTAACTTACCATTCCATCCATGTCTATCTCATGAGATATAAATCTTTACCCAATGAATTTGAGGAAGATATAGGTCCCACCCATCTCATAATGAAATCATTCTTACTTGTGCCACAAAATAAACATAAATCATTCATCATAATCCATAAAATAAAATGGGTTTCATAAACATCAACCCATCATAACATAATACATATAAAACAAATGGATATAATTTCATCATAAGAAGAATCAAACCATGTAAAAAAATATACATTATACTTGAAACATAATCATACTAAATAATGTCATCTTATATGGAAAATATTTTTGACAAAACACTTGAAATTAATTCTTGAGGAAAATAACCTTTCTTCTTCAAAATCATTTTATTATTCACAAAATGCCATGAAAATTTAAAAGAAAAGGATTTTGTTGAAAATAATAATTAAATATTGTGGAGTAAGATTCATGAAATTAAGGCTTTATGAAACTGTAAAAATCTATTCATGCTGTATAAGTAAAAAAAACATTCTTCTCGTACTTTTACCAAAAAAGTCAAAAAGTAACTCGTATGGTAATCAAAAGAAAAATTCCTTAAATACCATGTAGTAAAAGTAAAAAATGGGTAAAAATGACTTTAAACATACATGAAACCATTTTTAGAAAAATAGGTACATGGATGATAAGTATAACCCCAGTAAATACTTACGAATAAACAATCTCGGATAAAAACGAGATTGAAAAAGTTATCCCTTACCTTAGGTCCCATATGCTTCGTACGTATCCAAACCTCCTGTATAATGATTTAAATAATTTCATTGACTTATTACAGAATCATATTTATTGTTATGATATCATATAAGGTTCACCTATGAATTTATATTACCCATTCTTTTATAAATTCCATGTTAAAGCAGTGTTTTGGGTAAAATCATTTTATGTATCGTACGTGTTTGGACTTGTGGTTCTTGATATTATTATTACTTATATCATGATTTACTTAATTACAGAATTTATATCATGATTTATATATCATATATATTCAGTATATATATATATACATAATATATATAAAAATGAAATGAAATACACTGTCCATGGAGACGGTAGGTCGTACGTACACATGAACGCTGTTTTCCTTTCTTTATTGACTTGAATGGAAGTAGATGAAATATATATATACATAAATCTAGTAGCTTTATAATGTCATATATTTCATTATTATTCGTTATATATACTTTATAATTATTCTTGAATGGTTAACATGGAGAATGAATCTCATCGTGTCATGGAGACGGCAATCCGTACGTACGCACGAGCGATGATATCGTTCCCATAATTATTGAATTGAATTGGAGTGGATCATATAATATCTCAGAATAGGTATGATATTATAATAACTATATATATTTATTCTTTAAACCAGTATACCCATCCAAGTAAGGTGGTGGTGGAAAAATAGATTACACCACTGTGTGGAGAGGGTATTCTGTACGTACGCACACGCAGTGATTTCATTTTCTATAGGATGGATAGAAGGTGAAATTGGGTTGTTTCATATTTATAATAACATATCAGTATATTTTTAATAATTATGTTATTAATTTATTATTAAACAAATAAAGAAGAAGAAGTTGAAGAAGAAATAAATTGGAAGGAATCTGTAAAGGATATTACCTCTTCTTTGACGCGCCTCTTCTTATCCTCCTCTTAGGGCACTAAAGTTGGTATTTTTAGAAGACCAAGACTTCTATTATATTTCTATATAAGTGTAGAAGAGAAATTGTTATGGTTTGGAAGATCTTGAAGGCTCAAAGTGGTGTGAGGAGAAGAGGGGGGAGGTGCCCTTTTATAAGGGAGGAGAGAGGCACCTTTGGAATTATAAGAAATATTAATTTATAATAAATTCGAAACCCACTTAAAAACCTACAAAAATGACTCAATTCGAATATGAGATGATATATGGTTGTAATATAATCAACAAATAAAATTTATACATGTTTTAAAGTTATTTTAATCCTTATCAAATTGATTTATCCTTATTTAATCTATTTAAATTTATTTGTGGTAATAATATTCTAAAATTTAAATTGATACAAATAATTACTTATGTGTTATTAATTATCCATAATTAGATACGTTATGACACTTTAGACTATATAAATTTATATTTTTAATTTTTAATTTTTTTTTATTTTTAAGAAATTTTATAATATGTTGTTTTTATAAAATAACAATAGTGTCAATTTTGACACTATTCATTTATTTGAATTGAAATAAAATCTACATAGAGGATATATTATAACTAAAATCTTTAATAGATTCATAACATGTCATATTTATCTATAAAATTAGTGGAGAATAATAAATAGTTCATATAATATTTATTTTAATATTTTTAAAACCACTTATTTGATATTTCAATCAATAAAATAATTTCAACATCACTATTGTATCACCATTAATGATAATTATTTAATACCTAAAAATTCTAAATAAATTTACATGATTTAGATAATTGAATTATATTTTTTTAGACTATTCATGTTCTAAGTTTCATGAATTTTATCACTAAATTAAAATTATTATACTTTTAATATTTAAGAGAGTGACATGTTGTCACTTTCTTTGGTTTTAATAATAATTAAACTATTTTCATGGTAATTAGTCCATAAAATTAATCTATTACGACCCTTAGGTTATATGGTTCCAATTTTAGTCATCCAGTAGAATTTTGGCAGGTGTTAGAGTAATTTTATAATCTTATTTTTACCCTTAATTACTCGATTTACCTTTAATAAGAGTAAATAAAAATTACCGTAGTTACTATTCATAATATCAAAAAAAAAGTAACCTATTAACATAATTTGGACCCACTGAATTCAAATATGGAATCCATTTTTCAAAAGTCAAAACACAGAAGTTGCAGTAATTAATTTAAAATTAATCCCATTGTTAAGAAAATGGGTTTTAAAAGTTAAAATATTGCAAAAGATTGAAATGTTTTTACCTATGAATTCAATGAAAATTAATTTTAATGATATAAATTATATTAAATGGTAAAAATATATTCTATTTATACTTTAAAACCATTCAATATTATAATTTAACTATATAAATTATTGAAATGAAAAAAGTTGTTTTTAATTAAAATATAACGTGTTTTTACTACTCATTAAAATATAAAAGTTATCAGAATAATATAAAAAATTTATCCAAAGTAAATTTTTATATCCTGATTCCAAATAAGAATTTTATTTTGTCAAATTTAACTTATAAACCTGTCAAAAACTAGATTTAATGTTGGTGCGCCATCAAAAGGCGGCAAAACTGCATTTTTTGAAAAATACTTTTTTTACCCGAAAAATTTATTGTGTTAACATACCATGTTTTAGAAAATGTGTAAGAGGAATAATAATGTTCAAAATTTAGTTAATACTATTCATAACATCTAGTCCATAATAATATTAAAACAATATATCAGAGTTTAGTGAAACCCGGTATTGCGTACTATACACGCTATCCAGGAAGGTCGTGATTGCATGTAACGCAAGCCAAGCCAGTGTTGTGTGTAGTGAAAGATTCTTTTTGTGTTGCGTATAACAGAATCCAACCATATTTTATTTATAAATTGAATATATATATATATATACACTCAATGTTGTGTAGAATAACTACTATCAAAGGAATTTGAAATTGTGTGTAACACAATCCAAGAATAGTGTTGCTTATACTGCAAGATAATACGGTGTTACGTATAGCTCAAGATAATCTTTGTGAAGCATACAATAAAATATATGAAGGAAATTAAAAAGAATATATCTCATAAAATCTCGGGGTGTTACATTCTACCCCCCTTAAAATGAATTTCTCCCTCGAAATTCTTCGGGGTTATAAATGGTTTATCACATGAGAGTTTCTTTCATAGAAACCCACATCGTAAAAAGGAATACCAAAACTTATCTTTAAAAACTAAAGTATGAAACGTAATGGTTACCCAAATTAACTAATCATTGGGTTTACACATAGGATAACATAGGCGAAAATATGGATATGGAAGAGAAATCTAACCATCAAGTTCTGATAGAGAGTGGTAGAGGACATGGCTATGATAAAGCCAACAGTCACAAGGCCATAAATTTGTGATGATTTAAGGTACCATCTGATTCATTAGATATAAGTACACTATGACAACAATTTTTGTTTTCAAGATCATTTCCCTAAAGTTGAAGAACTATTGAATTAAAAGAAATACTTACTTGATTTTGGTACAATCTTACTATTGTTTGTGCCTTGAACAATTTCCACTTCATATCTTAAAGAAACGAAGTTGAATTTGTCTTCCGTGAAGTGTTAGCAGATCATGTGATACAATGATAGGTCATTCCATATGTCTCAAACAAAATGATAGCGAAAGATATTAAATATACATAAGTCCATCTATAGTGAGATTAATCGTATATGGTTCCTACAATGGACTTATACTTCATATATAATACCACTTAATAAATTAAAACTTATTTATACTAACCAGGGACTTTCTGTAGGCTAGTGGTAGGCAATAAAGGCATGTCACACTTCGGGTGGGGTTCGATTCCCATAGCCTTCTCTGACGCGACGGGTTGTCGCCCATCGTGCAGGTTGTCCTTTTTTCTAAAACTACACTATTATAACATTACAAAAATTATATCAAAAAAAAATTCTAGCCTTAAACAATACTATCTTATGTCTAAATTAATTCATTCCAATCATTAGGCTTATCCAAAATACTTTTGTCCAAGCTCATAGTATAAAGAAAATAATTACTATAAAGTTCATCTACCGAGCATGTGAATACCATCATTTACCCCTCATATATCACAACATATATCTTGTTGATCACATTCCAAACATGTGAATACCTTAATCTTGTATTCTCTTGCAAAATGAATTACCATAGAACCTTAGTGAAAACATGAATGCTGTCAAAAGTTATCTCTTTCCACGTACCAAAATCCCAAAAATTCTTTATACTCAAACCATGATATCACTTTGTCCTTATATTATTCATGAGCTCATGAATACTATCCAACATATTATTTTCTCTTTATCCCTTCATTATGCACATATCATCTTCTTTCCAAAAATATTTCAATCACTTTTCATGGTTACCGATGCCATATTCTTATGGAAAACCACAATGTACCAATACATAGATATTCCAATATACCATAAAAGTACTTCAACAACATTATTCTTGAATACCAATACATAAACACTTCAATCCATACTCTTCAATGATTGTCATGGAAAACGTCCTTCCTTGATTTATAAGTAACCTCTTAGGTCAGGGCATTGAGTTGGGTAATGCCCATGTTCTCCACAGATAAGACATTGAACGCCATAACAGTCTGTCACTCTATGACCCTTCTCTCCACAAAGATAACATCTTCCCTTCCATTTGATGTATTCATCGAGGTTTTTCATCCCTTGTTTAGAAATCTCAATATTCCTTTCTTTATTCTTCTGAACATGCGAACATGAATAAAAGTCCATCTTCCTCTTATTTTATGATTTAGGAATACCACTAAAGTTCACCTTGTTAATCATATATCGCGATGACTGATTCGGCATAATCACAAAATCATTCTTTCTAGGCATTACGCAATTTCATTGCTTATAGTCACCAATTTTTCTATTGGATTCAATGTTGACCCAATTCCTTCTGGTTCCCTCTATTCACTAAAACCAAAATCCATGGTGAAAGAAATAGTTAAAATAACGGGGAACCACATACTCATAAAAAGGCACTTATGGGATGTCTAACTTATCACACATTCTTTAATCTAGGACACCATAGGTTAAGCCTAGGTTATTCATGATTTTCAACATAATTCTAGGACTGTAAACTATAGTTATACTAAACCTTAGGGACATCCTTAGACATACCTTAGACATATATCTAGGGATATCACTAAATTTTTCGCATCCTAGTTTCCAAAGGTTAACTAAACCTTTCCTCTAATACCAACTGTAGAGACCCAAACTTGACATACATGGACAATACATTAATTTTACAGAATAATTAATACATAACAAAAACAGAAACCAAAGTACCGTAATAGTTTAGTGTCTTTGGAAACTCAGAAGATAATCTTCTAATCTTGGTGAAAGATCTTCAACATCTCCCAAAAAGATCTTCCCTTTTTTCCTACCTAAAACCTTTCTTTATATCCTGGGGAAAGGAAAACATATAAAGGGTGATCTCAAATGATCACTAAGTGTAATCATGGAGAAAATAAAACAAACCATATACATTTGAACTTCAAAACATGAACATAAAGTTTAAACATCAAAATCTTCAGTTGTGAAATAAATCATGGAAGTACATAAGGAATAGATCATAAAGTAACATCAATCATGATAAAATAGAATGGGAATAAATCATTTAATTGTGGAAAACCATTAATCACATGATATTATTTCCATTGTAGCCAAGGCATTGCTGCCAAACTGATCTAAGTGGACAAAGTCCCTTTCTAAATCGAGTTCACTCCTCGTTCCAGTCCTATAACACTGAACTGGATTAACTTACCATTCCAACCATGTCTATATCATGAGATATAAATATTTACCTAATGAATTGGAGGGAGA
This sequence comes from Viscum album, assembly GCA_963277665.1. Taxonomy (NCBI): domain Eukaryota; kingdom Viridiplantae; phylum Streptophyta; class Magnoliopsida; order Santalales; family Viscaceae; genus Viscum; species Viscum album. The sequence continues at coordinate 683,996,276 of OY728151.1, forward strand.
TATAGGTCCCACCCATCTCATAATGAAATCATTCTTACTTGTGCCACAAAATAAACATAAATCATTCATCATAACCCATAGAATAAAATGGGTTTCATAAACATCATCCCATCATAACATAATCCATATAAAACAAATGGATTTAATTTCATCATAAGAAGAATCAAACCATGTAAAAAAATATACATTATACTTGAAACATAATCATACTAAATTATGTCATCTTATATGGAAAATATTTTTGACAAAACACTTGAAATGAATTCTTGAGGAAAATATCATTTCTTCTTCAAAATCATTTTATTTTTAAAAAATTCCATGAAATTTTAAAAAAAATGATTTTGTTGAAAATAATAATTAAATCTTGTGGAGTAAGATTCATGAAAATAAGGCTTTATGTAACTGTAAAAATCCATTCATGCTGTATAAGTAAAAAAACATTCTTCTCATACTTTTTCCAAAAAAATCAAAAAGTAACTCGTATGGTAAACAAAAGAAAAATTCCTTACATACCATGTAGTAAAAGTAAAAAATGGGTAAAAATGACTTTAAACATACATGAAACCATTTTTAGAAAAATAGGTACATGGATGATAAGTATAACCCCAGTAAATACTTACAAATAAACAATCTCGGATAAAACGAGATTGAAAAAGTTATCCCTTACCTTAGGTCTGATATGCTTCGTACGTATCCAAATCTCCTGTATAATGATTTAAATAATTTCATTGACTTATTACAGAATCGTATTTATTGTTATGATATCATATAAGGTTCACCTATGACTTTATATTACCCATTATTTTATAAATTCCATGTTAAAGCAGCGTTTTGGGTAAAATCATTTTATTTATCGTACGTGTTTGGATTTGTTGTTATTGATATTATTATTACTTATATCATGATTTAATTAATTACAGAATTTCGATCATGATTTATATATCATATATATTCAGTATATATATATATACATAATAGATATAAAAATGAAATGAAATACACTATTCATGGAGACGGTAGGTCATACGTACACATGAACGCTGTTTTCCTTTCCTTATTGACTTGAATGGAAGTAAGTAGATGAAATATATATATATACATAAATCTAGTAGCTTTATCATGTCATATATTTCATTATTATTCATTATATATACTTTATAATTATTCTTTAATGGTTAACATGGAGAATGAATCTCATCGCGTCATGGAGAAGGTAATCCGTACGTACGCACGAGCGATGATATCATTCCCATAATTATTGAATTGAATTGGAGTGGATAATATAATATCTCAGAATAGGTATGATATTATAATAACTATATATAGTTATTCTTTACACCAGTATACCCATCCAAGTAAGGTGGTGGTGGAAAAATAGATTACACCACGGTGTGGAGACGGTATTCTGTACGTACGCACACGCAGTGATTTCATTTTCTATAGGATGGATAGAAGGTGAAATTGGGTTGTTTCATATTTATAATAACATATCAGTATATGTGTGATAATTATGTTATTAATTTATTATGAAACAAATAAATAAGAAGAAGTTGAAGAAGAAATAAATTGGAAGGAATCTATAAAGGATATTACCTCTTCTTTGATGCGCCTCTTCTTATCCTCCTCTTAGGGCACTAAATTTGGTATATTTAGAAGACCAGGACCTCTATTATGTTTCTAGAGAAGTGTAGAAGAGAAATTGGTATGTTTTGGAAGAGCTTGAAGGCTCAAAGTGGTGTGAGGAGGAGAGGGAGGAGGTGCCCTATTATAAGGGAGGAGAGAGGCACCTTTGGAATTATAAGAAATATTAATTTATAATAAATTACAAACCCACTTAAAAACCTCCAAAAATGACTCAATTCTAATATGAGATGATATATGTTTGTAATATAATCAAAAAATAAAATTTATACATGTTTGGAAGTTATTTTAATCCTTATCAAATTGATTTATCCTTATTTAATCTATTTAAATTTATTTGTGGTAATAATATTCTAAAATTTAAATTGATACAAATAATTACTTACGTGTTGTTAATTATCCATAATTAGATACATTATGACATTTTAGACTATATAAATTTAAATTTTTAATTTTTAAATTTTTTTGATTTTTAATAAATTTTATAATATGTTGTTTTTATAAAATAACAAGTGTCAATTTTGACACTATTCATTTATTTGAATTTAAATAAAATCTACATAGAGGATATATTAGAACTAAAAGCTTTAATAGATTCATAACATGTCATATTTGTCTATAAAATTAGTGGAGAATATTAAATAGTTCATATAATATTTATTTTAATATTTTTAAAACCACTTATTTGATATTTCAATCAATAAAATAATTTCATCATCACTATTGTATCACCATTAATGATAACTATTTAATCCCTAAAAATTATAAGTAAATTTACATGATTTAGATAATTGAATTATATTTTTTAGACTATTCATGTTCGAAGTTTCATGAATTTTATCACTAAATTAAAATTATTATACTTATAATATTTAAGAGAGTGACATGTTGTCACTTTCTTTGGTTTTAATAATAATTAAACTATTTTCATGGTAATTAGTCCATAAAATTAATCTATTACGACCCTTAGGTTATATGGGTCCAATTTTAGTCATCCAGTAGAATTTTGGCAGGTGTTAGAGTAATTTTATAATCTTATTTTTAACCTTAATTACTCAATTTACCTTTAATAGTAGTAAATAAAAATTACCGTAGTTACTATTCATAATATCAAAAAAAAGTAACATATTAACATAATTTGGACCCACTAAATTCAAATATGGAATCCATTTTTCAAAATTCAAAACACAGAAGTTGCAGTAATTAATTTAAAATTAATCCCATTGTTAAGAAAATGGGTTTTAAAAGTTAAAATATTGCAAAAGGTTGAAATGTTTTTACCTATGAATTCAATGAAAATTAATGTTAATGACATAAATTATATTAAATGTTAAAAATATATTCTATTTATACTTTAAAACCATTCAATATTATAATTTAACTATATAAATTATTGCGATGAAAAAAGTTGTTTTTAATTAAAATATAGTGTGTTTTTACTATTCATTAAAATATGAAATTTATCAGAATAATATAAAAAATTTATCCAAAGTAAATTTTTATATCCTGATTCCAAATAAGAATTTTATTTTTTCAAGTTCAACTTATAAACCTGTCAAAAACTAGATTTAATGTTGGTGCGCCATCAAAAGGCGGCAAAACTGCATTTTTTGAAAAATACTTTATTTACCCGAAAAATTTATTGTGTTAACATACCATGTTTTAGAAAATGTCTAAGAGGAATATTAATGTTCAAAATTTAGTTAATACTATTCATAATATCTAGTCCATAATAATATTAAAACAATATATCAGTGTTTAGTGAAACTCCGTATTGCGTACTATACACGCTATCCAGGAAGGTCGTCATTGCGTGTAACGCAAGCCAAGCCAGTGTTGTGTGTAGTGAAAGATTCTTTTTGTGTTTCGTATAACAGAATCCAACCATATTTTATTTATATATTTAATATATATATACACTCAATGTTGTGTAGAATAACTACTATCAAAGGAAATTGAAATTGTGTGTAACACAATCCAAGAATAGTGTTGCTTATACTGTAAGATAATACGGTGTTACGTATACCTCAAGATAATCTTTGTGAAGCGTACAATAAAATATATGAAGGAAATTAAAAGGAATATATCTCATAAAAGAATATATCTCAACATTTGGGTGCCCTGCACACCACTTTCCTACTAGTTAAATGATCATTCCTAACAATCTGAAATCTTGACGCAGCCACTCTTCCCAAATTCAATCCCACTACTGCAACCTGCCCACACATAGCCATGCCTTTAGACACCTGTTACACAACAACCACCACCATTCCCAAAAACACATGGGTCTCAACAACCACACACCACTCCCAAAGACACATGGGCCTCATCCTGAAGGTACTTGGGAAAACACACCTGTCCAAAAAACACCTCAACCCCTTATCCAAAATAATCCTTTTCCTGAAGTATCTTGGACTTTCATAGGCCTCAATCCATTACAGCATTCCTGGATACACCATAGCAGAAAAATGCTAAATAGGGTACAAGGAAGAAAATATGAGACAATCCCTCATTCCTACCACCAAAATGATGGGAAAGATACACTCCCCCATGAAATTGGCGTGTTCAGAACATAGTGCTCAACAAAGGTGGGGTGGGTATATAAAACACAAGGAACTACAATATATATATATAGGTAGTCAAACACTCATCCCCAATCTATGGGTTTCACATAAACAAAAAAAATCCCACACCAACACCACTTTTGTTGCTACCCCACATGTGTAGAGAACCAAACTTGACGTACATGGACATTACATTACTTTTGCGGAATAATTAATACATAACAAAAACAGACACCAAAGGACCATAATATTTTAGTGTCTTTAGAAACTCGGAACATAATCTTCTAAACTTAGTGAAAGATCTTCAACATCTCCCATAAAGATCTTCCTCTTTTTTTCTTACCTAAAACCTTTATTTATATCCTGGGGAAAATAAAACATATAAAGGGTGAGCTAAAATGATTATTAAGGGTAAGCATGGTGAAAATAAAACAACCCATATACATTTTAACTTCAATACATGAACATAAAGTTTAAACATCAAAATCTTGAGTTGTGAAATAAATCTTGGAAGTACGTAAGGAATAAATCATAAAGGATCATCAATAATGATAAAATAGAATGGAAATAAAACATTCAATTGTGGAAAACTATTAATGACATGATATTATCTCCATATTAGCCAAGGCATTGCTACCAATACTATCTTAGTGGACAAAGTCCCTTTCTGAATCGAGTTCACTCCTCGTTCCAGTCCTGTAACATTGAACTGGATTAACTTACCATTCCAGCCATGTCTATCTCATGAGATATAAATCTTTACCCAGTGAATTTGAGGAAGATATAGGTCCCACCCATCTCATAATGAAATCATTCTTACTTGTGCCACAAAATAAACATAAATCATTCATCATAATCCATAGAATAAAATGGGTTTCATAAACATCATCCCATCATAACATAATCCATATAAAACAAATGGATATAATTTCATCATAAGAATAATCAAACCATGTAAAAAAATATACATTATACTTGAAACATAATCATACTAAATAATTTCATCTTATATGGAAAATATTTTTGACAAAACACTTGAAATTAATTCTTGAGGAAAATAACCTTTCTTCTTCAAAATCATTTTATTATTCACAAAATTCCATGAAAATTTAAAAGAAAAGGATTTTGTTGAAAATAATAATTAAATCTTGTGGAGTAAGATTCATGAAAATAAGGTTTTATGAAACTGTAAAAATCTGTTCATGCTGTATAAGTAAAAAAAACATTCTTCTCGTACTTTTTCCAAAAAAAGTCAAAAAGTAACTCGTATGGTAAACAAAAGAAAAATTCCTTACATACCATGTAGTAAAAGTAAAAAATGAGTAAAAATGACTTTAAACATACATGAAACCATTTTTAGAAAAATAGGTACATGGATGATAAGTATAACCCCAGTAAATACTTACGAATAAACAATCTCGGATAAAAACGAGATTGAAAAAGTTATCCCTTACCTTAGGTCCGATATGCTTCGTACGTATCCAAACCTCCTGTATAATGATTTAAATAATTTAATTGACTTATTAAATAATCATATTTATTGTTATGATATCATATAAGGTTCACCTATGAATTTATATTACCCATTCTTTTATAAATTCCATGTTAAAGCAGCGTTTTGGGTAAAATCGTTTTATGTATCGTACGTGTTTGGACTTGTGGTTCATGATATTATTATTAATTGTATCATGATTTACTTAATTACAGAATTTAGATCATGATTTATATATCATATATATTCAGTATATATATATATATATATATACATAATAGATATAAAAATGAAATGAAATACACTGTTCATGGAGACAGTAGGTCGTACGTACACATGAACGCTGTTTTCCTTTCTTTATTGACTTGAATGGAAGTAGATGAAATATATATATACATAAATCTAGTAGCTTTATCATGTCATATATTTCATTATTATTCGTTATATATACTTTATAATTATTCTTGAATGGTTAACATGGAGAATGAATCTCATCGTGTCATGGAGACGGCAATCCGTACGTACGCAAGAGCGATGATATCGTTCCCATAATTATTGAATTGAATTGGATTGGATCATATAATTTCTCAGAATAGGTATGATATTATAATAACTATATATATTTATTCTTTACACAAGTATACCCATCCAAGTAAGGTGGTGGTGGAAAAATAGATTACACCACGGTGTGGAGACGGTATTCTGTACGTACGCACACGCAGTGATTTAATTTTCTATAGGATGGATAGAAGGTGAAATTGGGTTGTTTCATATTTATAATAACATATCAGTATATTTTTGATAATTATGTTATTTATTTATTATGAAAAAAGTAAAGAAGAAGAAGTTGAGCAAGAAATAAATTGGAAGGAATCTGTAAAGGATATTACCTCTTCTTTGACGCGCCTCTTCTTATCCTCCTCTTAGGGCACTAAAGTTGGTATTTTTAGAAGACCAGGACCTCTATTATATTTCTATATAAGTGTAGAAGAGAAATTGGTATGGTTTGGAAGAGCTTGAAGGCTCAAAGTGGTGTGAGGAGGAGAGGGGGGAGGTGCCCTTTTATAAGGGAGGAGAGAGGCACCTTTGGAATTATAAGAAATATTAATTTATAATAAATTCGAAACCCACTTAAAAACCTCCAAAAATGACCCAATTCGAATATGAGATGATATATGGTTGTAATATAATCAACAAATAAAATTTATACATGTTTGAAAGTTATTTTAATCCTTATCAAATTGATTTATCCTTATTTAATCTATTTAAATTTATTTGTGGTAATAATATTCTAAAATTTAAATTGATAAAAATAATTACTTATGTGTTATTAATTATCCATAATTAGATACTTTATGACATTTTAGACTATATAAATTTATATTTTTAATTTTTAATTTTTTTTGATTTTTTAGAAATTTTATTATATGTTGTTTTTATAAAATAACAATAGTGTCAATTTTGACACTATTCATTTATTTGATTTAAATAAAATCTACATAGAGGATATATTAGAACTAAAATATTTAATAGATTCATAACATGTCATATTTATCTATAAAATTAGTGGAGAATATTAAATAGTTCATATAATATTTATTTTAATATTTTTAAAACCACTTATTTAATATTTCAATCAATATGATAATTTCAACATCACTATTGTATCAGAATTAATGATAATTATTTAATAACTAAAAATTATAAATAAATTTACATGATTTAGATAATTGAATTATATTTTTTTAGACTATTCATGTTCTAAGTTTCATGAATTTTATCACTAAATTAAAATTATTATACTTTTAATATTTAAGAGAGTGACATGTTGTCACTTTCTTTGGTTTTAATAATAATTAAACTATTTTCATGGTAATTAGTCCATAAAATTAATCTATTACGACCCTTAGGTTATATGGGTCCAATTTTAGTCATCCAGTAGAATTTTGGCAGGTGTTAGAGTAATTTTATAATCTTATTTTTACCCTTAATTACTCGATTTACCTTTAATAAGAGTAAATAAAAATTACCATAGTTACTTTTCATAATATCAAAAAAAAAGTAACCTATTAACATAATTTGGACCCACTGAATTCAAATATGGAATCCATTTTTCAAAATTCAAAACACAGAAGTTGCAGTAATTAATTTAAAATTAATCCCATTATTAAGAAAATGGGTTTTAAAAGTTAAAATATTTCAAAAGATTGAAATGTTTTTACCTATGAATCCAATGAAAATTAATGTTAATGATATAAATTATATTAAATGGTAAAAATATATTCTATTTATACTTTAAAACCATTCAATATTATAATTTAACTATATAAATTATTGAAATGAAAAAAGTTGTTTTTAATTAAAATATAGCGTGTTTTTACTACTCATTAAAATATAAAAGTTATCAGAATAATATAAAAAATTTATCCAAAGTAAATTTTTATATCCTGATTCCAAATAAGAATTTTATTTTGACAAATTTAACTTATAAACCTGTCAAAAACTAGATTTAATGTTGGTGCGCCATCAAAAGGCGGCAAAACTGCATTTTTTGAAAAATACTTTTTTTACCCGAAAAATTTATTGTGTTAACATACCATGTTTTAGAAAATGTGTAAGAGGAATAATAATGTTCAAAATTTAGTTAATACTATTCATAACATCTAGTCCATAATAATATTAAAACAATATATCAGCGTTTAGTGAAACTCGGTATTGCGTACTATACACGCTATCCAGGAAGGTCGTGATTGCGTGTAACGCAAGCCAAGCCAGTGTTGTGTGTAGTGAAAGATTCTTTTAGTGTTGCGTATAACAGAATCCAACCATATTTTATTTATACATTGAATATATATATATATATATATATATACACTCAATGTTGTGTAGAATAACTACTATCAAAGGAATTTGAAATTGTGTGTAACACAATCCAAGAATAGTGTTGCTTATACTGCAAGATAATACGGTGTTACGTATAGCTCAAGATAATCTTTGTGAAGCGTACAATAAAATATATGAAGGAAATTAAAAAGAATATATCTCATAAAATCTCGGGGTGTTACATTCTACCCCCCTTAAAATGAATTTCTCCCTCAAAATTCTTCGGGGTTATAAATGGTTTATTACATGAGAGTTTCTTTCATAGAAACCCACATCGTAAAAAGGAATACCAAAACTTATCTTTAAAAACTAAAGTATGAAACGTAATGGTTACCCAAATTAACTAATCACTGGGTTTACACATAGGATAACATAGGTGAAAATATGGATATGGAAGAGAAATATAACCATCAAGTTCTGATGGAGAGTGGTAGAGGACATGGCTATGATAAAGCCAACAGTCACAAGGCCATAAATTTGTGATGATTTAAGGTACCATCTGATTCATTGGATATAAGTACACTAGGACAACATTTTTTGTTTTCAAGATCATTTCCCTAAAGTTGAAGAACTGTTGAATTAAAAGAAATACTTACTTGATTTTGGTACAATCTTACTGTTGTTTGTGCCTTGAACAATTTCCACTTCATCTCTTAAAGAAATGAAGTTGAATTTGTCTTCCGTGAAGTGTTAGCAGATCATGTGATACAATGATAGTTCATTCCATATGTCTCAAACAAAATGATAGCGAAATATATTAAATATACATAAGTCCATCTATAGTGAGATTAATCGTATATGGTTCCTACAATGGACTTATACTTCATATATAATACCACTTAATAAATTAAAACTTATTTATGCTAACCAGGGAATTCATGTAGGCTAGTGGTAGGCAATAAAGGCATGTCACACTTCGGGTGTGGGTTTGATTCCCACAGCCTTCTCTGACGCGACGGGTTGTCGCCCATCGTGCAGGTTGTCCTTTTTTCTAAAACTACACTATTAGAACATTACAAAAATTATATCGAAAAAAATTTCTAGCCTTAAACAATACTATCTTATGTCTAAATTAATTCATTCCAATCTTTAGGCTTATCCAAAATACTTTTGTCCAAGCTTATAGTATAAAGAAAATAATTACTGTAAAGTTCATCTACCGAGCATGTGAATACCATCATTTATCCCTCATATATCACAACATATATCTTGTTGATCACATTCCAAACATGTGAATACCTTAATCTTGTATTCTCTTGCAAAATGAATTACCATAGAACCTTAGTGAAAACATGAATGCTGTCAAAAGTTATCTCTTTCCACGTACCAAAATCCCAAAAATTCTTTATACTCAAACCATGGTATCACTTTGTCCTTATATTATTCATGAGCTCATGAATACTATCAAACATATTATTTCCCTTTATCCCTTCACTATGCACATATCATCTTCTTTCCAAAAATATTTCAATCACTTTTCATGGTTACCGATGCCATATTCTTATGGAAAACCACAATGTACCAATACATAGATATTCCAATATACCATAAAATTACCTCAACAACATTATTCTTGAATACCAATACATAAACACTTCAATCCATACTCTTCAATGATTGTCATGGAAAACGTCCTTCCTTGATTTATAAGTAACCTCTTAGGTCAGGGCATTGAGTTGGGTAATGCCCATGTTCTCCACAGATAAGACATTGAACGCCATAACAGTCTGTCACTCTATGACCCTTCTCTCCACAAAGATAACATCTTCCCTTCCATTTGATGTATTCATCGAGGTTTTTCATCCCTTGTTTAGAAATCTCAATATTCCTTTCTTTATTCTTCTGAACATGCGAACATGAATAAAAGTCCATCTTCCTCTTATTTTATGATTTAGGAATACTACTAAAGTTCACCTTGTTAATCATATATCGCGATGACTGATTCGGCATAATCACAAAATCTTTCTTTCTAGGCAATACAAAATTTCATTGCTTATAGTCACCAATTTTTCCATTGGATTCAATGTTGACCCAATTCCTTCTGGTTCCCTCCATTGACTAAAACCAAAATCCATGGTGAAAGAAATAGTTAAAATAACGGGGAACCACATACTCATAAAAATTCACTTATGGGATGTCTAACTTATCACACATTCTTTAATCTAGGACACCATAGGTTAAGCCTTGGTTATTCATGATCGTCAACATCATTCTAGGATTGTAAACTATAGTTATAATAAACCTTAGGGACATCCTTAGACATACCTTAGAAATATATCTAGGGATATCACTAAATTTTTCGTATCCTAGTTTCCAAAGGTTAACTAAACCTTTCCTCTAATACCAACTATAGAGACCCAAACTTGACATACATGGACAATACATTAATTTTACAGAATAATTAATACATAACAAAAACAGAAACCAAAGTACCGTAATAGTTTAGTGTCTTTGGAAACTCAGAACATAATCTTCTAATCTTGGTGAAAGATCTTCAACATCTCCCAAAAAGATCTTCCCTTTTTTCCTACCTAAAACCTTTCTTTATATCCTGTGGAAAAGAAAACATATAAAGGGTGAGCTCAAATGATCACTAAGTGTAATCATGGAGAAAATAAAACAAACCATATACATTTGAACTTCAAAACATGAACATAAAGTTTAAACATCAAAATCTTTAGTTGCGAAATAAATCATGGAAGTACATAAGGAATAGATCATAAAGGAACATCAATCATGATAAAATAGAACGGGAATAAATCATTTAATTGAGGAAAACCATTAATCACATGATATTATTTCCATTTTAGCCAAGGAATTGCTGCCAAACCGATCTTAGTGGATAAAGTCCCTTTCTGAATCGAGTTCACTCCTCGTTCCAGTCCTATAACACTGAACCGGATTAACTTACCATTCCAACCATGTCTATATCATGAGATATAAATATTTACCCAATTAATTGGAGGGAGATATAGGTCCCACCCATCTCATAATGAAATAATTCTTACATGTGCCACAAAATAAACATAAATCTTTCATCATAACCCATAGAATAAAATAGGTTTCATAAACATCATCTCATCATAACATAATCCATATAAAACAAATGGATATAATTTCATCATAAGAAGAATAAAACCATGTAAAAAAATATACATTATACTTGAAACATAATCATCTAAATAATGTCTTCTTATATGGAAAATATTTTTGACAAAACACTTGAAATGAATTCTTGAGGAAAATATCATTTCTTCTTCAAAATCATTTTATTTTTAAAAAATGCCATGAAATTTTAAAAAAAAGGATTTTGTTGAAAATATTAATTAAATATTGTGGAGTAAGATTCATAAAAATAAGGCTTTATGAAACTGTAAAAATCCATTCATGCTGTATAAGTAAAAAAACATTATTCTCATACTTTTTCCAAAAAAGTCAAAAAGTAACTCGTATGGTAAACAAAAGAAAAATTCCTTACATACCATGTAGTAAAAGTAAAAAATGGGTAAAAATGACTTTAAACATACATGAAACCATTTTTAGAAAAATAGGTACATGGATGATAAGTATAACCCCAGTAAATACTTACAAATAAACAATCTCGGATAAAAACGAGATTGAAAAAGTTATCCCTTACCTTAGGTCTGATATGCTTCGTACGTATCCAAACCTCCTGTATAATGATTTAAATAATTTCATTGACTTATTACAGAATCGTATTTATTGTTATGATATCATATAAGGTTCACCTATGACTTTATATTACCCGTTATTTTATAAATTCCATGTTAAAGCAGCGTTTTGGGTAAAATCATTTTATTTATCGTACGTGTTTGGATTTGTTGTTATTGATATTATTATTACTTATATAATGATTTAATTAATTACAGAATTTAGATCATGATTTATATATCATATATATTCAGTATATATATTTATACATAATAGATATAAAAATGAAATGAAATACACTATTCATAGAGACGGTAGGTCATACGTACACATGAACGCTGTTTTCCTTTCCTTATTGACTTGAATGGAAGTAAGTAGATGAAATATATATATACATAAATCTGGTAGCTTTATCATGTCATATATTTCATTATTATTCATTATATATACTTTATATTTATTCTTGAATGGTTAACATGGAGAATGAATCTCATCGCGTCATGGAGAAGGTAATCCGTACGTACGCACGAGCGATGATATCATTCCCATAATTATTGAATTTAATTGGAGTGGATAATATAATATCTCAGAATAGGTATGATATTATAATAACTATATATATTTATTCTTTACACCAGTATACCCATCCAAGTAAGGTGGTGGTGGAAAAATAGATTACACCACGGTGTGGAGACGGTATTCTGTACGTACGCACACGCAGTGATTTCATTTTCTATAGGATGGATAGAAGGTGAAATTGGGTTGTTTCATATTTATAATAACATATCAGTATATGTGTGATAATTATGTTATTAATTTATTATGAAACAAATAAATAAGAAGAAGTTGAAGAAGAAATAAATTGGAAGGAATCTGTAAAGGATATTACCTCTTCTTTGACGCGCCTCTTCTTATCCTCCTCTTAGGGCACTAAAGTTGGTATATTTAGAAGACCAGGACCTCTATTATGTTTCTAGAGAAGTGTAGAAGAGAAATTGGTATGGTTTGGAAGAGCTTGAAGGCTCAAAGTGGTGTGAGGAGGAGAGGGAGGAGGTGCCCTATTATAAGGGAGGAGAGAGGCACCTTTGGAATTATAAGAAATATTAATTTATAATAAATTCCAAACCCACTTAAAAACCTCCAAAAATGACTCAATTCGAATATGAGATGATATATGTTTGTAATATAATCAAAAAATAAAATTTATACATGTTTAGAATTTATTTTAATCCTTATCAAATTGATTTATCCTTATTTAATCTATTTAAATTTATTTGTGGTAATAATATTCTAAAATTTAAATTGATACAAATAATTACTTACATGTTGTTAATTATCTATAATTAGATACTTTATGACATTTTAGACTATATAAATTTAAATTTTTAATTTTTAATTTTTTTTTATTTTTAAGAAATTTTATAATATGTTGTTTTTATAAAATAACAATAGTGTCAATTTTGACACTATTCATTTATTTGAATTTAAATAAAATCTAAATAGAGGATATATTAGAACTAAAAGATTTAATAGATTCATAACATGTCATATTTGTCTATGAAATTATTGGAGAATATTAAATAGTTCATATAATATTTATTTTAATATTTTTAAAACCACTTATTTGATATTTCAATCAATAAAATAATTTCATCATCACTATTGTATCACCATTAATGATAACTATTTAATCCCTAAAAATTATAAGTAAATTTACATGATTTAGATAATTGTATTATATTTTTTTAGACTATTCATGTTCGAAGTTTCATGAATTTTATCACTTAATTAGAATTATTATACTTATAATATTTAAGAGAGTGACATGTTGTCACTTTCTTTGGTTTTAATAATAATTAAACTATTTTCATGGTAATTAGTCCATAAAATTAATCTATTACGACCCTTAGGTTATATGGGTCCAATTTTAGTCATCCAGTAGAATTTTGGCAGGTGTTAGAGTAATTTTATAATCTTATTTTTACCCTTAATTACTCAATTTACCTTTAATAGCAGTAAATAAAAATTACCGTAGTTACTATTCATAATATCAAAAAAAAAGTAACCTATTAACATAATTTGGACCCACTAAATTCAAATATGGAATCCATTTTTCAAAATTCAAAACACATAAGTTGCAGTAATTAATTTAAAATTAATCCCATTGTTAAGAAAATGGGTTTTAAAAGTTAAAATATTGCAAAAGATTGAAATGTTTTTACCTATGAATTCAATGAAAATTAATGTTAATGACATAAATTATATTAAATGTTAAAAATATATTCTATTTATACTTTAAAACCATTCAATATTATAATTTAACTATATAAATTATTGAGATGAAAAAAGTTGTTTTTAATTAAAATATAGCGTGTTTTTACTATTCATTAAAATATAAAATTAGTCAGAATAATGTAAAAAATTTATCCAAAGTAAATTTTTATATCTTGATTCCAAATAAGAATTTTATTTTGTCAAATTTAACTTATAAACCTGTCAAAACTAGATTTAATGTTGGTGCGCCATCAAAAGGCGGCAAAACTGCATTTTTTGAAAAATACTTTTTTTACCCGAAAAATTTATTGTGTTAACATACCATGTTTAAGAAAATGTGTAAGAGGAATATTAATGTTCAAAATTTAGTTAATACTATTCATAACAGCTAGTCCATAATAATATTAAAACAATATATCAGTGTTTAGTGAAACCCGGTATTGCGTACTATACACGCTATCCAGGAAGGTCGTCATTGCGTGTAACGCAAGCCAAGCCAGTGTTGTGTGTAGTGAAAGATTCTTTTTGTGTTGAATATAACAGAATCCAACCATATTTTATTTATATATTGAATATATATATATATATACTCAATGTTGTGTAAAATAACTACTATCAAAGGAACTTGAAATTGTGTGTAACACAATCCAAGAATAGTGTTGCTTATACTGCAAGATAATACGGTGTTACGTATAGCTCAAGATAATCTTTGTGAAGAGTACAATAAAATATATAAAGGAAATTAAAAGGAATATATCTCATAAAATCTCAGGGTGTTACATTCTACCCCCCTTAAAATGAATTTCTCCCTCGAAATTCTTCGGGGTTATAAATGGTTTATTACATGAGAGTTTCCTTCATAGAAACCCACATCGTAAAAAGGAATACCAAAACTTGTCTTTAAAAACTAAAGTATGAAACGTAATGGTTACCCAAATTAACTAATCACTGGGTTTCCACATAGGATAACATAGGTGAAAATATGGATATGGAAGAGAAATATAACCATCAAGTTCTGATGTGAGTGGTAGATGACATGTCTATGATAAAGCCAATAGTCACAAGGCCACAAATTTGTGATGATTTAAGGTACCATCTGATTAATTGGATATAAGTACACTAGGAGAACATTTTTTGTTTTCAAGATCATTTCCCTAAAGTTGAAGAACTGTTGAATTAAAAGAAATACTTACTTGATTTTGGTACAATCTTACTGTTGTTTGTGCCTTGAACAATTTTCACTTAATCTCTTAAAGAAATGAAGTTGAATTTTTCTTCCGTGACGTGTTAGCAGAACATGCGATACAATGATAGGTCATTCCATATTTCTCAAACAAAATGATAGCGAAAGATATTAAATATACATAAGTCCATCTATAGTGATATTAATCATATATGGTTCCTACAATGGACTTATACTTCATATATAATACCACTTAATAAATTAAAACTTATTTATACTAACCAGGGACTTCTTGTAGGCTAGTGGTAGGCGATAAAGGCATGTCACACTTCGGGTGTGGGTTCGATTCCCACAGCCTTTTCTGACATGACGGGTTGTCGCCCATCGTGCAGGTTGTACTTTTTTCTAAAACTACACTATTATAACATTACAAAAATTATATCGAAAAAAATTTCTAGCCTTAAACAATACTATCTTATGTATAAATTAATTCATTCCAATCTTTAGGCTTATCCAAAATACTTCTGTCCTAGCTCATAGTATAAAGAAAATAATTACTATAAATTTCATCTACCGAGCATGTGAATACCATCATTTATCCCTCATATATCACAACATATATCTTGTTTATCACATTCCAAACATGTGAATACCTTAATCTTGTATTCTCTTGCAACATGAATTACCATAGAACCTTAGTGAAAACATGAATGCTGTCAAAAGTTATCCCTTTCCACGTACCAAAATCCCAAAAATTCTTTATAATCAAACCATGATATCACTTTGTCCTTATGTTATTCATGGGCTCATGAATACTATCAAACATATTATTTTCTCTTTATCCCTTCATTATGCACATATCATCTGCTTTCCAAAAATATTTCAATCACTTTTCATGGTTACTGATGCCATATTCTTATGGAAAACCACAATGTACCAATACATAGATATTCCAATATACCATAAAAGTACCACAACAACATTATTCTTGAATACCAATACATAAACACTTCAATCCATAATCTTCAATGATTGTCATGGAAAAATTCCTTCCTTGATTTAGAAGTAACCTCTTAGGCCAGGGCATTGATTTGGGTAATGCCCATGTTCTCCACAGATAAGACATTGAACTCCATAACAGTATGTCACTCTATGACCCTTATCTCCACAAAGATAACATATTCCCTTCCATTTGATGTATTCATCATGGTTTTTCATCCCTTGTTTAGAAATCTCAAAATTCTTTTCTATATTATTCTGAACATGCAAACATAAATAAAAGTCCATCTTCCTCTTATTTTATGATTTAGGAATACCACTAAAGTTCACCTTTTTAATCATATATCGTGATGACTGATTCGGCATAATCACAAAATCTTTCTTTCTAGGCATTACGCAATTTCATTGCTCATAGTCGCCAATTTGTCCATTGGATTCAATGTTGACCCAATTCCTTCTGGTTCCCTCCATTGACTAAAACCAAAATCCATGGTGAAAGAAATAGTTAAAATAACGGGGAACCACATACTCATAAAAAGGCACTTATGGGATGTCTAACTTATCACACATTATTTAATCTAGGACACCATATGTTCATCCAAGGTTATTCATGATCGTCAACATAATTCTTGGACTATAAACTATAGTTATACTAAACCTTAGAGACATCCTTAGACATACCTTAGAAATATATCTAGGGATATCACTAAATTTTTCACATCCTAGTTTCCAAAGGTTAACTAAACCTTTCCTCTAATACCAACTGTAGAGACCCAAACTTGACATACATGTACAATACATTAATTTTACAGAATAATTAATACATAACAAAAACAGACACCAAAGGACCGTAATAGTTTAGTGTCTTTGGAAACTCAGAACATAATCTTCTAATCTTGGTGAAAGATCTTCAACATCTCCCAAAAAGATCTTCCATTTTTCCTACCTAAAACCTTTCTTTATATCCTAGGGAAAAGAAAACATATAAAGGTTGATCTCAAATGCTCACTAAGGGTAATCATGGAGAAAATAAAACAAACCATATACATTTGAACTTCAAAACATGAACATAAATTTTAAACATAAAAATCTTCAGTTGCGAAATAAATCATGGCAGTACATAAGGAATAGATCATAAAGGAACATCAATCATGATTAAATAGCATGGGAATAAAGCATTTAATTTTGGAAAACCATTAATCACGTGATATTATTTCCATTGTAGCAAAGGCATTGTTTCCAAACCGATCTTAGTGGACAAAGTCCCTTTCTGAATCGAGTTCACTCCTCGTTCCAGTCCTATAACACTGAACCGGATTAAATTACCGTTCCAACCATGTCTATATCATGAGATATAAATATTTACCCAATTAATTGGAGGGAGATATAGGTCCCACCCATCTCATAATGAAATCATTCTTACTTGTGCCACAAAATAAACATAAATCCTTAATCATAACCCATAGAATAAAATGGGTTTCATAAACATCATCCCATCATAACATAATCCATATAAAACAAATGGATATAATTTCATCATAAGAAGAATCAAACCATGTAAAAAAAAATACATTATACTTGAAACATAATCATACTAAATAATGTCATCTTATATGGAAAATATTTTTGACAAAACACTTGAAATGAATTCTTGAGGAAAATATCATTTCTTCTTCAAAATCATTTTATTTTAAAAAAAATTCCATGAAATTTTAAAAGAAAAGTATTTTGTTGAAAATAATAATTAAATCTTGTGGAGTAAGATTCATGAAAATAAGGCTTTATGAAACTGTAAAAATTCGTTCATGTTGTATAAGTAAAAAAACATTCTTCTCGTACATTTTCCAAAAAAGTCAAAAAGTAACTCGTATGGTAAACAAAAGAAAAATTCCTTACATACCATATAGTAAAAGTAAAAAATGGTTAAAAATGACTTTAAACATACATGAAACCATTTTTAGAAAAATAGGTACATGGATGATAAGTATAACCCCAGTAAATACTTACGAATAAACAATCTCGGATAAAAACGAGATTGAAAAAGTTATCCCTTACCTTAGGTCTGATATGCTTCGTACGTATCCAAACCTCCTGTATAATGATTTAAATAATTTCATTTACTTATTACAAAATCATATTTATTGTTATGATATCATATAAGGTTCACCTATGACTTTATATTACCCGTTCTTTTATGAATTCCATGTTAAAGTGGCGTTTTGGGTAAAATCATTTTATTTATCGTACGTGTTTGGACTTGTTGTTCTTGATATTATTATTAATTATATCATGATTTACTTAATTACAGAATTTAGATCATGATTTATATATCATATATATTCAGTATATATATATACATAATATATATAAAAATTAAATGAAATACACTGTTCATGGAGACGGTAGGTCGTACGTACACATGAACGTTGTTTTCCTTTCCTTATTGACTTGAATGGAAGTAAATAGATGAAATATATATATACATAAATCTAGTAACTTTATCATGTCATATATTTCATTATTATTCGTTATATATACTTTATAATTATTCTTGAATGGTTAACATGGAGAATGAATCTCATCGCGTCATGGAGACGGTAATCCGTACGTACGCACGAGCGATGATATCGTTCCCATAATTATTGAATTGAATTGGAGTGGATAATATAATATCTCAGAATAGGTATGATATTATAATAACTATATATAGTTATTATTTACACCAGTATACCCATCCAAGTAAGGTGGTGGTGGAAAAATAAATTACACCACGGTGTGGAGACGGTATTCAGTACGTACGCACACGCAGTCATTTCATTTTCTATAGGATGGATAGAAGGTGAAATTGGGTTGTTTCATATTTATAATAACATATTAGTATATGTGTGATAATTATGTTATTAATTTATTATGAAACAAATAAAGAAGAAGAAGTTGAAGAAGAAATAAATTGGAAGGAATCTGTAACGGATATTACCTCTTCTTTGACGCGCCTCTTCTTATCCTCCTCTTAGGGCACTAAAGTTGGTATTTTTAGAATACCATGACCTATATTATGTTTCTAGAGAAGTGTAGAAGAGATATTGGTATGGTTTGGAAGATCTTGAAGGCTCAAAGTGGTGTGAGGAGGAGAGGGAGGAGGTGCCCTTTTATAAGGGAGGAGAGAGGCACCTTTGGAATTATAAGAAATATTAATTTATAATAAATTCCAAACCCACTTAAAAACCTCCAAAAATGACTCAAATCGAATATGAGATGATATATGGTTGTAATATAATCAACAAATAAAATTTATACATGTTTGGAATTTATTTTAATCCTTATCAAATTGATTTATCCTTATTTAATCTATTTAAATTTATTTGTGGTAATAATATTCTAAAATTTAAATTGAGACAAATAATTACTTATGTGTTGTTAATTATCCATAATTAGTTACTTTATGACATTTTAGACAATATAAATTTAAATTTTTGATTTTTGATTTTTTTTTTATTTTTAAGAAATTTTATAATATGTTGTTTTTATAAAATAACAATAGTGTCAATTTTGACACTATTCATTTATTTGAATTTGAATAAAATCTACATAGAGGATATATTAGAACTAAAAGCTTTAATAGATTTATAACATGTCATATTTGTCTATAAAATTAGTAGAGAATATTAAATAGTTCATATAATATTTATTTTAATATTTTTAAAACCACTTATTTGATATTTCAATCAATAAAATAATTTCAACATCACTATTGTATCACCATTAATGATAATTATTTAATCCCTAAAAATTATAAATAAATTTACATGATTTAGATAATTGTATTATATTTTTTTAGACTAATAATGTTCGAAGTTTCATGAATTTTATCACTAAATTAAAATTATTATACTTATAATATTTAAGAGAGTGACATGTTGTCACTTTCTTTGGTTTTAATAATAATTAAACTATTTTCATGGTAATTAGTCCATAAAATTAATCTATTACGACCCTTAGGTTATATGGGTACTATTTTAGTCATCCAGTAGAATTTTGGCAGGTGTTAGAGTAATTTTATAATGTTATTTTTACCCTTAATTACTCGATTTAACTTTAATAGCAGTAAATAAATATTACCGTAGTTATTATTCATAATATCAAAAAAAAGTAACCTATTAACATAATTTCGAACCACTAAATTCAAATATGGAATCCGTTTTTCAAAATTCAAAACACAGAAGTTTCAGTAATTAATTTAAAATTAATCCCATTGTTAAGAAAATGGGTTTCAAAAGTTAAAATATTGCAAAAGATTGAAATGTTTCTAAATATGAATTCAATGAAAATTAATGTTAATGACATAAATTATAATAAATGGTAAAAATATATTCTATTTATACTTTAAAACAATTCAATATTATAATTTAACTATATAAATTATTGTGATGAAAAAAGTTGTTTTTAATTAAAATATAGCATGTTTTTACTATTCATTAAAATATAAAAGTTATCAGAATAATATAAAAAATTTATCCAAAGTAAATTTTTATATCCTGATTCCAAATAAGAATTTTATTTTGTCAAATTTAACTTATAAACTAGTCAAAAACTAGATTTAATGTTGGTGCGCCATCAAAAGGCGGCAAAACTGCATTTTTTGAAAAATACTTATTTTACCCGAAAAATTTATTGTGTTAACATACCATGTTTTAGAAAATGTGTAATAGGAATAATAATGTTCAAAATTTAGTTAATAATATTCATAACAGCTAGTCCATAATAATATTAAAACAATATATCAGTGTTTAGTGAAACCCAGTATTGCGTACTATACACGCTATCCAGGAAGGTCGTGATTTTGTGTAACGCAAGCCAAGCCAGTGTTGTGTGTAGTCAAAGATTATTTTTGTGTTGCGTATAATAGAATCCAATCATATTTTATTTATACATTGAATATATATATATATATACACTCAATGTTTTGTAGAATAACTACTATCAAAAGAACTTGAAATTGTGTGTAACACAATCCAAGAATAGTGTTGCTTATACTGCAAGATAATACGGTGTTACGTATAGCTCAAGATAATCTTTGTGCAGCGTACAATAAAATATATGAAGGAAATTAAAAAGAATATATCTCATAAAATCTCGGGGTGTTACATTCTACCCCCCTTAAAATGAATTTCTCCCTCGAAATTCTTCGGGGATATAAATGGTTTATTACATGAGAGTTTCTTTCATAGAAACCCACATCGTAAAAAGGAATACCAAAACTTATCTTTAAAAACTAAAGTATGAAACGTAATGGTTACCCAAATTAACTAATCACTGGGTTTCCACATAGGATAACATAGGTGAAAATATGGATATGGAAGAGAAATCTAACCATCATGTTCTGATGGAGAGTGGTAGAGGACATGGCTATGATAAAGCCAACAGTCACATGGCCATAAATTTGTGATGATTTAAGGTACCATCTGATTCATTGGATATAAGTACACTAGGACAACATTTTTTGTTTTCAAGATCATTTCCCTAAAGTTGAAGAACTGTTGAATTAAAATAAATACTTACTTGATTTTTGTACAATATTACTATTGTTTGTGCCTTGAACAATTTCCACTTCATCTCTTAAAGAAATGAAGTTGAATTTGTCTTCCGTGAAGTGTTAGCAGATCATGCGATACAATGATAGGTCATTCCATATGTCTCAAACAAAATTATAGAGAAAGACATTAAATATACATAAGTCCATCTATAGTGAGATTAATCGTATATGGTTCCTACAATGGACTTATACTTAATTTATAATACCACTTAATAAATTAAAACTTATTTATACTAACCGGGGACTTCCTGTAGGCTAGTGGTAGGCGATAAAGGTATGTCACACTTCGGGTGTGGGTTCGATTCCCACAGACTTGTCTGACGCGACGGGTTGTCGCCCATCGTGCAGGTTGTCCTTTTTTCTAAAACTACACTATTATAACATTACAAAAATTATATCGAAAAAAAATTCTAGCCTTAATCAATATTATCTTATGTCTAAATTAATTCATTCCAATCTTTAGGCTTATCCAAAATACTTTTGTCCAAGCTCATAGTATAAAGAAAATAATTACTATAATGTTCATCTACCGAGCATGTGAATACCATCATTTATCCCTCATATATCACAACATATATCTTGTTGATCACATTCCAAACATGTGAATACCTTAATCTTGTATTCTCTTGCAACATGAATTACCATAGAACCTTAGTGAAAACATGAATGCTGTCAAAGGTTATCTCTTTCCACATACCAAAATCCCAAAAATTCTTTATACTCAAACCATGATATCACTTTGTCCTTATATTATTCATGAGCTCATGAATATTATCCAACATATTATTTTCTCTTTATCCCTTCATTATGCACATATCATCTGCTTTCCAAAAATATTTCAATCACTTTTCATGGTTACCGATGCCATATTCTTATGGAAAACCACAATGTACCAATACATAGATATTCCAATATACCATAAAAGTACCTCAACAACATTATTCTTGAATACCAATACATAAACACTTCAATCCATACTCTTTAATGATTGTCATGGAAAACGTCCTTCCTTGATTTAGAAGTAACCTCTCAGGTCAAGGCATTGAGTTGGGTAATTCCCATGTTCTCCATAGACAAGACATTGAACTCCATAACAGTCGGTCACTCTATGACCCTTCTCTCCACAAAGATAACATCTTCCCTTCCATTTGATGTATTCATCAAGGTTTTTCATCCCTTGTTTAGAAATCTCAATAATCCTTTCTTTATTCTTCTGAACATGCGAACATGAATAAAATTCCATCTTCCTCTTATTTTATGATTTAAGAATACCACTAAAGTTCACCTTATTAATCATATATCACGATGAATGATTCGTCATAATCACAAAATCTTTCTTTCTAGGCATTACGCAATTTCATTGCTCATAGTCACCAATTTTTCCATTGGATTCAATGTTGACCCAATTCCTTCTGGTTCCCTCCATTGACTAAAACCATAATCCATGGTGAAAGAAATAGTTAAAATAACGGGGAACCACATACTCATAAAAAGGTACTTGTGGGATGTCTAACTTATCACACATTCTTTAATCTAGGACACCATAGGTTCAGCCTAGGTTATTCATGATCTTCAACATAATTCTAGGACTGTAAACTATAGTTATACTAAACCTTAGGGACATCCTTAGACATACCTTAGAAATATATCTAGGGATATCACTAAATTTTTCGCATCCTAATTTCCAAAGGTTAACTAAACCTTTCCTCTAATACCAACTGTAGAGACCCAAACTTGACATACATGGACAATACATTAATTTTACAGAATAATTAATACATAACAAAAACAGACACCAAAGGACCGTAATAGTTTAGTGTCTTTGGAAACTCAGAACATAATCTTCTAATCTTGGTGAAAGATCTTCAACATCTCCCAAAAAGATATTACCTTTATTCCTACCCAAAACCTTTCTTTATCTCCTGGGGAAAAGGAAACATATAAAGGGTGAGGTCAAATGATCACTAAGGGTAATCATGGAGAAAATAAAACAAACCATATACATTTGAACTTCAAAACATGAACATAAAGTTTAAACATCAAAATCTTCAGTTGCGAAATAAATCATGGCAATACATAAGGAATAGATCATAAAGGAACATCAATCATGATAAAATAGAATGGGAATAAAGAATTTAATTGTGGGAAACCATTAATCACATGATATTATTTCCATTGTAGCCAATGCATTGCTGCCAAACCGATCTTAGTGGACAAAGTCCCTTTCTGAATCGAGTTGACTCCTCGTTCCAGTCCTATAACACTGAACCGGATTAACTTACCATTCCAACCATGTCTATATCATGAGATATAAATCTTTACCCAATGAATTGGAGGGAGATATAGGTCCCACCCATCTCATAATGAAATCATTCTTACTTGTGCCACAAAATAAACATAAATCATTCATCATAACCCATAGAATAAAATGGGTTTCATAAACATCATCCCATCATAACATAATCCATATAAAACAAATGGATATAATTTCATCATAAGAAGAATAAAACCATGTAAATAATAGATACATTATACTTGAAACATAATCATACTAAATAATGTCATCTAAGATGGAAAATAGTTTTGACAAAACACTTGAAATGAATTCTTGAGGAAAATATCATTTCTTCTTCAAAATCATTTTATTTTCACAAAATTCCATGAAATTTTAAAAGAAAATTTTTTTTTCAAAATAATAATTAAATATTGTGGAGTAAGCTTCATGAAAATAAGGCTTTATGAAATAGTAGAAATCCATTCATTCCGTATAAGTAAAAAAACATTCTTCTCGTACTTTTTTCGGAAAAGTCAAAAAGTAACTCGTATGGTAAACAAAAGAAATATTCCTTAAATACCATGTAGAAAAAGTAAAAAAAAGGTTAAAAGGACTTTAAATATAAATTAAACCATTTTTATAAAAAACAGGGACATGGATGATAAATATAACCCTAGTAAATACTTACAAATAAACAATCTCGGATAAAAACGAGATTGAAAAAGTTATCCCTTAAATTAGGTCTGATATGCTTCGTACGTATCTGAACATCCTATATAATGATTTAAATAATGTCATTGACTTATTAAAGAATCATATTTATTGTTATGATATCATATATGGTTCACTTATGACTTTATATTACCTATTCTTTTGTAAATTCCATGTTAAAGCAGCGTTTTGGGTAAAATCATTTTATTTGTTGTATGTGTTTGGGCTTGTTGTTCTTGATATTATTATTACTTATATCATGATTTACTTACTTCCCGAATTTAAATCATGATTTATATATCATATATATTCAGTATATATATATATATACATAATAGATAGATAAATGAATTGAAATACCTCGTTCATGGAGATGTTATGTCGTACGTATGCATGAACGTTGTTTTCCTTTCCTTATTGACTTGAATGGAAGTAAGTAGATGACATATATATATATATACATAAATCCAGTAGATTTATCATGTCATATATTTCATTATTATTCATTATATATACTTTATAATCATTCTTGAATGGTTAACATGGAGAATGAATCTCATCACGTCGTGGAGACGGTATCCGTACGTACGCACGAGCGATGATATCGTTCCCATAATTATTGAATTGAATTTTCATAGATGATGTAATATATTAGAATCAGTATTATGTTATAATAATTATATATAGTTATTATTTACACCATTACCCCCATCCAAGTAAGGTGGTGGTAGAAAAACAGATTACACCACGGCGTGGAGACAGTATTCCGTACGTACGCACGCACGGTGATTTCATTTTCCGTAGGATGGATAAAAGGTTAAATAGGGTTGTTTCATATTTATAATAACATATCAGTATATTAGTGATACTGATGTTATTAATTTATGACGAAACAAATAAATAAGAATAAGTAGAAGAAGAAATAAATTGGAAAGAATCGGTAAAGGATATTACCTCTTCTTTGACGCGCCTCTTCTTAACCTCCACTTAGAGCACTAAAGATGGACTTTTAAGAAGACCAGGACCTCTAGTATGTTTCTAAGGAAGTGTAGAAGTGAAATTGAAAGTGTTTGGCTGATCTTGAAGGTTCAAATTGGTGTGAGGAGGAGAGGGAGGAGCTTCCCTTTTATAAGGGAGGAGAGGGGCAACATTGGAATTATAAGTAATATTAAATTATAATAAATTCCAAACCCACTTAAAAACATCCAATAATGACTCAATTCAAATAAGAGATGAGATAGTGTTGTAATCTCATCAACCAATAAAATTTATACAAGTTTTTAATTTATTTTAAACCTTATCAAATTAATTTATCCTTATTTAATCTATTTAAATTTATTTGTGGTAATAACATTCTAAATTTTAAATTGATATAAATAATTACATATGTGCTGTTAATTTCCCATAATTAGATACTTTATGATATTTTAGAACATATGAATTTAGATTTTTAATTTTTAAATATTTTTGTGATTTTTAAGAAATTTTATAATATGTTATTTTTATAAAATAGCAATAGTGTCAATTTTGACACTATTCATTTATTTGAATTTAAATAAAATCTACATAGATGATATATTCGAAATAAAATATTTAATAGATTTATAACATGTCATATTTATCTTGAAAATTATTGGAGCACATTAAATAGTTTATATAATATTTATTTTAATATTTTTAAAACCATTTATTTGATATTTCAATCAATAAAATAATTTCAACATCACTGTTGTGTCACCTTTAATGATAATTATTTAATACCTAAAAATTATAAATAAATTCACATGATTTAGATAATTTTATTATATTTCTGGTGACTATTCATGTTTGAAGTTTCATGAATTTTATCACTAAATTAAAATTATTATACTTATAAGATTTAAAAGAGTGACATGTTGTCACTTTCTTTGGTTTTAATAATAATTAAACTATTTTCACGATCAAAAGTCCATAAAATTAATCTATTCTGACCCTTAGGTGATTTGGGTCATCTTTTAGTCATCCAATAGAATTTTGGCAGGTGTTAGGGTAATTTTATAATCTTATTTTTACCCTTAATTACTCTATTTACCTTTAACTACAGTAAATAAAAATTATCATGGTTAATATTCATAATATCAAAAAAAAAATTAACCTATTAACATAATTTGGACCCAATGAATTAAAATATGGAATCCATTTTTCAAAATTCAAAACACCGAAGTTGCAAAAATTAATTTAAAATTAATCTCGTTGTTAGGAAAATGGGTTTTAAATGTTAAAATATTGCCAAAGATTGAAATGTTTTTACCTATGAATTCAATGTAAAATTAATGGTAATGACATAAATTATATTAAATGGTAAAAATATATTTTATTTATACTTTAAAACCATTCAATATTATAATTTAACCATATAAATTATTGCGATGAAAGAAGTTGTTTTTAATTAAAATATAGCATGTTTTTACTATTCATTAACATATAAAAGTTATCTATTTTAATATGAAAAATTTATCCAAAGTAAATTTTTATATCCTGATTCCAAAGAATAATTTTATTTTGTCAAATTTATCTTATAATCCTGTCAAAAACTATATTTAAATTGGGTGCGCCATCAAAAGGCGGCAAAACTGCATTTTTTGAAAAATACTTATTTTACCCAAAACATTTATTGTGTTAACATACCATGTTTTAGAAAATGTGTAAGAGGAATAATAATCTTAAAAATTTAGTTAATACTATTCATAACGGCTAGTCCATAATAATATTATAACAATATATTGTTG
Source organism: Viscum album (assembly GCA_963277665.1). Taxonomy (NCBI): domain Eukaryota; kingdom Viridiplantae; phylum Streptophyta; class Magnoliopsida; order Santalales; family Viscaceae; genus Viscum; species Viscum album. The sequence continues at coordinate 684,024,331 of OY728151.1, forward strand.
TTTAGTGAAACCTGGTATTGTGTATTATACACGCTATCAAGGAAGGTCGCAATTGCGTGTAACGCAAGCCAAGCCAGTGTTGTGTGTAGTGAAAGATTCTTTCGGTGTTGTGTATAACAGAATCCAACCATATTTGATTTATACATTGAATATATATATATATATATATATACACTCAATGTTGCATAGAATAACTACTATGAAACGAACATGAAATTGTGTGTAACACAATCCAAGAATAGTGTTGCGTATACTGCAAGCTAATACGGTGTTGCGTATAGCGCAAGATAATCTTGGTGTAGAGTACAATAGAAGATATGAAAGAAATTAAAAAGAATATATCTCATAAATCTTGGGGCGTTACAACATGCATAGTTATGCAACAACCACTACCAAAGTGTAAACCCAACCCCCTTATTGATTAGTTAACATTTATTTATTTAATGGGATTCACTTTAATATTTTTCCAAAACTACCAAGAAACTAATGACCATAACCACACCAAGAAATCAACAAAAACCAAACGGTAGTCCCACTGCACAACTGAACAAAACAATAGCACAAAACTAGACTTGCAGTCCCACTACACATCCTCGTTCAACTGTTATCAACTGTCATTATTCAAAGTAATACCTCCCATTCTTTATCTCACAAGATAGCCCTACAGCCCCACTTCCCAAAAAATCTCTAGATGCAGTCTCACTACATAACAAGTCTATAACCACACAAAAGTCCCACTGCTTGATGTCGCTTTGTGACTAAAACACAACATAAAGGCAGTTCAACTGCCTACAAGTTCATACATTCTAGAATAAATAAATCTCTCAGACTGAGACACCAACACCCCCCCCCACCTCATACCACCAGACATTCCAAGCCCATAGAACCCATACCAAAACACACATCACACAACCATAACCATCAAACAAAGCGTATTAAAATTTAATTGACAAGGGTTCTTTAATTTCCACTTCAATATAACCGGGGTGATCAGAGAACTGGTTGGATCCTAAGGCATCCCTTTATTTAACCAAATGTAGGTGATTAATCAGATTTCATGTTACATCTGTATATTAAAACATGAAAACAAAACTGAACACTAGTGCATATGAAAATACCACCAACGGTTAATATTTTCAAAATGCGTACAGCCCCAACAGTCAAAAAAGAATCAAGGATAAAAAAATAAAATATGCAACCACATAAAACCATACCCAGCAAGTTATCATTTGATCATATTAAATTCTTGTATAATTATTGATTCAGGAAGATTATTTCATCATTAATTAAAAGAAAACATTAATATACCCACCCCACATGTTGCACAATTAAAGATAAGCAAAATAAAATCCCCACTTGGATGATCAAAGATCAATGTTCCTTCTTGCGCCAAGAATAGAGGATGGCGTGACTTTTAGGAAAAAACTCTAAGGCTGGGTAGGGAGGGATCCAAAATAGTCTCATGATTCTTCTTGGGAGGAAGTCTCTAGGCACACAAATAGAAATGAAAAGGAAGAAGGAAGAGAAGATCTCATCTTAAGAAGAGGACAGATTCTAAAATCAGGGAGACCATTTTGAGGTACTTAAAAGTCATATCATGGATCGACCACACGGCTTGGAAGTTTCACACATTGTAATTAATTGAGATATAATAATTCCCCTAAAAAATAATAGAGATCTACTAGATGATAGCTATGAGTTGATAAATTAACTTTAAATGATTAAAAACACGTAATAGAGGTGAAACTAGTAAAATTGGGAAAAACTGAAAATGAGTCACCGATGGGTGAGTCACTGATGCTAATCCACCGACACTAATCCACTGACAGGAGAGCTTCCGAGGAGACCTACTGAGGCCTCAACCTACTGACACCCTGACCTATCGACATTGAGGGACCGACGCTATGGCCTACTGATACAATGACCTACCGACGCCCTGACCTACCGACACTGCCTATCTTGACTCACCGATGATGATGCCCCCTGACTCACCAATGTCGATGCCCCATGACTCACTAATACACTTTCATGCTGGCACTCTGACATGCCGATTGAAAAAATGGAAATTTGGAAAACTATTGATATGAGACGCCAAGATCCCCTAGAACACCTCAACATTGGATTTTCACAAAGGGAGGGCTTGAGGAAAATCCAGGTTATTGTAGTTTGACATAACAAGGGTCCATTTAAGAGAATAAAAGTGATTTGTTAGCACTGTTAAAAAAATACTGATGAAGGTAGACTACGTTAGTGCTAAAGATAGTTCTGATATGGATAACTTTTAGCAGTTCTATACAAGAGACCTATATCAACACCAAACCTCTTTAATATTTTATTAATAATAATTAATTATCATAAACTAAATTTAAATACAATAAATTACTAACTAAATTTAGTGACCTGACCCCATTAATCAAAGAGTCGATGTCTACTAACATTACATTAGAATGATTACAAGGAATAAATCGTGAAGTACCAGATAGTTTAGTAGTCTTGGTAAACTAAATACATACATGAGTCTTACATTACAACTAAATACATTATTTATAAAATATGTTTTTTTAGGATAAATTTATTACATCTAGATTATCATTGCATATATTTCTTTGAATAGTTCAAGGAATCCTGGGGAAAGGAAAAAATATATGGGTGAGCACAAATGCTCAGTAAGGGTTAAGTATATAGAAAGCAATAATGAATCGATGAGAATAATCATTATGGCATGGTAAATAATTGAACACACATTCCATGTAATAAATAAAATGATAAAGAAGTTCATAAACAATATTTAAGGGTAAATAACAGAAAAAATCATTGCATGTAAACAATAGGATAAGGTGTAATCAATATGTCAAGTTAAGAAACTGAAAATAATGACATTTAGTCAATAAACTAAGAATGAAATGCACCCACGGACTTTTTCAAAGGGAAAATATCATTGATAATAAATAATGAATCAAAATGAAGGTAATTATTAATTATTAAATGTCATGTATGAGGCATATGAAAATATATATGGTCAAAATATTTCACAGTATGGTTTAAAACTATAGGCAGAAACCCATTTAATTTGAGAAAATTATTTATCCCCAGAGAACCTATCGATGAATCAAGGGTCTATATAAATTATGGGCCCCACCCATCATTTCCTGTCCAAATCATTCCTCATATCAAGTAATTGATTTAATTAATAAACAATATACCCTATAAAATATCTGTATTGAAAAAATAATATAAAGTTATCAATATTTCCCCAAAAAATAAAATAACTCTCAAAGTAAGCATCGTACGTAAAAATAGTATATGGTTTAGGAAATAAACATATACAAGATAAATAATATGTATATTTAGGAGAAATTTAGTGTATAATGATCATAAGAAATTGATTGTTTAAAGTGGAAAAAAAGGAATCAAGGAAATGAATTCCAATACTATCCTTGGTCAAAGAAATCATAAACCATCTAGAGGAAGAATAAGGGTGGTATCAATACAACAAATCCCAAGTAGAGTAAAATAAATGGTTGTTGTCATTTATGAATGGAAATATTATCAAAAGGTATTTTAAATACATTTTTGATTAAATATCCTTTTTATTTTGAAACAAAATTAAAAAAACTATTCTTTTAAAATAATTTTTTAAAAGGAAACATGTTCTCTGACTAAAGAGAGAAATGAAGTTGGGATTTCATTAAAACAACTGTAAAAAAAATTAAGTAAAAAAGAGTATGAAAATGGTAATATTACATAAAAATGTAATTAATTACCATAGGATAAGTAAATTAAAGGTTTTATAGAACAATGATCATATAAATATATTTAATGTAACTTCAATAATAAGAAATCTCTATTGGAATGATATTGTGAAATAAACCCTTAAAATGATCATAACATTGAAGTGATAATTGATCAATTAGTTGAATATGTGTATCAAATTTGAATCCACATATATGAAGTGGAAATAAATCAATAAATATTCAAAGTCATTATTCACATAGTTATAGAATAATAATGGTAATGAGGAAGTAATATAACCCTATGAAATGGAATTCAATTATGAAATTTCTTTACCACATGGTAACTAAGTTCAAATCCCCTAAGATAAAATAATTAAAATTTAAACTAAAAATAACTTGAAGAAATAATTATTTGTGATATTAAATTTCAAATGGTTATATAAACACCATATAAAAGAAACTAGGTTCTTACATTACAATATGCCTAAATGAAATGAAATTGAGATGAAATCCCTTAAGACTTGGTAAATTTTGAATCATAAGACCCATGAAAGAAATTACATAAAATGAAACTTTAAATAACATAAATATAAAATAATTTGTGATATAATGTATCAATATGGGAAGTATATAAACCACACCAAATAAGTAACTGATGAAAATGGTGTATACCTCACGGAAAGAAAAGTGAGAGAAGAATCCATTACCTTGTGTTTCCTTTCATGTGAACGTCTTTTAAATTCATATATAATAGTTTTAAACATGTAAATAACTTATAAAAGAACTATAATAATATTTATAATAACATATAATATGTACTTATAATATCTTATTACCCATTTTTTAATAATCTTTCATTATTTTCAATATCTCGTGTGTTAATTGCCTAACTTTCCAAGCATGTTTTAACATATTATTTTTGTTACTATTACTTATATATTGACTTAATCATCCCCATAATGTAAACCATGATCTAAATTTTATATATATTTATTATGTATCTATTCATATTAATCCATAATATTTAGAGATAAGAGATTAAATGCACCATCCATGGTGATGGTAGGTCGTACATACACATTAGCAGTGCTTCTATTTCATTATCGTATTTAAAAGAAAAAAAATTGAATTATATATATGAATATAATAATTATAGTATCATATTTATTTCATATATTTCAGATAATTTTATTAAAACCAACCTTAATACATTCCATGTATAGAGTGAACAAATCACATCGCTTTGAGGATGTGGTAGTCTGCAAATCCCCAAATGATGTAATCATATTTACACAAAATGGAATGCATGAAGGTATGTGTTATATAAGAATTAAAGAAGAATAAAGACATTATTAATATAATATATATCATATATAAACATTTTTTCATCATAATTTTCAATTATGAGAGGTAGTAAAGGTAAAAATGACATTATTTCGTGAGGTGGTAGTTTTTCGTACACACAAAAGGTAAGTTCGTTACTAATTTGATGGGTGTGTGTGAAAGTGTAGGTCAAAATAATAACATAAAAACATCTCCATATAAAACGATATTATTATACAAGAATTATATAAAAATAATTGAATGGGAGGAGAAGTAAATGAATCAAAAGTGATAATTGAAGAATGTTACCTCTAATTCAGGTAACTCCTTTTGGTAAAAACCAAAAGATATCATTGGTTGCCTTATTGAAAAATGTGAGGATTCTAGGATGAGGGGAGGGATATTTTAAATTTTTTTGTTATATTTTTTATGATAAAAGGGGATTGAGATGTGTTAATAAGTGGGAGGGGTGAGTGCCTTTTTATAGAGGAGGAGGAGTGGTATTCTTCTTAATTTTGGAAAAGGGAATTCCATCCATGTTGTTTCCATTTAAATAGGATCCAATAATGAAACACATTTTATAAAAGGGAATATATAACCAAAATATGTCCATACAATGTATTTTTCACAATTTTATAGGTCATTTTGGCCCTTAAGATTAAGGTTTAGTCCCGGATTAAGCAAATTTCACTTTATCATTGTAATTAATTTTAATTACTTTCACTAATATTTTGGGTAAAAATATTGTTTTACCTTATTATAAATTATAAATTTATTAGGATTAAAAATATGGAATCCATTTTTCCAAATTCCAATCAAGTAAGTGGCGGAAATTAATTTAAAATTAATCCTACAAATGGGACGATAAAGAGGGTTTTTAAAGTAAAATGTTCAAAAGTTTGAAATGTTTTTATATCAAATTTCAATGTGAAATTTATAAAAATGATCTAAATTGGATAAATTAATTTATAATTTAACTAAATATACTTTAAAACAAAATTAAAATATAATTTAACTATATGAATAAATTAGATGAAAACACAGTTTTCAATTAAAATTCAGTATTTTTTCTTATTCATCAAAAAATGAAACTTCTCAGAAAAATATCAAAAATTCACCTTAAGTTAATTTTGACATAAAAATTTCAAAAATAAAATTTATTTTAACATATAAAATGTATTAAATTTCCAAATTTTGGATTTAAAATAGTTTCTCCATTAAAAGGTGGAAAATGTTTCCTTTTAGAAAAATATACTTTTTTAGAATAAAACTGGATTTATTCTTATCTTATACTTGTAAAATATATTGGATGAATGTGAAAATTATTTTATTGAATAAATAATATATATATTTCATTAATATAATTCACTAATATTAATTAATTTTATTTATTATAATCAAAAATTATATGAGCATAAAAATATTTCCTTTATGTTCAATTGGTTTTTATATTCATTTATAATTAATTGTTAACATATAAATTCATTAAATATTTTTATAAACTATATATTTTAATAAGTTATTTAATACTATTCAAATCCTATAATTTAATTTATATTTTATATCTTATTATATTAAATAATTATTTTTTAATAATATATTGGTGTTTAGTAAAACTCGGTCTTACATGTAATGCAAGTCATCGAAGAAATCCATTATTGCATGAGACACAATCTTACTCATTATTGTGTGAATTTAAAGCAATATAATATATTATATTTGTTTAGAATATTAAATACCCCATAAAGTCTTGAGATTTTATATTCCTTTCTATGTTTGGTGTTGCGTGTCAGACATGTTGTCGAATAGAAAGTTACTCTATCTCGAAAGACTAAATTTTGATATTTCAAAATTCATTTCATGAATTCCCATATCATGATAAGGGTTAATAAAATAACATCTTAATAAGGGATAATGAAAAGTAATAAAGTCACATGGAAAAACATAAAACTTGGTTTATACTTAGGAGAACAATAGTATAAAGTGAAAATATAGACTTGGAGGAAAAATGTAAATAATTTTAGGGAGTTATTGAGGTCATCAGTCATAAAAAAGTTAATGATCAATGGAAATTTGAGTTCCTCTATCCATAAATCTTCAATGATTTAAAATACCATCGGTTCAAAAAAAATTAAGGTAATAGGACAAAAAGATTTATCAATTTCCTAATATTGAGTAATTATTTTGATGCCTAAGAATATAAGGAAATATAATTTCTTGATATGTTTCAATTTCATATGAAAAATCCATTTTATGGTTATGCTTCGATCAAATTCCAATCCATCCCTTACAATATTAAATAGATATCCTAGAATGAACCCCATTTTTTAAGCACTGAAATCTTCTTTTAATGGATCGTAATACCCATAAAACAAGTAATTGTATTTGTCTCCAACAATTTTACAAAACAAATATGGTTAATACATTAATATCTACACCAAAAAAGTAACACTACTGGTTCATTATTAATATTTATTCATCAAATTGTTTAACTAAAAATAATTGCACCTTAACCAGGACATCGCATTGGCCAGTGGTAGGCATGAAACCCTTATCGTCATTCGGTTATAGGTTCAAGCCCCACCACCTTTCCAGATTTTATGGGTTTTTACCCAGCATGTGGTTTGTCCTTTTTCTAAACTATATTAAAATATTATGTATATACTTTAAATTTAATCATTAAATAGCCTTTCAACTTAGTTTTTCAATACACCCCCAATACATAAATACTTAATCTATTTTATTTCAACACAGGTCGTTCCTTATTATGAGATTTATCCTAGGTTATTCATTTTAATTTTCTATTCAAATCATTCATAATTTTTTTTAAATAAAATTGGAATTTTCCTAAACATATCTCTTGAGAGTTTCGAACCAGGTTCACAATAAGGCATGATGTCATGTACCAGGTTATGCTCGAGTCAGGCCTAACGTACCTTTTTAGAGTTGTTACCCCTAGGTACATTTTTTCTAGAACCACACCCACTTATAGTATCCATACATGGATTTATTTCTATTAATAACCATGTAAATTCTACCTTATTAAAATTCTAGTATGTTCTTCTATATTTATCCTCAAACTATACCTTTGGGTTATGTTCTCCAATCTATGTTTTCCAAAATCTAGTTCCCAAGTTTTCTACTAAACTTCCTCTAATATCAACTATAGTGGTCAAAACCTGATAAGCCCAGATCTGGTGTCAAATACAATTACATTGGCATGATTACATGGAATCAACCCTAAAGAAACAAAGAATTTAGTAGTCTTGGTAAACCGAATACATGAATAAGTCTTATATTATAACTAGATACACTAAATAAAAATTAATTTTATTTAATCTTGAGGGTAAATTTATTCGATATAATGTATCCTTGAATATATTTCTTAGTATACTTTATGGAATCATGGGGAAAGGAAACAAAATAACGGTCAGCTAAAATTCTCAATAATGGTAAAGTATAGCGGAATCAATAATTAATTAGTTAGAATAATCATTACAGAATGGTAAATAACTGAATACACATGCCATGTGATCAATAAACTGAGAAGGAAGTTCGTAAACAATATTTCTGGGTAAATAACTAAAAACACATTTCATTTAAATAAATGTATAATACATAGTAAATATTTTCTGGTAAAAACTGAAAAAACCTGTCATTTTATCAATAAACTGAGAATGAAATGCATCCATAGACTTTATCGTTGTGAAAATCTCATGGATAATAAATACAGAATTAAAATTAAGGAAATGAATAATTATTGGATTCCATTTATGGGGAACATGAAAACATATAGTTTCAATACCTTTAACGATATGGTTAAAGGTAGAAACCTGTTTAATTTGCGCAACTTGTTTGTCTCATGATAATATCTCGATAGATCGAGGGGCTATATAAATTATGGACCCCACCCATCACATCCTATCCAAAGCATTCTTTATATTTATTAATCAATTAAGTTAATAAACAATATGCCTTATCAAATATCCTTATTGAATAAAGAATATAGATTTATGAATATTTCCCTAAAAAGTCAAATAACTATCAAAGTAAACACCGTATGTAAAAATGGTTCAAGGTTTAGGAAAAAAACATATCAATGATAAAAAAAATATGGATATTTAGGGTAAATTTAATGTATAATGAACATAGAAATTAGAAAATTTCATGGTGACTAAAAGGAATCAAGGAAGTGAGTGTCAATAATATCCTTGGTCAAAGAAATCATAGACTATATAAAAGATGAATAAGGATGGCACCAATACAACATATCCCAAGTCAAGTAAAATAAAAGGGACATTGTCATTGATGAATGTAAATATAATAAAAATGTATTTCAAAAAAATTGAGGATAATATTTTTTTATTTTGAAATACCTTTTCATTGAAAACGTGGTTTTTAGAAGGAAACATGTTCTCTAACTAAAGAGAGAAATGAAGTAAGGTTTTCTTTAAAAAAAATTATAAAACATTTTGAGTACGAAAGAGTGAGAAAATGGTACAATTAAATAAAAAAATTCATTAATAACCATATGGGAAGTAAATTAAAGGTTTTACTGAAAAATGATCATATAAATTCCTTTAATTGAATTTCAAGAATAAGTCATCTTTATTGGAATGACATTGTGAAATAAACACAAAAAATGATCATAACATTGAAGTGATAATTGATCAATGAATTGATTATGTGTATCAAATATAAATCCAAATATAATAATTTTAAATACATAAATATATATTCAAATTCATTATACACATAATCATATAATATTAATGATAATGAGGAAGTAAAATAACCTAATGAAAAGGGAATAAGTTTTGAAATTTTTTTACCAATTGGTACCTTTAAGTTCAAATCCCCTTAGATGAAATAATTCAAATTGAATCTCAAAATACCATGAATAATGAATTATTCATGATATTAAATTTAAAAGGGGTAGTATATACACTAAATAAATGAAATTAGGTGCATAGCATTACAATATGCCTTAATGAAATGAAATTGAGACAAAATCCCTTACCACTTGGTAAATTTTAAATCATAATCCCCATGAAAGAAATTAATTCAAATGAAACTTTAAATACAATTAAGATAAAAGAATTCAAGATATAATATATCTATATGGTCAGAAGATACACAATACAAAATAAGTAAGTGGAGAAAATGGTGTATGCCTCACTAAAAGAAAAGTGAGACAAGATCCCTTATCTTGTGTTTCCTTTTATGTGAACATCCTTTAACTTCATGTATAATGGTTTTAAACATTTCACTATATTATACTGGAACCATAATAATATTTATAATATAATACTTTATCTTTTTATAATATCTTATTATTTATTTGTGAATAATATTTCATTATTTTCGTTATTTCAGGTGTTAATGGCCCAGTTTACCGGGTATGTTTAAACTTTTTATTTTTTTCCTTATTACATAGTTAATGATTTCATCATATCTATAATTCAAACAATGATAACATATTATATATATTCATCATATGTGTATTTCATGTAATCCATAATATTTGGAGATAGAGGATGAAATACTTTGTTCATAGAGATGGTAGGTCATACGTATGCATGAACGCTACTTCAATTACATTATCATATTTAAAAGAATAAAAATTAAATGATATATATGTATATTATAATTAAAGTATAATATTTCTTTCATATACGTCACATAAATTTATTAAAACTATCCTTAATACATTCCATGTATAGCGTGAACGAATCACATCACTTTGAGGAGCCGGTAGTCCACACGTTCACAAACAATGTTATCGTACTTGAACAAAATGGAACGCATAAAGTTATATGTTATATAATAATTATAGAAGCATAAATAAATTATTAATATCATATATATATCATATATAAATATTTTTTCCATCATAATTCCCAACCATGAAAGGTGGTAAAAGAAAAAATGAATGACATCGTTTCGTGAGGCGGTAGTTCTTTGTACACACAAACGGTAAGTTTGTTAGCTATTTTATAGATGTATATGAAAGTGTAGGTCAAAAAATTATCATAAAAATATATCATTATATTTAATATATTTATTTCATTATATAATAAGTATATAAAACTAATTTAATGGGTGGATAAGTAAATGAAACAAAAGTGACCCTTGATGAACGTTACCTCTAATTCGAGTAACTCCTTTTGGATTATACCAAAAGACTTACTTGGTTGGATTTATTCACAAGGTGAGGATTATATTATGAGGGGAGATATTTTGGGAGATTAGTTGAGCATATTTTGGATGAGAAAAAGAGCCTGATATGTGTGAATAAGTGGGAGGGATGAGTTCCTTTTTATAGAGGAGGAGGAGTGGCAATCCAGTAATGTTTTGAAAATGGAATTTCACCCATGTTTATTACATGTAAAAAGGATCCAATAATGAAAAAAAAATCAAGAAAATTTATGTTATGGAATAAATATTTCCATAAAAGGTTTTTTTAAAGTCTTATTGTTCATTTTGGCCTTTAGGTTTAATGTTTTGTCCCTTGTTAAGCTAATCATTAATTTAATCACTGTAATTAATTTTAATTATTTTTGCTAATATTTTTGGTAAAAACTAATATGAACTTATTATAAATTACAAATTATTATAATTATGAATATATAATCCATTTTTCTAAATAAAAATCATAGAAGTGGTAGAAAGTAATTTAAAATTAATCTCGTAGATAGGATGACAAAGTTGGTTTTTAAAGTAAAATGTTCAAAAGTTTGGAATGCTTTTATGTCCAATTTCAATGTGATATTGATTCAAATGAACTAAATTAAATTAATTGATTTGTATTTGAACTAATTATACCATAAAACCAAATTAAAATATAATTTAACTAAATAAATAATTTTGATGAAAAATTTGTTTTCAATTAGAATTCATTTTTCCCTATTCATCAAAAAACAAAACTTCTCAGAAAAATACCCAAAAATCACCCTAAGATATTATTGACATTAAAATTTCAAAAATGATGTTTATTTTGACATATAAAATTTATAAATGTGCTAAAAATTGGATTTAAAATAGGACTTCTATTAAAAGGTAGTAGAATTGCCTTTTTAGAAAATTGAAATTTTTAAGCGTAAAACAAAATTTATTTTAATCATATGCTTATCAAAATTATTGGATGAATTTAAAAAATATTTATTTGAACAAAAATATATATAATTAATTAATATAATTCACTAATAGTAATTAATTTTATTTATTATGATAAAAAAAATTGAACATAAAAACATATTCTTTATATTTAATTAGTTTTTATACTCATTTCTAGTCAATTGGTAACCTATGAATTCATTTAATATTTTTATAAATCATATATTTTCATAAGTTAGTTAATACTATTCATAATCACTAATTTTATGGCTAGGTTATATTTTATTATATTAAATAATAACTTTTTAATAATATATTATTGTTCGGTAAAACTCAGTCTTACGTGTAACGCAAGGCATCGAAGAAAGTAATTATAGTATGTGATGTAAGATAACTAATTATTTCATGCATTTCAAGTTATAGAATATATTAAATTAATTTAAAATATTAAATATTTCACAAATTCTTGAGAGTTTATATTACTTTCTATGTTTTTTGTTGCATGTCATACATGCTATCGAATAAAAAGTTACTTGTTTAGAATTTTTAGGGTGTAACATTGAAAATGGATAAATAAAAATTGCATAAATTTATAAATACAATAAAATTAAATGAAAAATGAATTGATTTGAAAATTAAATAAATTTTAGTTATATAAATTTCAAATGTATTAAAAATTTAAAGATAAATATTTTAGAAAATAAAAAAAATTACAACAATATTAATACATAACATATTTAGAAAAAATTAAAAAATATATATTAACAATTAATAAATTAAAAATGAATAAAAAATATTAAATAAATAAATATAAAAAATGAATAAATTATAATAGTATTAAAAATGAAAATGTGTTATTAAATTTATAAATTAAAAATGTAAATATATTGAAATAAGAATGAAAGGATAATTAAAAATAAAATTATGAAACAAAATATTTATATTAATTCAAATTAAAAATTAATATATAATAATCATATAAATAGATGTATAATTATTATAGTAAATATTATGAGTAAATTTATTAATATTATAGTAAATTTAAAAATATAAAATTATTTTATAATAAATAAGATTAAATTTAAAAAATATTACAAATAAATAAACAGTATTAATTATATTTCATATATTAAAAATGTATTAATATTATGTTAAATGTATTAATAAATTTATTAATATTTTATAAATGTTTTATTAATAAATTTATTTGTGAATGTAATAATAATTGTATTATTGTAACAATATAAAAAAATAAATGTAAATTTACTAAAATTCTAAATATAAGTCCATTTTATATTTTAAATTCATTTTATTATTGGAAGTTGAAGTTTTCTAATTATACACACACAAATACATACATATATATATATGTATGTATGTATATCCATTTATTTACATGTAAATGTGAGTGTGTGTCTAAAGAACTCAAGGACATGTGTGCTTATGGATTATATAAGAGACATTGCATACTTGGATGTATCCATACACACACACACACACATGCATATATAGACATACACATACAGACACACACACATACACATACACATACACATACATACATGCATATATTTATTTATATAGTTCATAAGATATTTTATATACATATATATAATTATTGTTATATAAATCATACATAATAATATATAATTATGTATATAAAAAATATATCATATAGTCTTAGTTGTTCTTTATAGGGTGTAAAATTCATTTTATAGATTCATGAAGGATATCAAAAGGTATAAACCCTCATGTGTGGTGGGAATGGGTCTTCATTCATAGTTCAAATTTCACCCTTGGTGGAGACAACATATTCCCCCTTCATCTATTGATTGTATTTTTTTGTTTTAAACTAATCAATTCACCATTTATTCCCTATATTCTTTATTTCTAATTGGTTACTAATATATATATATAATGTAAAACTAAGTAATAGATTAAGAATCAATTGACACAGAATTGCAAATCTAATATGGAAAATGATCAAGACCAAAATGGTCTCCCTAATCTTTCCCAAAGCTACCCAAACAATGGGCCACTTGATTTCCTCCTTTATTAATGAAAAAAACATACATGAGAATAACTCATCCAATAAAGAACATATATTTTATATAATAGGTCCATAAGGATCCAAATCCTCTCTATGTTAGGAAACAGAGTTAAGGGAAATCAGATTCAACAATCACTTTATACCACCTGTCAGAATGTTGAAGGAGATGACCATGAAGAATAATATATTCCTCCACCATAGAGAGATCCCAATAATCATGAATATAAAAATAATGATATGCCAAAATATTACCATTATTTTAGTGAATAATGATCCCAATTCCCACCCTATATCCTAAAGAAACAACAGCATCAGCAATAACCTTGAAAAAACCTCTTGCGTGAGGATCCCAACCAAAGATTCACTACTGGATATACTCATTAGAGGAAAAAACTCTTTTCAATGACCAAGGATTCATCCAATCTAATTCCCTCTCATAAAAAATGTGATCTTGGGTAGACATCTCTCGTAAAACCCATTCATTCCATCTTGTCCAAACCAACCATATGATTATAAAAATCAGTTCCACCGCCTGTGGTTCAAAGGTGGAAATACATGTATGAAATTTATGAGCTAGATCAAGAGATGAATCAAATAAGTCATGAAAATTCACCCTATAATCCTTCCAAATCCATTCCTCTCTTTAGAAAATAATTACTTCATGCAATGGTGATTTCATAGTAAAATGACACGTAGGACTAGTATTATCTATGTAAAGGTGATGATGAGTAAGAAACCCTCATGTGGGAAGAACACAATAACACTACTAAAACCAAAAAATATCACCTTGGGTGATGCCTTGAGTGACCAAATATTATTCCAGCATCTAGAAGGTAGAACATAGGGTGATTCCTCAACCATAATCCCATATCTGTAACATACAAAAAAAATTCCCATTATTTCCCACTACCAACATAGTCAATCCTTAACCATATCTAGAGTGGGAAGAATACTATTAATGAGTGTATTATATCTATCATTGAACCAACATAAAATATTATCAAGATCCAATCATAAAAATAATAATCAAATAAACCACACACTCAAGAATTTTACAAACCTACAACAACATGATAAAAAACTCTCAAACAAGATCTATCTTCCAGCCATGGATCCCTACAAACAAAAACATCATTTCCATTTGAAATCCTCTAGTATAAAACTTTCTCAAGAAGGGTATTAGATCCCAGAATACTCCTCTATAAATATATTTTCTTAGTCCCCAAAAAATAATGTATAAAATCAATGGAAGGGAAATATTTAGCTCAAATAACCTTTTAAAATAGGGAGTCTAGATAAGAAAAAATATGCCAACTTTGCTTAGCCAAAATCTATTCATTAAACAACTTAAAATTACTAAAACCAAGTCCACTAGAAAAAATTGAAGAAAAATACTTATTATAGTCTACCCAATGAATATTATGTTTCCCATAATGTGACCCTCACCAAAAATTATCCAATTGCAAATGAAACTTTTTAATAAGGATGTTCATAAATCTAAATAAAGTGATCACATATAAAGGAATATGTTGAGCTACTACCTTATCAATAATTTCCTTTCATGACTTTGAAATATTATTCCATGACCATAAATAAATTTTTTTACCAACTCTATCATAAATAGAAGATATGGATTTTTCCTTTGAACTTCAAATAATAGTCATAAGTCAATGATATTTTTTCTATTTCTCAACCAATGGAAATCCACATATCCACTTTAAATCCTCCTTCTTTTATGATGAAACTCACTTACTAAAATTCATTTCTTACTTCATAGGATTAAACCATTAACCAAAATCCCTTTAGTACATATGTATAATCATAAAAATGGAACAAAATTCTTGAGGATTAGTGAACATAAAGAGAAGGATGTCATCTTCAAAGAACAGATGACATATGGGGGCTACTGCTACATACCATAGCTCTATTAATGACCCATTGATCCATAGATCTCAACTGAATATGAGACAATATATCCACCACCATGATTAATATTTAAGGAGATAAAGGATCCCCCTACCACAATACCCTTAAATGTTTGAAGAAATATGAATGGATCCCATTAACATTAAAAATGAAATATAATGAGGTCACACAATTCATTTTAGAATTCACCCATTTTGTAACACCCCGACCCCAGCTACCCAGAGTCGGTGCATTACTTCGTAACATTAGCATGATCACAAAAGATCAAGTCTCGAAATACCGATTAGTTTAGTAGTCTTGGAAACACTAGATACATTCATAAATGTTACATTACATCATAAAGTGAAAAACTAATAACAAAGTCTTCATAGTCCACACTCATATCCTCTTTTGACTATCCCTGCAGGTCATTCATAAAATACTTCTTCACATCCTGTAAAATATTAAAACATTGAAAGGGGTGATCTCAGATGCTCAGTAAGGATAACAATATTGTGGAAGCTTTCATAAATAATCATAAACATTTAAGGCAATGTATAACTAAAACAAAAGCCTTTTAAACTTGAACATCAACATAATATGGAAAAAAGTAAAATGAGATAATGTCATTTACTTCTTAACATGGATATTCTACTGGTCGAATAATCACATGCAATATCAATAACCACTTTCATAATGATGGAATGCATAATGCCAGACATTCTGAAACATTTTGTCAAGGCCTCGGCCAAGACGTCTAAAATGATTAAGCCCTCGGCCAAAACCATAAATCAAATTGGGAAAGGGCCTCGGCCAATTCCATGTCTAGTTGTCTCATGAGACCTACTGATGCATCGAGGAGCTATAGCGGGCTCCACCCGTCACTTATTAAGTCCAATGCATTCCTCATATGAATAGGTTTAAACATATCATAAACCATAACATAATCGTATCACATAAAACATGCAGAAAGGAAACATAACATTTCCACATTTCAATCACAAGATATCAATACAGAACATTGATATAATAAAAACGCTTTCAAAACCATTTTCAATACCAAAATAAAAGAAAGTTAAAACTTTGTATTTATTTTTCATTAAAAAAATGATGGCTTGTAGAGGAATCCGAAACTCAAATAATAGTAACGGCGGCGGAGAAGTCGTTGTCGCCGCATAAGTACGGAAAGAAAAATATTCCCTTTTTGTCGTCTATTAAAATGATTCGTATAAAAAAGATTCCTTTTGAATAAACGTAAAAGACAAAGGGGTTTATACACCGTATAAAAGAAAGTTGTGTATAAAACCAAATATTCCTCAATGAAATGAGAATGAGATGAAGTCCTTAAAAAGATCATTTTTAAAATAAAATAGATATATTATGTGTATTCACTATAGGTACACATAAAGAAAGTAAAAAATACAAAATAATACATAATAATATCATGACATAATTTGAAAGTAGGAGATTAACCCAAAGAATGGAAGTTGGGTTAAGAAGTTCCCTTACTTTGCGTCTTGTCCTGACTCGACCGTTCTTTAACCTCCTGAATAATAAACTAGAGTTAATTTATATTTACTTAAGAACCTTTTTCATGTTCAATATTCCTTTTATATCACTTATTACCATGTTATGAAAATTATGTAATTATTTAAGTTAATAACAGTCATTTTGTCGATCTTTGGTACTTGAGTCAAAAATAAACTTCTTATAATTACAAGTTGTTCATGTGGTGAAATATCCATTATATCCAGAATTATATTCATGATTTAGATATCATATATATCATATATATACAGTATATACATTCATTTATAATATTATGTAACATTTAGAGGTAAGAAATGAAATGCACCGTTCATGGAGAGGGTAAGTCGTACGTACGCATGAAGGCTACTTTTATTTCTATTTCATATTTAATGGAATGAAATCATAACAATATAAATGTATAATATAATTCCAGTATAATATAGTGTATAATACCATTTACTCCATCCTTTATACATCCCACATAAGGCATTAACGATTCAAAACACTTTGAGGGGGCGGTAGTCTGCGCTTCCTAAAATGAAATTATCGCGTTTACCCATAATGGAAATCATAAAGTATGCCATAAATGAGAAATACAGAAGCATAAGTAAAACATAAACATATTATATATCATATATAAATATAGTGACATCTTAATGGCCACCTTTGAAGGTGTTATATGAGTGTTGAACAATCATCGTTTCGTGAGGCAGAAATTCGCCATCCACAGAAACAGTATGTTCTTTAACCATTAGATGTAGGTGTATATAAGTGTATCTCGAATACTTCTTATAAGAACCTCCTAGTATATTGAGTATACTGGTGTTGTTACAAAATAAATGAATAAAAAGAGTTTAAGGGGTTGTAGAAGCTAAATAAAACAAAACAACATTAGAGAAGACATTACCTAAAAATCGGGTAACTCATTTTGATTTGAGCCAAAGGCTTCCTTGGGAAGCATTATGCCCAAAGTGAGGCTTCTAGGAGTAAGGGAGGTAAGTTGGGAGGGTATTTGTGCAGAGTTTGGCCGATCCAAATGGCTTGAAAGTGTGAATGAGGTGGTAGAGGTGGGGGCCTTTTATAAGAGGAGAGGAGGGGCACTCTTGGAAAGTAAGGAAAGTTTACATTATTATACAATGATTTTCGGATTCTAAAGGTCTCACACTTATATAATTCGTGGCTAAGGTGATAAGGTTTATAAATATACCCATACAATAGTCTTTGGACAAGTTTAAGCCTTGGATTGTACATTATCTTTTCATTTTATTAAAATCGTTAAATAATGAGGTCATCGCTGCATTATAATGATGTCATAAATAATTTAATTTATTTAATGTCTAAAAATTATAAAAAAAATACTATGATTTAGTAAATCTTTTTAGATTTCCAATGACTATTTATAGTCAAAAATATGACTTGTATAACCAGATGTAAAAATTGTTTTAGTAAAACATTTCATGTTTGTGTCATTTTTTACTTTAACATTAAATAAAAGGTATTTATGTAATTTTCCAACTAAAGTGGCTCCATGGGGTCTCCAATTTGACCCATGGATTGTCTTGGTCTGCCATGGCACATAAAATGAGGGTAGGACATGTGTCAAGCTCATCTCATATTATTAAAACATTATTTTTACCTTAAACTACACTAATTACCTCTAATCGCGATTAAGAACTTAAAAGTTACTATTCACCAAAAATTATTTTAATCTCATTGAACCACATTTTACTTCTTAATGACAACCATGTATGTCAGATTTTTGAAAATCAAATCACAGAAGTGGTAATATTTCATTTAAACGAAAAATCAGTTATTTAACTACCACTTAGCGGTTTCACTATTCATCAAAAATTGAAGTTTTTCAGAACAATGCCAAAATTTAACCCTAAGCAATAATTGATATTCTGAATTCAAAAATGATTTCTATTTTACAAAATTCCAAACATATAAGTTGCATTAATTAATTTTATAATTAATTCCCGTTGTCACAACAAATAGCGTGTTTTTAATAAACAATTTATATCAAAAGATTGGCAATTGTTTATGTCCAATTTCAATGTTAAATTAATTCTAATGACAACCATTGGATAAAATGGTAAAAATATAATCTAATTATACTTTAAAACCACCAAATAGTATAATTTATCACTATAAATTATTTTGATTAAAAAAGTTGTTTTTAAGTATTTTTCACTATTCATAAAAAATTAGAAGTTCTCAGAAAAATACCAAATATTCAACATAGGCTAATTTCGATATTCCGAATCCAAAAATGAAGTCCATTTTGAAATATAAAATTTCAATAATTTTAAAAGGTGGTTATTACTATTCATAACGGCTACTTTGATTAGTCGCGGTGTTTTAGAACTCGAAGTTACGTACAATGCAAGCTATTGCATTATTGAATGAGAAGCGTATCGTGGAAGCTTGGGTTGTTACATTCTCCCCTCCTTCAATAAATTGCGTCCTCGCAATTTGAAATTTTTCTCTGAAAATAAAAGGTTGAAAATAGAAAATACCTTTGTGGAAAACCCACATCGGAAATAAGGTTAATAAAAATATAACATTAAAAGAACGAAAGATAAGTACAAAGGTCACCCGAGAGAGCTCATTCTAGGATTCTATGAAAATATGGATATGGAGGAGAAACAAAACATCAAGGTCTGGTGGAGAGTTATAGAAAACAGGATTAGGAGAAAGTTTAACTACAAGAAAATCACAAACTTGTGATTGGTTAAACGATCATTGATTCCCCAGTAGGAAAAGTTAACCGACAACATTTTTGTTTTGAGTTAACTTTTATAAAGTTTAGGAATTTATTTAGGTGATTTACTAAGAACGTAAGGGAATATACATACTTGTCATGTAGACTTTCATTCTTTAATAAATTTTTACCACAAACCCATCTTTCACTCTAAAATGTAATACAACTCAAAAATATTCTATTTATCCTAATTGTATAAGGTTCCAAATATTAACACATACCATTTAGATTAGTAAAACTATTTTATAATAACCAGGGACTTTCTGTAGGCTAGTGGTAGGAAATAAAATCCTGTCGCACTATGGTTGTGGGTTCGATTCCTGCAGCTTTGTCCGATGCGACGGGTTATGCCCCACCCTGCAGGTTGTCCATTTCCTAAAACTATAGTATTATAATATTCCAAAAATAATCTTCAGAAATGCTTTAACCTTAAACAAAACTATCCATGGTTCAACTTAATCCATTCCAACCTTAATAGTTATCCAAAATACCTTCGTCCAAACTTTCCCTAAAAGGTCTCTAAATTCCAAAATCAATTGTAACATCAGATTCCCCAAACAAAGAAAAGTTTCTCTTATTGTCACATACTAAAAATATGATTACCTTAATCATATTAAAACCTTAATGAAAACAACATGTACTTCAGTACAATCCTTATATATATCACATTATTCTTATAACCATAATCTAGTTCTTGAGTCCAAAAACACAAATACAATAATTATTCAAATTCATCTGTAGTAACAGCATAAGCGTGGCCTTGATCCATTGGCCTTTTCTAAGGTAAGTTTCCCTGACGCTTAGGACATTCATTTGCATAATGACCCATTTCTCTACAATTGTAGCATTCAACTTTGATATCCTCTTTCTTTCTCTTGCAATCACGAGCCTGATGACCTTTTTCTCCACATTTATAACAAACTCTCATTCCTTTTAGGCAAGTACCAGGGTGATTCTTCCCACAATTATCACATAATGGAAAATCCTTCTTTCCCTTTTTCCCTTTATTTGTCTCTTGTTCCACAGTTCTCTTCTTCTCTTGCTTTACTTTGTTGTCATAAGACTTAGAGAATTCCTTTTCTGTCTTGATAGCACATGAGACAATATCTTCGTATGACGAGAAGGATTGTGAGACTAAAGCTCGACAGAGAAATGGTTTTAACCCATCAAAGAAACAATCAATCTTATCTCTTGGGTTACGTATATAATCTGTAGCATACCTCGCTAACCTTGTAAAGTTGGCCTCATACTTTGCGACATTCTCATCCTCCTTTTTTTCAGACTCAGAAATTGTCTTTCCATATCTGCTCGATGGTCACGAGGACAGTATTTTTCTAGGAAAATCTCTTTGAACTCCCCCCATTCCATATTCGATACGTCATCATCTTCCTTTGTGTTTTGAATCAGCGACCACCACTGATCGGCATCTCCAGTGAGGTGGTAAACTGCCATGATAACCTTCTCCCTTTCGCTACTCCCCAAGGCGTGGAATATTTTCTCTAAGGAATTTATCCATTGCTCAGCTACTAATGGATTTGTACCCCCATTAAATGTTGGCGGTTGTTGCCTCATGAAACGGTCTAGCATTGATCCTCCACGTTGCTGATCATGGTGCTCCATACGAGTAAGGTTATTATTCATAACCTGAGTGAGTTGTCCCAGTATGGTAATAAGTTGATCACTACCAGTTGTATCTCCAGATCCACAATAATTATCTTGAGCAGGAGGGAAATCCCTACACGGAGTTCGTGCATTGATACGGTTTCCATTCCATCCACTAGGCGCCATTTCTAAACAATGGCATAAACTAGATTAGTTTATGAATCAAAATACATAATTCCATACTTGTAAAACACTTAACATAAATTGAACTATTTATGGATGTAATCCATAATCATAAAAATGTTTTCTTTGAGAAAGTATATACTCATAACCCTTCATAGTGTTTTGTAAAGAAATGAGAATTATCCTAAGCATATCCCCCAGGAGTGTCGTAACCAAGAGTGCAGCAAGGCCCGTTGTCGTGCACCAGTTCCCGTTCAAGTCAAGCTCAAAGAGGTGTTTTCGGGTTTTACCACTAGGTACATCTGTGCCAGAGCCACCTCTACCTGCTCATATCCAGACAGGGATGTATTGCTCGTAAAACTCACAAAATCTCTATAATACCAAAATTCTAGGAAGTTCTTCTATATTAATCCTCAAAGTTCATCTTAGGTCTACGTGCTCTAATCAGAGTTTGCCTAAATCTAGCTTCCAAGGTTTGTACTAAACTTCCTCTGATACGAACTGTAACACCCCGACCCTAGCTACCCTGAGTCAGTGCATTACTTCGTAACATTGGAATGATCACAAAAGATCAAGTCTCGAAAGACCGATTAGTTCAGTAGCCTTGGAAACACTAGATACATTCATAAATGTTACATTAAATCATAAAGTGAAAAACTAATAACAAAGTCTTCATAGTCCACACTCATATCCTCTGTTGACTATCCCTGCAGGTCATTCATAAAATACTTCTTCACATCCTGGAAAATATTAAAACATTGAAAGGGGTGAGCTCAGATGCTCAGTAAGGATAACAATATTGCGGAAGCTTTCATAAATAAACATAAACATTTAAGGCAATGTATAACTAAAACAAAATCCTTTTAAACTTGAACATCAACATAATATGGAAAAATTAAAATGAGATAATGCCATTTACTTCTTCACATGGATATTCTACTGGTCGAATAATCACATGCAATATCAATAACCACTTTCATAATGATGGAATGCATAATGCCAGACATTCTGAAACATTTTGTAAAGGCCTCGGCCAAGACGTCTAAAATGATTAAGGCCTCGGCCAAAACCATAAATCAAATTGGGAAAGGGCCTCAGTCAATTCCATGTCTAGTTGTCTCATGAGACCTACCGATGCATCGAGGAGCTATAGCGGGCTCCACCCATCACTTATTAAGTCCAATGCATTCCTCATATGAATAGGTTTAAACATATCATAAACCATAACATAATCGTATCACATAAAACATGCAGAAAGGAAACATAACATTTCCACATTTCAATCACAAGATATCAATACAGAACATTGATATAATAAAAACACTTTCAAAACCATTTTCAATACCAAAATAAAAGAAAGTTAAAACTTTGTGTTTATTTTTCATTAAAAAATGATGGAATGTAGAGGAAGTCGAAACTCAAATAATAGTCACGGTGGCGGAGAAGTCGTTGTTGCCGCATAAGTACAGAAAGAAAAACATTCCCTTTTTGTCATTTAGTAAAACGCTTCGTATAAAAAAGATTCCTTTTGAATACGTAAAAGTCAAAGGGGTTTATACACCGTATAAAAGAAAGTTGTGTATAAAACCAAATATGCCTCAATGAAAGGAGATTGAGACAAAGTCCTTAAAAAGATCATTTTTAAAATAAAATAGATATATTATGTGTATTCACTATAGGTACACATAAATAAAGTAAAAAATACAAAATAATACATAATAATATCATGACATAATTTGAAAGTAGGAGATTAACCCAAAGAATGGAAGTTGGGTTAAGAAGTTCTCTTACCTTGCGTCTTGTCCTGACTCGACCGTTCTTTAACCTCCTGAATAATAAACTAGAGTTAATTTCTATTTACATAATAACCTTTTTCATGTTCAATATTCCTTTTATATCACTTATTGCCATGCTATGAACATTATGTAATTATTTAAGTTAATAACGGTCGTTTTTTCGATCTTTGGTACTTGAGTCAAAAATAAACTTCTTATAATTACAAGTTGTTCATGTGGTGAAATATCCATTATATCCAGAATTATATTCATGACGTAGATATCATATATATCATATATATACAGTATATACATTCATTTATAATATTACGTAACATTTAGAGGTAAGAAATGAAATGCACTGTTCATGGAGACGGTAAGCCGTACGTACGCATGAACGCTACTTTCATTTCTATTTCATATTTAATGGAATGAAATCATAATGATATAAATGTATAATATAATTCCAGTATAATATAGTGTATAATACCATTTATTCCATCCTTTATACATCCCACATATGGCATTAACGATTCAAATCACTTTGAGGGGGTGGTAGTCCGCACTTCCTAAGATGAAATTATCGCGTTTACCCATAATGGAAATCATAAAGTATGCCATAAATTAAAAATACAGAAGCATAAGTAAAACATAAACATATTATATATCATATATAAATATATTTACATCTTAATGGCCACCTTTGAAGGTGTTATATGAGTGTTGAACAATCATCGTTTCGTGAGGCAGAAATTCGTCATCCACAGAAACAGTATGTTCTTTAACCATTCGATGTAGGTGTGTGTAAGTGTAGCTCAAATCCTTCTTATAAGAACCTCCTAGTATATTGAGGATACTGGTGTTGTTACAAAATAAATGAATAAAAAGAGTTTAAGGGGTTGGAGAAGCTAAATAAAACAAAACAACATTAGAGAAGACATTACCTAAAAATCGGTTAACTCTTTTTGATTTGAGCCAAAGGATTCCTTGGGAAGAATTCTGCCCAAAGTGAGGCTTCTAGGAGTAAGGTAGGGAAGTTGGGAGGGTATTTGGGCAGAGGTTGCCCGAGCCAAATGGCTTGAAAGTGTTAATGAGGTGGTAGAGGTGGGGGCCTTTTATAAGAGGAGAGGAGGGGCACTCTTGGAAAGTAAGGAAAGTTTACATTATTATACAATGTTTTTCGGATTCTAAAGGTCTCACACTTAAATAATTCGTGGATAAGGTGATAAGGGTTATAAATATACCCATCCAATAGTCTTTGGACAAGTGTAAGCCTTGTATTGTACATTATCTTTTCATTTTATTAAAATCGTTAAATAATGAGGTCATCGTTGCATCATAATGATGTCATAAATAATTTAATTTATTTAATGTCTAAAAATTATAAAACAAATACTATGATGTAGGAAATCTTTTTATTTTTCCAATGACTATTTGTAGTCAAAAATATGACTTGTATAACCCCATGTAAAAATTGTTTTAGTAAAACATTTCATGTTTGTGTCATTTTTTAATTTAACATTAAATAAAAGGTATTTATGTCATTTTCCAACTAAAGTGGCTCCATGGGGTCCCCAAGTTGACCCATGGATTGTCTTGGTCGGCCATGGCACATCCAATGAGGGTAGGACATGTGTCAAGCTCATCTCATATTAGTAAAACATTATTTTTACCTTAAACTACACTAATTACCTCTAATCGCGATTATGAACTTAAAAGTTACTATTCACCAAAAATTATTTTAATCTCATTGAATCGCATTTTACTTCTTAACGACAACCATGTATGTAGGATTTTTAAAAATCAAATCACAGAAGTGGTAATATTTCATTTAAACGAAAAATCAGTTATTTAACTACCACTTAGTGGTTTCACTATTCATCAAAAATTGAAGTTTTTCAGAACAATGCCAAAATTTCACCCTAAGCTATAATTGATATTCTGAATTAAAAAATGATGTCTATTTTACAAAATTCCAAACATATAAGTTGCATTAATTAATTTTATAATTAATTCCCGCTGTCACAACAAATAGCGTGTTTTTAAGAAACAATTTATATCAAAAGATTGGCAATTGTTTATGTCCAATTTCAATGTTAAATTAATTCTAATGACCACCATTGGATAAAGTGGTACAAATATATTCTAATTAAACTTTAAAACCACTAAATAGTATAATTTATCACAATAAATTATTTTTATTATAAAAGTTGTTTTTAAGTATTTTTCACTATTCATAAAAAATTAGAAGTTCTCAGAAAAATACCAAAAATTCAACATAGGCTAATTTCGATATTCCAAATCCAAAAATGAAGTCCATTTTGAAATATAATATTTATATAATTTTAAAAAGTGGTTATTACTATTCATAACGGCTACTTTGATTAGTCGCGGTGTTTTAGAACTCGAAGTTGCGTACAATGCAAGCTATTGCATTATTGAATGAGAAGCGTATCGTGGAAGCTCGGGGTGTTACACATTTATTCCCAAAAATTCCATTCTAGAAAGAACCATATCAGAGAAAGACCATTCAACCATATCATATTCACTAATCATAACAAGATTCATCACTAGAACTCCTCTTTTAAAAGAAGAATGGGTCTTCATAGAGCGAAACAATTCATATATGATAGCTACATTATTTTTAATAGATATCTTAGGAAAAGTCACTTTTATTTTCATTAAAAATAAAAGTGGTAAGTTCTAATTATGATCCACCAAAATCAAAAAAAAATTATAAAATACATTTAAAATACTAATAAGATGAAACTCGGTTATTTTATAGGGGTTATAGATCTTTGGAATAAGGGTAATCAAAGTCTAATTCAGTTAGTTGAAAGAATAATTCCCTATCGATGGGTCCTTAATAAGACAAACTAAATCAGTGCCAAAAATATTCCAGAAATTTTTAATGAATAATGTGCGGATCCCCTTAGGACCAGGTTCCTTTGAAGAATGAATTTACTGAAGATCACTAAAAATTACATCATAAGATTTTTCCATTTCCAACATATAATTCATAACATCAGTGAAAATTTTTAAGATGAGATTATTTATACTATAAGAAAATTTAGTACTTTCATCCCTATAAAAAATGAAAAAGAAATTCAGAATGATATGTTGTATTTTTCTCATAAATTTATAAATTATTCCTATGAAATCATCCAGCAGAGAGTGC
Organism: Viscum album; assembly: GCA_963277665.1. Lineage (NCBI taxonomy): Eukaryota > Viridiplantae > Streptophyta > Magnoliopsida > Santalales > Viscaceae > Viscum > Viscum album. The sequence continues at coordinate 684,051,491 of OY728151.1, forward strand.
TAGTTTTTCCTCCTCCACAAAGAATCTTATTGGTGGAATAATTTCATATTATAACATTTATACCAAATATTAGGTTATCTATTCCATAAAAAATATTATCTCTCCTTCTCCCTTAGAGCCTCATTCATATCCTTATCAATAAAAGATATATTACTTAGAACTTGATTGCTACATGGAAGAGAGAGAGGTCTCTTTAATTGATTCTCCACTGTGTTGATTCACATATTAAAATCCCCATACATAAAATTAATCCACCATTGAGGATTGGTTTCCATATTTTGAATTTTATAAGTGAATAAATAGCACCAAACATCCCAAGAAGATTGAACAACCTCCTCAGAACTGTTGTTTTTTATCCAAAAACGTTCAAATCAGAATGACCGCTTAGGCCACCCCCTCTCCCTTTTAGAAACCATATATTTAATGTATGGGTGGTGTTTAGATGAAATAATATACAAATGGGATATCTAAAATTATCATAAAAGATATTTACAATCATCAGATTCCATAAATATATCCATACATTCAAAAATGTATCCAGTATCTGATCTGCCACTATACTAGTTAAACGAGATTCATGAAAAACTGATATCATATAAAAATTAACTATGAGATAGTATTGAAAGGATTCCATATAATCACAACTTATAATACTTATGTCTTATTTTTTATAGTGTAAAATAATTTCTTTAAAATATCCCCCAATGAGGGGAGGTCCTGGGAGGGAATTGCACAAAATATTAAAGAGACTTCATGTATTGGTCTTATCATTGTGGATTATCTAGACATGAAATCCTACAAAAGGCCATATAGGGGACCCATGTAATGTCCCGAATTTTAAGTGAGGTATGTTTTCTTGTTTAGTTTAGGGTTAAACCTATAAACTAAACCTAAGGGCTAGTTGGTTTGTTTTAGGAAAATAGGTAGAAGATGGGATGGAGGATGTCTATAGGCCAATTACATGTCATGTTTATAATACATAGAGTGTAATTGAAATACAAAATGAGTAGTAGATACATGTTATGTAAAGTATTGTCTAGGCCCTCCTTCATATTTCTAGTTGTTTTTTCCCATGGACGAAGAAACCTGAGATTTACACAGTGTGTAACGTTTATACACCATGTAAATTCCAAGATCTATTTTTTTAAATAGTATGGGTCTTGTTTATTCACAGGTCCCTATTTCTTCCCACTTAGGAGTAATCGTGTTAGATCCCCCTCCAACGACTCACCTATGTTCTTTCACTCCTCCTATGTATGAAATATGAGTACTTCTTCATTATTTTTTTTAGATCCAAAATTTTAATATATCCACTCCTCTTCCTCTCTTTCATCATTTATATTATTGTATTTTGAATTATTTTCATGAAAGATGAGTTTCTATATTTTCATGCTTTCGATCTATTATCTAGATTTCTCCCATTCTAGATCGATTAAAGGGCTGACATTGGACCAGGTTAGTTTTATGTGCTTAAGGTATGTGGTATAGTATTTTTCCATTAAAGGAGATCCATTTTATATTATGTGTCTTCATGCCTCATACTGGAATATTCTACTCATTTCTTAAAACATAATTATTTTCTTACTCTAAATGATATATATTCCTTTGTACTCTTTTTTATGTTCGGTGGTTTCCCCAACCTTGATTAGTTACACCCCTTAAGGTGTTCTCATGTGATGCTTCCTAATATATTAAATGTTTATTTGGAAGGACCACATTTTATGTGTTGATGGATTGATGCTCAAGTAAAGTGAATACATAAATTTAAGTTCAATGAATGTGGGAATGTCTAATTATATGTCACTTAATGAAATAGAAATATACATTATGTTTAATGCTTAACTTAGATTATGTTAGGGCTTGACTTGTACTATATATATACACTTATGACACTTGGTTAGGGAATCATGTACACTTAGGATACTTGGTCAAGGCATCCCACTTACTTATGATACTCAGGCAGGGTGTCCCACTTACTTATGATACTTAGGTAGGGAATACCACTTACTTATGATACTCAAGAAGGGAATCTCATATACTTATGATACTTGAGTAGGGAATCCCACACACTTAAGATACTTGGGAATGGCATCCCACTCACTTATGATCTATGAGAAGGGCATCCCAACTATTTTTGATAACTGGGTATGGCATCCCTTGATACTTGAGAGACTCATGCTATTATTCATAGATGCATGAGTTACACCTTGGGTCCATACTAGTAGTGGTACCCATATATATGGATAGATATTTCTCTACATATATAGACCATATATATACATGTGTTTACTTGTTCATAAATCATCTAGCATAGGCCGAAGCTGGTAGTGTATGGATAGTATCCTTGGGAACAAAAGCCGACCTATTTATATTTTACAGCTTTGTTATACTATTATTCTTGAATTAATAATTTTATATACACTAGGTAGATTTTACTAGAGATTTTTGGTGGTGGCCTACTGAGTATATATCACACCCTCTTCTGGCCTCCTATGGTACCAAGAAAAGCTTCATGGTTGTAGGTATAGAAAAAGGGAAGATTCTAGCTTCTGATGTTTGATTTTGAGTTTCAGGATGGAGTATGGGAACAAAGGATCGAGCCTATGCTCATGATTCTAGTAGAGGTAGATTTTTTTCTTTTCTGTATTTATTATGGAATGTAGTAAATGCATGTTTCCCCTATATCCCACATAAATAATTTTTTATAGCAATATGATATTATCATCTTATTCTTCTTCATATCTACTTATTATTACTCTTTTTCCTGCTTATTATGGAATATTTATTTATTATTTCGATGCATTTTTTTATTACTTCTCCCATTGTTTCCCATTTATTATTTAATATTGTGCTACAGTCTAAATCATGAGGGCATAGTCACTCCACGGACATACCAGAGGACCTCACTACTTTTTGGCAGCCTCTGTAATACGAGGATGCATGCTTTAGGTCATGCGGACAACCAACTTAGGGCACTACTTAGTGGAATAAAGGGAGGGATGCTAAAAAGTGGTATCAAACTCTTTCTTTTCCTTTTTTCAAACAATTTGGGTATTAGAAAGGAGACTAGGAATGTAACAGAATTTTTAAATGATCATGTTTCTAGGAAAAGGTAACCCACATATAAGGGGAACCCAAATTACATGGTATGGGTTATTTTTGTTTTGGTTTTTTCCTATTATAGTTATACTGATTTTACCGTTTGGGGAGCACATATTTTCTGATGTTATGATTATTGATATTTTTATTATGAATTTTTCTATTCCCTTTTCTTGGTATGGAAAGTAGTTATTATCTCATTCATCAATATATGAACTTTATGACTGATATTCCATGAATTCTTTTATGCCAAGTTTACTTTATATATGCATTTCTGGGTACATATAGTTAGTGTATGGATTTTTATATATTTAAAAATGATCTAATTTCTATGGTAGGGATGACATAATTAGATTTATTAAAGTGTCTATATCAATATAATCAATGTTTTGCCATATATATTGATGAGAAAAACTTAATTAACCAATTATGAAAAGTTTTATCCATGAACCATTGGTTCAATGGACTGGAACATTTGACGATTTGATTATTTAATTCCAATTGTAATTTATGAAGCGTGTACCTATATAAATTTAGAATGGATGTTCATTCAATCAAATCATTATACATGACATGTTACATCTTGATACTGAATGTAAATGTGAGGTCATAGTTACATGATATACCAATTTCAATTTATAAAGTGTATATACCTGTATAAATTAGGAATGATGATGCTTCTAATTAGACTGTGATACATTTATATGCATATAAATAAGAATGGAATTGAATAAATTTAACTTCAAATGAAAATGGTTACTGTTAAATGGGGAATCAAATTTTAAAATAAATGGTGTTTTTCTAAATAGCTTTTAGTTTAAACTTTATATCCTAGAGCCTCTATTATATTTTAGGAGACCCTGACCCTGATCTGACCTTAGTAGTGGGCCAGTAAGAAGTGTCTCATAAGACATATGTGACTTTTATCATCACCTATACATCGATTTAGGAGTAGGTAGAGAGGTGTGGTTTTTTATATAAAGGCTTTATACATATTGAAACATTTTATCTTGTATCCTTTCTGATATTAATTATTATCTGAGGCATGTGTTTGGTAATTTTAGATATATTCCACCATGACATCCTCAAGTCATTTTCCAAAAGGGTGGTGATGACCATTCTCTAGAGGTGGTGTCCCTGAGCCACCAGTATTACATCCTATAGTTCCACTTAAGTAACTTCTTGTTATTACTCTGTTGGGTACCAATTCTAAGTATCAAGATAAATTTATGAAATTCATGTAGACTATTTCAGGTTCTCTATAACCTACCCCTACTATGGTAGAGCTGGCATGAGAATTTAATCAGAAGTATCCCCCACCTTTTCTGAGGATGGTGGCCCTCAAGCTAAAGAATCTTGGGTAGAGGCCATGATATCTATCTTCGAGCATTTGGATAAGACTCTAGAGCATATGGTTAATCTTATGACCAAAATTATTTATGATTTTCACAAAAATATTGTGGGATGTTAATACCCAAGATGGTCGTCATCAGGGTATGTCCTAGGAAGACTTCCAGGTAGCCTCCTATGATTACTTTTTTCCACATACTCTGAAGGAGTCCCATACTAGGGATTTTAGGCATATTTGCAAGTCCCTATGTCTGTGATAGAATATTTGGCACATTTAACTGAGCTTCAGTGCTTCCCATTAACCATTTTCAGTGACGATTTGATGACTCTAAGATGATTTGAGGATGTTCTTGCATTCGTCATCTGGTCATGGGTGAATGTATTCTGATTGAACATCATTTCTATGATAGTAAACCAGGACCTAATCACCAAGTGGAGCCTAAGGGGAGTTGATGGTGGGTTTCAAGTCATTTCATTACCAAGATAGGGGAGTGGTTCCTTGAGGGACATGAAGTGAAATTTGAACCCAATTAGATGGGGTATAAGTAGTCATATATAACCTACAGGAAGTTATGTAGTCTACCAATAGTGTGTAAATATCATGCATAAGAATTCCTAATGCCTTAGATATCCCATTGAATTTTGAGGTTTTGGTGTGTTTGGACATCTTCAGTGATTCTATAGGACTCTTCCATATATTCCTAGTGGAATAGAATCTGTATCAATTCCACCATTAGGGTTGGTCACACCTCACTAGGTAGGTAGTTGGTCTACTACTCACTGATCGGGCCAAGTGGTGGTCATGGGGGAGGTAGTTAGACCTAAAAGGTTCAGTTTCATCTGAGTGGACCTACTAATGTTAGTCGGTTTGTATCTCAGAGCCATAGATCTTGACATATATATGTAGGGAAACATATAACTAAGGACCAGAGTCAAGGTCCTTCTATAGTTAGAGGTACTATTCTAATAGTCTCTACTTTAGTATCTTCCTTGTTTTATATAGGTGAATCACACTCTTTTATAAATATTGAAATTATAGAAATTTTGGGCCTATGTAGGGAGTACTTTTTCGGAATGATGACTCTCGACATGCTATTCGAAGTTCAATTAGGGAATATATGCCAGTGCATGGAGTTCCCCTTGAGATAAGTTGGTACTTATTCTTGTGGAAATTCTTTTTCCTCTAGATGATTGGTTTTGACATCATTCCTGAAATGGACTAGATAATGCCTTATCCTGAACATTTTGATTTTTATCACCGGAGGGTTTCCTTTATATCACATGAGGGTATTACTTATATTCATAAGGGTGAATCGGATGTCCAGGCGAGTCAAGATGGACCTAAGCATTGTGGTCTGGGTAGAGTGATATCCCAAATGGATAGTCTCGCTATGAGTGATCATAGAATGTAGTGTATGGAATTACCTTATGTTGTGGTTCATTTTAGGGAAATATTTTTCCAATTACTTCTCTTGTTTACTTATTGTGACAGAGGTGGATTTCCCTATCAAGCTAGTTTTATGAGCAGAACCATTGTCCATTCCTCCATATAATATGGCACCTACAGAACTCCAAGAACTCAAGAATTAGTTGGAAGACTTGGAAGAAAGGGTTTTTATATGACCTAGAACTTCACCATATGGTTCAACTGTCCTTTTTAAAAGAAAGTGGATGGTACCCTTAAGTTGTGCATTGACAACCGCTGGTTGAACTAGATTATGGTTAAGAAACCTTATCTACTTCCTTGTATATAGGACTTCTTTTAACATCTCTAAGGAGGTAAAATTTTCTCTAAGATCGATTTGAGGTTGGGAAATCATTAGGTGGATGTTAGAAAATCAAACATAACATGTGTGGTGTCCTAGAGTAGATACATCTTGTATGGGTACTTGGTTATGTTTTTTGTCCTTACGAATTTTCCATTAGTCTTTATGGATTTGATGAATTGGGTTTCCCACCTGTATCTAGATTTTTTGCGGTAGTCTTTTTGGATGACATCTCAGTGTATTCTCATACCCGGTATGACCACATCAACTATCTTGATATCATTCTGAATACACTGAGAGAGAACCATATATATGATAATCTCATAAAATTATACTTTTGGATCGATAAAGTTCACATATCGGGTCATATTATCTTAGAGGAAAGAGTACTTGTTTGCCCAAAAAATGTGGGTGTTGTAGTTTTTGGGGAGAATCCCAAGAATTGATTTGACATACACATTTTATTAGGGATGTATGGCTATTATTGGAAATTAATATTGGATTTCTCATATATATAAGTGCCTCTTATAGGCCTGGCTAAAAAGGGTGTGAATTTCCTCTAGTCTAAAACTTCTGAGATAACCTTTCAAGAGTTGAAATGGAGATTGAATTCAGTTTCTGTAATGTATTGGAATTTCCATGTAATTGTTTTTAATTATATGGAATTATTTCGAGACCGCAAAATTTGACAACACATGATTCTGAGGCCTGGAGTGCCCGAAATGACCTGTCAAAAAATGTTAATCTTTAAATAGTGCGCGTGATAGGTTTTCCTGAAAAATTGGAATAACCCTTAAATGGGTGCCCACATTAGAAATATGATGGCACCGTGTCATTCGGGATGGTGGTTTTACCCTAGGCATGACTTAAGTTTATTCAGTGTATCCCCCAAGTGAGAAAACCTAAAAATGGAACAATCGTAAACAAAATAATTAAATAAAAATTATTTTATTTTTCAAATTCTTATAACTCATGAATGGTGACTCGGATTTAAAATATGAGACTACCGCTAAGCTCGTGAGGGTATTCTTTCCTTAGTCATATCCTGACATTGGTCGGAATGGGCTAATGGTGGAAGTTAGTTGTTGGTCGTAAATAAAATAATTAAGTAACAATTACTTTATTTTAAAATCCTTATAACTCCTAAATGGTAACTGGGATTGAAAATCCTAGAGTACTGTTCAGATCATGAGGGCGTGTCACCTTTAGGCGATGCCTAACCTTGACCGGTGCAGGTCGAAGGTGACTGTTAATTTTTTCTGAACTTTTTTTAAGGTATGTTCAGTAAACATGCAAGAGGGATTTTATACCTTTTGAACCAGTGCCCGGATCAAAAATCTCCAGGCGCCATTGAATTCGAAATGCTGAGATTCACCTGTAATGATTTAACTTCGGCCAGAAAGGGCTGAGCGGAAAAGTTATTTTTTTTGAACTTTTTGAGAAAAATAATAAATTATTTTAAAAGAATTATGTTATTTATCTCTCATCGTAGGGTGGTGGATGGCGATGATGTGGTGCAGTGATGAGTCGACGATGAGGGACTTTAATGGAGGGTCAATAATATCTCATTTGAAAGTATGATGCTATTACCATAATGGCTCATTAAATGTGGATCATTAAACGAGGGTAATTTAATTAGCATTATTAATGGGTTCAGCATCGTTACGCTTTTGGTTTTCTTTAAATAATCCAACTTGGGCGGTTTAGGAAATAAAACCTAGAGGATTCTCTAACAAAACTCTGTAAAATTTTCCTCTCCAACGGAGAATGATGAAGAACACGTGTGATACTCCACTGACTTCAATGGACCTCGAAGAATGGAGCAGGTAGCGTCGTCGACACCTTGAAACCTCGAGAACAAATGCTTCAGCATTGAACGTCAAAGAGTTAGGGTTTTACATTGTGTTTAAATTCCCCTTTCTTTGTTCTAAAACAATGAGTGTAGATAAACCGAAGAATGGGTTGATCAGTAGATCAGATGTTCTTGTGGGAGGGTGTTTCACTTAGGGTTTCATGTGGGATTTTGTTGATAGCATGATTTTACTTTAATCTCTAAACCTCCCCCTTGTTTAAACCCCTAACGCGGCGGTGGCCCGCGGCGGCGGCGGAGGCCGCAGGGGGAGGGCGGCGGGACCATCAGTGCTCCACGAAGGCTAGAGGCCATGGTGGTGAAGAGGTGGGGAGATCATTGGTACCGCATGGAGGAGCGGCCACATTCGGCCGCTCGAAGCATTGCCAGCATGTGGTCCGTCAACCGCGTACGAAAGTAACATCCAACCACACTGGGAGAAGGATCGGCGTCAACTGGTGCGATCGGCTGGAAATTCAGACATGGTCGAGCTATGTTCGAGCTTGTGAATTGGCATACATCACCTGGTCTTGCTTCATCAGGTGGGTCATGCCTCACATGGCGGGTCGAGCCAACCGTGGGCCGGACCGGCAGTCCAACGGGCTGGTGTTGTCCGGTCGGACCCGCGCTCCAACGGGTCGGTGCCGCCAGGCCGGACCCGCCACAGGGCCAAACTCGTCTTACCCTACTGAACCCTTGGGCCCAATTGTAATAACCAGGATCTTCTTTTAGGAATGGATCTTTCTTCAAGTTACTTTTTGGAGGGAAATGAGAAGATGGAAAAAAATTTGAAGTACCCATCGTGTACTTTCTTGTACATGTCATGTACTTGTGCACTGCATCCAAACTGTGTTTAGACCTTGTTATGACCACGTATACGGCCGTGTGATGATGTGGAAAGGCCTCTTAAAGTGGGACCTAGTAAAGGAAAATACACATCGGGTATCTTTAAATAACACACCATGTATTTTTATTTTTATTTGATAAATCAGAATGGGGTCGCATCTAATCCCCAGAAACCTCTTCTTCAAGCCTCGTCTCGTCCAAGAGAATCCGAGAGAAATTTTTCTTCTCTGATCCATCGATCCATCATCCGTTCTTTGAATATAACTCTAGAAAGTGCATAGGAATTTCCTCGGTGAGTCTTTCCTTCATCTTGAATCTCTCCTCCGGATTTCTTCTCTCTCTCAAGTTATTCAATGTTGAACATTTTTACATTTTTGTAGATCTACGACGTTCTAGGTAAATTCAAAGGATGAGGTTTAACTATATTGATTGTACAATGTCGAGGTATGTGGTTTGTGCCTTAACGATGTTTTTTTTTAGTTATATTTTCTTAAGTACTGAATTCCATGTTTAGGGTATTGCGTGTTTTGGAATTTAACCATGTTTAATGCCTGATATGGTTTTTTTCTTAATAATGGGTTATTGATTATGAATAATGTGTATTACCTTGATTATGATGGTGTTACCATTGTTTTATTTGGCTATGTTCTTTGGTTCTAGAAAGCATGTTAGGTTGATTGTTTCCATGCATGGTGTTGTTAGGATGGAGTTGCTGTTTTTTTAAAAGAATCATGTGTTTAGCATTATAGAAGTATGACTTGGGGAATTGACTATGAGACATTCCTAAAGTAGTGTCTTTTAATTATGAATTTTTTTTATAATTAACCATAGGTATTTACTATGATATCTACAATGGGTAATTGACCAGAGGGGTTAGACTGTGAGAGCTACCCAGAGGGTCGTCATTAAATAAATGTTAGACTATAGGGAATTGACTGTGAGAACTTCCAGAGGGTCATTATAATTTATTTTTGCTATAGAGACCAAGGGGTATTGACTGTGGGAGCTACCTAGGTGGTCATTTTTATTTTATTAGTGCTTTGGGAGACCAAGGGGGTTAGACTGTGTGAGCTTTCCTAGAGGTTTGTTATTATTATTAATTTGAGGATATGTTAAACCAAGGTGGGTAGGCTTTGAGGACTTTCCGAGAGGGTTGTTTTGAAATGATTGTATGATTGTGACAAGCCTGACAAGCCAAAGCACAAGCTTGGACTCGGTATTACTTTATCGTTAAAAGGTCTTTTGATATGTCTCTTTGTAATGGTTGTACAGGGGGATACAGAGCTTAGGCTAGATCCTGAGGTTATATTATTCAATAGTTTGAATATTTAATAAATGTAAATGAATGTAATTGGAAACTATAGGATTGTTTAATTTTGAGTACTTTCATGTTGTTACTTGATTTTTTCATATTTCTTACTATATATATTCACTAATAGTTAGGCACAGATCTTTTTGTGGTTTCCTTCTGGGATTCGTCTCACACCCTATTTGGGTCATGATTTTGGACCCAAACTGATTACATGGTTGTAGGAATAAATAAGGGCAAGCACCCTTCTACATGAGGTACTTGATTGCTGTGGAGCTGGGGAGCATGGGCTCAAGTGGAGGCTTGTGATGATATTGGAATTTATTTACTTTTTAGTACATTGGTTTCCATTTTGTATTCTAACATTGTGACTTGTTTGGCTGGTTTCCTATACACATGTGACATGAATCATTTATATATCTACTGCATTTTATTTTACTACCAGTCTTCTGTTGTTTACTTTGTCGTATGGTATTACTACTTTTGCTACTATTATTATTTTTCATTCTGTTGTGTATACTCTGCCAATGAGGGCACAGTTTCCCCACTATCACACCCAAGGCCCTCACTGCTAGTTGACAGCCTCTAGCATTTGAGGAAATGAACTTGAGGCCATGTGACCAAGCGGGTACGGGGTACCTTTGGGTGGAACCCATTACCAGGACGTTACAAAGTGGTATCATAGGTGGTTCTTTTCTACTTTGTCTTACTGTTTGTAGCCTATAAACAGGGATAGGAAGGAATGGGTAGTTGGTAATAAGTTGTGACCGGGAGTAGCTAACTCGTGTATAGGGAAAATCCATTCTACCTCAAAAATTGCAATATATCTGGTCTTGCAATTGATATAGTTGATTTGATTTAACCATTGGGTGATTAACATGATTTTCACTGTTATAATTGATAATATTGAGGTATTGTTTTTGTTGCAACCCGATGATATGAGGGTATGAAAAATTATTCATCAGATAGCCACTTGAAAGGGATCACATGTCATGCATTCTTTTCATGCCATTTAGGGTGTACTACTAATTGCATGTATTTGTGATAGACGTTATGCTAGATATGCATGATTTTTTGATAGATGTCGTGATAGAATGCCTACTATTTTGATAGGGTATTGGAATAGGAAAAGTTTCATTCAGATGGATGCCAAACTTTAGTCCCAAAGGTGTTATGGGCCCTCTTGGATCAGATTTTGGTGGATTATATTGAACTTTAACTGAATTCTACTATGATATGACATGAATATGATTCCAAGCTTTGATTTGTGGGGATTATAGGCTCCCAAAGATCAGAATTTGGCACTTTAATGCTTGTTTTAGTGTTTTCATGGGGTTCTAGAGTAGTTTCTAAGGCTTAATGTCTGGAAAAAACTAGAATACATAGCGTTTGATGATGAATACAGGCCATGTATCCTTTTGTTCGGGAAGGAAATATTTTTCTTACGTACATGTTTTGTACTGTATGCACATGTCGTCTAGTCCTTATCTGTGTGACTGGTTTTGTGAGTGGAGACACGGGTTTGGGAACCTTTGGTAGAACATGCCATGTTCTGGGATCACACGTTGTGTTGTAAGAACTGTTTCTCTAGCCATGTGACCAACAAAATGGGCAGTTATAACTTAAGGGGTACATGCCATTTATGGGGTGAAATTATCATTTAGTGTTACCTAGGGAAGAACTATGTGTGTATCCATGTAGAAGAACTAAGGTAGGGAGAAATGATTCAAGTACACACCATGTCTCAAGGAGAACACTTCGTGTGTAGGGGTGTTATAGGACCAGGTTTGGCAGTGGTACACGCCATGTTAAAAGCCTAAGGGAACACACCGTGTTGCGGTCATACATGTCGTGTACCCCTATTTTGAAAAACATGATTGTTTTTCTTCTCTTGTTACCTTTTTTCACTTCTAAGTTTCAGTCCTTGATAATATTAAACAGAGGTGTACGCTTGACCTTGCAAATCCATCCCACCGAGATGTCCTCTGGTTGTACGCCAGATATAGGGCAATGATCAGATACCAAAAATTAGAGATCAAGGACTTCCAGAAAATCCTTCCTTCATGCCTCTCTTTTCACCAGCTATTATACCAGACACAGGTGCTAATGCATAGTTCTGAGAAGGCTTCATGAGGATGATGCAAAGCTTCTAGGGAGCACTGCATCTTGCCCCGTTTCTGGAAGAGCTGACATAGTTGTTCCAAGAGTAGTAACTCCCATGTTTTCTAGGGATGGATGACTATAGGCTGTGGAGTCATGGTTGGAGGCCATGCTAGCTATCGTTGAGAATCTAAATATTCCTATAGAGAGGATGGTGAAGCTCGCAACATATATGTTATATGATTCTTCCAAGATATGGTGGGATGTTATCTCATAGATGGGATATCATCGTGATATTTATTGGGAAGAGTTTCAGAGGACCTTCTATGAATACTTCTATCTTGAGATGTTGAGGTCCGATCGAGCTCGATATTTCATGAATTTGGAGTAGGGTTCTCTTTCAGTGATGGATTACTCTTCTCGTTTTATAGAGATGCAGTGCTTCGCATCGATTCTGGGAGGTGATGAGTTTTCTTTGGTTGGGCTATTTAAGGATGGTCTCAAGCATGACACCTGGTCATAGGTGAATTTCTTTAGGCTGACTTCAGTGATGGCTATAGTGAATCAGGCACTAATTACTGAGCATAATCCAAGGGAGTTGGAAGCTATCAGCCAAGGCAGTTTAGTATCCAGGGCTGGTACTCCTTCGACAGATAGCAGGAAGCACAGCAGGGATCTTACACTCAATGTTTCTTCAAGTATCCAAGTGTTATTCTACCATTGCAGGAAGATCGGGTATACTATACCACATTTCCTAAGATACCCACTTGAGTGTCGATCTTGTAGAAAGATGGGACATCTTCAGCATTTTTATGAGTGTTCTGACTTGCAGTGAGTGATAAGGGTTCTTCTATAACTCCACATTTAGGATTAGAACCACCGGTTTCTCATCAGACAATGAACTAGAGTTATTCTAGTCATTCAGGTCAAGGAGGTGGTCGTGGTTGTAGTAGTCAGGCTTCAGGATTTTAGAGACAACATGGTGGACCAGCTCAGGGTAATCAGGTAGGGTTGTAGAGTCGTGGTGCAGGTCATACTTTTTTAGTGGAGCAGACCCAATAGAAGCGGGATCCTGGAACCTCTACGGTTAAAGGTATGCTTTTGGATTCCTTAGTTTTAGCTTCTGCTCTTTTCGATATAGGGGCTACATATAGTTTTATATATGTTGCTATTATGGAGATCCTTGGGCTCTGTATCTTTACTTATGATGATTTTATGATGCTAGAAACACCGTTGGGGATTAGGATGGCTAGTGTACGTTAGTGCAAGGAGTTCCCTCTTGAGGTTGGTCGATGTCACTTCTTATGGGACCTTTATTTCTTAGAGATGACGGGCTATGATGACATCCTCATAATGGACTGGTTAGTTCCCTTCTAGGTATTTTTCTATTTCTATCATCATTGGGTGAGTTTCACATCACCATAGGGCAGTTTGTTTCTACATAAGGTTGAATGGGATGTCCAAGCGAGCAGAGCTAGACCCGAGAATCACGGGATGAGAGGTGTTACAATTTAGATTGTTAGTTTATATCTGGATGACTAGGAGACTTCATAGAGAGACTTTCCTCCAGTTGTGGATCGTTTCAGTGATGTATTCCCAGATTACTTTCAGTTTTTACTCTGGATCAAGATGTATACTTCTCCATTGAGCTTGTTCCAGGAGTGGCATCTGTGTCTATTATTCCTTATAGAATGGATACACCTGAGATACCGGAGGTTAAAATACAGTTAGAGTAGTTACAGGTAAAGGGTTTCATCTGACCAAGTACTTCTCCTTAGGTTTTGCCTATCCTATTTGCGAAGAAGACAGACGGTACCCTCAGAATTTGTTAGGATTATCAGAAGTTGAACTAGTTGATGGTCAAGAACCGATATCTCTTACTGAGGATTAAGGATCTATTTGATTATATTTGAGGATCCCAGGTGTTCTCAATGATTTATTTGAGATTCTGTTATCATCAGTTGCATGTTAGACCATCAAATATACCTATTATATCCTTTCAGAGAAGGTATGGTCTATATGAATATGAGTTTATACTGTTCGGTCTCACGAACGCACCAAAATTTTTCATGGCACTGATGAACCAAGTGTTCCGTCCTTACTTGGAATCCTTTATGGTTGTTTTCGTGGATGATATCACGGTGTACTCTCACACTCGACATGACCATGCCATTCATCTTGAGGTAATTTTGAGTACACTGAGGGAACATCAATTACATGCTATGATCTCAAAATACCACTTTTGGATGGACCAGATTCACTTCTTAGGTCAAGTTATCTCATAGACAGGAGTATCTGTAGACCTAAAGAAAGTGAGAGTAGTATTTTAAGAGGACATCTTAAGAACTTCTTTGAGGTATGGAGTTTTCTGGGGTTGCCTGGTTAATACAATTGCTTTATACAAGACTTTTCATAGTTAGCAGTACCACTGACGAGCCTGACTAAGAAGGGTGCAAAGTACTTACGGACAGATTCCTGCGATTCATCCTTTCAGGAGCTTAAAGGAAGGATTAATTTATCATCAATGCTAGTTTTTTCAAATCTGGTCAAGATCTACACAGTTTACTATTATGCATCAGGTATTGGGATAGGATTAGTGCTTATGCAAGGGGAAGGATTTGATGCATACGGTTCTTCACATTTAAGGCCTCATGAGAGGAATTATCCTACGCATGATCTCGAGTTGGATGTAGTTATGAATTCTTTGTGATGTTCGAGACATTATCTTATGGGAGAGAATTTTGTGGTGTTCACTAACCACAAAAGTCTCAAGTGTCTCTTTACTCAGCATGATCTGATTTTGAGACAATGAAGGTGGGTTGAGAACCTTCAGTCTTTTGACGTGGAACTTGCCTAAATGCTTAGGAAAGGAAATGCAGTGGCTGATGCGTTGAGTAGGAGGACTTAGATACAGGCAGTTCAAGAGGCTAGAAGTGAGTGGTAGCTTAAGTACTCGTTCTCTGAGATGCATTTGGAGGTGCATGACAGACAGGGTAAGACTTTTCTTTCTTCTATATTTATTACCTCTACTCTACTGGATCGGGTGTGAATGATAAATTTATTATATTATGAGGGCCTAGTCCTACAAGAGAGTGTGCCAGGGAAGGACCATACTCATGGGTGGACCGTAGGTGAGGATGAGATCTTTCACTTTGATGAACGTGTATGGGTGTGAGAAGACATATACGAGGAGCTTTTATGGTATTTTCATTCCTCAGTTTGGGAAGTTCATCCTGGTATCACCAAGACGTATCGAGATCTACATTGTCAGAACTGGTGTCCATGTATGAAGAGAGATGTTTTTGGTTTTGTTAGGAGATGTTCCACCTCTTAGTAGGTGAAGGAAGAGCATCAGTGACTGGCATGGAGTTTATAGCAATTACCCATTCTCGAGTTGAAGTGGAATGATGTCGCAATGGATTTTATGATAGGATTGTTGAGGTCGCCTCAAGGGAATAATGCAATCTGGGTAGTCATTTACAGTATCTTGAAGTTTGAACACTTCTTACTGATCAAGGATACCTTTAGTGTTGATGATCTTGGAAGATTGTACATCTGAGAGATTGTACGTTTTCATGGGTTTCCGCACTCTATTATTTTAGACAGGGACGCCTGCTTTACTTCTCGTGTCTGGAAGGAACTACAGAGGGATTGGGGTACACAAGGACTTTTGTGTATAGCTTACCATACCCAGATAGCTTTCTAGTCCGAGCACACGATTCAGGTGTTGGAGGACATGCTTTGAGCATGCATCCTAGATTTTGGAGGTTCTTGGGAGAAGAACATACCTCTCATAGAGTTTTCCTACAATAATAGTTTCCAGGCAACGATTCAGATGGCACCTTATTAGGCTTTGTATAGTAGGCCATGCTGATCACCCCTATGTTGGATGGAGATAGAAGAGGCAACTATGTTGGGACCTATTCTTGTCCAGGAGACCACTGAGCAGGTGGAGTTGATTTGGAAGAAGATGGATATTGTATAGTCTCACCAAAAACATATGTTTATTGATGAAGACAACTTCTAGAGTTTGAGTTCAAAGATCATGTTTTCTTGCGTGTCATGCTGAGTTTGGGACACAATAGGATAAGGAGATAGGGAAATTTTTCACCGAGATATGTTGGCCCATTTGAGGTTTTGGAGAGATTTGGGCTTGTTGTCTATCAGTTGTAGTTACCTCAAATATATTGGGCTATGCACGATGTCTTCCATGTTTCTCAGCTACAACGTTACTTCTCAGACTCATTTCATTTTTTTCGACCCAAGGAGGCTGAGTTAGAGGTAGACACATCATTCAAGGTGCATCCTATCCAGATTTTTGATCGAAGCATGAAGGTTATCCATGGTCAGTCAGTTCCTCTAGTACGGGTTCTATGGAAGCACGGGTGAGTATAGGACGAGAATTGTGAGGGGGGGACTAATTTGCGATCGTAGTGGAAAAAGTTGTTCAAGGATTCTTCTTCACCACCTTATTAGAGAAATTTGGGGAATAATTTATTTAAGGGGGAAGTTTCTAAGAACCCTAATCTTCTTTTAGGTATGGATCTTTTTTTGAGTTGTTTTTTGGAGGAAATGGGAAGAAGGAAAAATTTTTAAAGTACATTCCATGTACTTTCTTGTACATTCCATGTACTTAGGCACCACATCCAGAGCATGTTTAGACCTTGTTAAGGTCGTGTGATGACATGGCAGGTCCGCTTAAGGCGGGACCCCATAAAGGACAATACAGGTTGTGTTTCTTTAAAGAACACACCGTGTATTTTTATTTTTAATTGAAAAATCAGACAGAGGTCACGTCTAATCCCAAAAAACATCTTCTTCTTGCCTCGTCTCATCCAGGAGTAGTTGAGAGCGATGTTTCTTCTTTGATCCACTGCTCTGTCTTCCATTCTCCGAATTGAACTCCGGCGGGTGTGTTGGAATCGCCTTAGTGAGTCCTTCCTTCTTATGGAATATCTCCTTCTGATATCTTCTCTCTCTTGAGTTATTCAAGGTTGAATGCTTTTGACATTTTTGTAGATCTATGATGTTCTAGGTTGATTTAAAGGCTGAGGTTCAACTATATCGGTCGTACAGCATTGAGGTATGTGTTTCATGCCTTACCGTAGTTTTTCTTTGAGTTATATATTCCTAAGTTATGAATATCTTGTTTAGGGTATTGTGTATTTTGGAATTTAACCATGTTTAATGCATAATATGGATTTTTTGTTTAAGAAAGATTTATTGATTATTAATAAGTTGTATTACCTTTATTATGGAGGTTTTACCCATGTTTTATTTGGTTATGGACATTGGGTCTAGAAAGCATGTTAGGATGCTTGTTTCCATGCCAAGTGTTATTAGGATGGATTTGTTGTTTTTTTAAGAGATGCATGTGTTTCGCATTATGGAAGTCTGACCATGGGAATTGACTATGAGATCTTCCCAAAATAGGGTCTTTTAATTATGAATTATTGTTATAATTGACCAGATGTATTGACTATGAGAGCTTCCATGGGTCATCGACCAAAGTGGTTAGACTATGAGAGCTACCTAGAGGGTCATCATTAAATTAATGTTAGACCATAGGTCAATGACTGTGAGAGATGTGAGAGGGTCATTATAATTTATTGTTTCTATGCATACCAAGGGGTGTTGACTGTGAGAGATACCCAAGTGGTCGTTTGTATTTTATTAGTGCATTGGGAGACCAAGGGGGTTAGACTGTGTGAGCTTCCCCAGAGGTTCGTTATTATTATTAATTTGAGGATATGTTTAACCGAGGGGGTTAGGTTGTGAGGAATTTCCCGTAGGGTTGTTTTGAAATGATTGTATGATGGTGATGAGTTTGACCAGCCAAAGCACAAGCTTGGACTCGATCTTACTTTATCATTGGAAGGTATTTTGAGACGTCTGTTTTTTATGGTTGTACATGGGGACACAGAGCTTAGGCTAGATCCTGAGGTTACATTATTCAATGGTTTGAATAATTAATAAATGTAAATCAATGTAATTGGAAACTATAGGATTGTTTACTTTTGTGTACTTACTAGTTTTTTCTTCATTTCTGCATATTGCTTGCTATATATATTCATTGACAGTTAAGCATGAATCTTTTGGTGGTTTCCTATTGCGATTCATCTCACACCCTGTTTGGGTCATGCTTTTAGACTCAAATAGATTACATGGTTACATGTATAGACAAGGGAAAGCACCCTTCTATATCTGGTACTTGATTGCTATGGAGATTGGGAGGATTGGACCAAGCTGAGGCTTGCAATACTGTTGGAGTTTATTTACTTTTCAGTACTTTGGTTCCAATTTTGTATTCCATTATTGTGACTTTTTTGGATACTTTCCTAGACACATGTGACATGCATCATTTATATATCTTCTACAGTTGATTTTACTACCAGTCTTCCACTATTTACTTTGTTGTATGGTATTACTTCTTCCGCTACTTTTATTATTTGTCATTATAATGTGTATACTCTACTAATGAAGGCATGGTTTCTCTACTATCACACCCAAGGCCCTCACTACTAGTTGGCAGCCTCTGAAATTTGGGGAAATGCGCTTGAGGCCGTGTGACCAACCGGGTAAGGGGCGCCTTTGGGTGGTACCTAAAACTGGGACATTACAACAATGGGCCGGCTGGCCCAGACCCATTTAGGACCCACGCTAGACCCTCGGACTAGGTCATCACGGGATTTTCAGACTAGGTCAGACCCAGCTCAGACCTGACCGGCCCTGTTTCACTAAAAGGTCTATAACTCACAGATCAAGCATCCAATTGATGCACCATCTATGGAGATAGGACCCTTGAGACAAGGAGGTCCATTTGAGATAATCCAATTTCATTTTGGATTTAATTAGAGTACATCCAGTTTAGATCAGACTCAAATCCAACAAGACCCTATTTATCTTTTCACTAATATCTTACAAACAAGGCATCTGATTAACACTCTGTCAGTCACGTTGGAACTCTTATGACAAGATGGTACTTTGGGTTACTTATAAGTGGGACTTAGTTTAGTTTGAGATATGATAAATGGATTAAGGATCAAATACTCTAGAAATCAATCATGCTAAGTGAGGGAATCATGTGGCTGGATGTGACGTGAAGAATAAAGAGCAACCCTTCATAGATCTGTATAAAAGTGACCCTTCTTGGATCAGAATAAAAGATAACCTTTGTGGATCAGCATAAAAGAGACCCTTCATGGATAAGCATGAAATTGACCCTTCATGGATCATCAGTAGCATGACCCGACATGGATCAGCCATAGAGAGACTCTTCGTGGATCAGTAGCTAAGAAACCCTTTGTAGATCAGAAGAAGAGTGACCCTTTGTGGATTAGCAGAAGAGAGACCCTTTGTGGATCAGTAGTATAGTGATTCTTCTTGGATTAGCAGCATAACCTCTCAATAGAATAATATTATTTATCTTTATGACTAATCATCCTTACCTCTACACTATAAGTTATACCTGGTGTGAGCTGCGACTTTTACTTTATGTTTTGTGGTTGAGGTCTTTCTTGGTGTTTTTACCTCTAGGATATTTTTCTTTGTGTTGTTTTCCATAGGGGATTACCGAGATACCTTTGGGGGTCTCATATTCCCTACCGAGTATTGTTATACTCACACCTTCATTGGCTTTGTCCGCACATGTTGTGTCTGGTGCAGATGATCGATGTTTCGACTGAGGTGCTCCAGGGGACGAAACTGATGGACACTATGACTGTGGACATGGTAGTCTAAGACCGGGTGGGGCCTAGTAGGATTAGGCATGAAGGATATACTACTTTGTCTTCCAATAACTTCACTACTCTTATGATCAGGTGGGGCTTTCTGCAGATGGACATCAGAGTTCCTTTTGTACTTTATTATTTTTAGTTCCTTTTTGGGTTTGTATTCTGGCCCACTTACATTCACTTGTACTTTCACTTAGCCTCATTTTAGTGATATCATTTTATCCCCCTTTTAGTGTGTTGGTATGTGGTTAGACATGTGTGTATAATGGTTTAAATTCAATGCCTTCACTTTTTTGGATATGCCTTTTCGGTCAAAGTCACCATCCCCTAGCCTGTAAAAGGTGGGCTTAGGGTCATCACGGTACATCCCCCGAGGGACAGGTCGTGACAAAGTGGTATCAGAGGGAGGTTTTGGTTCTACCATAATAAATAAGATTCTATATTTTTCAATGGGAGAAATGGTGTTTAGTATCCTGAGTTTTGATTTCAGTCTAGGGAGTCCAGTGTTGATGCGACGACTGACGTATCCATACACCAGGACCCTAAATTCTGTTTTCCGACTTGGTACACGAAAAGACTAGTTGCATGTGTTTTGAAAAAAAAATCACTTGATCTATTTTGATTTAGCTCACCAGGTATGATCTTTTGACCATGGTTCATCTTGATTCTCTTACAAGATGCCTCCACGCAGACAGCAAGTCAGGATTCATATGCATGACCATGAGTATGGTCCATAGAGTGATGAGGCTTTGGTACAGGGACTATTTCCTGATATGGTACCTTCAATTTGTGTCCTAGAAATACCATTTCTCATTAGTCAGTAGTTGCTACTGGCACTACCAGTAAGAAACACACGTAGTTTTGTTGCCTCACACAACTTTCAGCGACAGATACCCCTCAGGTTCCGAGTCAATCCTGACTCACAGGCAGCTAAGGACTGCCTTGTGGTGGTGACCAAGTTTCCATATAGCTAGGTAACCATTAGATAAGATGGTGGTCCTTGAAGTGAGCCTTCTATGTAGCTCAGTTGGGTGATTACAGGGTTTATATTACCCTGGTCTTACGATGTGGTGACTCTTCTATGGATAGAGCTTGAGAACCTTCTTCAAAGAAGGGGTCTCTTACCATAAAAAAAACTAAGGGGTATGTGTTCCCAATAGCTTCTACTGCACTAATAGGATCAAAGGTCAGTAACTGAGTATTATTTGAGGAATACTGACCATTCCATGTACTTGATGAATACAATACGACTAGTTCTTCATGGATTAGACCTCCGAGAGAGATGTGTTTAGGTACATCTAAGCTAGAACTATTCCTTTGTGCATTCCTACTTATGTTAGGGTGCTAGAGAGAACCTTTTTGGTAGTAAATTCATTGGATAAGCAGATACAGCCAGTGAATGTGATCAGTGGGAAAGCAAGAAACTGAAATCAGTCTTAGAGACTTAGATGTGTAATATATTTCATGAAGAGGAAGTGATATGGAAAGATGAATCTATGGGGTAGTGGATTCGGAAGTGGGGCTAGTAGAGCAATAGGAGGTGGTATACATTTATACATGTTACAACCACCACCCCAATGTGGTCCCCACTAGGATCAGTGAGCTGGAGGAAAAGGAAGTGAGTAGATGCATGCAGTCAAGGAGTATAACCCAAGGGCTCAAGGAATGATTTGAGGTACATTTTGTTTCTTCTACTAGCTATCGTATTGATAGACATGGGTACTAATAATTCTTTCTTGTCATGAATCTTGTTCATGTATTAGAGTTTCTAGTTAAACCATTGACTCAATCCTTGCATCTGAAGATACCTATGGGAGAGACTCAATAATCACACTTATGTTGATGGTGTGATCTGACCCTTGAGGTAAGTGTTTTGGTTGGAACCTCTTAATGGAAACGTAGAGGCCTTATGATGTTAGTATGGGTATGGAAAAGTCATATAGAGTTCATTCTCAGATTAACTATTTTAGGCAAAAAGATGCAGTATATCTGCAGAGTTGGAATGGGGATTTTCCTGGTCAGTGAAAAGAAAAAAATAAGCCTAGGAATCATAAGATAAACTCATGCATAGGAGGGTGCAGCCGATCACTCTTGAGTCATCCAACCTTACCCTTGGGGTAGCAAGTGTTTTGGATTTTCAGTTCCCAATAGTAGTGGCTGATTTCAAGGAAAATCCTTTCAAAAGATGTTTCCAGGATTACCTCCCCAAAGGGGGGGGCGGCTTATGTATAATTCTACACCCTGATATAGAACCGATATCAGCATCAGTATATCAGAGGTATTTTTTAGAGCTTTGTAAGAAGGAGGTGTATCTGGGGGGATTTTAGAGGGAGGGATTAGTAAGACCCATTATTAGATGTTATGTGTGGTTTACCGACACCTTAACCAATTGGAATTAGAGAGTGAGTACCCACTACCAAAGGGTCAATGGGCACATCAATCAGTTAAAGGGGGTAGCATTTCAAGTGGATAGAGAGGTTCCCATAGGATTTTTAGTAGTTGAGACAATGGCGATGGTTAGAGTTCCTCTAGGACTATGACCTTGAGGTAGTATATACTTCTGAGAAGGGGGGCGTGGTGGCATAAACACTCATCATGAGGTCTGGTTTATAGCTGCTGAGTGAGGTGATGGAGCAACTAGTCGCGATGCTAATATCCTTCACAGATAGTGATGTATAAGCTTACCTCTAGTCTATGACTATCATTCCCCCACTCCTTCAGTGAGTTATAAAGGCACAACTTATGGATGTTGAATATGAGTCCCTATGTGCTCAGATATCCTCAGGACAGGATCCTAATGTATTTTTGATAGGTGGGGAGCACGTCATCCTTTTCAGAGGAAACACCATGGTACCGGTGACATTACGGGAGGAGGAGTTCAGAGAATCCCATACATACCCTTTGGTGGTACATCCTAGTGTGGTGAAGATGTACCAGGACCTCTGACATTAGTACTAATTTTCAGTGATGAAGGAAGTGGTGGCAGGGTTCGTTTCATGATGCCTCACTTGTCAGCAAGTGAAAGTTGAACATCAGGTTCCAGCATGCTTGAGAACAACTTTTTACCCCCAGACAGATGGTCATATAGAGCAGACCATACATACCTTGGAGGACATGCTTCGTGATTTTGTACAGGATTTTGGTCATAGTTGAGAGTAACACCTACCACTAGTGGAGTTTGTGTACAGCAATAGATATCACTCCACCATTGGCATGGAACCGTTTTAGGCCTTGTACAGGAGACCTTATAGATCACCTTAATGCAAGACAGACCCAGGGGATTTAGTACTCTTGAGTGCAGAGTTGGTATATCTACCACTAATAAAGTGTGGATCATCCAAGAGAGGATTAGGACTACACAGAGGATACAAAAGTCTTATGCCGACAGCAGATGGAGACCCTTGGAGTTTGTGGAGGGAGATCATGTTTTTCATTCAGGTGTCACCCCAACGAGAATTATGGAGATTTGGTCAGGGTGGAAAGTTGTATTCGAGGTTCATCAGACCTTTTCAGATTCTGAGCATATTTGGAGAGGTGGTGTAACACCTAGCTCTTTTCCCACAGATGCACCGAGTGCAAGATGTTTTCCATGTGTCATAGCTGAGGAGGTACATGCATGATACATCTCACATCATCGACTGGGGTGAGCTGGGAATTGACGATGGGGCGCTGTTTTCGAAGATCCCAGTGGAGATAGAGGATCTATAGGATTGGTTAATACATGGGTAGTCTATTCCTCTAGTGTGAATCTGATGGTAGCATGGGAATCTCCAGGAGATCGTGTGGGAGTGGGAGGCCCAGATTTGTGCTTAGTACCCCCATATTTTTGTTTAGCTATTGTTTTGGATTTTGGGGAGGTAAATTCCTAAAGTGGGGAGAATGTAACATCTCATAATTTATGTGTAATGTTTTTTTAATTATATGGAATTATTTCGAGACCGCAAAATTCAACAGCACGTGATTTCGAAGCCCAGAGTTCCCGGAATGATCCATAGAAAACTATTAAGCTTTAAACAGTGTATGTTAGGGGTTTTCCTAAAAAGTGGATTAACCATTAAATGGGTGCCCATATTAGAAATATGAGGGAAGTGTTGCATTCGGGATGGCGGTTTTACCCAAGGCGTGACTTAATTTTAGTTGGTGCAACCCCCCAGAGAGAAAACCCAAAAATGGAAACCATAAATAAAATTATTAAATAAAATTATTTTATTTTTCAAATTCTTATAACTCATGAACGGTGACTCAGATTAAAAATCGGAGACCACCGCTGAGCTCGTAAGGGTGTACTTTTTTTAGACAGATCCTAACATTGGCCAACACTGGCCAATAGTGGAAGCTCATTTTTTCCCATAAATAAAATAATTAAGTAACAATTATTTTATTTTCAAATCCTTATAACTCCTAAACCGTAACTCATATTGAAAATATAAGATCATCATTGAGCTTGTGAGGGTGTGTCCCCTTTATCCAGAGCTTAACCACGACCGGTGTGGGTCGGGTGACTGTTAATTTTTTCTGAACTTTTTTTAAGGTACGTTCAGTAAACGTGAAATCGGGACTTTATATCTTTTAAAATAGTGCTCAGATCAAAAATCTGAGGGCACCATTGAATTTGAAACACCAGGATTCTCCTAGAAATGACTTAACTTCAGCAATCAAGGGCTGAACGGAAAATATATTTTTTTTGAACTTTTTGAGAAAAATAATAAAATAATTTAAAAGAATTATTTTATTTCTATCTCACCATTGGGTGGCGGACGATGACACTATGGTGTAGCGACAAGGCATGGATGAAGTGCTTTAACGAAGGGTCAATAATTTCTCATTTGAAACTGTGATGCTATTACCTTAATGGATCATTAAATGTGGCTCATTAAATGAGGAAAATTTAATGAGAATTATTAATGGTCACAGCATCTTTGTGACTTTTGTTTTCATTAAATAATCCAACGTGTGTAGTTTGGGAAATAAAAATTGGAGGATTATCTGAAGAAGCTGTGGAAAATTTTCCTCTCTAATGAAGAATGATGAAGAACATTGGAAAGACTCCACCAACTTTGACGAACCTTGAAGAATGGAGAAGGAAGTGATGTCGACACCTTGAAACCTTGAGAACAAACACTTTGGCATCGAACGTCAAAGAGGAAGGGTTTAACTTTATGTTTAAATTTTATGTTCTTCATTCTAAAAAAACAAGTGTTGATCAACCGATGAACGAGTTGATCTGCAGATCGGATGTTCCTGAGGAAGGGTGTTACACTAGGGATTTCGTGCGGGATTTTTTTTGATAGCATGATTTTTCTACAATCCTGAAACCTTTCCATTGTTTAAACCTCTAATGTGGAGGGCCCAGGGAGACACGAACAAGGCTCGAGCACCTATGGTCATGTTTTCTTGGTGACCATATTCTTGGAATGACAGCACGGCAGTTTTCAGGCCTTCATGGTAACGAGGTTGATCCTAGAGGACCATAGGCATTGGAAAAATGAAGAACAGACCACCAAAGCATGTTTGGTAGTCCACCAAGGAACTTTTTAGCAGGCTGGTGCAGGCACTGGCCTGTGACGGTGCTCACGGGTGGCGGGTGGCGGCGCAACCGATGGCGTGCCGCGGCAGCTGGAGATCGCAGTCGGCTAGACATGGAGGTGAGGAGGTGCAGTTCCTATCAGCACTGCATGGAGAAGTGGCTGCATACATCCTCTCAGTGTGCTGGTGGGATGCGGTCCTTTGACCACGTGCAGAAGTAACGGTCGGCCGCTCGGCTGACCGTGTTGGGCGAAGGGGAGGCACAAGCTAGCATCGTCGGCTGGAATACCGGACACGGCCCAGCTGTGTCTGGGTTGGGGAACCGGGACAGATCAATGAATTAGGCTTCAATAGGTTGTCTGAACCACACATGGTAGGCCGGGCCAACCGTGGGCCAGACCCATGGTCCAACGGGTCGGCGCCGTCAGGCCGGACCCGCAGTCCAAATGGTCGGCGCCATCGGGCCAGACCCGCACCACCGAGCCAGACCTGCGCCATCGGGCCTAACCCATGGGTCCAAGGGGTCGGTTGGGCCAGACCCACACTGGACCCTTGTACTAGGTCATGTCGGTTTGGTCTGACCATGTCGGCCCAAACCCGACCGGCCCCGTTTCACGACAACGGCTCTAACTCGCAGACTGAGCATCTGATTGACACACCGTCTGCAGTGAGAGGACCCTTGCAATGGGGTGGTCCATTTGAAATAATCCAATTTGTTTTTTTATGGAATTGGAGTATGGATGGTTTGAATCGGACTCAAATCCAAATGGGTCCTATTTACCTTTTTTCCAATATCTTACAGATCGGGTGTCTGATTGACACGCCTTCTGTCGCATTGGAACCCTTATGAAAATATGGTACTTTGCGTTACTTCTAAGTGGGAATTAGTGGAGGTTGAGATATGACTGATTTATTGAGCATAGGATCCTTTTGAAATCAAGTGTGCTAAGTGAGGGAATCTAGTGGCATATAAAAAAGAAACTTCATGGATCAGAATAAAAGAGACCCTTTGTGGATCAACATAAAAGAGACACTTCATGAATCAGAATAAAAGAGACCCTTTGTGGATCAAGATAAAAGAAACCCTTCATGGATCAGCATGAGAGAGGCACTTCGTGGATCAGTAGTAGCGCGACCTGATGTGGATCAGCCGTAGAGCGACCCACCGTGGATCAGCAGCTGAGAAACCCTTTGTGGATCAGCAGTAGAGTGACCCTTCATAGATCAGCAGAAAAGTGACCCTTTGTGGATCAGTAGTACAGTAAACCTTCGTGGATCAGTAGTAGAATCTCCCAATAGAATAAGATGATCTAGCTTTATGACTAATCATCCTTACCTCTGTACTTTAGGTTATACCTGGTGTGAGATTCATCTTTTACATTGTGTTATGTGGTTGAGGTCTTTCTTGTTGGTTTTACCTCTAGGATATTTTTC
Source organism: Viscum album (assembly GCA_963277665.1). Lineage (NCBI taxonomy): Eukaryota > Viridiplantae > Streptophyta > Magnoliopsida > Santalales > Viscaceae > Viscum > Viscum album. The sequence continues at coordinate 684,078,503 of OY728151.1, forward strand.
TTTGTGGTGTTTTCCTTCGTGGATTACTAAGATACCATCGAGGGACTTAGGGTCCCTACTGAGTATTGTTATACTCACCCCTTCACGGTCTTTTCCTGCACGTGTTGTTTCTGGTGCAGACGATCGATGTTTTGATTGAGGTGCTCAGGGGGACAGAACTTACAGACGCTACGACGGTGGACTTGGTGGCCTAGGACCATGTGGGGCCTAGTAGGACTTAGCAGCAGACCATACTACTTCATCTTCTAGTAGCTTCACTACTCTCATGATCAGGTGGGGATTTCTGCAGATGGACATCAGATTTTCTTTTGTACTTTACTGTTTTCAATTCCTTATTAGGTTTGTATTTTGGCCCACTTACTTTCACTTGTACTTGAACTCAGCCTCATTTTAGTGTTATACTTGTTCTCCCGTTTTAGTGTGTTGGGATGTGGTTAGACATGTATGTATACATGTTTAAAGGAAATGTCTTCCCTTTTTGGGATATGCCTTTCCGGTGCTAGTCACCAGCCTCTGGCCTACAGAAGGCAGGTTTGGGGTAATCACAGTACGGGCCCCAAGGTATGGGTCGTGATAGTGTCGATCCGAATTTTTTCAAATCCATCCAGTGCCTATATAGTTTATTGTGAAACTTTTGGAATCAATCTAGGAGTAGTTTTGATGTAGGGAGATCAGGTTGTAGCATACGAGTCCTGCCAACGAAGACCTCAAGAGAAGAATTACCCTATGCATGAACTCGATATTTCAATTATGGTACATGCTTTAAATTATTGGAGAAATTATATATTGGGTGAGAAATTTACCATTTAAATAGATCATAAAGTCACAAATACATCTCCATGAAGAGTGATCAGAAAATCAGGCAGCGCGGGTGGGTATAGTACATGTATTCATTTTACTTTAAACTTGCTTATACACTTGGGAAGGGTAATGAAAAATTTCTTATAAACCCGAGAAGTTTAATGTATTAGTTGATTCTCTAAGATGTAAGACTTAGAAAAATGTCATATGAGAGGTGATTCGTTCTCAAATTTACCCAAGAGATGAAGGTAGAACGGTCTTTGTAGTTTATCTTGGGTTATCGAATCCTCAGTGACCTAAGAAGAAACCTAAAGACACGTAAATTATATAGACTTTTTTTGGCTATAAAGTGGCCAACTTGGGTTGATTTTATATTATTTTAAAGTATAACTAAAATATTTAAGTGAATTCAATTTAAAAGAGTGATTTGATCCTAGGTTATCACTTGGGGTGGATTGGACGTATTTCCTTTTCAATGATTTCAATTTCTTATATTTGAGATGGGTTCATTTAAGAAGATAAAAAAAATCATCAATTACTGGTTTAATGCCTACACCCTTTAATACTAATCACCTATACACTTGAAGGATCAAAGTTTTTAGCACTTCAAGGTAAAGTTTCGTATTAGCACATGAAGTGTGTGTCCTTAAAGTCAATAAGGACGATAGAGTTTAAAAATCATCAAATAAAAATCTCAATTAAAGAAGTGATTATACATTAATAGGGTGATAAATATCATCCAATACATCCCCTTTATACTCCCTTGGATCATCCCATAAGTGGGTTAGACCTCCATTGATGCTATGGTTTCAATGGAAGCAGGAAGTAGACTCATGAGGGAGGAATTGAAGAAGTAAAGAAAACAATAAAAATAAAATGATCACTCCACCGTTGTGTGAATAATTTCACAAGGTTTAGTGTGAATAAATTCACACCTTGAACCAACGGTATAAAAGTGATATGAATAACAACATAATAAGAGTAAAAGAAGAGATTTTATTAAGAAACTAAAGTGAATTGAACAACTTACATGTGAAAGACAAACTTGAGACAACAAAATCGCAGCATAACATTACAATTGAACAAAGCACCAAAGATCCTCAACTCTTCTACCACCACTGACTTAAATAGGAATTTTTGAAGCCTTGGGTCGATCCTTCAATATTCAAAGTCTCTTCAATTAATTTTGGTAGGCCATATGTGGGTGTAATGTTGAGGGAGAGTTGATTTTTCCACCGTTGACCCAAGGTGGCATCCATCTTTCATCCATCGTACAGACGCGCTTGGAAGACCTTCTAGATGGCCGGATCAGAGTGGGCCATATAAGGAGAAAATGGATCCCCGGATGTATCCTAAACGACTATAAATTTTGGCCGATTTGTAGTTGTATATTTAGAGATATGATTAGATTAGTGGGCTATTTTTCTGGGCTGCAGAATCTGGCCAAGAATTTTATCTCTAACTTGGGCCACCAATATGTCCATAATGGAGGCCAAATTAGCACTGGCTCCTGAATAAATATTTGTTCCTATATATGTATTATAGGATCCCAATAAATTTGGGATTTATTGGGCTTGTATGTTGGGCCCCACATTCTCATCAGTGGGCTGGTGTCCAATCTGACTTCTCCAGAATTGTTTCCTTTCATCACAAAATATCCCCATCTTCTTCCATGAATTGTCCATTGATCCCTAAATGAAACATGATCATATTGAAGTTTAGATCAATTTCCCAAAATATAAAATTGAAATATGGATAATTATTTTCCTTAAAATCATATGAATCATTGGGTACTTTAAATGATGTTCAAAAATGTACCACATAATAGTGCATTTTAAGAAGGTATTACAATCATAATGTGAAATGATGTTCAAACTGTAAAATGCACTAAAATGGTGTTTATGAATAATAAAGAACGTGAATATTATATATATTAACAATTAATATTATCCTCATTTAGTGGCTAATCACACCCCCCAACTTGATTTTTGCTAGTCCTGAGCAAAATATATCTCAACAATATGAAATTCGAATTCCCTTTTCCAAAAACATTTTAGTACACAATGATCACCAAAAAACCTTATACCAGAAAATCATGAAACCCATAAAAATATTTTAATACAAGATAGTTTCATAATTATATCTCAATCCCAAGTCCATTCCTTTGTTCAAATTCATTTCCATATTTCATCCAATATCAATTAAGTATGAGGATGTTTTGTGTATCACAATAGACATGGGGGTTCGTCTTTAATCAAGGGGGAAATGACGGAAGTGCTATGTGGAATCACATTTAAATATTAAGATGAGTATTCAATCAATTTTTTTTATTGTATTTTTTTTCAGTTTTTCCATGGTAAATGAAATTTCACTCCAAAGAGTCAACCCCTGTAGCAAGACTTTGCCGATAACTCCCAGGCTCAAAGACCTTAGGGAACCAAGTGAAGCCCACATACTCAGGCATCATCTCGAGTTAACTTGGTCAAAAACAAATTCATATTACCAAAAATAGAGATAAAATTACAAACTCTAGGCCAGACAACTATGGAGTCACGATCCCCAAGTGTCGAAAGCCACGCATTAGGCCATTTCATTGCTCTACGTGAAAATTTATTATTTTTTTAATTTTTTTTGAATACTCATATTAAACTAAATTGATCACCAAATCTATGCTATTTATTTGTGGGACCCCATGAACTCAAACTAATACCCCACTATCCAAAGTACGTGCATTACGATTTTGTTTATTTGGATGAAAATATAAACAACGAAATATCACATTGGACAGCCACACTTTCCAAAATCTATGCTCATAAAATTATACAAAGATTAAAATCAGAATCGGGGAATGCTAAATTATTTTATATCTACTTTCAAAGTGTACAATGTGTATTACCATGTTCAAAGTCAAAGGAATTTTTCCTTCCATTTAAATTTTTTTTTGAAATCTTTTTTTTTCACAAAAGCAAAAAAAAATTATTTCATCTCCCCCCCCCCAACATAAAACAAAAATATCCCTAGTGTTTAAAGAAAAGAAAATTTAGAAGGGGGTATAGGTAGAGAATGAAATTTCAAAAAAGAAATTGAAAATGAGGATCATGGAATAAAGTCACCTGGTGGTTGAAGTTGAAATTCTTACTGCTCCCTTTTAATCCTTTGATATCCATGTCACTTGTATAGTTCCCTAGTAGAAAAAGGAAAAACAAAACAAACAAAACAAAACAAAACAAAATATATATATATATATAATAAAGAAAGTAAAATATATATATATATATATAAATTATAGAATAAGGAAGCACAAAAAGTCGTAGGTCAGTGGTAAGCGTGCACCCCTGTCTCCCTTCGGTCCCGGGTTTGAATCCCTATAGCTCCACCGGTTGTGATGGGGTTTGACCCACGACCCACGACGTGTCCCTTTTTATTATTAGTATTATATTGTTATTTTTTTTTTGTATTTTTATTTTAACCTACAAAAACATTAAAATAAAATAAACTGATGATGCATTGTCTTCTTTTTAAATTTCTGGGTAAGGCATTACTCAAGGATCACACCATGTGACATGGATGAACATGGTGCTCCCCTTTCATACCCATCCATACTAATAATAGAAGAAAAGGTCAAAAGTCTATTTTTTTAAATATAAAAATGATTAATTAATCCTATTTAAAATATAAATTTTATTAAAATAAAAAAATGATGGGAAACTTGAAAACCATGGGTTGCCTCCCATGCAGCACTTTTTTTAACATAGTTAGCCTGACATGGACCCTAAATCTATTAATTTTTTCCTGGTTCATAGGTTGGCTCAGTTAACTCAACCTCTATTTCCTATTTATTGAATGATTCAATGAATGGTTTTAACCTTTGACCATTGACCTTGAAAATCTAACCACTTGTGTGATCTTGAATCTCTACTGCCTCATGGGGGAATACATGATGCACTATGAAAGGACCTGACCATCTAGACCTTAACATTCTTGAGTGTAAATGAAGTTTTGAACTATACAAAAGCACAAGTTTTCTTGGTTCAAAATGATTGACCTTTATATTCCTAGATTGGTAGGCTTTAACTCTAGATTTATTGATCCTTGAATTTTTATAAGCCTCCGTCCTTAGTTCCTCCAATTCATTGCGATCTAATTTCCTTTTTTTCCAGCCAATGAGAGATCATAATCCATTTTCATAATTGCCCAAAAGGCCTTATGCTCAATTTAAACAGGTAAATGGCATGATTTTCCATAAACCAACCTATAAGGTGACATTCCTAGTATGGTTTTGTATGTTGTACGATATTCCAAAAGAGCATCCAAGAGTTTCTTAGACCAATCTTTCCTAGAAGGATTGACAGTTTTCTCAATAATTTGTTTGATTTCATGATTGGATAACTCGGCTTGACCATTGGTCTGTGGGTGGTAAGTAGTGGACACTTTATGAGAAATTCCATATTTTTCCATGAGTGATGAGAATGGACGATTGCAAAAATGAGTTCCACAATCACTAATGATATCCCTTGGAATTACAAATCTATAGAAGATTTTTTCCTTGAGGAATCTAATCACAGTTTGATGATCATTGGATTTTGTAGGAATGGCCTCAACCCATTTGGAGACATAATCGATAACTAATAGAATGTAAAGATATCCCCTAGATTTTGGGAAGGGACCCATGAAATCAATTCCCCAACAGTCAAAGATTTCAACCACTAAGATGGGAGTGAGTGGCATTTGATTCCTTTTTGTGATCGAACCTACATGTTGACACCTAGGATATCTTTGACAAAATGTGTAGGATTCCCTTGAGAGGGTGGTCCAGAAGAGACCACATTGAATAATCTTAGAAGATGTTTTATTAGAGGAATAGTGACCTCCACATGCTTCACTATGACAGAATTTAAGGATGGACTCTTGTTCAGATTCTGGGACACACCTCCTAATTACTTCTTCAGGGCAGAACTTATAGAGGTATAGATCATCAAACACATAGTGTCTAACATCATAAAGGAATTTCCTTCGAGCTTGAGTCCCTAAGAATTTTGGAATGACTACTGTAACTAAGAAATTGGTTATGTCGGCATACCAAGGGCAGTCACTCATAGAGTATAGGTGTTCATCAGGAAATGAATCAGACACAGAAAGGTGATTTGAGTTGTCTTTCAATTCTATCCTAGAGAGGTGATCAGCTACAACGTTTTCAACACTCTTTTTATCCTTGATTGTGAGGTCCAATTCTTGTAAGAGAAGGACCCACCTAATCAGTCTAGCCTTAGCATCTTGTTTTTGGAAGAGGTATTTTAGTGCAGAATGGTCAGTGAACACAGTGAAGGGGGATCCTAAGAGGTAGGACCTAAACTTATCTATGGAAAACACAATAAGAGGTAACTCCTTTTCAGTGGTGGTGTAGTTTATTTGGGCATCATTTAAGGATTTTCTTTCATAAGCAATGACATAAGGAGTTTTATCACAATGTTGTCCTAACACAGCTCCTATAGCAAATTCACTGGCATCACACATAAGTTCGAAAGGAAGGTTCCAATTTAGAGATTTCATAATGGGAGGAGAGGTGAGAGAGGATTTTAGGGTTGAGAATAAACCCTCACAGATTTCTATCCAAACAAATGGAGAATCCTTTACTAGGAGATCACAGAGGGTACGGGAGATTGAACTACAGTCCTTGATGAATCTTCTATAGAAACCAGCATGTCCTAAGAAAGACCTCACTTCCTTGACAGTTTTGGGTGATGGAAGGTGACGGATGATGTCAAACTTGGCTTTAGCAACTTCAATCCCCATACCTGAGACCAGATGTCCTAGAACTAGTCCCTCTTTAACCATGAAATGGCATTTTTCCCAGTTTAGGACCAGATTTTTATCTTCACATCTTAACAAGACTCTCTCCACATTTTGCAGACATCCCTCAAATGTATCCTCAAACACAGAGAATTCATCCATAAAGACCTCTAGAAAATTTCCTACCATGTATGAGAAGATTTCCATCATGCACCGTTGGAAGGTTCCAGGGGAATTGCATAACCCAAAGGGCATGCATTTGAAAGCAAAGGTTCTGAATGGGCATGTGAATGTAGTCTTCCCTTGATCTTCTAGGGAGACCTAAATTTTATTATACCCTGAGTACCCATCTAAGAAACAGTAGAAGGCATGACCTTCCACTCTCTCAAGGACTTGGTCAATGATTGGTAATGGGAAATGGTCCATCTTGGAGAATGAGTATAGCTTCCTATAGTCAATACAGACCCTCCATCCACTACTCACCCTTGTTGGAAGAATCTATCCATCCTCATTGGTTATCACTGTGATTACAGCCTTTTTTAGAACCAATTGGATTGGTCTCACCCATTCACTCTCAGCTATGGGATATATGATACCAGCTTTTAACAATTTCAGAAGTTCTTTCCTTACTACCTCCATGAGATTAGGATTGAGTCGCCGTTGAGGTTGATGACATGGCTTTGAATCTGATTCCAGAAAAATCCTATGAGTCTCAATTAGTGGGCTAATCCCAGGAATATCAGACAGGGTCTAACCAATGGATTTTTTATGTTTCCTAAGGACATCTAAAAGCATCCTCTCATGATTGGCTTCAAGAGAAGAAGAAATGACAATAGGATGTGTTTTATTGTCCCCTAGGAAAGCATACTTGAGTGCAGCAGGAAGTTCCTTCAATTCAAGCTCAGGTCAGTTCATAATTTCAGCAGAAGATTGGGACATTGGATCAAGATCAATTTTATTTCCTAAAGTTTTAGATAGGATTGATTCCCCACATGTAGAAGTTTCAGCTACTAGATTTTCTTGATCAGGTTTAGGGAAGGATGTTGGAGTGGTCTCCATGAAATTGGTTTCTTGAAAGGTTTCAATGATTATTGGACCTAATACTTCATCATAAGAGCAATTTGAACATGATTCAAGCCAAGGAGATAAACTTCCTTCATATGAACAAATGAAATAAATCTCATCCTGACTTAAAAATTCATCAAATATTCCTTGATGTTCTATGGATTCATTACCAATGCTTCCTATCATGTTTACTTCATGAATGTCCTCTTCATCCCCTATTTGTGATCTTTCATTATAGATGTTCAAGTCTAGAATCATGTTTCCAATGTTGATGGTCAAGTTCCCATTTCAGACTCGGATAACAGAGTTGATTGTTGCAAGGAAGGGATGACGAAGGATAATTGGGGTTTGTTCCTTATTTCCTAAGTTTGGATGGTTGTCAAGGACAGTGAAGTCAGTAGGGTAGATGAAGTTTTCAACCTTTACCAGAACTTCCTTTAAAATCTCCTTTGGAACCCTAATGCTACGATCAGCAAGTTTATGTGTGACAGATGTGGGTTGGAGTTCTTCTAGGCCTAACTGGCAGTACACAGCATAGGGAATGAGATTGACACTAGCACCTAGGTCACACAAGGCCTTGACAACTTTGCTCTCTCCTAGTTCAACATTGATTTAAGGGCAACCCAGGTCTTTCAACTTAGGAGGAATGGTCCCTTGAATGGTGGTACTCACATTAGCATCCAAAAGGAATTTGTTTTTATGTGAAAATTTTCTTTTAAAAGTGAACAAGTCCTTAAGGTACTTTGAGTAGGAAGGTATGGTTTGGATGGCATCGAGAAGGGGAATGTTCAACTTGAATTGTGAGAATATTTCCCTCAATGTTTCACTCAATTCAGGCTTGGTTTTCCCCCTCATGCGTTGAGGAAATGGTGCAGGTTGTGGGGTTGTTTGTTGAAGAGTTGTTTCTTTGAAAATGTTATCATGTTTTTCAGTTTGATCACTTGGTTCATTTGAATTTTCATACAAGTTTGAATCTTCAGATGGGTTCTGAATTAGTTGTTTAGGTTTCTCAACTGATTTCCCACTTTTTAAAACAGTCACATCCTTTAGCTTTTCATGAGTTGTTTGAGCACAACTTGACTCTCCCATTGAAGTTGAGGATGGAACCACCTGAGTAGGAATGGGTGTCTTTCCAATTTTAATGGTTTGAAGTTCTTGTTTAAAGGAAGAGACTTCTGAGTTCATCCTTTCCATTTGTTTGCACAGTTTTTCTAGTAGGATTTGTGGAACAGTTTTGGTTGGTGCTTGAGAAGATTGGTTTGTCTCGGGGGATATTTTGGAGGTAAGATGGTTTGTTGAAAATGGACCGGTGGCTGTTGGTATTGTATAGGTTGTGTTTGGAACTGATTATGGGTTTGGTAACTCTGATGGGGGTAAGGATTTTGTCCCTGTGGTTGGCTAGGTTGTTGGTTATCTTTCCAGTGGAATCCTGGGTGGTCATTATACCTTGGGTTGAAGTTGTTTTGGTATTGAGGCTTTTGAAAGTTCAAAGCATTTACTTCTGCTGGGGGTCCTCTTAAAAGAACATCCTTGATGGATGGAATGGTTGGGCAGTTTTCTATCTTATGGTCATGTTTTTCACAAATTGTGCAAACGGGGTCAACAGTTTGGATTTCATGAACTTTCCTAAGGTCTATCTCTTCAACCTTCCTAGAGAGTGCAGTGAGTTTAGCCCTAAGGCTTTCCTCTTCTCTAAGTGTATGAATTCTAGTAGTTCTGTGTGGCTTTTCAGAATAAGGTGAATTTCTCCATGTTTGGTTTTGTTCAGAAAGGCTTTCTAGATACTCGTAGGCATCATTTGGGACTTTTTTAAAGGTTCCATTACACATCATGTCAATGAATTGTTTGTTCCCTGGACCCAACCCTTCATAGAAAATTCTCAGTTTTTCATGAATAGAAAGATCATGGTGTGGAACCATATTTATAGTGTCTTTGAACCTATCCCATGATTCATATAATGACTCTCCCTCTTTTTAAAAAATGTTTTGGATACTCTTTTTAAGTGAAATTGTTTTGTGGTGGGGAAAGTATTTTTTATAGAATTCTCTTTTTAGTTGGTCCCAAGAATTTATGGATTATGGTCTCAAATTTTTTAGCCAATTTTTAGCTCGATCCTTTAAAGAAAAAGGAAATATCCTTATCTTAGTGGATTCTAGTTGATTTGGGGTACACATGGTTTCTATAATGTCATTTAACTCCTTAATGTGAAGATAGGGCATCTCGGACTCCATTCCATGGAATGTGGGAAAATGGTTTAGGACATTGGGTTTCAATATATAGTTGTAATATTATAGGGAGTTATGTCTAATGCATGAGGGGGCATTAGTCCAGTATGGTGTGAGGTAGTCATTCAAGTTTTGATCAATTGCATTCCCCAAGTTTGGGTCTACCTCATTTGGGTTTCCATTTTGGTTTCCACCCTGGTTTATGAGTTGGTTTCTTTGAAGACCTTCCATTAAAATTGGATCAATTTTGGACTATAGAGTATTAGGAAGATTAGGATCTAATTTAAATAGTTCCCTTGGTGTACTTGACTCACCAACCCCAGGACTATCCACCCTAACTAGACGGTTTGATTGATCACGGGTGTAGGCGGACATGCGCCAAAATAAAAAAACGAGAAAGGGACAAGATAAGAGAATTTGGATGAGAAAAGAAGAAATGGGGGAGAATAGAATGGGTGTTTAGATGACTTAATTGGGTCCCTGGAAATGGCACCAAAATTTGATTCATGCTCAAATTTACCCAAGATATGAAGGTAGAACGATCCTTATAGTTTAGCTTGGGTTATCGAATCCTCAGAGACCTAAGAAGAAACCTATAGACACGTACATTCTATGGAATGTTTTTGGATATGAAGTGTCCAACTTGGGTTGATTTTATATGGTTTTAAATGATAACTAAAAGATTTAAGTGAATTCAATTTAAAAGAGTGAGTCGATCCTAGGTTATCACTTAGGGTGGATTGGACGTATTTTCTTTTCAATGATTTCAATTTCTTATATTTGAGATGGGTTCATTTAAGAAGATAAAACAAAATCATCACTTACTGGTTTAATGCCTAAATCTGTTAATACTAATCACCTATACACTTTAAGGATCATATTTTTGAGCACTTCAAGGTAAAGGTTCAAATTATCACATGAAGTGTGTGGCCTTAAATTCAACAAGGATGATGGAGTGTAAAGGTCATCAAATAAAAATCTCAATAAAAGAAGTGATTATACATTAATGGGGTGATAAATAACATCCAATACATCCCATTTCTACACCCTTAGATCAACCCATAAGTGGTTAATCCCTCCATTGATGCTATGGTTTCAATGGAAGCAGGAAGTAGACTAATGAGGGAGGAATTGAAGAAGTAAAGAAAACAATAAAAAGAAAATGATCACTCCACTGTTATGTGAATAATTTCACAAGGTTTAGTGTGAATAAATTCACACCTTGAACCAACAGTATCAAAGTGATATGAATAACAACATAATAAGAAGAAAATAAGAGATTTTATTAAGAAACTAAAGTGAATTGAACAACTTACATGAGAAAGACAAACTTGAGACAACAAAATCCTAGCATAACATTACAATTGAACAATGCACCAAAGATCCTCAGATCCTCCACCACCGCTGCCTTAAATAGGAATTTTTGAATCCTTGGGTCGAGCCTTCAATAGTCCGAGTCTCCTCAATTAATTTTGGTAGTCCATGGGTGTGTTGAAAGTTGAGGGAGAGTTGATTTTTCCACCCTTGACCCAAGGTGGCATCCAGCTTTCATCCACCGATCAGACGTGCTTAGAAGACTTTATAGATGGACGAATCAGAGTGGGACATAAAAAAAGAAAATGGATCCCCGGATGTCTTATAAGTTCCTATAAAATTTGGTCCCATTCGGAGTTTTATATTTGGATATATGATTAGATTAGTGGGCCGTTTTTATGGACTATAGAATCTGGACCAGAATTTTACCTCTAACTTGGTCCGCCTAAATGCCTACAATGGAGGAAGAATTAGTATTGGATCATAAATAATTATTGGTTCTTATATATGTCTTATAGCATCCCAAGAAATTTGGAATTTATTGGGTTTGTATGTTGGGCCCCACATTCTCATCAGTTGGCTGGTATCCAATCTGACTTCTCCAGAATTGTTTCCTTTCATCACAAAATATCCCCATCTTCTTCCATGAATTCTCCATTGATCCCTAAATGAAACATGATCATATTGAAGTTTAGATAAATTTAACAAAATATAAAATTGAAATATGGATAATTATATTCCTTAATATCATAAGAATCATTTGGTACTTTAAATAATGTTCAAAAATGTACCTACATAATAGTGCATTTTAAGAAGGTATTACAATCATAATGCGAAATGATGTTCAAAGTGTAAAATGCACTAAAATGGTGTTTATGAATAATAAAGAACATGAATATTATATATATTAACAATTAATATTATCCTCATTTAGTGGCTAATCAAGAGGCCAATAGTGAGTGGCAGTTAATGGCCCTATTTTCTAAGATGCACCCTGAGGTTCAAGATTGTCATGGGAAACCAGTTTTAGAAGTTTTAGAAGTGACATACTCACTTATAGAACTAGATCAGTTAATATAGCTATCAGATCCTATGGGAATTATCCTGAGGGAGAGTTTCTTGAGTGAGTACCCACCTCCAGATCAGTTTATCAACATGGATGATATTTGGTACTTCCATGGGCGTATCTAGGTTCCTTTAGACATACAGGAATAGTTTATGTGGGAATATCATGCTTCTGTTTGGCCAGTTCACCTTAGGCTTACCAAGATGTACCAAGAAATATGTCATCAATATTAGTGGCCAGATATGAAGAGGAATATTGAAGGTTTTATGACATGGTGCTCTACTTATCAATAGATGAAGTCTGAGCACCAATGAAAATCTATACTTTTATAGCCTATGTTCATTATTAAGTGGAAATTAAATGATGTCACTATGGATTTTGTGATGGTTTTTCTGAGATCCCCTTGATGAAGTGATGTGTTATGGATGATCATTGAAAGATTGAATAAGGTCACACACTTTTGACTAATCTTAGAAACCATCTCAATTGATGATATTGGGAGGATTTATATTTAAGAGATTGTGTTCCATCATAGTGTTCCTCATTCTATCATATCGGACCAAGATGCCCAGTCTACGTCGTGGTTCTAGTAGGAGTTGTAGATGGCAATGGGTTAATATGTGTTCTTTAGTATAGCATATCACCCTCAGACCAATGAGAAGTCTAAGCGGATGATATAGGAGTTAGAGGATATGATCTAGGCAAGTATCCTTGATTTTGGAGATTCATGGGAGAAATATATCTCTCTCATTTAGTTTTCCTCTAATAACAGATTTCAAGAAACGATTTAGATGAATCCTTATGAGGCCCTTTATGGTAGGTCATTTCATTCACCCATATGATAGTAAGAGTAAATTAAGGTAGCACTAATGGGTCCTCATATCATTTAATAGACTTTCGATTAGGTATAGTTGATTTAGAAATGTATGGTAATAGCATAGTCCAGGAAGAAATCTTATATTGATCGTTGTCGGTGACCTCTAGAATTCATGGTGGGGCATCGGGTTTTTCTATAAATGTCACCTAGATTCTTTCATTGACAGATTTAATGGCAAGGAAATATATTTCCACATTACTTTAGGCTATTTGATATCTTGGAGAGATTCTAGTCGTTATCCTATCAGTTGAAGTTACCTCATTGGTGTTGTTCCATACACAACATCTTCCACATATCATAGATTCATCATTTTTATTCTAACCTACCTCATTAGTTTAATCACGAGGATGTTGAAATGGAGTAATATTTATCCTTTGATGATCATATGATGTGTATCATTGATTGGATCCTGAAGGTGCTTCGAAGAAGGTTAATTCCTCTAGTTTGGGTGCCATGGAAGCATGACTGTGTATAGGATGAGACATGGGGGACATGTCGATGTGTATTATCATTGGCCAAAACTTTTCTTTGATGGTGATGTACCACCCTCACAAGAGAAACTCAGGGATGATTTTTTAAGGAGTGTAGGTTGGAACATCTTATATTTTCAGTGAGGTATGTTTTCTTTTTTAGTTTTTGTTAAACCCAGAAACCAGGCCTAATGGACAATCGGTTTGTTTCAAGAAAATAGGTATCATATGCGATGGAGGTTAGATGCAGGACAAGTATACAGTGTGACTATAATACATTGCATGTAATTGAAATAAATAGTGTGTAGTAGATTCATGATGCATAATGTATTGGCCACCCCCCCCCCCCCTCCACGTCTTGAGTTGGGTTTTCTCATGGAGGAGGAAACTTGAGATTTACATAGCATGTAAAGTTTACATGCCTTGAAAATTCCTAGGCTGGTTTTTTAAAGAGGCAGGGGACAAAGCCCTATTTCTTCTTTTATAGGAGTATCCATGTGAGATCCCCCTTTGACTACTCACCTAGGTTCTTCAACTCCTCCTCCATTCAAGCTCTATTTTCTTCTTCATTAGGTTTTTTGGATCCACAATTTTTATCTCAACATTCCTATTCTATCCTTCCATCAATTATCTTTTCTTATTTTTCTCTATTTTAGTGAAAGATGATATGCCCTATTTTTAGGGGTTTCGCTCTTTATTCGGATTTCTACTATTCTAGCTAAATTCAAGGGTCAACATTGGATGAGGATAGTGATATAGTATTAAGGTAGGTGGTTGATGATTTTTCCCTTAGATATGAGTAAGAAAATATTACGCAACATCATGCCACATGCTGGACTCTTCTATACCTTACCTAAAACTTATTTTTCCCTTATTCTAAATGCAAGATATTCCCTTTTACTCTTTTTTATTGTTGGTGGTTTCCCTACCATGACTAGTTCATCCCCTTATGGTGTGATCATGTGATTATTCCTAATATATTAACTGTTTATTTGTCCAAACCAACTTCTAAGTGGTCATGGGTTGATGCCTAAGTGAAGTGCCTGCCTAAATTTAAGGTCAATGAAAGTAGAAATGTCTAACGGTTTTCCTATTAATGAAATGGTGAGAAACATTAAGTATAATAAAACCCTTGTCATATGTTAAAGCTAGACTGGTACTATTTATATACACATTTGACACACGGGTAGGGTGTCCCATAAACTTATGATACTTTGGTAGGACATCCCACTTACTAATGATAGTTGGGTAGGGCCTCCCACTTACTTATGATACTCGGGAAGGGAATCCCCCTTACATATGATACTAAAGAATGGTATCCCATATACTTATGATACTTGATAATGGCAACCCAATCACATAAGATACTTGGGTAGGGTGTTCCACTCACTTATGTTCTGTGGGAAGGGCATCCCAACTATTTGTGATGTATGGAAATAGAATCCCTTGATACTTAAGAGACTTGTACTACTACCCATGGATGCATGAGTTACACATTAGGTACAGAATAGTAGCGGTATCTATATATGTGTTTTTAGATGTCACTACATATATAGACCATATATGTATATACATTTGGTTACTTGTTTAGAGATCATCCAGCTTAAGCTAAAACAGGTAGTGTTTTCCTAGAATCCTTGGGAACTAGAGTTTACCTATTTACATTTTATAGTTTCTTATACTATTATTCAGGAAATTCTAATTTTATATACACTGGATGGATTTTACTATACATTTTAGGTGGTGGTATAATGAGTATATCTCACACCCTTTTTGAGGTACTTATGTGCCTAGATAGAATTCGTGATTGAAGTAATAGAAAAAGGGAATCATCTATCTTTTAATGTTTGATTTTGAGTGCAAGTATGGATTACAGGGATAGAAGACTGAGCATGTTCTTGTGATGCTATTAGAATAACCTTTTGTTCATTTCTATATTTTTCTATGGCATGTGGAATATTCATGTATCCCTTGTATCTCATGTACCAAATTTTTTATAGCCATATGACATTATCATCATCAACTTTTTTGTATCTATTTATTATTCATCTTCCATCTTCTTAATATACGATGTTTATTTATTATTCCACTATTTTTTTATTAATTCTTCCATTATTTCCTATTTATTATTTACCACGGTGATATACTCTGACTCATGAGGTCATAGTATCACCAAAAACACAACCTAGGTCCTTGCTCCACTTCGAAGGCCTTTGACATATAGGGAGGATCACATGAGGTCATGTGGCCAACCACCTTGGGGCACCATTTAGTGGCATCTGGGGTGGGATGATACAAACCCATTACTAAAATTAAAGATTCAATATGATTACTAGAGTATTTATAAAAAATGACATCCAGGTCTGCATTACAAAAGAGGAAAATACCTCCATCATTCACTTTCCTTCAAATTGTAAATACATTCCTAAATCCAATCTTTGAATAATATATTTAAGCATCCTTATTTAATAACAATGTTTTGGATACAAAAACTTTTTCAGGGTGATATTTTGAACTCCAAAAACATAGAATAAAAACTATTCAAGGTTTTCCGAGCCCTCAATAGTTCCAACATATTATTTTTAATTCCTTAGGAGGGGTTGGAGTATACTTGCCTCCACCTATATATAAGTATGAATCACACTAAAATAGACCCTAGCTTTCTTAAGGGAAATCAGATCATCCTCTTCAAATATATCTTCATGGGTCCATTTTATACTTCAAATATTTAATTTGGATACATCAATATTATTGGATACCAAGTAATTTCTTTTCCATCCACCCTAATCTTTTACAAGAGGTTCCAGATCCCTTAGATGTAACACAGGGCGCCCAATAAAAGGTACCAAGTAAGAAAATCTAGACAGAACTTCTTCATATTTCCTTACAGCTATTTTTCATGTGAATACTCTATTCCAATATCCACCTCCAAACATGAATAATTTTATAGATCATTAAATATGGAATACAAATCAATTTTTTTATTTGAACGGGCTTCCCTAGGAAGAGACTCGAATCTTCAATTCTCAGATGAGTGTATTCTCATTTGATTATTTATGTGATTATAACTATTTATATAATTATAAATAAGTGTTTGTGTGTGTTTATTGAATTTATAATATATATATATTTATATATTATTATATAAATCATATTTTAAAATAAATAAACATGTACATTTAAATTAAATTATTCAAATTACTTTTTATCTATGATTTTTAAAGGTTGATAAATGGAATCATTTATCAGTGATAAAAAAAGTACAGATAAATAGTATATTTTTATCAATGATTTTATTAGAACTGTTAAAAGTACCTTTTATCTGTTATTATAGTTAGTTCTAGTAAAATTCATCACTGACTGGAAATCAAATTTTTTTATTATTATTAAAACACTTTTATGGGGAAGGTGATAACCCTTATAGCATACCCATGTCATGCACTAAAAGTGACTGCAGAATTATCAATGGTGAGTTTAAGATACATTAAATTATTGTCCCTAAACAATTTCCAAGGGTTAGAAGCTACCTAAGCGCTCAGATCATCCTTTAGGAGGTCTTAAAAATGATCCTCCAGATAATCCCAAGATTTCATGTATTTCTATTTGTTGATCTTCTCCTCATTGAAGCCTCTTATTAGAATGTGGTCTTTCTTGTAAATCCAGGCACTTTTCTTGCTATTAGTGTATACTTTGAGTGTTCTTCCCATCATTTTATCATCATCCTCTTGTGTGGCCTTAATCATCATAACGTCTTTCAAAATTTCTTCACCAGAGTGAATAAGAAACTCTAGAATATTTTTCGTGCCCATGAATTCCTCTTGCGGATGACCATTAATGATTTATTTGAAAGGAACAACCTTAATGAAAAAATTCATCGCCTGGTTAGGGGAATCTGAAACCATGATATCATCTTCACTCACCTTGGCTTTCACCTGATTCACAGATCTTTTCTCTATTGGAAGGGGAAAATATGAATAATCCTTTCAATCCTTCATGTTTTCTTTCAGACCCGTTAACCTCCTTTTTTTAAGAAGATCCTCACCATGAAAATAATCATTACTATCTCCTGAGAGTTGGAAAGATTTTTCATCACTATATGCCTCTTCGAGTTCACCCTGCACCACATTCGAATCATTCGGACCAGCTATATCCACCTCCTGTTCCGGCCTTTCCGGATCCAGACTCTTGAAGCAGTTGTCATGCTTTAGGACCAGAGAGTCCCTTCTCAGACTTGACCCCCGGACTGAATTTTCATCATTTGTAATCCTCTCGGGTTCTTGAGATCCCAAACATTCTAAATAGCTGTGATTTGAGAAAACTGCATCAACATAAGATGCAGCCTTCAGATTCCTTGCATCTACATCTTCAACCACTGCGGCCTTGCAAGTGTCAGAGCACAAAAACCCATCCATGAGTGACCACTTTTGAGTTAATGAAAGAAGAATCGTGTACAAAATCCACACATACCACCTCCAAGATTTCAGGACCCAGAGTAACACCAGTTAAAGGTAGGGGATCACCTAGGTCCCTCTCCAACCGCCTGAAAATATCATAAATCACAGGATTGTCCCCCTGAGACTCATGATGCACTGACTTCACATTGTTTGGGATAGGAGAAGACAACTGATTTCCCATAATCCTTTCACCACCACCCAACCCCGACCCTTTTACTTTATCCTTTGAAACCTCATTCAACTGTTGATGTTGACATAAAGTCGAAGAGTGACCGAGTTTCCTACATATAGAGAAAAATTCGACCCATGATTTGAAAAACACTGTCTGCTTGTGCCAATACTCATCTTCCACTATAACACAAATGAACTCTATAGGTAGCTTTGTTACATAAACTTCTACACATATGCGGGGAGAAACATGATGCAAAATTGACCTAGTCCTATTGTCGGAGCATGAGTATCGACCAACAAGGTTCCCAAGCACGCGTAAAATCGATGGGTTTTGAAAAGGTAAAGGTAGCTTGGGGAAACTACCCAAATATCCATCATGGAGATATCCCTCTTCAAATGAAAGCCATAGGTCCATATAAATAGGTAGAACTGGAAGCTATTGCAGCTATGAGGGGCACTGGACCAGGCCCTGACTTGATCATCCTCCGAACCAAAGTGGATCATAATGTGTCTCTTATCAAGAAAACCTACCATTGCTCAGTCTTAAAATCCCCAAACCTAGAAAATAAATCTATCAAAGGATTTGACTGAGGGGACACGCTGCTTAGATTGCGCAGTCAAGGTGAGATTCAGAAGAGCGGAGGCTGCATTGAACTCTGAAGTCAAAATCGAAAGCTGTGGAAAACCCTTGAACGGATCAGGGACCTTGGGGTTGAGTGGGATTTGAGGGAAATTTGAGATACATTCAGGGTTCGAGAAAGTGGGGAAGGAGCGAGTAGTGGACATAAGGGATGGAGAAGGTCCCTCACCTAATGATAGGGGGAGGGACCGATGCATCAACCATCATCGTCACGGGGAAGATGCCACCATTGTAGTAAAATTCATCACTGAATAAACACAAATCTATAGTATTGTAACATACGTATATATTTATAATATATTTATATTTATATTTATATTTATAATTAAATGTGTGTGTGTGTTTATATAGATTTATATATATTTACACGCACACCCAAGTAAATATAAATAAATATTTAAATACATTAATTATATTTTTTGCATTTAAATTTTTTCTTTATTTATATTCAAATTATATAATTTATAATATACATATATATTTACTATATACAAATATTTTTAATAACATATCTGTGTATTTTCATATATGTGTGTGTGTGTGTGATTATATATAAATAAATATATTAATATATTAACATACAAATATACATTTAAAATGTATATTTAAAAAATTATTCATATTAAAATAAAAAATATTGACAATTTTTTTTCATAATTTATAAAAAAAATTATAAATGTATATTATTCTATGAAAATATTTAATAATTTATTTAAATTCATTAAAAATGTATATATAAATGTAATATATTTAAATTTTATTTAAATAAATATATAAAGATATAAATAAACATATATATTTTTAGTATATTTATATATTTTATATGTAATGAAAAATGATGTTATATAAATATAATCATTGGTGTTGTTACACAAATCCATGATATGGCCTAAAAATCTCATGTGTGTCCATGTGTGTGTTTATATGTATGTATGTATTTAAATATGTATATTTATTTATGTGTGTCTGTGTGTTTATATGTATGTATGTGTGTGTATGTGTGTATGTTTATTTATGCATATGTGAGTGTATGTATATGTATGAGTATGTATGTGTGTATGTATGTATGTATGCATGTATGTTTGTTTGTTTGTTTGTTTGTATGTATGTATGTATGTATGTAGGATGGATGGATGTATGTATGTATGTATGTATATATGTATGAATGCATGCATGCATGTATGTATGTATGTATGTATGTATGTATGTATTTATGTATGCGTATCTATGTGTATGTTTAAGTGTATTTATGTGTATGAATGTGTATGAATGTGTATGTATGTGTATTTATGTGTACGGATATGTATATAAGTGTGTATATGTATGTATGTATTTGTGTATCTGTAAGTATGTGTTTGTGTATGTATGCATATGTGTATGTATATGTATGTGTGTATGTGTTTATGTGTATGTGTATTCATATGTATGTGTATTGATGGGTTATTGCACCGTCAAAATATTTATTTGAAATTCTTACTCACATAGGAATAATGGAAAAAAGTTTGAACACAAGGGGAGGAGGGTGAGTGATCAATGGGCTTATTTTAAACCTATACAACAAAAAACATCAGGAAAATTTTGATTTAAATGAATTAGTGTGAAAAATGATAGATGAAACGACAATGAGGTGTTAATAATGTTATAACTAAGCTATGTTAAGGATCAAGAGGCTTGTAAAAATAAAGATCAAGGGAAGATCGATTGAATCTGCATATAGAAAGTGTGATTATCTAGGAAATTATGCAAAACTCAACTTGAAAAATGGATGAATAAAAATTTATAAAATCTTTGCCTATATTTTTTTATACTACTAAACTTAAACAAAATCTCTTTCAATATTTTTTTTTCAGAGAGTAGGGATAAATGAAGTGATCAAAAATTCATTCAAGAAAAAAAATTGTTCTTTGACCTTGAACATTCATTATTCAAATTCCAAATTCTCAATTTGTCGATATATTCCATTTTTTGAATGATTCAATTAGTTTCTATATTGATTTTCATCCATTAATACGTCAATAAAAATAGATAAATAAATAGAAAAATAAATTTACAATAACAATGAATTACACTTGATACGTAAAGAATCAATAACATGAAATTGATTTAAAAACCAACATGATTGATTACCTCCAATAAAATTAAGCACAACACATGTTTTTAAATTATAAGAAGTCTCACAAGAATAATTAATTTTGATACTAAATAAGAATATGTGAAGGAGAAATAGAAAATATTCTCTAACAAGTTGAAATCTATCTCTAGTTGCTTCATTTTCAACTGTCTCCCCATCGTTGAATCATTTACTCATTCTCCTAAATATATACCTTGATCTCCTATAAATTTCATCAAAGAATTATAATTCTACAAAATAATTCCCTCTTTGTAAATTTTTCAAAATATATATAGAAATTTAATTTCACAACTATTTGAAATTTTCTCACATCCCTTTGGTCCAAGTGGCATTACCTGCATTGAATTTCAACTCTCCATATTGATATTTTAGTGATAGTATCTTTCCCCTCAAAAAATTAATTTCTATATATCCATCCATATTAGAAAGAACCTAAACAACCTGATAGTCTAAAAATGACCTTCCTTCACTTCAAACATATTGAATTAATTTACAATGATCATAACTCATCCTAATAACTTCTTATTTCATAATTCATGTAGTGAAGTTAATTCCACCTAAAATATAAACCTTTAAAATTGATACCAAAGCAGATTAAATGAATTTTGACTTAATATTTTTCCTGATCTTTCCTTAGTTTGTCATTCTTTCATAGTTTACCCAAGCACTACTCATAATTATCAGGAAACAAAACATCCAACTTTGGTATCCACATGGGGATTAAAGAAAATCCACTGGATATGAATTTTTTGGCATCATTTTCAAGGAATGGTAAGGAAATTATTTTTAATTTATTAATTTATACAAAATTATATTTTCATCTCTTTTTGTTTTTAAGTAGTGGGTTATTTATGGTGGCAATAAAAGGGCTCTAATTCAATTTGACCATGAAAGACAGACTAACCTTACTTATGAGGGATCTTACAAAATAATTTGGTGAGCTTAAAATGATGAATATTAAAGAAGAAAAGCTTCCACAACCATACCCAATCATGGAAAAAAGAATCACCCCATGTCTTGGAACCAGACATCAAAGAGGCGTGTCAAGAGTGTCAATGCAGGGACAACGAAGCTGAGGTGAGTTCCAAAGCAGAATTTATTTCTATAAATGACACACTCACCAATTCAGGTTTATAGGAAGAATAATAAGAAGAATAAGAATAAGGAACCTATATTAGTGATCTTTTACATAGATTCCTTACAAAACTATGATCACACCCGGAGGAAAAATGAAAAATAATAGGAAAAGATGGCCCTTGTGTTTTTAATGAAATTTCTCACTAATCTAAGAGCACCACATGAAGATTAATAAGAATCAGTTGTAATCTTCACCTACTATGCATAATAAAGAGTGGTATCATAAGAAAAAAAGGTTGAGAATCTATTTTTTTAACATGATGAGGCAGTTTCATAATTTCAATAACCGTAACTAATAATAAATGATGAACAATACCATGTTAGAATAGATTATTAATTATTCCTCCTTTCATTTAATCCATCCATATTTTAGTCACATTTTTTATTTCATGATTATTTCAATTATAATGAGACAATATGAGATGGATGGGCCCAACAAAAAAATATTGGGTCAACCCAAGAAGGTTATCCGAATATTATACACCCATCAACTAACCCAGGTAAGGTCAAGAAAAATGACCATAAAAAGGAGTATCTTCTATGAGGCAACCCCTATTTTTATTTCCTTTTATATATTTCTTAGAATTAATTTTATATTAAAATTTGTAGTATCAATTCCCCTTATCTATACAAATTTCATTGAAAATGTTATGTGCTTTTACATTTTCATTTTCATTTTCATTTTATAGGTCCGGCATGAAGGCACAGGGTGAGAAAGGAAAAATAATAATAATAATAATAATAATAATAATAATAATAATAATAATAATAAAATATTTGGAAACCACAATTCAACACGCACCATGCAAACAGGTGAGTACAAGTTTTAATTTTAATATTTTCTTACACATCCCAAAATTTATGCTTAAAAATAATTATAAAAACATTAACTGGAAATGCATTCCTCATGCATTAATTTTTTTCATTAATCATTAGTCTAGGAGAAAAACAATTATTAAAGACAACCATAATATAATAATTTTAATTTCTCTATCAATTAATTGAATGAGAAAATGGGGGATTAATTATTAAAGATAAATATGGGGAATTTAATTTGATGAATCATGATTTGGGAAAATGGTTAATTTTTGTAAATGAACTTTTTATAATATTTATAATTCCCAAATAATTTGATATTTGTTTTAATTAGTTTTTTTATTATGAATAATCATGTGTACTTATCCCAACCACATTCTCTCATTCATGATATTTTTTGTAATCCAAATTTTCCCATTCTATTCTTGAGAAAATTTCTTGACTGAAACTCAGTTGTGCTTAATTTTTGAACATGATTTGCATCTAGTTGAATACATGATTGAACAAATTCATATTTAAAATTTGGGATGCATATTTTTACTATCCCTTATATTCATAACCACCTTTACATTAATCCTTTATAATCCCATAAAATTTAAAAATAGCCATGTTATGGAAGACCCATATTACAATCCCATTTTAATCCTTTCCTACCCTACTCTAAATATTTTTCATTATTTTCCAAAAATAAGTGTTGGAGAGATTGAAACATGGTGTAGGGATGTATTTAATATAAATTATAAGTGAGGGTATAGTTTCCATGGTATATTGGTAAGTATTGTAATTATTTTTCATTGTGCTTCATTGTACACCCTCTTAAAAATAAAAAAAATAAAAAATAAAAAAATGGGTTGTGTATTTGAGGGTATAAAATCACTATTTACATTACTATTAATTTTTTTAATTTTGGGGTGGGTGGTGGATGTGAGGCTTTTCCAAACTCAAATTATGAAGAAAAAAAATTAATAAAAATAGAATATTTAAGACAGTGTTTCATTCTTTGTACTCATTTGTTTTTTAACTTACTTTGAACATTGGAAAAGGGGGGATTTCAATTTTTAAAGGGACAATTTTTCATCAATATGTTATTATTTATCATACAAAGTACTTTATATATTAACCACCTTTTAATATTTATTTATTTTTACATCATTTACCCACCTATCGAGAATCCACATAGTCATTTGAACCTAACGATGAAGCCCCGTGATTAATTTTGATTTGTATCTATGTGTTGATAAAGTAGATGAATTGAGATCCTATGGTAAGGAGAATTATGCAAGGTATGAGAAAAATTCAATTTACATCTATTACCTTGATGATGAGTGAAAAAAACTAAAGTGATGTAAATTTTAAGTGGCGTGCATATTAAAAAAAATTAAAAATATTTATCGATGAAATATTAAGAGATGTTTAATAAAATAGGAAAATTAAAATACATGTATGATTTATTTATTTAAAAAATAAGGATTCCATGAAATTTTCTCATGTGGAGTTTGAATATTTTAATTCCCAATTTAATCAATTAATTTTATAGAATTTGATGTCTAAATCATAGAAAAGTGGCCATCCTTTGTAATTTGTTGGTATTTAATTCTTGAGGACAAGAATGAGTTTGATTTTGGGGTGATTTGATAGTCATGTTTCATTTATAAATTTTTAATATAACATTTTTTATTTTTTAAATATAATTTTTTATTCTTCTTGGATAATAATTTATTTATTTATTTATTCCAGAGTAAATCTTAAAAATATTAAACGAATAAAATGAGAAAATAGAGATTTAATTCACAACAAAAATGATTCTCCAAGACACGGGATAAGTCGAGGTTGAGGTACAAGTCTATAATTGATGATTCGAGTGAAGATAGAGCCAAGAATACTAAATTATGAAGATCTGCATTGTGAATCACCTATTCATGACATGAATCATCAAGTGGTGAAACAATTCATGAATGATGTTGAGAAAAAATAGATTCCAGTGGAAATTAGTGAAAGATTATGGTGTGAAAATGTGTTTCATGGTGTGACGCATTCCATGCAGACCTAGAGAATTCCATTTTTTTGTAAAAATTCCACTAGGACCCGCGTATTATTTCCTCGTAACCCCTAAAGCTATGGCGGCCTTATTCTATATATGATTTAATGACTTGGGGTCCCACTATGACTATAAATATATTTATGAGGTGATAATGTCAAAATATTGAATCAAATAATAGATCTTCGAGGTGAGGTGCTACACACGGCAGAGTCCTCCACCATGCCTTCTTCACAATTTTCTTTTAGAATTTTATTTGCTTCATTTTTCTTCACCCACTCATGGCTATCTTCAGTGGGTGTATTTATTTTCATTCCAATTATGTATTAAAAAATATAATTTTAATAAATAAATGGTTTTTTCATTTTTAATTAAATTGGGTTATTGTTTTCTTGTCAATTCTTCCAAAATTTATTCTTTTTTATTTCTCTATGCATGATCATTATATATCAATGTGAGGGAGAAATAATATTTTTAATATAGAGATAACTAGAAATAATTTTTCACCATTACCATTAGGTTGACCAAATTATATGATTAAAAATGGTTTTAGGTTACCTCTTTTATTAATTAATTGAAGTATAAAGACCATTAAGAATAGAGATGATTAGTGTGAGAGATAGAGAGAGAGTAATTACCATGACCATTAGAATTATATAAACCCAATTCTGATGATAATTTATGGGAATCATAGGGTTTCCAATTTATTAATATAGAATGAGTGATTTTTCGTTCATGTTTATAAATTTATAAATTTGATATCCTCATAGGAATTAACGACACCCCACAGGCCTTCATGTGTGTATGTTTATGTGTATGTCTATAGTTGGGTGTTTGTGTATGTTCATATTCATATTCATGTTTATGTACATATGTGTGCATATGTACATGTATGTATGTATGTGTATGTGTATGCTTGTGGATGTGTGTGCATGTATGTGTGTATATATGTGGATTCATATGTGTATGTGTATGTGTTTGTGCTTGTGTTTGTGTATGCATGTATATGTGTATACATGTATGTATGTGTTTGTTTTTGTAGTATGTGTATGTTGTTGTAGTATTATATGTGTATATAGTATGTGTATATGTATTCATATTTATGTGTATGTATGTGTATGTACATGTATGTTATTGTATGTATGTGTATGTGTATATGTTTGTGAACATGTATGTATGTGTATATGCATGTATATTCATGTTTGTGTATGTGTATGTGTATGTGTATGTGTATGTGTATGTGTATGTGTATGTGTATGTGTATGTGTATGTGTATGTGTATGTGTATGTGTATGTGTATGTGTATGTGTATGTGTATGTGTATGTGTATGTGTATGTGTATGTGTATGTGTATGTGTATGTGTATGTGTATGTGTATGTGTATGTGTATGTGTATGTGTATGTGTATGTGTATGTGTATGTGTATGTGTATGTGTATGTGTATGTGTATGAGTATGTGTATGTGTATGTGTATGTGTATGTGTATGTGTATGTGTATGTGTATGTGTATGTGTATGTGTATGTGTATGTGTATGTGTATGTGTATGTGTATGTGTATGTGTATGTGTATGTGTATGTGTATGTGTATGTGTATGTGTATGTGTATGTGTATGTGTATGTGTATGTGTATGTGTATGTGCATGTGTATGTGCATGTGTATGTGTATGTGTATGTGTATGTGTATGTGTATGTGTATTTGTATGTGTAGGTGTATGTGTATGTGTATGTGTATGTGTATGTGTATGTGTATGTGTATGTGTATGTGTATGTGTATGTGTATGTGTATGTGTATGTTTATGTGTATGTGTATGTGTAGGTGTAGGTGTATGTGTATGTGTATGTGTATGTGTATGTGTATGTGTAGGTGTATGTGTATGTGTATGTGTATGAGTATGTGTATGTGTATGTGTATGTGTATGTGTATGTGTATGTGTATGTGTATGTGTATGTGTATGTGTATGTGTATGTGTATGTGTATGTGTATGTGTATGTGTATGCGTAGGTGTATGTGTACGTGTATGTGTACGTGTACGTGTACGTGTACGTGTATGTGTATGTGTATGTGTACGTGTACGTGTAGGTGTACGTGTATGTGTATGTGTATGTGTATGTGTATGTGTATGTGTATGTGTATGTGTATGTGTATGTGTATGTGTATGTGTATGTGTATCTGTATGTGTAGGTGTATGTGTAGGTGTATGTGTATGTGTATGTGTATGTGTACGTGTATGTGTATGTGTATGTGTATGTGTACGTGTACGTGTATGTGTAGGTGTATGTGTCTGTGTATGTGTATGTGTGCGTGTATGTGTATGTGTATGTGTATGTGTATGTGGATGTGTATGTGTATGTGGATGTGTATGTGTATTTGTATGTGTATGTGTATGTGTATGTGTATGTGCAGGTGCATGTGCATGTGTATGTGTATGTGTATGTCCATGTCCGTGTACGTGTATGTCTATGCGTGTGTATTTGTGTATGTGTATGTATGTAATGTGTATATCTGTTTATTCAGTTAATGTTATTTATTCATTTTTAATATTTCTCCATTTTTAATATTAATTCATTTAATATTTTTGTAATATATTCAATTTTGATAGTTATTTGTACATTTTTTAATATTGATATTCAATATTTTTAATATGTAGATAGTTTATATAATTATTATTTATTCATTTTTATTTTAATATATTTGTATTAAAATCTTTATACAGTTATTATTTATTCATTAATAATCAGTACTTCATTATAAATATATTTTTTTAAAATTTAATTTTTAACAATTTAAATATTTTTAGCTTAATATTTATTCATTTTTAATATTTCATTAATTTAAATAATTCAAATAAGTAATTCATTTTTTAACTTTTTTGCAATTTATTCATTTATAAGTATTAAATTCTATTTATTAATAATTGTCTATTCATTTTTTTATACTTATTTTCTTTTAATATCTTCTTAATTTATTTATTTTTAATATTAATTCAGTTAATATTTCTATAATTTATTCATTTTTCATATTTATTTATGCTTTTTATTTATTAATATTTAATATTTTTAATATGTTTGTAATTTTCATAATGAATATTTATTCATTTTAATTTTAATATTTTTATTTAAATCTTTGTACAATTTTTATCTATTCATTTTTAATTAAGAATTTATTTTAAATCATTTTAATTTAAATACAATTTCTAGTATTTATTTGTTTTTATTTTAATATTTATTCATTTATATTATTTTTGTAATATATATGATTTATATAATTCATTCATTTTTAATATTTTTTTGACTTACATAATTAATATTATTTTTTTATCATAATATTAATAAATTTATGATAATATGATAACATTTATTAATGAATTTAATATAAACAATATTGTTTATTTATTTTTGATATTTTTGTAATTTATTTATTTTTAAAATATATTATTTTTTATCATAAAGTAATTTTTAATATTTATTTTTATATAATTAGTAATTTATTGTAATTTTATTTTTTATTTTTTATTTTTTATTTTCCAATAGTATTTGTTAGTTCTATAAGAATTGCTGATAAAAGAAACATTTATCAGAACTATTAAAAACATCTCATAAAATACACATTTATCGGTGATTTTCATTTTTGCACTGATAAATGTGTATTTTATCAGTGTTTTTTACTAGCGTTGATAAAACTTCTTCCTATATTTTTAAAGTACCCAAACTAATATCACTCTTGCTCACATCATTCAAACTCTTATGGAAACAGAATTCGGCATTTTCCTCCTTTGAATCTTTTGACCGAGTCGAAACTTAAATTTAAGGTATGTTATTCCTTACTTGTTTTAAATTGATCTTTCATCCTTTTTCATGAATTTTTTACTCTTCTTGTTGATTTATTCTTGTCCATAAGATGTTTTGACACCATTTTGTGATTTTTAGTTCTTCTCCTTAGTTATTTTATTATGGTCCATGTTTGAGAATTTTCTCAAGTGATTTTTGGTTGTTCTTCTTCTCATCTATGTTTTGTCCCTTTTTTCATGATTGTTGGTTCTTCTTATTTTTTCAATTTTTGGTTTTTTATTACATTGACTAATTTTCCTAATAATCTACAAAAATTATTACTTTCTATGAGTTTTTAAAAAAATACCATTAGAGTTTTCATATTATTAATAATTTTTTTCCTTTGACATAAGATGTTATATATTGGACTCTATGTATTATAAATGAAAAACACACATCACATACTCAGAACTGAAAAAATGCATTCAAATTATCTTGATACCAGAATAGTTCAGACCATGGATTTGGTATCCCAAATCCATATCCACAAAAAAATTATTAAAAGAGTAAAGGTAGACACACACACACATGAGCATGAAGGGGTTGAAACATACCAGGCGCATTATACATGTCACCATATGAAAGGGAGAAGTGACTGAAAAAATCCAAACCAATAAGAAACCAAAAACATAGCTTCATCACCCTCTTCTCCGACCATTAGGGTTATTACTTGTCCTCTATTTTGGGGAAACACATGGTCCACCTCGATCATCAATGCTCTTGACATTGTCTTCATTATCCTCAACTGCCCTTGTTTCATCTGAGGGTTGTGCTCTTGCTTCATTACCTAGAGTGGAAATTTTCTCCATAAATTCATGCCTTGGAACTGTCAGTGCCTATGAAGGCACCTTAGTATCATTATTATTATGTTTTACAACAATAACATCATCAATTGTAGAGATAGTTGTTTCAACATCCTTATTTCCTCAACCATTATCATCATGCGCAGGAAATTTTGCAGTCTTCGTACAGCTTTCCATGGTTGAATGAGAGACCAATTTGTTTCTCAAACTAGATTTCTCCAAACCCTCGAGATCTAGTTTTCCAAACTCTAAATTATTAATAGACTCAAGCACTGAGAATAAATTTCCATTTACATTCAGGGTACCACCCCCATCCGCATTTACTACCTTACCACTAGCATTTTTCTTGGCATCAAGCATTGGGGGTAATTTGTATTTGTGTATAGTTGAGACTTCTTTATCCCTTTACAATTTATTCCATAGAGACACTTGTATATAATCCTCACCCTCATGCCCACGTTCACCATACACACTCTTCATCAAAAAATCCTCCCTATCCAAAAAATTGTTTCCCTTTTTGTGTTGTAGAGAAAGACTTTCAAAATCAATCTTACCTTGAGACTGGTACTACTCCTCAAGGCACTCTATAGGATCTTCTATTACTTAACAATCAATATCATCACTTTGGTTGGACTCACACCTATCTCCTCATTTCAATTATGTAGAATGGTACAATTGGGTGTCACCTTGTACAATATTAACAACATAAGTTTCAAAGACAAATTGGCCAGAATCATTATTCTTGTGTCCAGTGACCACATTTGCAAAATAAAAATTCTCTTGTATCAGTTGAGGAGCTTCATCCCCCTAATATCAAGTTATTCCCATCTTGTAATAATCTAGGGATAAATTTCAATTGTTAGGTGAATGACCATTAACAACTATTACACTCCCATTCATAGGTCTGAAAGACTTATTTCCAATCAGATTAACCCTATCAATATGCCTCTTATCAACCCTAGTCTCTTTATTTCCATCTATAAAATCGAACCCTATGACTGGCAATTTAAATTTACAGTTTTCAAGCTTATGCCTTCCCTACTTAAAATTGAAAAAAAAACATCCCTTGATGCATACTTCCCTAAGATGCCCATTGCATTGAAAATTAAACCACAAATCAAAAAAAATATTCAAGATGAATGGAGTTCTCAAATTTGAATTCACCATCCACCATAAATATATCTTCAATGAGATGAGAAACAATATCAACATCCACAAGAAATCTAGAATAATTACCATACATTACAAGTGCAATATCCTTGTTAAATTTAAGAGGGATACCAACAATTGAGGCAACATTCCAGAGGATATAAGGCTTGGCCTCAATGAAGGTCATGGCTCCATCCAATCTTAGAAAAATATAGGGTTGGCCTTAACAAACTCCATGGATCCATTATTTATAATTTTTTTTTGCGATTACATGTCGTCAACCTGAGAATCGATGAAAAATATTAAATTAGAATATTTTTGCTAAATTCGAAGACATATTGATTCCCAAAAGGTCCAGATTAGTGTTCAAATCAAAAACCTTATTTTCAAAAGCCTCATGTGCGGGTTTAGGGAATAGCATAAGTGTGCGATGGGTCATTCCCAACTTTTCTTTTTGTCATAATTGATGATCAATCCAATATTTAAAAAATAATAAACATTGTGATCTATATAATTGAATCAAATAAAATATACAACGGATAAAACATTGTAACTATATAGATGATCATCACATATTATTTATAATTAATTTATTAACTAAAGAATTATCTAGATTGAATTATTTCTTCATTGATGGATCTGAAACTATATTTTCATTGTATCTTCATTGTGTTGTAGGAATAAAATTATATTCCCTATAGAGGTGATCTACATGTGTTCAACAAATCTCTAAAATTTCTAGTAGGAATCTTCAGGTACTGGCACAGTAGATCCTATCGTTTGCGTCGTCAACCTTTGATCACCTCGAGAATAACTTCCAATGTGTTCCCCTAGATCTCTCTTAACTTGAGATTGGTAGGAAGAGTAAGATAAATCTCTATTCTTGGGAGAATTCTTGGATAAGGGAGCTCTATAGGGGTTGAGAGTATTCTTCAATTCCATTGGCCACAAATAACAAAATGAATTGGATTTTTGATAAAATAATATAATTGGGTTTATATATTATTATGTTTAAAATTAAATAATTACACAATTGCCCTTTATTATTTATTTAATCCTTATGGAACCCCTTGAAAAAAAATATTTTTATTATTATTATTATTATTTCTCACATTCGATTAACTTGAGAATTAAATTAAATATTATTTAATCAAATAATATTCAACATTTATTATTTCTCATAAGACCATTAAACTTGGTTCTCCATTCCCCCACAATATTTATCAGGCCTTGAATAATGACTATTTATTTACTAAATAAATATCACTGTATTATACTCTAAAAAATAAATAACTATTATATTCACTAAATAGAAAATAAATATTCATTAAATATTCCACTCACATTATATTCTCTCAAATAACTGGTGGCAGAAAATATGTGATAAAACATATATGAATGATTATTAAAAAACATCTAGGATTAATATTTATTCAACTTTTTAAATAATAAATAATAATATATTATTTTACTAAGATTATGGATACATTTAGTGTGTGACCCTTTAGGCCTTTTTCTTAGTGTAATTAGGGAAGACAGCCTAATGTCCAAGTTTAGAGTCTAGAAACACGCCAAGTCACCCATAGAGAAATAAGTTGATAGGACAATGATATGATAACTCATATGAATAATTACTGTCTAATATAATCTCTTTATCGCAATAACTCAAATTTAGGAGGTTACATGCTGGTGTCATCAACCTATGTGCTCGATGTCTCTTTTTTTCACTTCTCAGAAATTGAACTTGCCTATTGAACACTATGTCCATGGATTTATTTAGGCTATATCATTTCCATCAACGGTATTGACATATCAACTACTATTGAAGAACATAATGGGAAAATCCTTTCTCACATTATTCATTAATATAATATTACTTATGACGTGCCCAACCTATCCTACCTCACAGTGAATATATATAATCATGGTTTTCATGAATACATAAAAATACATGACTCGGAATAATCATAAATAATAATCATAAATTTTAAGGACAAATACCCACATCTTCATATAGGAACATCCAGTGACACATATAAATGTAGATTTCTTACTGGAGGGTCTCGTTATAATAATATCATACTAGATATTACTAAGGGATTACACCATGATAAGGTGACTCAAAGTCTGATGAGTCTCCACCCTTGATATCCTGTATCATTTTTGTACCTAAAATTATTTCATCTAGCTATAGAATATATATTTAATAATAATGTCATAGAACTTATGGGTTCTCGTTATAGGAGGGAACTCCTATGACCTTTCATTACAACAGGTACTCTTAGGACATTATCAAATAATATGTTACATAGAATAACAATCATGATGTGATAAAAAGTTTATTAATATTCAAAACTATGAATATAGTTTATCATAAAGTAGATATAAATTGGTTCTAAGGCACAAAATCCAACAGACTCCCACTTACACTAGAGCCAACTGCTAACAACCTTATGTCTGCTAGTTCTCACATGATACTCATGTTTTTTGTGAGATTGACCTTTAGTCAAGGGGTCTTACATGTTATCTTTTGTGGGAACTTTACTAACTTCAACTTCACCCCGCTGATGAAAATCTCTCAAGAGGTGATACTTCCAAAGTATGTGATTTTTCCATTAGTGTGACCTTGGAAATTTTGAAAGATTCACCACTACAGTATTATCATAATACAGTATGATAGGGTATTTACTACTAGGTACCACATCAAGATCCTGGACAAATTTTCGAACACAAATGGATTCCTTGGCTACATCATAAGCCGCTATATACTTGAACACCATAGTAGAATCAGTGAAAATTGGCTACTTTGAACTCTTACAACTCACAGGTCCTCTATTGAGACAAAAAACATATCCTGACTATGAATTTAGATCATTCTGATCTATTTGAAAACTAGAATAAGTATACCCCCTAATTACCAAATCCTCATCTCCTCCATAAACCAAGAACATATCCTTAGTTCTTCTCAAACACTTAAGGATAGCTTTAACAGGAAAAAAATGTTGTTCTCCTAGATCTATTTGATATCTTCTTACCATGCTCAATGCATAAGAAACATCAAGTCTAGTACATAAAATTGAATACATGATTGATCCTATCACTGAAACTTATGGGATATTTCTCATTCTCTCTTTCTTATGTTGTTTTTGAAGACACATTTTCTTAGAAAGATGTAAACCATGTGACATTAGAACGAATACCCTATTTGATTGTTCCATACTAAATATATTTAGTTTCTAGTCAACATATGTACTTTGACATAGTCCAAGAGGCCTCTTGGATTTATCAATAATGATATTTATCCCTATAATATAGGCAACTTTTCCTAATTCCATCATAGAGAAATGATTTTTTAACTAGTCCTTAACTGACTGTAATATTGGTATTTCATTTCCAATAAGTAATATGTTATCAACATATACTACTACTATAATGACCGCATTTCCACTAAACCTATTGTAAAAACACATCGCACATTAATTCTTAATGAAAACAATTTATTTTATGACTTCATCAAATCGAATGTTCCTTGGCCTAGATGCTTGTTTCAATCCATAAATGGATCTTTGTAACTTGAAAATATTTTTGGCATCACCTAGAGTCACAAACCCTTCTGGTTGTTTCATATAGAAATATTCCTGAAGGTTCCCATTAAGGAATGTATTTTTGACATCCTTATTCCAAATATCATAGTCATGATAATATTCTATAAAAATTAGAATTATAATGGATTTAAACATGGAAACTGGTGAAAAGGTCTCATCATAGTCAAATCCTTAAAGTTGTTTTAACTTTTTAGACAATATCCATTATTTATAGGTATTTACTTTACCTTCCATGTCCAGTTTTCTCTTAAATACCTATTTTCATCCAATGGGATTTACATCAACTAGCACATTGGACAAAACCCAAACTTGGTTCTGATATATGGAATCCATTTCAGAATTCATGGGTTCTTTCCATCTTACTACTTCTAAGCTACTACTACCTATTTTTAGTAGATAGGTTCATAATTTTTAACCAATAATGATTTACCATCTTCGGTGACTAGAAAACCATATCTCTCTAATTCTCTTACCTCTCTTGTGCTCATATGCAGTACTTGTGTTACAATAACTACTTCTTATATAGGGACCAATGAAACCTTTTCTTTCTCTAATTCTTGTGTATCTTGAGTATCAACTTCATCGAAGTCAATCTTTCTCCCACTATAATTTTTTAGTATTTTCTTTTACTCAAGAGTGATATCTTGTTTTTCGATAGTCACTTTCTTGTATGAGGGGTTTTATAGGTAGTTTCCATTTATTTCCATAGGATGCCCTATTAAGATACAATATTTTCCTTAGGGTGCTAGTTTTTTTCTAAGAAGGCCTTAACAAACTCCTCACACCCCCATACACATGTATGTGACAAAACAATTTTCTTTCCATTCCATAACTTTAAGGGAATTCCATTTTCTATTTTCGTTAGAACTCAATTTAATGTGTTTGTCATAGTTTTTAATGCATATCCTCCAAAGGATAATGTAATATATTCATACTCATCATCGACCTTACCATTTCTAACAAGGTATAGTTCCTCCTTTTACTAGTATTGTTCCACTGTGGTGTGTAAGGTGGGTGAGTTGAGATAGAATCCCAAAAATCCCGTAGAAATTCTTTGAACTCTTTGTTAATATTTTCACCACCTCCATCTGATTAAATATTCTTTATCTTCTGACCAAGTTGATTCTCTACATCATTCTTGAATTCCTTAAATTTCTCAAAGGACTTGGACTTATTCTTTATTAAGTATACATAGACATATCTATTCAACTCATCTGTAAAATTTATGACATTAGAATATCCATATAGTGACACTATCCTTTTCCTATAAAATTACATGATTTTAAGCATAATTATAAATTAGAGTACAAGCTAAGGATCGTGAAATCTAGTGTCTTTGAAGACTAGGTGCATAAAACATAAAACATGTGGCAAAAAACTTATTTATTTAATACCCATAAAGATATCCTAACTTCCCTTGATCCCTCACATCTGTATAGGGTACCATGGGGATCACATGAACAAAGGAATGAGCTAATAGACCAGTAAGGGAATATGAATAAGAATAAAACTGTAGAACATGAGTTAGAAGTCATAACATGATGATATAAAAAGGCATGTAACATATATAATCATAACATATAAACATGGAATCATATAAACATTGAGTCAAAATAATGTGGAATCAACATAAAACATTACTTTAGTACGAGTCAAGGATAACCGCCAAGATCATTTCACATAGTAGCACAAGACACGGCTAACTGACAAGACTGTCACATATAACATCTCATGAGACATAACTTTACCCAATGAATTGGATATCTATCTGGGTGAACCCATATTAACTTTTCATGAATACATTTTACACATAAAGAATCATACATAATCAATCTTACATAAACATAAGGGCTACCCATGGAAAGAATTGGGTACCACAATCATGTCATAAAGCATAAAAAATAGTCATATCATAAAAGTGTCCATCAAAGATAGGAACTAAAATATACATGTAAATTCATAAGTAAAAATATTCATGTATCATGGTAAGTTATGTCAAGTATAAGTGACAACATTTAAGAAAATTATTTAATAAAATTTATCATTAAAACATTTTTGAGAGGTTTTAAGGAAAATACTATAGAGCCTTTAAAATAGAAAAAGGAACAATCCTTTATAAAAAAACCATAAGTGAACTAGGAATATTTTCATAATAAAAATAAATATTTTATAAATACAATGGTGGATTAAAATATAAGATAGAGTGCACTTGAAATTGGGTAATAATTTGGGAAGTTCCCTCAAAACAGGTTTGCTTATCGGGTAGTATTGAGGAAGGAGTCACTTAAAAACATGTATAACCTTGAAAGATAATGAGGTATGGTCCTTGAAAATTTATTTTGGAGAATATATATAGTATTTATAATTTTTAAATAAAAATAAAATACAACTTCTTTTGGGTAAAAGGAAAGATAGAGAAACCCGATGGAATAATGGCGGTTCTGGTATAATCCTTTACGGAATATCAGCTTGGTATTTAGTGTACTTAAGAGGGATTAATGAGAGAGAGATGGATTTATCATCTTTTATACATCATTATGAAAGTATGGGGGGGGTTTTTAATCATACCACATAACTATTAATTACACATAAAATGGAATAACATAGAGTAAAATCTTGAATAAAAGTGAAATGGAGAGGATCCCTTACCTTAAGTCTAGTGTTGATCTTCTATTGATATTAATGACCTGAATAGTCAAATTAGGTTCATTAATTAACAATTATAGAACCTATTATATATATATAATATTTATTATAATCTTTTTATGTTCATTTATAATCATTTTTATTGGTTATGAGGCTCAATTTCACTGTTCAGATTTGTTTGCTTACTTGGTTTTAAGGATCGGTTCACTTATATTCATGTTTAGATAAACATGTATGATGAAGGTGGTTGTCCATAATCGAATTTATATTTTATTATTGAACATCTATAAGTTTAAATGGTTGAAAATTTAATTTTGTTACTTGGATTGAAGTTGAATCATTATATAAAACATTAATGATAAACGCTTGAATTAATTTAGTGATTTTTCTCATAATTAACTTGTTTTGGATCATTATTTTACAAAACGTTTTCAAGAGGATTCCAGAACAACACATAAGATAAAATAAATATTTAATATTATGGTTCAACCATAAATATGGTTTCATGACCAAAATAGAATATGTTAATAGAAATTGATAAATTGTCGTCCTTTAATGTGATAAATTAACACATCTCGAACGGTGTTTTCACTTCTTTCATATAAAAGAAGATGAAAGGATAGATGATAATGAATTATCCCATTAGAATAAAAAAATACAGTACATGTATGTTATTGGAGTTATCATACCATTTTGGTTAATGGACGTGGGGAAAGAAAAATGAAAAGAAAAGAACATGAAAGGAAATAAAAGAATTGGAAAGAAGAATTTACCTCTTGAGTTTATCTCCTTTGAGAACCTCTTAAGGGGAGAGGTTTTGTTCCTTTGAGTGGAAAAAGGATTATTGAGGTGTGTAAGGATGTTGGGGAGAGATTGTTTCAGAATTTAATTAAGGCACAAGGCTTGAAAAGAGTGGAGGGAAGAGGGGAGTGTGGGTGGTTTTTATAGCAGAGGGGAGGAGGGTTTTCTTAATATTTCAATCATTAGTTTATTATTTGCCCATAAGACAAGAAATAGTAATGAATATTGTGAAAAAAATAGTAATATGTGCATGTGAGTTCTAACTAGTGTCCATTTACATCATCCAGGACTCAAGCATGATGCAAAAATTTAGGTTTTAGTACTTGTTGTGAATTATCGTATTTTATTATTCATCAAAAATTCAAGTATTTTGGAAAAATCCCAAAAATTCACCCTAAATTTTTTTTGATGTGTATAATCATAAAATGGAATTCATTTTTCAAAAATAATTTTCTAAATATGATTAATTTAATATTTAATTAAAATCACAATTTACTGGAAAAATCACAATTTTAAAACATTTATTTTCTTATTCCAAGATATAGGTATATCATAATTTCACTTGAATGTTATTTATATAAAATAATATTTAAGGTTACTATTAATTAGGTTATATCACTATTCATAAGGTTATGTTACTATTCATAATGGTAGGTTAGTATTCACCAAAAATAAAGTTTTTCTTATCGGACTCCAGATATCATACTGATCACAACTGGGTATATCAGGTTTTTGAAATTCAAAACACAGAAGGGTCAAAATTAGGTTTAAAGTTCACATAGAAATTATTAGTTCATTGTGTTATAATTTCACAAGATTATATGAAATATTTATAATAAAGTAATTTCCATTGAAAAACATTGGGTCGTTACATTCTTCCCCCCTTATGAAATTTCTCCCATAAAATTTCATATTACATTCTAATCCATAAATAGGTGAGAGTACTTTTCCTTCATTACTTCCTCCAGTTCCCATTTTGCCTCTTCATACTTATGGTTCCACCATAATTCTTTGACTATGTGAGTAGCCTTATTACGTAGAACTTTATCTCTACGATTCAAGATCTTTAATGGATGCTCCGCATAAGAAAGATCATCCTCCAACTGTACCACCTCTGAAGAGAGTGCATGTGAAGGGTCTGGTATGAAATTCCTTAAGAGGGATACATGAAATACATCATGTACTTTGTCCATGGTAGGTTGAAGTGCTAGTCGATATTCTATTTCCCTAACATGATCAAGAATATTGAGGGGGCCGATGTACCTGGGACTTAACTTCCCTTTCTTTCCGAACCTCATGACCTTCTTCCATGGAGATATGCATAGAAATACCATGTCTCCAACTTTGAACTCAAGGTCTCATCAATGATTGTATGTATAACTCTTTTATTGAAATTGGGGTCTCTTGATGTGTTGTTTAATGGTTTTCACCTTCTCCATAATTTCTTCAACCATTTCAGGTCCTAGTAGCTTATGCCCACTGACTTCATCCCAACACACCAGTGTTCTACATCTTTTCCCATAAAAGGATTCATATGGTGCCATTAAAATGCTTGAGTGGAAATTTTTGTTGTAGGAGAATTAAACTCTTGGAAGATGTTGGTCCCGTACTCCTTTGAAGTCCATAGAATATGCTCGTAACATATCTTCTAGTGTCTGAATAGTTTGCTCAGATTGGCTATCAGTTTGAGGATGATAGGTCGTACTGACGTTCAATTGAGTGCTTAGAGAATATTAGAGACTTTTTCATAACTTTGAGTTGAATCTCATATAATGATAGGATATAATAGATAGTGTTACTACATGTATCCTTACTACTTATTTGATATAAATCCTTGCAAGTTGATCCAATAAGAAGTCCTCTCAAATTGTGATAAAGTGAGTTGTCTTTATAAGATGATCCACAATGACCCATATAGCATTGTTTCCTCTAGATTTCCTTGGAAGTATAGTGAAAAATTACATGGTAATGTTCTCCCACTTCCATGTTATAATGGGTAGTGTTTGCATCATCCCCCTAGACTTCTGTCTTTCAACCTTCACTTGTTGACATACAAGGCACTTTGATATATACTCAACAATCTCCTTCTTCATATTATCCCACCAAAAGTTCTCTTAGAGATCTCGATACATCATTGTGCTCCCTGGGTGGATCGAGAAGGTTGAGTTATGTGCATCATTCAGAAGCTCCTTATTTATCTCAAGATTTTATGGTACACATAATTGTGATCCAAATCTTACAACTCCTTCCTCATCAATAATGAACTTTAAGGATTTCCAATTTATGATAGCATCCACCCTTTTCAGAATTTCCACATCTTTTCTTTAAGCATACTTTATTTTCTCCATGAGGGATGGTTGAGAAATCATTTGAGAAAGTACTAATGAGGTTCCTCCCTTAATGATTCCCATTTCCATCCTCATAAAATCTTAGAAGATTAGATCCTTTTCAAATCTCATCATTGATAAAGATGCAGGATCCTTTCTACTTAGAGCATCATATACCTTATTCGCCTTACCAGGATGGTAGTGGATTGAGCAATCATAATCCTTAATGATCTTTATCCATCTTCACTGGTGAATATTAATCTCTTTTTCTGTAAATATATATTTGAGACTCTTGTGGTCAGTATATATCTCACACTTCTCCCCATAGAGATAATGTTGACAAATTTTTAACACAAAGATCACAAGCCAACTCTAGATCATGAGTAGGATAGTTTTTCTTAAGTATTTTTAATTTCCTTTAGGAATATTCTATCACTTTATCATTTTGCATCATCACATAGCCTAAGATATTCTTTGACGCATCACTGTACACCATAAAGAGCTCTCCACTTGTTGGGAGTGTGAGTACTAGCATAGTGATTAGCCTCTCTTTCAACTCCTTAAAATAGTTTTCACATTCCTTGGTCTAGAAAAACTTTACTCCCTTCCTTTTTAGCTTGGTCTTTGGGTTTTACAATCATGAAAGGTTCTTCACAAATCATCGATAATACTCAGCTACACCCAGAAAGCTGCGGATATTTATTACATATATTGGCCTGGGCCACTCTTCAATTGCCTTTGTCTTGGAAAGGGCCACATATATCTCTTTACTGGTGATAACGTTCCCCAAGAATGATACTTCCTCCATCCAAAACTCACATTTACTGTACTTTGAATATAGATTCTCCCTTCACAAAGTCTTCATCATAGTATTCAAATGCTCCTTGTGTTCCTCCTTTCTCTTGGAGTATAAGAGAATATCATCTATAAAGACTACCAAAATTTTTTTGAGGTAATATCTAAAGAATCTATTCATTAAATCCAGGAAAATTATTGTAGCATTAGTGATTCTTAAGGGCATCACAATGAACACATAGTGTCCATACTTCATTCTAAAGGCAGACTTGGTGAAATCTTCCTTCCTCAACTTTAATTGGTGTTATCCTTACCAAAGGTCAGCCTTAGAGAAATAATTGGCCCCCCAAAGCTGATCAAACAAGTCATCTATCTAAGGCGGGTGATACATGTTCTTTATCATGATTTTAATGATCTCATGATAATCAATGTAGAGGAACATTTAACCATCCATATTCTTGACGAAGATGACTGGAGCACACCATGGTGAAGCACTTAGGCGTATAAAACCCTTCTCTAAACTCTCTTGTAACTGCTTCTTTAGCTCATCCAATTCTAAGGTGGCCATTATATAAGGTGTTTTTGATATATTCAAAGATCCGGGAATAATTTCAATTGAAAACTCAACCTCTTGGTTATGAGGAAGACCAATAAACTCTTTAGGGAATACATCAGTGTAATCCATCAAGAAGGTCATGTCTTTAAGAATGATTATCTTCTTTGTCTTAATCATTTGATCTAGAAATTATTTCTCATAAGAAATTAATATCCACACTTGAGATAGTGATTCTAAATGAGATTTATTTTCCTCCATACACTTGTAATGAATTGGAGGATGCTTTAGGATGTGAAGAGTGATCTCCCATTCCCGACAGTTGATGTTGGATTTGTATAAAGATACTCAATCCATGCCCAAGATAACATAGAACTATACTAATGGAAGTATGAAAAGATTTTCTGGGAGGTTCATTCCATCAATATTTACCCAGGAGGAGTTATAAACCATGGACGTAATAATTACCCCATTTTCTATTCTCACAGATAACTTGTACGCCAAATTTTGAGGTGGTTTTTGAATTGTTCTACTAAACTTGCAATATATGAAATAATTCATAGAACTAGAATCAAATGTATGTTCACTATTTATGAATGAATAACTAGAATACCTATCACCACATCATTTTCTAGATCCACCTTAGCATTAGTAATAGTATAATCCCTTCATTGTTGCCTTGTATTTTTTATTGATTTCCCCCGATAACCCTTCAATTAGGGAAATTGTTTACATAATGACCATGATACTTATAGTTGTAACACTGCACCACTGGCTGAGCATTGATCTAAACCTTCCTTTCATCTTCCACATTATTAGTATTTTTCATATCTCTTCATTAGTTCTTGGACAGATGTCCCAGCTTTCCCCATTGGAAGTTATTCTTGGTTCCCTTTAGATAGTTCCTAGGATACTTCTTCCCACAACTTTTAAAAGTTGGATATTCAAGATTCTTTAAATCATGGGATTTGTTTGTTAAACCACCCATGTTTTT
Source organism: Viscum album (assembly GCA_963277665.1). Taxonomy (NCBI): domain Eukaryota; kingdom Viridiplantae; phylum Streptophyta; class Magnoliopsida; order Santalales; family Viscaceae; genus Viscum; species Viscum album. Next base: position 684,120,999 of record OY728151.1, read on the forward strand.
ATCCATTTTTCGCTTCTTGTCACTAGGCCCATGAGACTACTGAGAGTATCCAATATCTATTTCAACCTTGAGGGCACAACAGATAATCTCCTCATAATTGTCTAAGTCTTGAATCTCCAATACTTTTTGTAGACTCGACTTTAGTCCACCAAATAAGCGATCCACCTTACTTTCGGTGTTCATGACAAATACAGAGGTGTACCTTAGAAGCCTTGTAAGTTTTGCTTCATATGCCCCGATAAACTCATCATTCTTATAATTAAGACCGAGGAACTCTCTTTCCATCTTGAGAAGGAAGGTTCGAGGAAAATATTTACTGAAAAACATCCTCTTGAATCCCTCCCAATCCATGGAATCAATTTCTTCATGGGGTTTCATTTTATTGATTAGTTTCTACCAATGATCAGCTTCCCCATCAAAATGATAGACCGCTAGTACGACTTTCTCTTCTTCAGAGCACTAGAGGACAGAGAGTATATTTTCAATGAAGTTAATCCACTATTCTCTGAGGAGGGGATCAAAAGATACGCTAAACATGGGAATCCTTTGATGCGTGAAGGATTCTATGGTAACTTTATCTTTCCTTATAGGAGGAGGGATTTCCACATGATTCATGTTATTATTAATAACTTGATCCAACTGAGCAAGTATTGTCCTGAAGTTTTGAGAACTCATTCCCATCATATCAGGCATATCATTAGAGAAATCTTAACATTTCTTATCACATTGTTTGTTGGAATGTGTTCTTCTATTTCCCACCATTAACTAAAAAAATAACATATAATTAGAGGGCCTGAATACTTAGTTATTGAACATAAAAAGGAATCTTTTAAACATAAAGGATAAACTTTTAAAGGATAAGTATATCCTAACTTGTGATTCCTTAGGTTTAAATCTAGGATATCCTTGATCTTTTTCTTAACTTATATTCTTATTAGATTTTTTTTATTCCCTTAATAATGGTTTGTAATAAGATCATGAATTTACCAAAACATGTCCCCCAAGAGTGTCAAACCAAGAGTGTATCAAGGTCCATTGTCATGTACCAAGATACCCTAGGTCAGGCCCGAAACTCCTTGTTAGAGTTTTCACTCCTAGGTGCATTTATGCTAGAGTCGCCTCTACCTGTTTGTATCCAGACATGGATTTATTTTCTTGATAAACCACTTACTCTATACTTACCAAAAGTTTGGGATGTTTTCTTATACTTAGTCTCATCCATATGGTTCTCTATAAGGTTACCTATTCCTAATCTCCAAAAATAACTATACCAACTATAGTGATCCTAGACTTTTCACATAACATTACATGATTTTAAGCATAATTATACATCAGAGTACAAGACAAGGATATTGAAGTCTAGTGTCTTTGAAGAATAGGTGCATAAAACAAGGGAAAAAATACTTCTTTATTTAATCTCCATAAGGATATCATAACTTCCCTTGATCCCTTACATCTACATTGGTTACCATGGGGATCACATGAAAAAAGGGATGAGCTAAAATCCGAGTAAGGGAATAAGTACAACAATAAAACTTTAGAACATGAGTTAGAAGGCATAACATGATGACATAAAAAGGCATGTAACATATGGAATCACAACATATAAACATGGAATCATATTAACATGGAGTAATAATAATTTGTAACCAACATAAAACATGACTTCAGTAGGAGTCAAGGCTAACCTCCAAGATCATTTCACATAGTAGCACAAGCCAAGGATAACCACCAAGATCGTCGCACAAAACATCTCATTAGACTTAACATTACCCAATGCATTGGAGTGCTATCTAGGAACACCCATATTAGCTTTTCGTGAATATGTTTCCACATAAATAATTATAAATAATCAACCTTACATAAACATAAGGGTTACCCATGGAAAGAATTGGGTACCACAATCATGCCATAAAGCATAACAAATGGTTGTGTTAAAAAAGTTTCCATGAAAGAAAGGAACTAAAATATGCATGGAAATTGATAAGGTAAAATAGGAATGTATCATGTGAATAAAATAGAAAAGAGAAAAATAATTTATACAAAACCATAAGTGAACCCGGAAGGTTTTCACAATAAAAATACTTATTTTATGAATAAAATGGTGGAATAAAATAGAATATATAGTGCACTTTAAATGGGCTAAGAATTCGAGAAGTTCCCTCAAAAAAGGTTTGCTTATTGGGTAGTATTGAGGAGGGAATCACTTAAAAATGTATATCCCATAAATAGAATAAGGGATCATTATCAAAACATGAGTTTGGAGAATATATTAATTATGTAGAATTTTTACATAAAAATAAAATAAAACTTCATTTGGGTAAAAGGAATGATAGAGACACCCGAAGGAATAAAGGCGGCTTGAGTGGAATCCCTTATGGAATATTGGCATGGTATAGGGTGTACTTAATAAGGATTAATGAGAGAGAAATGGATTTCTCATATTTTATAAATCATGATGAAAGTATGGTAGAGGTGCATAATCATACCCCATCAATAGTAATTACACATAAATGGAATAACATAGAGGAAAATCTTGAATAAAAGTGAAATGGAGAGGATCCATTACCTTAAGTCTAGTGGTAATCTTCTCTTGATCTTGATGACCTGAATAGTAAAATTAGGTTCATTAATTAAAAATTCCAAAACCTTATTCTATATATATAATATTTATTATAATCTTTTTAAGTTCATTTATAACCATTTTTTTGGGTATGCGGATCAATTTCATTGTTCGGGTTTGTTTGCTTACTTGGTTTTAATGATCGATTCACTTATATTCATGTTCAGATAAATATGTATGATGAAGGTGGTTGTCAAAAATAGAATTTATATTTTATTACTGAACATCCAAAATGTTACATGGTTGAAAATTTAATTTGGTTACTTGGAGTGAAGTTGAATAATTATATAAAACATTAATGATAAATTCTTGAATTAATTTGGTTATTTTTCTCATAAATAACTTGTTTTGAAACATTATTTTACATAAAGTGTGTAAGAGGATTATAGAACAAAACATAAGATAAAATACTTATTTAATAGTCTGGTTTAACCATAAAAATGGTTTCATGACCAGAATATAATATGGTAGCATAAATTGATAAATTGTTGTCCTTGAATGTGATAAATTAACACATCTCAGATGATGTTTTTGTTTCTTTCGTATAAAATAATGGGAAAGTAGAGATGATAATTAATTGTACCATTAACATAAAAATATTACAATAAATTTATGTTACTGGAGTTATCATATCATTTGGGTGAAGGAAGGTGAGGAATTAAAAAAGAAAAAAAAAGAACTTGAAAGGAAATAAAAGAATTGGAAGGAGGAATTTTCCTCTTGAGTTATCTCCTTTGAGAACCTCTTAAAGGGAGAGTGTTTGGTATTTTGAGGATACCAAAGGTATTCTGGACATTTTTAAGGATGTTGGGGAGAGATTTGGATAGAATTTAAGTATGGAACAAGGCTTGAGAGGAGTGGATAGAAGAGTGGAGTGTGGGCGGTTTTTATAGTGGAGGGGGAGGGTTTTCTTAATATTTTAATCATTAGTTTATTATTTTTGCATAATACAAGAAATAGTAATGATTCTTATGAAAAAAAAGTAATATGTACATGTGAGTTCAATCCAATGGCCATTTACATCATCCTTGACTCAAGCATGATGTAGAAATTTAGGATTTAGCATTTATTGTGAATTGTCGTATTTTTCTATTCATTAAAAATTGAAGTATTTTATAAAAATCTCAAAAAATAACCATAACCATTTTTCAACATGTAGAATCCAAAAATAAAATCCATTTTTCTAAAATAATTTTCTAAATATGATTAATATAATATCTACTATATCTACTAATCCTGGCTTTCCTACCTACATGTATCACTCTCTGGTACTTCCACGTCTGTAAAATCTTACGTGTCGCACATACATAGCTCCACACCTACGGTCCCCACCTCGTCTCCCACTTCATTCACGTGCAAACCGCGAGAGTCAAAAGTTTTCATCCCCGTCCCGCTACCTCGGCCGACTGAAACCTCGCCCATCTCGCCCTCTCGATCCCACGAACGCCGCATGTTTCATCGCCAACCACATATCTAGAAGATGTCCTCCACCGACCGCCATGACCTAATTTCTACTGCGTTCTCACCGATTTAGGGTTATCCAGGTTTTGGTCGAAGTAAGTATAATGATGAGCTAGGGTTACGGTTGTCTGTGCACGCGGCCTTTATCTACCTCCCGGATATCCTGCATACCTTCTTTCTCAGACATCGTCTTCCTCCTTACACCGGTTACTGCATACACCTTCATCCTTCTTGAAGGCGGACTCTGATTTCCAACGTTCCAGAATGACTTGCGGTACCCTTTGAATCAAACATCTCAACCTCCAGGTAATCGTTCGAAAACCTACAATGCTTCGTTTAAGTTCGACTTACTTCCATAAGATTTTATTTTAACCGATCAATTTACATACAGTCGACACCCCCCCCCCCCCCCCCCGCATATTTTAATCTCAGTCTCGTATTCCAGGGATTGGTTGGATTCTTATTTCAGTGCTACTGTCTTTTCAATCTGCACAACCTTCAGTCTATTCGAATTCACAGCCGCTTCATCTTTTCACTACAGGTAATAACGTATACTCGTACTGTAAAAAGTAAATCCTTTAAACTGCATGTATGGATCTACTTGTCCAATATAACTGTTTTCATTCACTTAGTGTTAATTATACATCGGTTTCCTATAAGAGGTTCGAAGCACAACTTATTTAGTTTACATTTCAATTTACCATGTTCATATCCACCTGCATGTTTATTTGTCTGATTTTAGAATACCATTTATGAGAAAATAAAGTTCTACTGTCGTCATATGTTAGAGTTTCTTTTATAGTTTTGTCAACTACATTTTCGATATCCATGTGGATATCCACATACATATATTGTTTGCTAATATTACAATAACTGAATGAAACATATATGTATACTAGTGTATGTTACGGACTATTACTTATTTACATTTAGTATGTCAAATTGTTTAATGAATCAGTGTAATATTGCATTATACGGTCTCATTGAACACCTTGACTATAAGATATAAAGAAAAAACAAACAAACATGAACTCTAGAGAGGCAAGGTTGCAACGGAGGCAAGTTATGAAGGAACGATAGGCAGTTTGTGAGTTCTCTACTCTGTACCCTTGGGAATGTTTTATTTACTACCCTCTATTTAGTAGTTTCAATAATTATACTTGCTTTATGATCAGTGCCGAAAAATACTCGAAACGATTCAATGTCATCAACCAATGACTCTGCTACTCCATCAAGTAAACCAATATCAATAGGTGACATCACACGTGGGGTCACAAGGATGCCACTGTCATCTCTATGTATCAACGGTTAGTTCTGTTTACATTATGCATTAGAGACTTTGCGATGTATCAAACTACATATCAGATTAATGGGGTGCATCTTACTAAATTGCTTTTATTACAGTGCTTGAACCGTTGTCTGCTCAGTCGAATACAAACCTGAATTGCCCGTCAAACTGTACAGATGCACGGTTACAACACAGACTGCTGATGAAGGAGCGACATAAAGATTGTGAGATTACTAATACCGTCACTTTTAATTGTTAAATTAATTTACATTTAGTTATTATCAATTGACAATTAATTTACAACAACAACATTGTCTACATGTACTGGAAACTCAACTGTGGCAGCTGTTTGTCTGTTTCAAACTCCAAACACTCAACCTCTACCAACAAATATATTCATGAGTGATATGACACAAATTCCATTATCACCTCTCTATAACAATGGTTTGTTCCATTTAAATTTACATGTATTACCCATTGAAATATACAGTTTATTTCACAATAACACGGATTATTACTGATAAATTGTTTCTCTGTCATCAGTAGCTGAAACATCTACACCTCTGTCAACATTGTCTGCTGAATCTAACAAAAGAAAACAACGACCGAGAGTAATAATTAATTCTCCCGTGACTTTCGGTAAATATGATAAGATGTTTATTTCATTCCCATATGTTATGTGGTGCCGTATTTGTATTTCACTGACAAATTGTTGGCCGTCAATTTGCCTAGATTTAGCGGATGCAGAAAATACTCCCTCCAGATCATCAGCTGTGACCTCGACGCAGTAAGAACGACTACTGTTTGTACACATTACCAACAGATGAACTTCCACTTATATTTCTTCTGCTTCCCTATACAAACAGATGCAGCTTAACTCCTACCGATGAAAACAACAATACGATATCCATTGCAGGTATGATGTACGCTATATGTTGACACACGCACATATATACCACTACACATCCTGTATAGTATTGAGTTGTTTTCATTAGGTACTGGTCGACAATCAACTTTCCAAGAAGCAATGATAGAAAATAATATCGAGGCTCAAGAAAACATAAATAATAACAGTAATGGTGCGGAAAACTACATAGGTAATTTAATGTACACACTTCTCCTCAAACATTATTGAGTTGTGTATTATTTAAGCAAGTCCAGTATTACATAGTGCTTCCTGCTACAGGAGAGTAAGTGTAAGAACACACTACTCAGAATACGGGTTTGGTTTCTTACTAAACATGCATTAATGGTTCCTAAATACAATATCATTCTCTCTTATAGCAACTTCATTTTACTAATAAAACTTTCTGCATTGTTGTTATGTACATTTAGGTTATTATGATATTGGAGACCCTACTAATGTCTGCCAATATTGTCACTCTATTTTTTGGTTTGATGAGAGAAACAAGAAATTCAGCAATAGACAAAACCAACGCTTCTCTCTATGCTGCTCAATGGGAAAGGTTGCATTGGACTCACTACCTAAATGTCCGGAATACCTTAGGATTTTGGTGTTCAATCAAACAACTATTGAAGCCCGATTATTCCAAGACCACATGCATATTTACAATGTAATGTTTTCATTCACGTCAATGGATGGGAAGGTAGATAGGTCATTCAATAATGATTGAGCTCCATGTATATTCAGATTACATGGACAAAACTACCATCACATTGGTAGTTTATGTCCGCCTGATGGAAAACCACCAAGGTTCGCACAACTTTATGTGTATGATACTACACATGAGTGTCAAAATAGAATTCGCGGGATGAGGTATCGTTTATATTCAATGATTTCTGTTACGTTGACAAAGCCTTCACCTTTTTATGCTAACATTAATAATTTATCCATCTTTGATGACAACAGTCAGCAATATGTTATTAACTGCAATACTGTTCACAACCTACAATAATTTCTACATCAAAAAAATGCTCTGGATTGAGAATTTATAATTGCAAAAGAGGTTCTTAACCATCAGGAGGTTCCAACTGTAAAGCTACGGCTGCTTAAAATAAGAGAAACAAACCATGCCACGTATAATCTTCCAAATACCTCTGAAATTGCAATGTTGATTGTCGGTGACATTGAAGATCTAAACCAAGAACGGGATACCATCATTCAAACCAGAACTGGAGATTTACAGTGAATCGATGATCTTCACCCTTTGTATCTTCCATTGCAGTATCCTTTGATTTTATTTGGTGGCCAGGATGGATATTGTGACAATGTGTTGCATCATGCTACTCAATTCACAAAAAGTACAACACTCAGAAAGGTAACAATGAGAGAGTACTTTGCATTCCACTTGCAATTCCGTGAAAATGAAGCATCAATCTTACTACATTCTAGAAGATTACTACAACAGCTTACTGTTGATGCTTATATGATGATCAAGTCTCAAAGACTTTCTTTCATTCGCTTCAATCAGAAGAAACTGAGGGTTGAACTTTACAATGGGTTACAGGGTGCACTGCTTCGAGGTGACAGTGAAGGGACATCCTGCGGAAAGTGTATTGTGTTACCTTCTACATTTATGGGCGGTCCAAGGTATATGATTTAGAATTACCAAGATGTTATCTCAATATGTAATTGGGCAGGGTATCCAGATCTATTTTTAACATTTACATGTAACCTGATGTGGCCTGAAATAACTCGATTTCTTAGACATCGCAATCTTCATCCACCAGATTGCCCGCAAATATTATCTAGGGTTTTCAATATTAAGGTTGAACATCTACTGAAAGATTTACGCCAAATCTGTTTATTTGGGAAGTCACGTGCAGGTTAGTTTTTATGAACTCAATATCCCATATTTTCAATTCCTTCTACTATCTGTCATCTACTATTAACCGTTAAACTATTTTTATCTCTTGTAGTTGTTCGAACAGTGGAAATTCAAAAACGTGGTTTGCCTCATGTGCACATCCTACTATTTCTCTGTCATGAAAGCAAACTTCATAGTCCAACAGATGTAAACAAGATTGTATGTGCTGAAATTCCCAATAATTGTGCCTACCCAAGACTACACGAAGTTGTTAAGAATTTTATGATCCATGGCCCTTGCGGTGATGCCAACCGTACTTCTCCCTGTATGAGAAATGGTAAATGTTCCAAGTTTTTTCCAAATAAATTTGTGGGGCATACCACTGTTGATGATGATGGTTACGTGACCTATCACAGAAGGGATGATGGAAGAACAGTTCTGAAAAATGGAGTCTTTTAAGATAATCGGTTTGTTTTGCCATACAATCATGTGTTGCTGTTAAATTATCAAGAACATATAAATATTGAAGTTTGCAATCAGTCATCTTCCATCAAATATCTTTTTAACTATATTAACAAGGGAAATGATCGGGTAACAGCAGCACTCTATGAGAGCAGCAATAATGACTTATCAGAGAAAGTCGTAGATGAAATAAAAATGTACTATGATTGTCAGTACATATCTCCTTATGAGTCCTCTTAGAGAATATTTTCTTATGATATCCATTACAGATATCCACCGGTTGAGAGGTTAGGTTTCCATTTACCCGAACAACATTATGTGACCTTAAAAGATAATGATAATATTGGAGATGTATTAAATCAGAAAAACATATCTGAAACGATGCTCACCTCTTGGTTTCAAGAAAATTTTATGTACCCGGAGGGAAGATCTCTAACATTTGCAGAATTCCCTACTACATTTTTTTACCACTCAAATGACAAGACATGGCATCTCAGAAAGCAGGGTTTTTCTATTGGCAGGTTGTACTATGTTCCTCCAAAAACTGGGGAACTATTTTACTTGTGGATACTTCTAACAAAAGTCAAAGGTGCTACTTCATTTGAATATCTCAAAACAGTGAAAAACATTACTCATGGAACATTTAGAGAGTCCTGTTATGCACTGGGACTGCTAGCAGATGACACAGAATTTATTAAAGCAATAAAAGAGGTTTCAACATGGAGAATGGGACATTATGTGCGCAGGCTCTTTGCAAGCATGTTATTTTCCAATAACATTTATCGTCCAGACATTGTTTGGAAACAAACATCTCACATTCTATCTGAAGATATATTACACTCTCAAAGACGAAGGCTACAACTGCAAGGTGCAAAGCTGTTTCTCAGCTTATATTTTATAACATGTTGCTGCTAACTAATTACATAATTCAAATTTTCCTTATGTTCTTGACAAGTGTATTTATATAATATGGACATTACTATTGACTGAAAAACATTGGTTATATATAAATCAACTGTTGCTTACTGGCTCCCATGTAGTTAGGGAGAGTCTTAAAAAAAGGTCTGATCCTTTTAAGTTACTATAGATATTTAAAAAACTATTCAGCCTGAAATGACAGGAATCATAAATCATTTAAATCCAATTGGATTTTTAAATAACATTTCAGCCTCACATGACATAAAACATGAAAAAAACTACATGCATGTGATGTTATTTAAATAACATTTAAGAATCATATGACATAAAACAGAAAAATCCAAGGGGTCAACAACTATCCATATGAATGCATAAATAGAATAATTATTCATTACTACTGATATTTTAATACTTTTCTTTAAATTTTATTATTACATTAACTGCTTTCTTCCAGAAATCATATAGACATTTCTAGAAATTAAATGCTACTTAATGGCTACCATGTAGTTAGGGAGGGTCTTAAATAAAGGTTTCATCATTTCAAGTTAGTATAGTTGTTTAAACAACAGTTCAGCCTCAAAGGACATAAAACGTAACTACTTTAAGTCCAAGGGGTTTTTTAAATAACAATTCAGACTCACATGACATAAAATAGTTAGTTTCATAAGTATACTATCAATCTACTATTATCGGGCATGCATAATACATTCTTTAGTCTATATAGTAAATTATCTCACACGCAATATGTTCTATTATTTCATTTAATATTATTTTATTGAATCAATGCATGCAGTTTTTGTTTTTACTACTCTGTAACAATGTACCTCATTCTTCTAGATTTGACACTCATAGAATATCAAATACATATGCATGCTCTGCTTGAAATAGAACAGATTTTTCGGACCAACGGAACATCTCTTCGATTTTATCCTCCCATGCCAGTTCCAGATTCTGCAATTGATACTCATTCGAATCATTTAGTTTCAGAAGAACTAAAATACAATAGAGATATCCTACAAAGAGAGTACATAACTTTACATACTATGTTAACTGTTGAACAGAAAGAGGTGATGGATGTCATTTTGTCTTCATTATCTACAAATATCAGAGGATTCTTATTCTTGCACGGATATGGAGGCAAAGGTAAAACATTGATTTGGAATATTTTAACATCATTTCTGCAATCGGAGGGATCTATTGTACTTGTGGTAGCTTCGAGTGTAATAGCATCATTACTGCTTCCTGGTGGACACACGGTACATTCAAAATTTCGTATTCCAATCACCATTACTGAGCAATCTGTTTACAATATTCAGCAAGGGAGTGATGTAGCTGAACTTCTACACTCTACAAAACTGATCATTTGGGATGAAGCTTCTATGGTTCATAAATACTTCTTTGAGGCCCTAGACCATACTCTCAGGGATATTATGAGAGTAAAAAATTTTAATGCAATGAATTTTCCATTCGGTGGTCTAACAGTAGTATTGGGTAGAGATTTCAGACAAATATTGCATGTAATACCAAGTGGTAGCAGAAATGACATTGTCTTTGCAAGTATTAAGTCGTCGTATCTATGGCAGTACTGTAATGTCTTAACTCTAACAAATAACATGAGATTGCTTTCCTCTACATCCATTTATGATTCCAATCAGATCCATGAATTCGCTAAATGGACTTTGGATATTGGTGAAGGATGCGTTGGAGAACCTAATGACAGTGAAGTGATCTTCGAAATTCCTTCATCATACCTTCTTTACTACATAGGAAATCCAATGGTTGCAATTGTGGAGCATACTTATCCTAATTTTAGTGAAAAATACAGTGAGCTCTCCTATTTGAAAGAGCGTGCCATTCTAGTTCCAACTCGTGATGTTGTTCAAGAAGTAAATGATTACATGTTGTCTCTCACTATTTCTGAATAGAAAGACTACTTCAGCTCTGATTCAATCTGCAATGCGAGCTTTGATACAGATAGGGTAGAAAACATATATATCTCTGAGATGTTAAATGGCATAAAAGTCTCCGAATTGGCTGCCCATAAAATTTCTTTAAAGATTGGTGTCCCCATTATGTTATTAAGAAATGTTGATCAATATGTTGGATTATGTAATGGTACTCGTATGATTGTTACACACTTAGGGGACCATGTCATTGGAGCAAATATTTTGACTGGCTGTCATTCAGGAAATTCGGCATTCATTCCAAGACTAACTATGACACACTCTGATCTCAGATGGCCTTTCAAATTACAAAGAAGGCAATATCCTTTGATAGTTTCTTATGTAATGACTATTAATAAAAGTCAAGGAAAATCATTGTCTTATGTTGGTTTATTTCTCCTCAAACCTGTGTTTTCTCATGGTTAGTTATATGTTGCGGTTTCTAGGGTCACATCAGTTACTGGTTTGAAAATTGTTGTTGATGATAACCGTAACACATCATCTCATTACACACATAATATTGTGTACAAAGAAATATTTTAAAACCTCTCTTAGGTAGTATTTTCAACTAGCACATCAGTTTTTTTACTACTATTTGGGACTGCAATATGTAATTCCTAAAGTCTATAACTGCTTAGTATACTATCTTTTTCAGCACTAATCATATTTGTACACAGTCAAAACAAGATGTCCAGATCAATTACCCTGTTGAATGTGATTACACCTGAGGATGATGAAACACTGCAGATTGAGGTTTTTGTTTTAAACATGTGGTGCAATTCGTCGCCAAAATACAACAATGTTTTTGTGGTTATCGATCTAATACTATCTGATAAAGAGGTCAGTTTACATTTCATGACTGTTGTTTGTTTATTTCACCCTATAATCCTATTTTGATGTATAAATTTTTCAATACTTCTAAAATATCTTTCTGTCCTTGCACATTTATATTTTTAATGTATTCTCTTATGTTTTAACATGCTATGTCTAGGGAATAAAAATTCAGTGTACAATCAGTAGCCTCCAGCTTATCTCTAAGTACAGAAATCTATTGCATGAGGGGCGATGCTATATGATAAAAAACTTCCAGATAGCTTCAAACCATGGAAGTTACTTGGGATCTATACATGCCTGTAGACTACTTTTCACGACGACAACATATGTTTTTCCATGTGATGCATAAATTCCTCTTTTCAGTTTTGATTTTACTTCATATGATGATATTATTCAATTAAAATTTCCAAAAGAACATTTGATAGGTACATTCCTAATTCTAGAATGTTAAATACATATAACATTATATAATTTTATACTACCTCTGTATTATTTCCAATTGTTGCCTCTTTTTTCATGTATCTTATAGAAATTATTGGACATCTTCGATACACAAAACCGGTGAAAGATATGGGTCCTTCCAACCGCAGGATGCAAATTACTCTTGAGGATGACAGGTCATTATTTTTTTAAATTTATATTATTTGACTGCTTAAAATTTATATGTACTCATATTGTTACTCAATTTTCATACAGAGGATAGCAACTAACATATAGTTTCTGGGGGACTACATGAATGAATTGACGGATTACTTGGAAAAGAATAAGGAGGGTTCTACCATTATGATATTACAACTCGTCCGGGTGAAGCGGTTGAGCAGTATGGTTTCTGTCTGTATTGTATTATTTTTATATTTCTAAATAAATCCTAAAATATGTTACATGACCACCTGACACTCTAATTATGTGTTTTTTTACTTCAATTTATTTTTAGCATCTGTTATTGTCACAACTTCTGTGAATGCAACAAAAATTATTTACAATCTTCAAATTCCTGAGGTAGAAAATTTTTGAAATAGGTAACATTCTACATACTCGGTGTTCTATATATTTACAACTTTATACAATGTGCATCCCAATTGAAATTCAGAAATATTCTTATTCTTTATTTTAAAGTCTATCATTAAATATTTACTAGGTTTGGGGTGTTAATAACATCACAGTTACCAAGCCCAACATCAACTAATTTCAACCCCACTACAGAGGTCTTGTATTGGAATAACAAGAAAACAATATCATAAGTGAAAAGATCTCACGAGGTAACAATAAGATCATTATAATCAGAAATACAACAAACTGTTTTATTAACTGTTTACATCTTTCCTTTAATAATGAGTTTATTATTATGTACAACCTCTTCTATAGCCTACACGGTGCTTAATATCAGCTACAATAATAAAAATTCAAAGTACTCGCAGCTGGTTTTTTGATTCATGTAACCTCTACATGAAGAAAATACATGTTTTAAACGACAAAATATGGTTCCACAGTTGTAAATTGTCTCCCAACAGCACTAATCCGAGGTTTCAAATCTTATTTTAAAATCCTTTTGTTCAACATTTTTCCGTCTAACTAATAAAGCATAATACTCAATATCGCTGCCTTTGTATCCATAATATAAAATCCAACAGATTCAGAGTGAAACTAATGGTTGTTGATGTGATAGACTCGTGTTCAATTGTTTTATTTGACAAACAAGTCATCCAATTCGTACATAAAACAGTTGCAGAGTTAAGAGCTGCTTTGATACAGGTATAACCAATTTCTTGTATGACCTCAATATCTGTTTCCATTATATATTCTAACAATGATTATCATTTGTAATTTAGGACGATAAAGAATATGGTTTTCCTACAGAATTGGATATTTTCAAATCAAAGAAAGTGTTATTATCAATTGAGGTAACAAATTATAATATTCAAAACCGTCATCGTTCGTTTGAACATAACAGCTTCAAAGTGCTATTTATCAGTGATAATGATTACTAAATCACCAAATTTAATAACATCCTCGAACAGAATCAGGTAATGCAATATAGTTATACATACCTTTCTTAAATAAGTATATGTTACAGAATTTGATGGTCTGTCATTATTTTATTGTATAGGGACATCAAACCAGTGGGTACACACATGTCAGTACTGGAATTGAATATATAAAGGTACTATATGTTTCAGTTTTTTCCCACTACCTAAACATAAATTTGCTTAATGTAATTTCCCTTGCAACATTGCACAATAGGAGCATCATACTGGTAGGTCTTCGCCATCAAGTTCAAGCATTGCGAGTAGATATGATGGTTGTACATCAATTATGTCATCTACTAAGGTATGTTTCAGTTCTCCTTGTTTACTGTTAACTAAATTCCATTTATGTTAATATACATCCATCTTTAATATAGAGTTTTGTTGTTTTTTATTTTTCGGACATACGCTACTTTATATTTGTAACTGCCTACTGTTAACTAAAAGATATTTTCTTCATTGATTTCAACTAAAACAAGTACTTTCAAATTGTTCTAACTATATTCTCTACGTAGAAAAACATGTCACATGAATTTGATATGGAGGATGATGTGCGACATGATGCTGATATATGTCGAGACAGTTTCGGTACAACAAGTCATTGTACTCAAGTAGAGATGCCAATGAAGGGAAATTTGGACAATTCAAATGACCAGTCTAACTGAGTTGTTCTTCCCCAACGTCTTACTAATAAAACTTTTCAGGTATGTTTTTTTATTTCACTCCTTTTTTGTGATATCTTCTTATCATTAAATAAAGTTCAAGAACAAGTGCACATTTAAATAAATAACAAGACTAGCCATTGTTGCCTTCAAAAATATTTGGACTTCCACATGATTAATTTATCTCTTCAGTTGATTGGTTTGTGATTTGACAGTTCATTGTAGTTGACATTGCAGTTCCTTTTAATTTCCATTTACCTTGCATGATTAATACTTACTGCATTTGATAATATTATTTGACCGATTCATGACCATAATATTTAATCTAACACAATAACTATTTCAGTTTGCAGTGAAACAAAATTGCATGCACGAGAAGAGTTATACACACTGCAGTTTACACAGTGATAGCACGCACATACTGCAATTTACACACTGCAGTTTACACAGTTATACTACACACAGATTTTACAAATTTTACACACATAAAAATATTACACACAGAGACTGAAAGGTTACAGAATGAAAATACACACTGACTTTACATACATTAACTTTTATAACTTTTTCTTGTCATAGTATAATTTGTTAGGAAGCCGGTGAGGATTACCTAAAATGTTTAATACTCACCCGCTTCCATGGATCATTGTTCTATCATTAGATGAGGTTCACCTTAGCAGTCTCTCACCCAGATTGCCTCTCGAATACGGTTGCTGTCAATTTAATCTCTGGGAGTCCAGTTGTGCATTGGCAGGTGATTTAAAGACTGCCTCCATCAAAAACCCTAAAATTTCCAACAAAATTGTCATACCTTTGGCTCATACACCCACATGTCACCACCGCATAATCATTTGATCACTTAACACTACCCATCTCTCTCGACTCATCGCCACTAAACAATGACGCATTCGCTTTCTATGCAGACCCATTCTCCATCACATTTATTTCACTCGATACAGGGCAAACTGCTTTTTTTATGTTCTTCCAGTATAAAGTGGACAGTAGGTGCCACCTGCATGCGATTTGGGGGGAAATTTTAGGCTAGGGATCAACTGAATCAAATCAGGGGGAAATGAATTTACCAGGTATTCACTTTGGGGACTAATGACATAATTTTTACATGCAATTTTATAACTATTTTATGTCACTATCAGGAATTATTTCATGATGATTTACCTTTTTCCACCTGAAAGATACATCTTATTTTTTATTGATCCCCTTCAATGGAAAAAAGATATTTATCTTACATTATATTCAATTCATCCAACAAGATTGAATATGTTGAAGTTCTAATTGGATGAATTTGATTGAAATTTGTTTATATGAATAGGTACATCACTTAGCGTTGTTATACTTATTTTTTTCATGTATTCATATAGTTCATTAGGACGTTCTGTTTATTATTTTAAAATGATTTCTGTTATGATAATGAATAGACATCCACTACCCAAGATTGATGACTCCATTGGTCACTATAAGAGAGCAGATATAAATTGTGAAGGATTATAAAAATAGAGAATAAAACCTCTTCTGTCAACTCCACAATATATGCATTCTGGTTGAATTCCTTGAAGACAACTTCTGCTATCTTTCAGTAGCTGCAAACATGAAATTTCTAATAATACACTCAATTTATCACCACCACTGAATATGGATAGAATATATACAACAAAGAAGCTATCAAGATTCATAAAGATTACACATTGAGATTACACAGTGAGCTTACACATTATGTTTACAGACACAATGTACACACTGAATTTTCAGAAACAGATTTCACATTCAGTTTACAGACTCTGATTGCACACACGGATTATTCACATACACTGGAAAAATGGATTTTCACATACATTACATACTATGAGTTTATAGAAAAAGAATTGATATTTTAGATTTCAGTGTACAGTATAATGAAAATTTTGACATGTCATTTACAGAAAAAGAGTTCCATTACACATCAGGTCCTGTAACTTTTTACATATATTAAGACATGTCATTTTGAATTTATATTAACTATTTGAAAACATTTAACTCCATTGCGGTCTAATATTTTCTATAATTTTTCTACTTGTTCAAATTTGTATGTTCTTCAGGATTTTTTATCATCATGCTAGAAGTTAGTCATGGTGGATGATGATAATGGTGGATGTTTTTTTGTTATGTTGTAGGTTCTTGATGGTGGAGGTTTATGTTTTAAGTTTACTAAACTTGTTTTTTTCATACTGGACATTGTTTCATGCTGGATGGTTTTTTTTATTTTATGTTCTCCATTTACCTGCAAGGTTTTCATAAGTTTGTGATTAGTTGGTTTTCTCATGTTGTCATATTTAATTCATTCATTTTCACATATCTTGGTTTTATTATTACAATATGTCTTATGTTTGACTTATCTTTCACTTCATCAGGTCCTATTTCTGAGATGATATGAGGGAAACAAATTCTAGACCCCACTTTCCATAATGTGGAGATACTGATGATACTAACAAGTCCAGCACAAAATTTTCCAACATGGCCTTTCACTCCATCTATTTGACATTAAAACTTTATGTAAATAAATA
Source organism: Viscum album (assembly GCA_963277665.1). Taxonomy (NCBI): domain Eukaryota; kingdom Viridiplantae; phylum Streptophyta; class Magnoliopsida; order Santalales; family Viscaceae; genus Viscum; species Viscum album. The sequence goes on from OY728151.1 coordinate 684,138,540, forward strand.
ATTTTGTATTTGCATCTTATTTTATAACTGTTTGACTCTAATAGTTTGTATATTATAGGAATGCATTTTAGAAAATCCTACATTTACACTGAGAAATACAGTTCAATGAACGTTACAATTGTATGCATATTTTTTCAGTTCCAAGAATACATTTTAGGTAATGCATTTGCATATATGAGAGACTTACTCTTTGAAATTAATTACATTATACATAATACTTAATTATTCATATTAGTTAGCATAAGCATAAGGCTTCACTCTTCATATTAATAACTTTATGAATAAGACTTCACTTTAGAGTTTGAAATACGTACTTGTTTCAATATTCTTTAATTTAAATATTTTTATAGTATAAAACAATATTTTTTATTATCAAATATAATGCTAAGTTGCTTTATACAGAATGTCATGTTTATTCATATTAAATGATAAAAAGTTGTATGTATACAATCACTTTGTCTCATTAATTTATGGTGACATGTATATATACATGATGTATTTCATAGTCATGTATGTTTATATAATATTTTAAATTACATTCAAATTTCATACTATACATCTAGAAATATTTCCATTTATTTCTTAATATTATGTATTAACATTTCATACAATACATCAATTTGACTTTATCTATTTTTTTATTCAATTTCAAGTTGTCCTGTATTATGTAGTGAGTGTCGACTCTCTATCTTCATCTATTAATTTTATTCAATTGAATCTTCTGTTTCATATTTTTCTCGGATACTACTTCCCTTTATTCCTTATTTTTCTATATACATGATGAATAGTTTAAATCATCATTTTTTTTCCTAAACTTCCCACTAAATCAATTTATTATTATTTCATTTTTTTCACATTTTTCCATTTTATTATTACAAACATTGTATTATATTTGATTTATCTATCACTTTTAATTTTTGTTCCTTCATTATAGTTGATATGATTGAAATTAAAAATGATTTAAAATATTCTTCCTCAATATTTAAAAATTCATTTACTTTTACTATATCTTTTTTCTTTGTCAACTATTTGAATGACGTCTTCAGATTCTATACACCCTTATTCTATTATCATAAGATGTGACTTTCTAATTAAAATTTTGTCAACATTATTTATTCTTCTCAAATTTTAGAAATATTATTCTCTTATTAAAAAAAACCCATTAATCGAATCAGCCGTGAAATAGCACGGGTGAGTACTAGTTTAATTAAATTCAGAATTTATTGGAAAAATAACAATTTTAAAACATTTATTTTCTTATTCCAAGATATAGGTATATCGTACTTCCACTTGAATGTTATTTATATACTATAATAGGTAAGTTTACTATTCATTAGGGTATATCTCTATTCATAAGGGTATGTTACTATTCATAAGGGTAGGTTACTATTCACCAAAAATTAAGTTTTCCTTATCAGACTCCAAACATCTTACTGATCACAACCGTGTATGTCAGATTTTCAAAATTCAAATTACAGAAGTGTAAATATAATGTTTAAAGGTCACATAGAACTTAGTAGTTCATTGTGTTATAATTTCACATGATTATATGACATATTTATAATAAATTAATTGCCATTGAAAAACATTGGGTCATTAAAATCCACCTCTAGCTTCTACAGGAAATGATCCACACACATCAGTTTTTACCAATCCTAGAAGCTTTGTGGCCCATTCAACCTATCTACAAATGGTAGTTTGGTCATTTTTTCTTGTAAACAAACATGAAATCTTTCTAGTGGTTTTAGATTATATGAGTCCAAATAACCATCTTGATAATGGTTTGTCAAACACTTCTCGTTTATATAACCAAGATGGTGATGTCAAACAAAGGTGTTATATGAGTCTTGTGAACAAGATTCATTGTCAATTTCCAATACTTTGTTTTAGTAATTTAATAAATAAAGATTTTTATTTAAATGTGGAATACCATAACATATTTTTTCCTTATAAATGATAAAAATTTATTTCCAAACATAAAAATAAACCCATTTGTATCTAGGAATGATGCATAAATTATGTTCTTGGTAATTGTAGGTAAATAATAATAATATTTTAAAACCAAAATTATTCTCATTGGAAATGAAAGGTGGTGGTCACCAATGGATAGGGCAGCCAGCCTCGCTCCATTAGCATCTCTCATATCTATCTCTCCTCTAGAAACCTTTCAAAATCTACTTGGTTCCTATATTTGGATAGAGATTTGAGCCCCACAAGTTGTATCTAACACCTAATAAGTATATATTGAAATATTACACTTGATAACATATGAACCATTAGATTCCCCTAGCTTCTAGGTGTAGTTCCCCTTCCAGTGGCATAGCTTTCCACATGAAAAATATACTACCTCCTTTTCCTTGCCTTCCCTCTCGATCTTGCTCTTCTTGGAAGGACGGTGCTTGGGAAATTTAGACTATTTATATGTCTTAGGAACCTTTTACATATTATTATTTTTCTTATTCACTATAAGTATTGCATGTTTATCTTGCCTCGTGTCCTTATCCACTTGGAAAATCAAATTAAGAAGTTCCAAAAGACTCTTCTAATTATTTATCATGTTGTGATTAATAATAAAACTAGATAAAGTCTTGGGTAGTGAAGAAATTATCAGATCTGTATGAAACTCATCTAAAAAATTATTCCCTAAGATGTATATGCACTCAATGTAGCCAATAAGCTTCACTACATGAGGCCCAGCTGGTGCAGACTCTCTAATATTAGGTGTAAAAAAAGCATTGGATATCTCATAGGTCTATTATCTCTCTTTTTCTTAATAGAGATTTGGAAGGTGACACATCATTCTATATGCATCCATGTCATCATGTTTCTTCAAAAGATCATTACACATGGCTGATGTCATGAAACATTAAACATCTATGGAATTGTTCCAATGTTTATCATATAGTTTTAGCCTCATTTTTAAGTGCTTTAGGATAAGGTTATTCTAGCACATATAATTTTCTTTCATAGTGAAGGATGACACGTAAGATCCTTTTCTATTCATGAATTTTTTTTCTAGTGATAAATTTATCCTTATCAATTATGGGTCGCAATGATATGTTTGATTGTCATGACTCGTCCCCTTGGGCTCGTACCTTGACTACCCCAAACCCGCCTTCCATAGGCCTGGGGCTGGCGACTAGCACCAAAGGCATAATTCCCTAAAATTGGGAAGGCATTGCCTTTATAACCTGAAAATGCACACAACAGAGTACGATCTGGAAGGAAAACACTAGGTAAAGTTGTATATAAAAGAGTGATGAAAGTAGAGGGTCTAGAATACAATCCCAACATGAAAGTACAAGTACAACAGAAAAACAAGTACAACAGAAGAAAGGTAAAATAGTTGTTGGGTCGTCCTCTGGGATTCCTACATGAAGTGTAGGTACAGATAGCCTCCACAGCACTCCACTTATGTCCGTCTCCTCCATGTATTGTCATGTCATGTGTTCCACCTCCAAGTACCATCCAGTCCTGGAACACTCGGCCTCGGTCAACATTGTCTGTCGTCTGCAACTGACACAATGAGGTGTGGGAATAGCCCATGCAGAGGTGAGTATAACGATACTCATTAGGGACCTTGATACCCTCAAGGTCTCACAAAACCAACAAGGATAAACCAAAAAGTATGAAATCAAAAAATAATCCCACTTAGGTATATGCCCATACATCTACATAAGTTATCAAGTAATCCATCTCAGTCATGAGGTAAACACAAAAGTTACTGACTCAGCTCAACCAGGATTTTAATTCACATTATCGAAACCACGGCTGTTGGAGAACTCCTAATCAATCGAGTATAGTGGGCCTGCTGCGACACCAACGCACTTCCCACTAACCTTGGACTGTTGAGGTACTCCTCCTGTCGAGTACCGTGGGTCCGCTGCGTCACCAAGGCACTCCCCACCGTGGGTCTACCGCGTCACCAAGGTGCTCCCCCTCGTAGCCTGCTGAGGTACTCCTCCTGTCGAGTATCATGGGTCTTCTGCGACACCAAGGTGCTCCCCACTAATCATCTGTCGTGACACCATTGTGCTCCCCGCTGGCCTAGTATAATCACTCCATGTCAAAACGGTCAGCATTCGTCAGGTCTCAGCCAGCTACTAGGTCTCTGCACTATGCAAGCTCGTCTCCGGGAGGATCCGCTCAATGAGCTACTGGTCGATACTCCAACTATCATGAAGTCCCAAAAAGAAGTATCCAAAAGTTCTGCCACGTCATAGGGGTCTCAATGCAACAGACGGCGCATCAATCAGACGCTCGGTCTGTGAGTTATTAGCCTTTTACTCCTGGGGGCCCGGTAGAATTTGTGCACGATCCAACCTGACAATATATCTCAACTAAACCCCGAACTCCAGTGGGGTACACTCAAAGGGACTGTATCGGTTCTAGATTACCAGCGCCACTGACGGTTCGTCAAATGGACGTTCGGTGCCAAAGATATGGCCAAAAGAAAGTAAACGGTCGGTTGTGGGCCCGGGTCCGTTCCGACCCGGTCAGACCAACCCGGCCCAACCCAGTCTGGGCCGACCCGGTCTAAATTGACCCAATCAAACCTGTTGGGTCTGGCCCAGCCCATTGAGTGGGCCAGCCTATTAGGTTCGGCCCGGCCCGCTGGGCCCCGCCCGGCCGGTCGCGTGGGTTGTTCGGCCCGGGATCAGGGCCGGTTTTGGCCCGGAGTGCATGGGGTGTGGCTTGGCGTCTCGGCCTGAATGGCTAATACTAGTTCGGCCAGTGCCATGAGGGGCGCAACTCAGGCAGCACGGGGCGTGCGGGGTGAGTGGGGCGCGCGCGCCGACGCGGTTCAACATGGGCGCACGGGAGTCGGTCGGGCAGGCCGGTGGGGCACGGCCAGGCCGACAAGTAGCCGGGTAGGGAGCATCCCGGTCGGTAGGCGGCCGGGCAGGGCGAGGGCAGGCCGGCGGGCAGCCAGGCAGGGTGCCAGGCGGGCGGCCGGGTAGGACGCCAGGGGGGGCGGCGGGCGGCCGGGTAGGGTGCCAGGCGGGCCTGTGGGCGGTCGTGCAGGGCACGGCCAGGCCAGGAAGGGGGCCATGTAGGCCGGAGGTCGGCCGGGCAGGCTGGCAAGTGGGCCGACGGGTGGTCGGGCAGGGCGTGGCCAGGCTGGCTGGCGGCCGTGTGGGGCGCCAGGTGAACCGGCGGGCGGCCGGGCAAGCTAGAAGGCGAGCCAGCGGGCGGCCGGGTAGGGCGCGGCCAGGCTGGTAGTTGGCTCTGCTGACAGGTGGTATGGCCTGCGCGGCTCGGAAGCCGACAGGCGGCATGGTTCGACCGGAGATGGCGGAGCCGGTTTGGTCAGAGCATCTCGAGGGCGGCACGGTTCACGGTGGCTGCAGGTAGCGTGGCCGTTGCATTTGTCTTTCCATCGTCTCATTGCCATACCGAAGATCATCACAAACAAGAACGGCAGAGGGGTCAGGCCATGTTGGTTTAGCCCGCACCCTCCGTGTTTAGGGTGGTAACACTTGGCTAATCAAGGTAGGAGAACGATGAACAAAAAATCACCCGCAAAAATAAATGTAAACTCGTTCTTCGTTTTGAAATAAAATAATAACATGGCACATAAAAGAAAACAACCCCTACCTTGATCGTTGGTCGTCGACGGAGTCACGGGGAAGAAGACGGTGTTGTCGTCATTCGTCGTGTCCACTACACACTTCCAATCATGAGCTCGTACGTCATTTGTGGAAGACTCCCCATGTCGTTAGGTGTCCGGGGAAGATTTTCGAAGAAGATTGTTTTCGGTGTTCTTCGTTGGAAGAACGCGTTCTTCGTTCTTCATTGGAAGATGAGGTTCTTCATTAGAGAACTCCTTTTCTCCCAATCTCTCCTCTCCTCAAAAAAAAGAAAGATGTTCCCAAATAATAGATTATAAAATCTATTATTTCATTGGCAAGATTTCAAAAAGTAAAACTAAACATTTGTTGACACATTAAAATTAATGGGAGGATTTGGCCCCATTAATTGGGTATGTTGGAAACTTTAATGTGGAGGAAGCTCAAGAGTCTCCTCCACATTAAAGAGTGGGTTGAGAGGTTTTCTTCTCCTCTCATTTAATAGGGGCCGGGTGGTCCCCACACCTAATATTCAAATTTTGAGGTTATGTGCTCTCGGGTGGTCCCCACCACATTAACCATGAAGAGGAGGTTAGGTTTTCATGGGCCCCACCACCATAAACTCTCATTGGAGGTTAAGGTGTGGTGGTCCCCACCAATAACTTCCACATGGAGGCTTCAACCAACATTAATAAAAATAAAGCTATAACTTTATCTTATTAAATTCATTCATTTAAAAACCCAAAATATATCTTATATTCTTGACCCACTACCGTTGAGGTGAAAAGTCTCTTTAAGAGAATACCAAGGTTGTGATTTTGATGGTGCCCTTGGACTTCAATTTTGAGAACTGATTCAAAAGATATAAAAACTCGCTCGTACGTTTACTGAACATACTCGAACAAAACTTTAAAAATTGATTTTGGGCACACCAGGCCTCAGAATCATGCGTCGTCGATTTTCGCGTACTCATAAAATTTCCATGTATTTAAGAAAAACATTTCCACAGAAATTCCAGGTCTTTTTGTTCTCCCCACCTCAGTGCTTTACGTCCCCGTAAGTTACAACTCGAACTAAGGGAACAAGTGGGGGTACTGAGCACGCATCTGAGCCTCCCGCTCCCATATGCTCTCCTGGAGGTTCCCGTGCTGCCAGCGAATGCGCACCAGATGTATCAACCGTCCACGTAGGACTTACTCCTGTCGATCCTCAATCTCCACTGTAACCTCCATAAAAGTTGCCCCATCATCGATGTCCAACTCTCCATGGTCGATGATGTGAGAAAGGGTCATGCATGTATCTCCTCAGCTGGGATACATGGAAGACGTCATGCACCCGGTGCAACTGAGGTAGAAGAGCTAAGCGGTATTCCACCTCGCCAACTCTGTTAAGGACCTAGAATGGTCTGATGAATCTTGGAGATAAATTTCTGCCTTGGACAAATCTCTGTAAACCTCGTCAAGGTGAGACTCGTAGAGAGATGTGGTCGCCATCCTCAAACTCTAGAGGTCTCTGTCTCCTGTCAGCATACGACCGTTGCCTGCTCTGTGCAGTCTTCCTCTACTTCTGGATGATCTGCACCTTCTCTGTGGTAGCTCATACCATCTCTGGTCCCACTAGTGCTGACTCCCCTGGTTTAGTCCGGCACAAAGTTGATCAACAAGGTCGTCCGTATAAAGCCTCAAAAGGTGCCATCCCTATGGTGGAGTGATAGTTGTTGTTGTATGAAAACTCCACCCAAGGTAAGTGATCCTCCCAGCTGCGACCGAGGTCGAGGACATAAGCTCGCAGAATGTCCTTGAGTGTCTGAATGGTCCACTCAGTCTGACCATCCATCTAAGGATGGAAGGCAGTGCACAAATGAAGCTGCATCCCAAAAGCCTCCTGCAATCCCTTCTATTACCGAGAAGTAAACCGTGTGTCACGATCGTAGACTATAGATGAAGGTACTCCATGTAGCCGCACATTCTCTTGCACATAGAGGCATCCCAAGCTCTCTACTGAACCATGCTCTCTAATCGGTATTAAGTGGGCTGACTTGGTGATTCAATCAACGATCACCCAAATCGAGTCGTGACCCTTGGATGTACATGGGAGTCCTATTATAAAGTCCATGGATATCCCATCCCACTTCCACCCTGGGACCTCTAAAGACTGAACCAAGCCTGCTGGTGCCTAGTGCTCTGCCTTCACTTGGTAACAAGTGAGGCATCAAGAGACAAACTCCGCTACTTCCTTCTTCATACCTGGCCACCAGTGTTGTCATCGAAGGTCCTGGTATATATTCACCACTCTTGGATGTACCGCTAAAGAGAATGTGTGGAACTCCCTCAACACTTCCTCCTAAAGTGACATCGGTTCCATAGTATGTCCTCTGAATACGATGACGTGCTCCCGACCTTCATAAAATCCATCAGGTGCCTGCTCTGTGGATATCTGAGCACGACGTATCTTGTAGTCAGTGTCCCCATGTTGTGCCACCCTGAATCACTGAAGAAGTGGGGGAGTTACTGTAATGGACTGAAGGAAAGATTCTATATCTCTATCCACAAAGGATATCTGTAAAGTATCTAGCTGCTCCGTCGCCTCGCCTAGCAGCTGTATACTAGATCTTCTACTGAGTGCATCTACTACAACGTTCCCCTTCCCAGGAGTATAGACTATCTCGAAGTGATAGTCCTGGAGGAACTCAATCCAATGCCACTATCTTAGGTTCAGGTCCTTCTGAGAGAAGATATACCTGAGACTCTTGTGATCATAGTACATGGTAAAATGTTCGTCCATCAGATAGTGTCACCACATCTTCAAGGTGAAGACCACTACTGCTAACTCCAAGTCATGGGTAGTGTAGTTCTTCTCGTACTGTCTCAGCTACTGAGAACCATACGTAATCACGGCTCACTCCTACATCAGGACACACTCGAGTCTGGTCCCTGATGCATCACAGTAGACAACATACCTTACGCCTTCCTCTGGAAGCCTCAAGATGGGGGTACTAGTCAGCCTCTACCTCAGCTCCTAAAATTTCTACTAGCATCTCTCCGATCACATGAAGGGTTTCCCCTTCTTCGTCAAGTCTGATAGTGGTGCTGCAACTCTGGAGAAATATGGCACGAACCTTCGGTAGTACCCAGCCAATCCAACGAAACTTCGTACCTCTGTCACACTGTTGGGTGGATCCCAAGAAAGTACCACCTCAATCTACGCTGGATCTACTGCAACTCCAGCCTCCGAGATGACATGTCCCAAAAACTGAACCTCTCAGATCCAAAATTGGCACTTCGAGAGATTACCATAAAGAAGGTGCTCTCGGAGTGTGTCATGTACTACCTGCAAATGGTAGGCATGCTCCTCCTCATTAGTCGAGTAGATCATAATGTCATCGATGAAGACTATGACAAATCGATCGAGGTAAGGCTATAAAATCTTGTTCATGGGTCCCATGAACATGGCTGGAGTGTTGGTTATGCCTAAAGAAATAACCAAGAAATCATAGTGGTCGTACATACATATAAAGGTTGTCTTTTGCACATCCTCATCTTGAACTCTGAGGTGGTGATAGCCTGATCTGAGGTCTATCTTCGAGAACCACTGTTCTCCCTTCAGCTGATCAAAGAGGTCGTCAATCCTCAGGAGTGGGTACTTTTTCTCCACGTTCACTTGATTTAGGTGACAGTAGTCAACCCAAAGCCTCAAGCTCCCATCCGCCTTCTTGGTGAACAGAATCGGGGCTACCCAGGGAGAAACACTAGGCTGGATGAATCCCTTCCCCTGTAAGTCCACTAGCTATAACCACAGCTCGTGATGCTCTGTAGGAGCCATCTGATACACTGGTGTAGATATCAGTTCCATCTCGGGGTACAGGTCAATGTAGAAGTCCACCTCTCTATGAGGAGGTAGTCCTAGAACATTATCAGGTAAAACATCCGTGTACTGGTCCACCACTACAGGATAAGTCGGACTCTCCACATCAACTAATCTGAGGGTAAGGCAGGCCAACTGATGAGTGATCGGCTGCACCCTCCTCTGAGTAAGTCTATCTTATGCTGCAAAGGCTCCCTTCTCACCGGTGAAGGTGAACCTAGTCTCATCCATGTGGACACACCTCACTTTGCGCCTAATACAGTCGATCTGAGCATGGATTGTAGATAACTAGTCTATACCCCAGATGACATTGTAAGGCCTCGAATATGCTATGAGAAGATCCCAGCCAAAGCTCTTGCCTCCTAGAGTAATCTCACACTACCGGAACCAGTGCGTAATCATCGAGTCTTATCCTGCATGAGTCTCTAGCTATAAGGATCGAGCCAATGGCTCCGTCGGAATCTCAGCTGCTTGGAGCTGAGCTCTTGCATGTCCACCTGCTCCCTGCGGTCAGGGTGGACCTCCTGGTGGTGGTGGCAGTAACACCTCGAAATGTTGCCCACCACCAGCTACTCGACCAGCTCCTCTACCACGTCCTCCTGTGCCCTACGGACTGCCTCGATTGAATCTTTATCTCTACCTGGGTGGTCTATAGACCGTCTACTGATCATCCAAATGGTGGGTTGGACAGTCACAAGCCATGTGACCCTACCCGCCGCATTTGAAACATTGCCCACTCATGGAATGTGTGGCTCTATATCTTGTGCCCCACACAACAGATCCTGAGTCATGCAGTCGTCCACCTGTGGGTCTGGTCCTCTTGGACCTCTACGACATCTGTCTACTGCCAGCTGCAGAAGACTCTGCTGCATGTCGACTAGTGGTGGGTCTCGCTGCTGGAGGCTGCTCAGCAAGGAAACTTTCCACTAAGAGGGATCGCTTCAACACCTCTACCTGCATCGGTATGCTGAGGGAGATCATTGAATCTATGATCTCTCTCCCGATCCCCTGCTCGAAGTTCTGGGCCCTGAAGAATGGGTCTCGTGCCATATCAGTGGAGTAGCATGATAGGTCTATGAACCTCGATGAGTACTGATCTATAGTCATGAAGACCTACTGTAGATGAAGTAACTCGTGAATATGCACAACACATAAGGTGGTTGGGACAAACTTTTCCTAAAATAGGCTCTTGAAGTCTGCCTAGAGAAGCGTCATCTCGTCGTGCACCTAGAGCATCAGGCTCCACCATCTGTATGCTGCTTCCTATAGAAGGATGGTAGTAAGAATATCCATGAAGTCAAATGGCCTCCCTACCAGTCAAAAAACTCTCATCATAGCCTCCACCAAATCCTCAGTCACCTATGGGTCCGTCTCTCCCCTAAACCTGTGTGGCCTCTGGTGCTAGAACTTATGCATTGCGCTCAAGCGGTGTGCATTGTCTACTGCTGGGGATGGTGGCATCGGTGGCCCAACGAAAAGTACTACCACTGGTGGCTCTGCTGGAAAAGGGCCCTACACCGAGGCCTCATCGCTCGATGGGCTATCTGTGCGTACTACTCTCAGGACTCTCACTGGTCGTCCACGGGGAGGCATCCAGAAAGAAACAGATGTGACACAGTCAAAAGATTATACCTGGTGAGCTGACCTGGTTGAGATGACTTAGAGAAAACTTTTGAAAACACACACGAAATCAGTGTTTTCATGCACTGAGTCAGAAATCAGTAGTCAGGGTCCTGGGGTACAGATACGTTGTCCGCCGCACCAACACTAGACTCCCTCAACTGAAAACCACACATAGTACCCTTAAAACTATTGTTTCATAGAAAAGATCAAAGTCCTAAGTTATACGGTAGAACCGACTCCTCTGATACCAATTTTTCACGACCCGTCCCCTGGGGCCAGTTCCATGACTACCCCAAGCCCGCCTTCTATAGGCTTGGGGCTAGCGACTAGCACCAAAGGAGTAATTCCCTAAAACTGAGAATACATTGCCTTTATAACTTGAAAACACACACAACAGAGTATGAGTTGGAAGCAAAACACTAAGTAAAACTGTATACAAAAGAGTGTTGAAAGTAGAGGGGCCAGAATACAAGCCCAACATGAAAGTACAAGTACAACTGAAAAACAAGTACAACAGAAGAAAGGTAAAACAGTTGTTGGGTCATCCTCTGGGATTCCTACCTGAAGGGTAGGTACATATAGCCTCCACAGCACTCCACGTCTGTCTGTCTCTTCCATATATCGTCACACCATCTGGTCTGCCTCCGGGTACCGTCCAGTCCTGGAACACTTGGCCTCGGTCAGCGTTTTCCGTCATCTACAACCAACAAAATGAGGTGCGGGCATAACCTGTGCAAGGGTGAGTATAACGATACTCAGTAGGGACCTCGAGACCCTCAAGGTCTCACAAAACCAACAAGGATAAACCAAAAAGTATGAAATCAACAGATAACCCCACTTAGGTATATGCCCATACATATACCTAAGTTATCAAGTAATCCATCTCAATCGTGAGGTAAACACAAAAGTTATTAACTCAGCTCAACCAGGATTTTTATTCACATTATTGAAACCACAGCTGCTGGAAAAATCCTACTCAACCAAGTATAGTGGGACTGCCGTGACACCAAGGCGCTTCCCACTAACCTTGTACTGCTAAGATACTCCTCCTGTCGAGTATTGTGGGTCTACTGCGTCACCAAGGCGCTCCCCACCATGGGTCTGCCACATCACCAAGGCGCTCCCCCTCATAGCCTGCTGAGGTACTCCTCCTGTCGAGTACTGGGGGTTTGTCACGACATCAAGGCGCTCCCCACTGCGGGTCTTCCGTGACACCATGGCACTCCCCACTAGGCCAGTAGAGTCACTCTAAGTCAAAACGGTCAACAGTCGTCAGGTCTCAGCCAGCTACTAAGTCTCTGCACTACGCATGCTCATCTTCGAGAGGATCTACTCCACGAGCTACTGGTTGATACTATAACTATCATGAAGTCCCATTAAGAAGTATCCAAAAGGTCCTCCATGTCATAGGGATCTCAACGCAATAGATGGCACGTCAATCAGACGCTCAGTCTGTGAGTTATTATCCTTTTAGTCCTGGGGGCCTGGTTGGATTCGTGCACGATCCAACCTGACTGTATCTCAACTAAACCTCAAACTCCAGTGGGGTATACTCAAAGGGACCATCTCGCTTCAAGATTACTAGCGCCACTGATGGTTCTTCAAATGGACGTCTGGTGCCAAAGATATGGCCAAAAGAAAGTAAAGGGTTGGTAGTGGGCCCGAGTTCGGTCCGACCTGGTCGGACCGACCCGGCCCGACCTAGTCTGATCCGAACCAGTTTGGGTCAACCCGGTCAGACCTATTGGGTCCAGCCCGACCCATTTGGTGGGCTATCCTATTAGGTTCGGCCCGGACCGCTGGGCCTCGCCCAGCAGGCTGCGTGGGCAGTTCGGCCCGGGCTTGAGGCTGGTTCGGCCCAGAGCGTGTGGGGTGTGGCTCGGCATCTCGCCCCGGATGGCCAAGACCAGTTCGACCAGAGTCGCATGGGGCTCGGCTAGGGTGGCACGGGGTGTTTGGGGCACGCGGGCCGGCACGATTCGGTCGGGTGCACAGGAAGCAGTCGAGCAGGCCGGCGGGTAGGCCGGCAGGGCATGACCAGGCCGGCAGGCGACCATACAGGGCACGGCCAGGCCGATAGGTGGCCGGTCAGGGCGCGTCCAGGCCCGCAGGCGATCAGGAAGGGTGCCATGTGGACCGGCGAGCAGCTGGACAGGCCGGCAGGCGATCCGACGGGTGGATGGGAAGGGTGTGGCCAGGCCGGAAGGCGGCCGGGCAGGCCGACAGGTGGGCTAGCGGGAGGCCGGGCAGGCTGGCAGGCGTGCTGGTTGGTGGCTGAGAAGGGCGCGGCCGGGCCGGCAGGCGGCCGGGCAGGGCGTCAGGTGGGCCGACGGTCAGCCGGGCAGGCCGGCAAGTGAGCCGACGGGTGGCCGGGTAGGGTGCGGCCAGTCCCGTAGTTGGATCGGCCGATGGGCGGTGTGGTCGGCGCAGCTCGGAAGCTGATGGGTGGCGCGATTCATCCCGAGGTGGCGGAGCCGGTTCGGTCGAAGCGTCGTGAGGGTGGTGCGGTTTGCGAAGGCCACGAGTAGAGTGGTTGTTGCCTTCTTCATTCTGTCGCCTCATCGCCATGTCGAAGATCATCACAAACAATAACGGCAGAGGGGTCAGGCTATGTTGGTTTGGCCCACACCCTTCGCATTTAGGGTGGTAACACTTGGCTCATCAAGGTAGGAGAACGATGAACAACAACTCACCTGCAAAAAAAACGTAACCTCATTCTTCGTTTTGAAAGAAAAGAAGAACATGGAACATAAAAGAAAACAACCCCTACCTTGATCGTTGGTCATCGACGGAGTTGTGGGGAAGTAGATGGTGTTGTCATCGTTCATCGCATCCATTGCACACTTCCAATCTCGAGCTCAGACATCAGTTGTGGAAGACGCTCCACGTCGGTAGGAGTTCGGTGAAGAAGTTCTAAGAAGATCATTATTGGCATTCTTCATTGGAAGAACGCGTTCTTCATTCTTCGTTGGAAGATGAGTTTCTTCGTTGGAGAACTCCTTTTCTCCCAAGTTGTCCTCTCCCAAAAAAAAATAAAGATGTTCCCAAATAATAGATTATAAAATCTATAATTTCATTGGAAAGATTTCAAAACACTACTACAAAATCAGGCTATAGCCATGGTTTTAAACCGTGGCTATAGGCCCAAAACCGTGGCTATAGGTTATAGCCACGGTTCCCACAACCGTGGCTGGTATTGGCGTTGCTATAGGGTAAAACCTATAGCCATGGTTCCCAACCATGGATATATCCCTTTATCCACAGTTTCCAACCGTGGCTATATCCCTTTAGCCACGGTTTGAACTGTGGCTATAGCCCTATAGCCACGGTTCCAACTGTGGCAACAACCCTAAAGCCACGGTTTTCAACCCGTGGCATAGGCTGAAAGCACTCATCTCCTATAGCCATAGTTGCAACTGTGGCTATATGTCGAGAGCCATGGTTAGGAACCATGGATGTAGACCTATAGCTACGGTTTAGAACCATGGCTATAGGCTTACACATTCCCTAAAAAACCAGCACTGTTCAGCCGATGCTGGCCCCTTTCATCCTCCCCACAACCCCCTGCAACCCCCCCCCACCACCCCCCACCCCCCCCCCCCCACTCTCCCCCTTTCACCCCACATGCACCTTAAAGCCCCCCCCCCCCCCGATGCACCCCTCCCTCTGCATACCCCCTTCCCACCCTGGACAGACCCCACTCACCCCCCTGGACAGACCCCACTCACCCCCCTGGACAACCCCCCCCCCCCCAAGACAACCCCACCCGGACATCAGCCCCCCTGCTAGACACCCCTTGCACCCCCCTGCTGGACACCCCCCCATGACAGACCCCCCCCCCCCCCCTGCAAACCCCTCCCTCCTGGACACTGGACACCCCCACCCTATATAAACCCCTCGTCCCCTGGACAGTCCCCTCCCCCTGGACAGCCCCCCTCCTGGACAGACCAGGACACCCCCCCCCCCAGACAGACCCTGGACACCCCCCCTAGACAGGCCCTGGACACCCTCCGGATAGACCCTAGACACCCCCACCCCACCCAGACCCTGAACACCCCCCCCACCCAGACCCTGGACACCCCCCCAGACCCTGGACAGATCCCCCTAAACAGCTCAGACCTCCACTCCCCTGGAAAGCCACCCCCCACCCTCCTAGACAGACCCTGGAACCCCCCCCCCCCCAGAACCTGGACACCCCCCCTCCAGAACCTGTACACCCCCCCCCCCACTGCTGGACCCCCCTGGACAGCAGCCCCCCCCCCCCCCAGACCCCCCTGGACAGCATCCCCCCCCCCGGACATAACCCCCCCTACTGGACCCCATTGGATACCAGCCACCTCTACACCCCACTGGACAGCAGCCACCCCTGGACCCCCCTGGATACCCCCCCCCCACCTCGGATAGAACCCCCCCCCCTACTGGACCCCCCTAAATAGCTTCCCCCCCCCCCCCTGCTAGACCCCCCTGAACAGCTGCCCCCCCCCCCCCTACTGGACCCCCCTGAACAGCTGCCCCCCCTGCTAGACCCCCCTGGACAGTAGCCCCCCCTACTTTGGATGCTTATTAAGGTTGAGGCTGGGAGATGTTGGGTTTATCTAATAGATACTTACAGATATTCTCATAGTGGGCTTATAGGTTTCTTGTGGAGGATTTAGTATGTGAGGTTGTGAGTTTCGTGTTGCTATTTGGAATTATAGGACCTTTGAAGATGGGTTTCAGCTGGGGGTGTTGCTATTTGGATTTTTCTACATCGTGTAGTACAGGATACACTTACATGGTGCATGGTGCTGGTTGGTTTTTTCCTGAAAAGGTTGAAATTCTTGTCAATATCAATAATGGATGGGGTCCAGGCACTGCCCATGCAGCTGCATCTGACCAGCTGGAGTTTTTGTACAGGTTCCTCCTTCCAAAGTTTCTAGGAAGAAAAAGGAGACAAACACTGACCCCTCCCATATGAAAGGCAAGAACATGTTCAATCCCTTGAGTGGGAAGTTCTGGTCTGATGAAATGGAGGAGGCTGATATTGAAAGGATGATTGGCCCTGAGGTTGCTTCTGGTGTAGATGATGCTGCCCCAAAAGGGTAGGCTGATGTGAGTGATGTTGGCAGATATAAAGAGAGCAATGAGGCTGAAAAACCTTAAAAGGACTCCAAATATTCCTCTTAAGGAGGGAACAAAGGTAAAGGTAAGAAAGGTAAAGTGAAAAGTGCTACTGAGAAAATAGAGGGCCCCCAGAAAAGGGGCATGTCCCAGCTTTAATGAGGATATTATATTGGAATTGGCAAGGGCTAGGAAATCCCCATACGGTCTAGGCCCTTCGACATTATATCATGACCTATAAATCTATGCTTGTTAGTATTGTAGAGACAAATCTTATCTTTGACAACTAGGAAGGCTTAAAAAGAAGTTTTCTTGGCTTTAATCTGATATCCAGCAATCAGAATAGCATGAGCATTGATCACTTGTGGGTCCTGAGACATGATAGCATTCAAATTAACTCATTTGTTAGCGGACCCTAGAGTATTATGATAAGTTGTAACAATGATAGACAGAATATCTCTGTCTCTTTTTTTTATGCCTCCACTTCTTATTTGAGGATGAGGGAGCTATGGGTGGATCTTAAAGCTACATCACTAAGTATGGATCAGAGGTGGATGCTTGTTGGTGACTTCAAAACTGTCTTAACACCTGAGGAAAAAACTGGGACTTATTTTAATGGGATAGGAGCTTATGAATTCTCTAAGTGCATTGATTCCTATAATTTAATATAGATCCCTCTTGTTGTTACTGACTTTACATGGTGTAGATACACATGGGAAGGAAAGCAGGCCAGCAAACTTGATAAATACCTTGGGAAAATTGATGACCAGAATGATAGCCATGGGGTCTCTGGATTTACTCTTCCCAAGTATCACTCTGATCGTAATCCAATTATTGTGGATGCCAATTTTCAGAGGATGAGGTCAGTCCCCACACCCTTTCGGTTTAATAATTCTTGGCTTGTGATCCTAGGATGTAGGAAAATTGTCTTTGAGGCATGGAGGCTTGAGCCCAATGGGAGCCCGCTTTATAGAATTGTTGTCAAACTGAAGCATCTTAAAGGGTTGTTAAAGGAATGGAGCATGAAATAATTCTCTAAAATTTATGAGGACATTAAAAATGATGAGGAGGATCTTGAAAGGATTCAAATTGATCATGAGCATCATCCCATCTTATCCAGGGAAGAAATCATGGTGCAGAATAAGCTTGATGAGCTTCTTATAATGAAGGATAGGCTGGTTAGCAATCAGTTGAATGTGAAATGACTTAAATATGGTGACAGGAATTCTATGCTCTTCAATAGATTGCATAAGGAGAGAAGAGCATGTGCAGGAAACCACATGATCAGAATTGATAACCACATTTATTCTGATGAAAATGAGATTGCATCAGCTGTTGTTGACTATTTCAAAGGAATATACTCTGACCATGGGCATCCCTTCTCCTATAACCTAGTGGACAACATCAACCCCTGTATTGATGAGCATATGAATCAGTTTCTCACACTACCCCCTTCCAAGGGGGAAATCAGGTCTGCTTTCCTCTCTCTTAATCTTGAGAGTGCCCCGGGCCCGGATGACTTCACTAATAAATTTTTTATATTCTTCTGGGATATTATGCAGGATGATATTGACCATGCTATAAGATATTTCTTCTTTCGTTCATATATTCCCCATGGGATGAATTCATGCTTCATTTCCCTCATTCCAAATAAGGAGAATGCTCTTGACATTAAAAACTTCAGACCTGTTTCCCTTGGGAATACAACACCTAAACTCATCAGCAAGATCATCATGTGAAGGATGGGTGGACTTGTTGGTGGCATGATCACTACGAATCAATTTGGTTTTGTCCCTAGAAGGAACATACAGCAATGCCTTTTCATGGCCTCTGAGAGTGTTAACCTCATGCGAAAGAAGTCAAAGGAAGGAAACTTTACTCTTAATATTGACATCTCTAAGGCTTTGATACCCATAAATGGATTTTTCTCATTGAGATACTTCACAGGCATGGATTCTCGAATAGATTTCTGAACCTGGTTAACACTATTCTTGGATCCTTACGGATGTCAATTCTTGTGAACGGTGCACCGAGAGGGTTCTTCTCTTTCTCATGGGGTGTATGAAAAGGTGACTCCTTATTGGGTATATTGTTTGCAATTGCAGAGGATTACATAAGCTGATGCATCAATGAGATTGCTCATCTAGGTATTTATAAGAGGATTAGAGGTGGTTTTAATGACCATTCCCACCCCATCTTCTCTATGTTGATGACATTGTATTTCTGGGTCAGGCTTCAAAGAGAACCATATCCTATATAAAGTCTCTTTTCACTCACTATGAGGATGTGGCTGGACAGGCCATAAGCTGGGACAAATCTTCAATTGTTTTTGGCAATGGAATTCTTGTTGGAAAAAATAACATGATCACTTGATATCTTCGGGTGAAGAGGGTATCCTTTCCGTTTCAATATCATGGGGGGGGTCTTCTGGGAAAGGGTGAAACGACGATATCTAGAAGGCATTTATGCTTGAATTACTCATCAGCTTGCAAGTTGGAAAGGGAAATCTATGTCCATGGCTAGAAGGGTTTGCCTCGTGAACTAAGTTACTACATCCAAATTTGTTTACTCAATCTCTCTTTACAAATGTTCATGAGGGATTATTAAGGAACATCAAAGCCTGGTGAGAAACTTTATATGGATAGGATCAATATTTTAAAGGAAGTTGGTCATAGTGAAGTGGAAAGAATGCATAAAACCTATGGAAATGGGACGATTAGGGATCAAGGATCTTCATACCATTAATGATGGTTTGATTGGAAAATTAACTTGGAGGATGATCTCAAATGATTTTGATGATGAGTTTCTGTCGAGAAGGTTCACAAAACGGCTATATAATGGATATAAATACTACCTTGAATCCTCGGTATGGGCTTCCCTTAAGCAGGCCTATGTAATGATAATGCAGGATACTAAATGGATGGTCGGTAGATACTCCACTCATAGTTGTTGGAATGCCTTCTGGCAGGATCAGCCCTTGCATTCTATGAATGTCCCATCTGAAGTTGCTTCATTGTCCATCTTGGGTTTTCTCTCATATCAGATTTCACATGATTTGAATATTTCTGACTATGTGTTGTCTCAAGTTAATAATTATGAATTTATGGATTGTGAAAAACTGATCTGGCTTCATAGTAGGATTGGGATTTTTGACCCCAAAGAGTTTTACATGATTGCATGTGGTGGTACTGACCACGCCCCAACCTAGCTTGTGAAGTTTAGGGCTCCATTCATTCGGCCATCCCGGTTTCTCCTTCTTTGAAGAATCTAGAAAAATAGACTTCCTACCTCTGAAAATTTGAAGTGAGTTGGATTTCAGATGGCCTCCAGGTGTGCCTTATATAGGGATGCAGAAGACACCACACAGCATGTTTTTATGGAGTGAGGCCAGGCTCGATAACTCTGGAGTTATCTAGGAATGTTGTTTGGGCTTGCGGTGGACTCTGGCATTCTGCTTATGGATCTGATGCCCGGTCTGCTGCATATGCGCTACAGTGAGTAGTTGGGAAACCTCCTCATTGCTTCTATTGTGGTGGTCATTGTGTCCTTCTGGGATTCGAGGATCATGGATCTATTTGATGGCGCACATGATGTTGTCCGGAAGGGAATGATCTCCATCCACAGGGAGGTGTACGTTGTGTCAGTGGTCCAGGATGGTGAGACGTCTAACACCATTTCTGACCTGCAAACTCTTAGGTTTCTTGGAGTTTTGGGCTGACCACGTAGACCTTGGATGCTTAAGTATATCATATGGATACCACCGATTACACTGTTCCTCAATGTGAATGTTGATGGAGTTACGTCAGGTGTGCTGGGTCCAGCTGGATGCGGAGGAGTTTTCCGCACTTTTCATGGGTTCGTTAAGGGATTATTTTATCACTACCTTTGTCTTGGCACTACTTTTGAAGCTGAGCTATGGGCTATGATTCATGCTAAGGTATGTTGTCCAATTTAACTAGAAATGGATTTGGATTGGATCTGACTCAAGGATTGTAGTACATGCACTAAGTATTAGAATGTGTAATGTGCCTTGGCGTGTGTTGCCTTAGTGGGTTGAATGCCTCAGCCAAACCAATCAAATACATATGGTTGTTTCTCATGTGTATCGGGAGGCCAATCAGGTTGCTAATACACTGGAAAAAAAGGCCATACTTGATCTTGATATGATGTAGTCTTTCATGGCCCCTGATTATTGTGCTCCAATGGTGGATGCGGATAGATGTGGTGTGTTGCACACTCGCTTATGTAATAACCCCTTGTATTCTTGACTCCTTCTTTTTATTTTATATATTAATTTTGAGGACTGGCTCATGTCGGATCCTAATATTCTTGCATTATAAATTACCCAGGTTATAAAACTAGCTATTATAGTTAAAAATCAAAATGGTAATAATAAATATACATAGAATATAATGAATAAAATTTTTATAACATGTTTTTTATTATGTATTTGAGGTTTTCATAGACTATATAACCCTCAAAAACATAAATTATCATATTTTGTTTCACTTGAGGAAACATTTACCTCCAAATAGTAAATACTTTGGAGTATTTATAATAATTTCACCCCTCCTAAACTATAAATGGGCACTCAATCACCCCACTAATTTACACCTTTAAAACCATTTGGATTAAAGAATTTCTACCCAAATAACCTACCAACATCCCTAACAAAATCCTAGAATCCGTATATTGGATACAAATCCAACCCTGTGTGGATTTAGTGAAATCCTAAGGAAGATTCATCAAGAAGAGTTCATGTTCATCAACAATAATTTTCATCTTATTTCTTCCTCCACTACCAGAACGGACTCCCCATGGTCGCACCACAAGGCCGATGGCCGCTGCCCCTGTATCCGCACAGCAGATCCATTTTCTAAAAAACAATATCCCCCCTTTATTATTCCCCCTCCCAAACAACATCTCACAGAATCGTAGAGACATGTAAGCTAGGTTAGCTATGAATTTATAAATGTAAGAAAGGTTCTAGAGCCCCCTCAATTCTTTAAGAACCTGAGGGAGTGAAATTGATAAAACTGAACTTGTTTTTTTAGATTCAAACTCAATTTCATGGTATCACACCACAAATCTATCGAATTTCCCTAGCGTTACCCTGAAAACACATTTTACCAGATTCATGTTTAGGTTTTGCTACTGCAACTTGTTAAATATTGTTTAAAGATCTTTGAAATAATCACATCTCTATTGAGATTTGATAACAATGTCATTAACTAAATCATTCATCTATTCTTTCTAAGAAGTTATTAATGATATAATGTGTGTAGTGTTGGTATGTAGTGTCATCATTATTTAATCCAAAGGGCATGACCTAAATGGTGTGGGCTGGAATGCAGGTGGCTGGGGGCTGGTGCGGGCTCGAATGCAGTTGGAAGGGGGCTGGAATGTTGGTCGAAGGGGGCTGGTTACAGGTGATGGGGGGATGGTGCGGGCTGATTCGAAGGTGGTAGGGGGGATTTTGCGGGCTAGAATGCTGGTGGAAGCAAGCTGAAATGAAGGTGGAAGGGGGCTATTATGGGCTGGATGTGGATGGAGCAAGGCTAAATCACGGCATTACCGCGGCATGACTACAGCGTGACCACAGCGTGACCGCGGCGTGACTGCGGCGTGTTGGCCCGGTCCAGCGACATCCGCGGGGCAGAATCTTTCGGCCAAGAGTGAAGATAGCGGGAGAAGGTGAGGCAACATTTCGGTCATCGCCCCACCGACAAAAATTGTGATTAGCCAGTCTCAACATTGATCACAAGACCCATGGATACTATCACTGTGAACCGCCGCGGGGTGTCGTCCTGGAGCAGGGCCAAATCATGGAATTACCGTGGCGTGACCGTAGTGTGACCGCGGCGTGACGGCGGTGTGGTTGCGGCGTGACCGCGGCGTGACCGCGGTGTGTTGGCCCGGTCCAGCGACATCTACGAGGCATCATCTTCTGGCCTAGAGCAAAGGGAGCGGGAGGAGGTGGGGCAACATTTCATTCGTCGCCCCGCTGGCAGAAATTGTAATTAGTCAGTCTCAACATTGATCACAAGACTCATGAAATATTATCACCGCGAACTACCGTGGGGTGTCATAATGGAGCAGGGCCAAATCACAGCGTGACCGCGTCATGACCACGGCATGACCGCGGCGTGTTGGCCCAGTCCAGCGACATCCGTGGGGCAGCATCTTCCAGCCATGGCCGAAGGGAGTGAGAGGAGGTGGGGCAACATTCTGGTCATCGCCCCACCAGCAGAAATTGTGATTAGTCAGTCTCAACATTGATCACAAGACTCATGTAATACTATCACTGTGAACTGCCACAGGGTGTCATCCTGGAGAAGAGACAAATCGCGGCGTGAGCGCAGCGTGACCGCAGCGTGACCGCGGCGTGACCGCGGCATGACCGCAGCGTGACCGCAGCATGTTGGCTCGGTCCAATGACATATGTGGGGCAATATCTTCCACTTAGTTTTAAATAAGATGATATGGATGGCATGAGAGGATGTTTTCTCAGAATATTTAAAGAAATTAATGCTAATCTGTGATGGCTAGAGGATTTGATGACCCCTGATATACCTAATTAGGTGAGGTTTGGAGATCTAGAAATGTGTAGTAATACCTAGAGGAATACCCCATGGGATTAGGAAAATAACAGGTTACATAACATGTAATCTGACATTACTGGTACTGTGGGACCCCTGGGCTGTGGAACTGGGATTTCAGTTGGATTTAAATATCACATGCCATGTGACATGGTCACACAACATGGGACCCATCTTAAAAGTCTAACGGCACTTAAAGAGTGTCTTGGTTCAAACAACTGTTTTAATAAAAAGAGGGAAACCCCCTACAGGGATATAAAAAGGGTCAAGTAGGATGTGTGCTTTAAGACTAACAATGACATCAAGTATAAGGAAAACATCAATGCAATAATGTTAAGCAAGGTATACCACTATGAGTTTTCACAGACAGCGCACCTCCATTAGAGGGGTTTTATTACAAAACCATGACTTATTTATCAAATGAAACAATTATCTTAACTAACACTTATTCAAGAATTGCAATTTAATATAAACATGAAAAATTAAGAAGGCAACAAAATGAAATTTAAAACATTCTTGAATTAAATAGGCTAGGAGAGGGACCCTACCTCAACCTCAAGGCGTGTTTTCTTTTGACGACAACAACTCGAATCTTCCTCTTTTCCGCTTGAATGCATATGCAACTTAACATATATATAAGGACACCTAGCCCCTATGTACATATTTTCATGGCCAAATATGCACAAGGGGTTCCTTAGATATATGTTTATACTTGCATATACCCCTTTACACTTACACGCGTATGCAATTTTCATATCTATATATAAGCACACTTATCCCCAATATATATATTCATACTGCCAGGAGTGAATATATATAAAGGGGGAACTTATATATGAATATTCCTACCTATGAATACACATGTAAGCCTTCGTCAACGGCGACTCAAATCCACCTCAATGAAATCTAAAATACACAAAAAAAATATAAGGAACCCAAAAATCAAAAAATCCCCAATTAAAATTGGGGCAAAGAATAAAAATGGAATAAACCTTACCCAAATCTTCAACTCATTGTCTTTGATGGTGGTGGATAGAACCGGTCTTATCATAAGAACCCACCTAAAAGAAAATAGTGGGAAAAGAAATGAGATATAACAACTTCTTATATATATGTGATCAGTGTGTCAACTGTACATGATAAATGATACATGAATCCATAACCAACAATGAACAAATAATATTCAAATTGATATATACATCCCAATACTAAATAACATGATCATTAATAAAGCACTTTATTTTTCAAACATCACCTTCAATTTCCTATTCAAAAATCAAAAAACACCCAAATATGAGAATAAAGTAAACCTCCATCATCACTTAAAAGCGAGAAATAGGGATTCTACGTTGTTCTTAACCTAGAAAATCCATTCCTTGAATGTATAAAATACCTAAAACTCTTCATGCCGATATCCTTCTTAATTTTATAGATTGAAACTTCATTTTTTAGCATGTTCTTCTTCTGAAATTAACCTTTATTCTTATTTTATATAGGTTTATCAATTTTATAAAGTAGATAATTTTCCTTCTTTTATTCTTACTCAATCCGCTTGGATTTTTCAAACCAGTTTGCTAATATGATTAGACAATCTTTTGGTTCATGATCTTCCTTCTTCTTGATTGTATATTCCTTATTTATAGAAACTATTTCCGAACATGTGATAATTGGTTCTTTCCTTTTATCTATCAACAATTATTATTGTTATGGAATCTATGTCATAAATTCTTAACAATTTGGACTACTTGGTTTCCCTTCCACACACACTTTCAACAGCCTTTAGAGTACCCTTTTTAGGATCCCTTTCAAACTCCACACTAGAATTGTCAAGCACTGGCCCACTACATTATCAAATATTGATACTTAACCCAACACATTGATCTGAATGACATCTTAGAAATATAGAATCTCTAAATAGCATATTTACCAATATAAACTCCTCATAATTAACTAAACACACTGACTATACCAACCACTATAGGTAAATCATTAATTTTTGTGTGGTCTTGGAACCAAATATGGTTCATCCAACATCCATCTCTAGACACTAAATTCATCCATTTACTGTCTAAGTTCATACATTTCACAACCTTGATAATGATCATCATCCCTTGATATGGATTTCACTCAAAAAGGACAAGTATGAATCTCCCCACTATAGTATTATTGATACCATCATCAATCTTACATACACATGTCTAGTGCCTCATATCAAATTATGATCACTATAGAATATCATAGCCCAATAATCTCAACAAAATTTCTTCATTTAAAACTATCTTCTTTCAAACACACATTATATCCAACAAAAATAATACATTAAAAGATATTAGATAGAGAAATCCAAATTATAGAAAAAAATAATAACTTTAGGAATACCTCATTAAGTATGGTACTAAAAGTCACTTCACCTTGGATGGATTATCCCAATAAAATAATATAGAAACCCGCATATCAACACATACATGAAACCTATTTTTCCCATCCCAATACTAAGGTAATGCACGCACATTCTTGATACATGAGAAATGGACCACAGTTCATTTATTTTTCTAATATTGAGCTGAGATATTACTCATTCAATTTACTCTATCACCCTCATACTGAGGCTCACCAACCAACATTCATTCCTACCTGGTTTCCATCCTTCTTCGTGCACCTTCCTATGCAATGGATGTATCTACATAGATAGCTCAGTCTTTCTTGAATATCTCTTAGTAGGTGTCCAGATAAAAGGAATCTACTCATGCCCATAATGAGTACATAAGACCATTTAAAAACTAGAATTCCTTTATGAATAAATTTCATTTGAATGATGGAATGAAATGAATAAACCTTTCAAATTTAGTGGCATACTCCATTACTGATTCCCATAATGATATACCTCCAT
Organism: Viscum album; assembly: GCA_963277665.1. Classification (NCBI taxonomy): domain Eukaryota; kingdom Viridiplantae; phylum Streptophyta; class Magnoliopsida; order Santalales; family Viscaceae; genus Viscum; species Viscum album. The sequence continues at coordinate 684,164,186 of OY728151.1, forward strand.
GAATCCCCAAAACATGCTCTTATTTTGTAAATCTACCATAGCCTCTCGTAGAATTGGGAATGAAACTTGATCCATAAAACCTCCTCATTCCTTCTTTTATGATCAAATTTATTTATCCATTCTAATTCATCTCCTTTGAATTTAGAAACTTCTAGTTTCACCCATATATCCTCTAGAGTTCCAATCCTTTCAAATAGGAACTAAAATTTCTTCAACATAACATCCTACGATCCCATGTCACTACTGAAAATTAGATACTGTTACTCCTAGAACTCATGGATAACTTAGAAAACCATTGCTTTTCCTTTTTGAAGGCCTTGGTCAATGGATCAAAGTAGTTGTAACATAATATGAGGGAAAAAATCACTTGAGCATATTTCCTATGAGAACACAATGTCATCCTAATTAGATGCTTTGTTGATGAATTTTGACTCAACATCATCTCGTATTAACAACATTACTAATTAGAAACCCATCGTGCCACAATCCTAAGCATGCATTACTCTCCTACACACCAAGCATAATAACCAAACCCCACACATTCACCCTTGATGATAAGAAACCCTCCACCCCATTAACTGATCTAACAAGAAACTTCCTAATAAAAATACACAATCAAATCACCTAGAAATCACCAAAAATCCCTATAACGAGATTTTTACATCAAAACATCAAGAAAAACCCCAACAAGAACCACCGACTTGAGGAATTACCACCAACCCAAACCCCCAAAGACAAATCCAAACCATACCCAATACATAGCCATCATACTCTAAATGCCACCCTAACACCCGAACTCAATTGTATGAAGAGCGATATGCTTCTACCTGCAAATGGTGAGACCGTTGAGCAGAGGTCGTTGGGGAGGAGGGTGCCGTTGTGGAAGAGTTCGTTGGGGAGGGGGGTGCCGCTGTGAGAGAGGGTTGTACGCTGAGATTGTCAGGGAGATCATCGGGAGAAGGATACGTCATTGGGGAGGAGGGCTGCGCGGTGATAGGGCTGTGAACCGGGGGAGGATGAGGAGGGCTATGGGGAGGAGGAGATGTCGTCGGGGAGGAGGGTTGTGTGGAGATAGGCCTGTGAATCGGGGGAGGAGAGGAGGGTTGCTGGGAGGAGGAGACGTCATTATGGAGGAGGGTTGTGCGGTGATAGGGGTGTGAATCAGGGGAGGAGGAGGAGGGTTGTGGATCGGGGGAGGAGGAGAAGCCCAATACAGATTGGGGAAAAAACGACGCTCGCCATGTATTATTGATTTAGCCATGAAGATGGAATTTAACCGTGGCAATAAAAAATCTATAGCAACGGACCTATAAAACCATGGCTATAGGTCTGTGGCTATAGCCCAAATTTTTAGTAGTGAAAAGAAAAACTAAACATTTTTTGGAACATTAAAATAAATGGGAGGATTTGGCCCCATTAATTGGGTGTGTTGGAAACATTAATGTGGAGGAATCTCAAGAGGCTTCTCCACATTAAATAGGGGGTTAAGAGGTTTTCCTCTCCTCTCATTTAATAGGGTTCAGGTGGTCCCAGCCCATAATATTCAAATTGGGAGGTTATGTGGTCTCGGGTGGTCCCCACCACATTAACCATGAAGAGGAGGTTAGGTTAGGGTGGGCCCCACCACTATAACCTCTCATGGGAGGTTAAGGTGTGGTGGTCCCCACCCCCAACTTCCACATGGAGGCTTCAGCCAACATTAATAAAAATAAAGCTACAACTTTATTTTATTAAATTCATTCATTTAAAAACCCAAAAACTATCTTATATTATCTACCCACTGCCATCGAGGTGAATGTCTCCTTAACTAAATATTGGCGCTGTGAGTTCAACAGTGCCCTCAGATTTCAATTTTGAGCACCAGATCAAAATTTATAAAAACTCGCTCGTACGTTTACTGAACGTACCTAAAAAAGACTTCATAAATTGATTCTGGGCACATCGGACATCGGAATCATGTGTCGTCAATTATCGAGGACTCGTAAAATTCCCATGTATTTATGAAAAAACTTTCCACAGAAATTCTGGGTCTTTACATTGATTTCATTTTTAATGTTGTTTCTAAAAAAATATGATCATAGTTTTAGTACTTTAGCCCGAATGGCCCGAAGGCCTTCATTTTTATTGATTTTTTGATAACCCCCCTTTAAAGGGATGAGGGGGAACCCTTACAAGGCCCGTAGTCTTAGAGATTACAAGGCACATAGGCTTAGGAGATTACATGACCCAAAGGTCTTATGGAATTCAACCAAACCATCTACAAGGAACTGCCCCTCCCCAACATCTGCGTCAGGATAGTATCTCTCCACCTTTGCATGGCTATCTGGCTAGGCTTCCTGGGCAAGCACAGGCTGATCCCGATGTCACAGCCATACCCTTTTATTCTGAAAATTTCATTTTTCTCTGCTCTGGTGAGTGCACTTGCTCTGAATCCTCTTCTGGGGACGCTCCTTTTTTTTAGTGTGTCTAGGGAAACTGCATGTGGCCCGAAGGCCTTGAGGTGGCCCGAGGGCCTTAAAGGTGGCCCGAAATCTCTACTAACCTAAAGGCTCGGGTGGCCTAAAAGCCTTAAGGACTCCAAGCCCAAACCGGTGGCCCAATGTGAATAGTTCCAGCTTCTACAGTACTGAACAGTAACTGCTACAGTTCCCGCATAGTGTACAGTTCTGCTACAGTACCTGTACAGTGTACAATTCTACTACAGTACCTGCACAATGTACAGTGCCAACTACAGTTCCTGCTATAGTACTACTACAGTAACCCGGAAATATTCCTCTACCTAGTTTTGAACTTGGGTCTTATGGATGCACTTAAGGATACCTCACCAACTGGGTTGAGGCTCATGTGCATAATTTTAGTACTTTATATGATAAAATTAAGACAAATAATTAAATATAATATTCATTATTCTATGACTATTTTATCAAAACCAAATATCCCTCACCACTGGCTTTGGAATATCATGTTGTTTGGATATTCAAGTGGAAAGGATCTATATTCCCCTTATAATTACCCTAAATTTTTCGGGTCAAGAAACTTGAATGGTTTTAGGTAGGCATTACAAATTCTAACCCCATTAACTCACAGTTCCTTGATCTGTTGAGTGGACTCCCTAATCCTGAAATCCTTAAATTGGATTTCCTCAACCTTTTCCTCTAAGTTACACCAAGTCTTGCTTTGGTAGTCAACCCTTGATGTGAACTAAGTTACATCAACCTAAAAATTCAGGTTAGAATTCTCCGATAATTGAAATCACCCCAAAATTGGCTTATCAAGAACTTTTAACTATGGTTTGATTTTAACTAAATTAGTGAAAGTCTATACTGACATAATATATATAATTGAGGGATTTTATCCTTTTATTCAGAAATTTACTATTATTATCTTTATTACATGTTTGTTAATATTAAGTGGTTTTCCTTAAGTGATTAACCATATCATAGATAATATTTATGTATAAGCCAATTTATTTTAGTTCTATCTTGCATGATTGTTAATTTCATTAAATTCTGTGATCACAAAAAAACATCCATAATGAAATAACCATAAAACTTGATAGAAATACAATAATAAAGCGGTATGATCATGAGAATTTACTAATAGTTAGTTCATCTAGTAGTTAATAAGCTAACCACTGACCTAGGGAGAAAACACCTTGAACCAATTAAGGTTTATGTTGAAGGGAAAGGGTTTACATAAAAGAAATCATGGGCATGTAGTCCCTTCATAATAAGAGGAGAGAAGAACCGTAGGCCAATAATTTAATTTCATAATAAATTAAATGAAACCAATCACATACAAAGGTTTGGTCTGTGCTCATGATCATCCACATACATGCAATGAATTACGCATTTAATAAAACTAGAATTAAATTCTTGACCATTCTTATTTAATATAAATCATGCTTGAATCAATTTATTATTATCCTTAGTTAATCAAATATTTTATCTTAAATCTCATCATAATTTTCTTGAGATTCATATCCATCATAATTTTAAACAAATTTAGTAAATCTATTTCAAATTAACTATGTCCATTAAATATACCATGGAAGAAACACGGTAAATACCCATCCGAATCTACCCAACAAGTATTATAATCGTATAATGTTTATTCTTTGTGACATATATCATACACGAATTCTCACATACTTTCATAATGTGTAGTACCAACTCAATGATTACACAAATTAAATGGTTTTTCTGTAATGTTTCATGCTTTAATACACATAGAGTAACAACTATTATACGACGCATACATGATATGATGATCTGAACATTACGAAAAAGTTAATTAAACATTTATATATATATATTAAAAACTCATCACATGGAATGTTCTATCAACTTAATGATCACATGCAAGAAAATTTCTCAAGTTTTACACAATATAATAATTAAATTTTAAATCTACATAATTTTTTATAAGTACATGACGTGTATAGGAGAGCTACATGGCATGTACATCTCTCATAGCCTATCTGATTTACAGGACTGGGGACTCGGTGATTAAATAATACCATGGGAAAATTGGATTAAAGAGTGCGTAAAAGGGACTACACGGCATGTGGACTCTGAGTTACACTATCACCAGTCAGGTAGATCATGTATAAAACACACAGCCCGTCTAGGACTCAAAGGGACTACACACCATGTACGTGAGCTACAAAGCGTGTACTCCAGCTAACTGTGTGCTAGTATGGCTTGGTCAATATGCGGTGTAGGAATTTACTATATCATGTGTCATCAATGCACATACATTGAATTAATTGTTGAATTAATTCCTTGTTCCCTGAACACAAGTACACAGCGTGTAACTTTGGTTACACGGTATACACTCATATGTTATCTGACCAGAATCCTTGCCTCCCCCGGATGAGTTATTCAATTTTATTTCATTCATAAAATTAATCTCATTTATTAGATCTATGAGAAATGAATGATAAAGAAGCATATCTCGTAATTTAGATTAAAATAATGATTAAAATTGAATTGAAAAACTAAATTACACAAGTGTAAATCATCATAGATCTTTAAATAATTTTAAATAATTATGTGACCCCTCTAAGACCACTTGTAGGTTTCAGGCACATTGGAAGTGTGTGATGGGTCATGCCCAACTTTTCCTTTTTTTATGATTGATGATCAGTAAAATATTTACACAATGATAAATGTTGTGATCTATCAAATTGAATCAAAGAAAATATATAAGAGATAGAATTTCAGAACCAGAGAGAGGATCATTACATATTATTTATAATTAATTTGATTAATTAAATAACTACCTTAATGGAATTATTTATACATTGATGGATATGACAACAGATATGTGTTGTATCATCATTTTATTATAGAAATAAAATTACATTCCCTATAGCGCTGATCCACACATGTTCCACAAATCTCCTAATGTCACCATAGGAATCTCTGAGTGCCAGCACAGTAAATCATATCACTTGAGTCGCCTTCTTTTGACCACCTTGAGAACTGCTTCCCAAGTGTTCCCATGTATCTCTCTTGACGTGAGAGTGGGAGGAGGAGGAAGATCACTCTCTGTTCTTTGGAGCGTTCTTAGAGAAGGTAGCACTCTAGGGCTTGAGAGGATTCTCCAAATTTTTTGTGCACAACCCAACAAAAAGAATTGGCTTTTAAAAAAATAACATAATTAGGTATATATATCAGTAGGTTTAAAATAAAATAACTATACAAGTTCCCTTTATTATTTTTTTAATCCCTGTGGAACCCCATGTCAAATAAAAATAATAATATTATTATTATTATTTCTCGACATGCGCTTAACTTGAGAATTAAATTAAAAATTATAAATCAAATAATATTCAATATTTATTATTTCTCATCGGACCATTAAACATGATCATCCACCCCTCCACAATATTTATCAGGCCTTGAATAATGACCATTTATTTATTAAATAAAAATTACTGCATTATTCTATAATAAAAAAATAAATATTTTATTCACTAAATAATAAATATTTATTTATTGAATATTCCCCTCACATTATGTTCTCTCAAATAATTGGTGGCAGAATATATGTGATCAATCATACATGAATAATTATTAAAACAAGTTAGGGGTTTATATATATTCAACTTGTTAAATAATAATTAATAATTTATTATTTAACTAAGATTCTGGATACACTTAGTGTGTGACCCTCTAGGCCTCTTTCTCAGTGGATTTAGGCGAAGTAGCCTACAGTCCAAGGTTAGCGTCTAGCAACACGAAAAGGCACCCATAGAGAAATAAGTTAATGTCACAATGACATGATACCTCATATGAATGCCTACTGTGTAATATAATCCATTTATCACGATATCTCAAATCAAGTAGGTTGCATACTGGGTGGTGTCGCCCACCTCCCCCCCCCCCCTCTATGCTCCTATGTGAGGTGTGACCAATCCCCCCCCCCTCCTTGAGGTCACTCTCCAGCCAACCCCCTTGACCCCCCCCCTTTCCCTGCTCTCTTGTTCGACGCAGCCCCAGCTCAGACCAGTGCTCCACCATGCACTGGATGCCCTGCCTCCATCACACGACCCATGTCTGGCATCTCCCCCCTCTCACGCATGACCAGGTCTGTAGGCACCTTCCCCCTTGCTGGTCGGCGCCACTTCGGCTGCCCCACCAGTGCCCTGCTTTCTTCCCGCATGCGCAGCATTCCTTCAGTAGACCCTTCTTCCTTATCATTGGGGTTTTGGTCCTTTTTTATTTGGGGTTTGGTTTTATAGCAGGTTGAGTTGTGTTTTTAGGGTTTAATCTTAGATTATTTTGGGTTTTATCTCTTGTTTAGGGTCCAATTTCGTTCTCTTGTGGTGCAATTGGTATGAGATTGAATATTTCACACCGGTTTTGGGGTTTTTTGACGTCGAGGTAGGTGATTACATGCCTTAGCATTTATTGATAATTTAATTTTTTTTTTCAAACTTATTTTAACATGTTTTATGATCTTTTTGGGTAATGCGAAATATGTTTTTGAAATTGTTAGTATGCCCATGTGGTTGGAATAAAATTTATTAAAGTAAATGGTTACATTCTTGAGTGAATTCTATTGTGTTGTTTTTTAAAAGAGTTTTATGTTTTGTTTAGAAGTTGGGAATTGGGTTTTTTAAAAAGTTTCATATGTGTTTGATTCTTTTAAGTGCCATGTTTTATGTATTGGGGTTCATTTTAGGTGAAAACCCATGTTGTGTCATTGGTTGGTGTTTTGTAAATTTTTCATGATATTGAAATATGTTTTGGATGTATAAATGGTGATTTTAGTGTGTGTATGGTATTTTTGGATGGCTCCTGTGAATGTGGAATACCTTTTTAAGCCTTTGATTATTATTAGCCTTTTTTTATTATTGTAGTGTGTTTTGGTCATCGCAGTGTGGACTCGAGTTGTCGGCAGAAAATACCTACATGTATATACATAGGTAAGAATTTATATATATGTATCCTCCTTGTACATATTTTCTCTTGATGTAGGGAATATGTACTTGGGATCAAAGGGTATATATATATGTGCGTGTGAAAATATATATGTGTGTAGGTGAAGTGGTCTCGGGCTACCATCATCAAACGCTATGTATCTTGAGGTATTTTTTCTACTTAGTTTATTCTTATTTCCACTACATAGATGTCATGATATCTAATTTAACGTCCTTAATTGTTTAAAAGATCCCTAGTTAATTTATCATATTGCATTGGACTGTTTGGTGCAGTTTTGAGTCATTGGTCCAAGCGCGACTCACCTGCATGTGCATAGGTAAGTAGATATATACTTGTAGGTTCCCCCGTTACGTGAATATCCATCCATGGAATTGAATGTACATGTATGGGGATAGGTGTGCCTATGTGTATATATAAAAATGAATATGTTGGTGAGTGGAGACTCATATATGAGTATAAGCATACCTGTAAGGATCTCCTTGCACATGTTTATGGTCCATGTGAATGTATGCATAGGGGCTAGGTGTCCTTGAATGTATGAGAAGATTCATATGGTTAGTGGGGGATCATTATCTTTTATTTAGAAATCACCAAGAGATGAAGTGGATGGATTGTTTCCACCTTGAGGTGGGTTACCTATTCCTTGACCTTCAATTAGAATTTCCATTACTACTTGGTATTCTTTTAAGAGTGTGTCTTCTGATTTTATATGAAATGCATATGCTATTTATATATATATATATATTGGTGAATAAATAATTGTGGTTCTTGAAAAGTGGTTTCTTAGACATTTTGAACATGAAGTGGGTATTTCTAAATACATGTGGTCTTTCGGAAGGTTTTGTTATAAAAGTTTATTGGCATGTTTTTTTTTCAAATTAGTTCCAGAAGTGATTTCCAAAATGGGTTTTGGTGTGAATTCAAGGAAAAGGGATAGTATGATTTTCCTAAAATGATTACTTCATTTTTAAGTGTGGTTTTAATATTGAATTAAATATGTAACACCTTGGTTGTTTAGTTATTCTTTCAAACTATTTTAGAAACTTAAAGATGTTGGGTGGTTGTGTTTCTAAAATTAAAAGTGTTCCTTGTAAGTGATTAAGCCTATTTGGCACTTTGAGAATGATTTATGAAAAGGGAAAACCCCTATTAAGTATTTCCATCTTTCTTTAGAAAAATGAGGTGTATATTAAATGTATGAGTTGTTATTCATTCCAAGTGAAGAGGCTTGTACAATGATGTGAATTTTTGGAAAAAAGGGGACACGCTTAATGGGGGAGGTCAGTGGTGAAAACTGAAAATTTTTTAGATAAATAATGTGATGTGTGTGTGTCTTCACTTGTTGATAAAACTCACCACCATTTGAAATTTAGAATCAGGGGAAATCTGGGTATCTAGGTGGGCGGACTTGTACTAGTACGCTAGATGATATAGAAGTAGTCCATCCTAGTTTATTTTAGTAGGATTGACGCTAAAACACTAATTAAACATTATGGTGATTGGAGAGCACTAGTTTATGGGTGTGTTCCCTACTAGTGGCTCATGCATGAGAACATAGATCATTGTAGTTTCTATGCCACATTTCACTAAGGTACGAGGATCCTAGGTCCCCAACTAACACTATATGCTTAGGGATTTTCCATGGTGCTTGTGATATGATTTTAAATTCAGTTATCTCATGCTTGTTTCCTCTTTCGTGAAAATCATATTTAAATTCAAATCAATTACCTTTCATTTTTAAGTTTCAATGCATGTATGGATTCTATTGTGAAAATGTAGTGGTAGAGAAATGATTTTCCTTAAAAATATAAACTTTTTACCTTATTTTTAATGGAATGAAAAACAATATTTTAATGGGTCTTATTTTCAAACTAGCATGTTTTGGTTTTCTTTTTAAAGGTAAGGGCATAGGGCGTTGTTATTCCTTGGATTTCAAACTAAGCATCTCAGTGCTCACACCAAATTTACTTTTCAGCTTTAGGTTCTAGTCTTAGGTCACTATTCGGTGAGTATGGTTCTATTTTTGGTGGTGACCCATGGGGTTACTTGGATGTATGTTTATCTAGTTATCTTTATTTTATTTTCATATGTTAATGTTTACCTATTTCTTTTGTTTATTTTTGTTTATTTGTCTTTTATTTTTCAGGGCTAAATCATTCCCAATTGATTTTTTTGATTCCCATCACTTGTTTCTAGCCCTTGGGAATCAGGAATGCCCTTCGGGACATACCACGGACCGGGTCGAGTGTCAGGTATAATGGAGACCCAACTTGGTTCATGAAAAAATGGTATCTAAGGTGGTTCTTGCTATTTGGGGTATCCGATAGATTGAGATTAGGATTATCGAGGATCAGGAGGTAGGTTATGGGTCGATTCCGGATCACCACTGCCCGTGAGGAGACCTTATTTTCCAGGGGTAGTCCAGGTTTTGAGTCACCTATCTTTTTTTTGGAATGAGGGATGACAATAGAGGTGAATCGGTGTCATGTTGTGACCCCACATGGAGTATTGACCCATGTGGAGCTCGGGTTCCCAGTTCAAGGTCCTCTTGGTGTTATGTCTTACTTGGGGCATGGCTCACTAACATGTCGTCGGGTTGGGCATAAGCACTAGTTCCTCATTTTGGTTTTTTTTGTTTTTCTTTGTTTTAATTTTGGTTGGTGTTAGAGTGTTTTGGGAAATGAAGGTGGTTTTTTTTAAATTAAAGGGATCTTTTTCTAATTGTTTTAAAACTGGTGAAAAGGGTTTTCCTTCAAATTGTTTTGGAAATTCGTGAAATAGTTTTTTAAATGAGGAAGCATTTTGGTTTGAATAATTTGGATTATGTTTGGATTTGGTAATAAAATGGAATGTGTGACCCTTGGTATTCCTTAGGATTTTCCGCATACATTTAGTTAGGCACGGGAAGTTCACATTGACACATATATATGGGTGATTTGAGTGTAAAGGGATGAATACTTATGAGGCAGTTCATAGGATTCCATGGGTGGGGTTTAGTAATTTAAGGATTGGATTGATTTTTTTAAAATGGAATTGAATGAAAAAGTGATTTCGGGACTTGGTTTTTCTTGAAAATTTGGTTTTGGTATTTGGAAAGTGACCTTGGAATATGGTAGTTTTGAAATTTAAAAGAAACGTTTTGGCTATGTTTATATTTTTTTGGTTGTTTCTAAATGAGTTTGCCTTTATTGTTACTACTAAGGATTGATATTGGTTTTGGCTTTTTGTTTTACATGTTGTTTATAAAATTCTACACAAGATGGTCACTAATATAGCCAATGAGTCATTCCCAGTTCCAGTTCATTTTAAGTATTGCTAGTTTATTGTGGTAATTGAGGTTTGTTGGGATAGTTGTGTGGTTCTGGAAGTAGAGTGTGTCTTCAGGGTGTTGGGAACTCTGGAGTTTGTTAAAGTTAGTTCCATTTTTGTCGGCCTGGTTTTGGATTAGTGGAGGTTGAATGACTCTTTGTTATTGGGGTTGGGTTGTAGTTGGTAATGGTTGGATTTTGTAAAGGCTCCCCATCTGACAAGAAAGGTGTGCCAGAAGAACCTATTTATGAAGAATCTCATTCATCGGTGTCAGCTCCTGGTTTTTCAGACCATTATCCTAAGTTCCATTGGTATTGCCAGTTTGGGAATTCTAAGACGCCTTGTTGCATCCCTCCAAAGTCTTGTTGATGTGAGACCATTCAGGCCACCGGGGGGAAGTTCTGAAAGAAGCATCGTTCGAGAAAGGAGTTTTGGTCAGGGGATGATAGTGCCTAACTGTGAGGCATAAGATGCTCCATCTATCGAAGCTCTAACCTTAGGTCTCAGGGTAAAGCTTTCATAGAGTCAGGAGTTTCCAGAGGTGTATGAAACCTCAGACCAGTTCATGTTTTCCATATTGGGATGGAAACATCTGAGGTTTTCTTACCTTTGTTTATTTTATCTGGGGAAAGTTCTTAATTCCATTACAATAGTGTGATGTACTTGTTCTTCCTCAATCTAAGTGGATTTTTCTATTCTAAATATGGCTTTGGGGAGCGTTCGTTTGGTTATAAAAGTGCTTGAGTTTTGAGGAGGTAGTGGATGGTGTTTCTGGTTTGGGTTGAGTTTTCTTTCATGGGTTTCCCCTAGTATTGTCATATTCGGCTAGTGTGGGGGAGATTTTTTATTCTGGAGGTGTTGTTGTTCACCCTTTTTCATAGGTTTTCAGTTCTTGTAGGGAGATCCTTCGTCTTGGTGCCATGGTATACTGGGTTACTTCATTGTGTGTTTTTAGTTTGATCCCTTACGGTAGGATCATTTCATTCATGCTAAGAGAGTTGGTTCCGTTCATAATTAGGGACTCCTTATTTTCTGATTGTGGTAAGGCCGTTGTTGGTTAATGTGAGGGGGTTGGGAGAAATCAGATTGGGAGTTCCCGTGTTGTCCCCCCCGAGGGTGATGTGTTGGGTTTTTGATGTTCCTAAGTTAACAAAATTCTTATGGTGGGGAGAACCCTCTCATGTTCTACCCTTGTTCTGTATGGTGGTTTCCCTTGGATCAGTCAAGTGTGAACTATGGTGAGTAAAGGTCCTCTCGGGTTTTATGGTTTTTCCCTGGTTGGTTTGGGCATGGACTCGAGGTTTGGTTACCAATCAGGTTGTTGAATTTCTTGGGGGAAAGTGTCTGTGGTGGAGTGAATTTTCATGCCCTGATCTTTAGAATTTAATTATTTTAATTAGTATTATCCTCTTTAGTGTCATTCGACACGGTCGGAGCATAGTTGTTCAATTGCATGACTGCTTGTAGGAAATTGTGTGATGATGTCAGGCCTAGGCAAAGTCCAACGCATGGGTTAAACTGTGTGGTTTCCAATGTTTGGAACAAATAAAATTTTTATGAAAATAAAATTCAGAAAATGTTTAAAACATAATAATATTATTATTATTCTGTGGGTAATGATATTATTATTATTATTATTATTATTATTAAATTTGTTATTAATATTATTGTTAATAAATTGTTATTACTATTATTATTATTTAAAAGGAAATGATTATGATTATTATTATTAATATTATTAATATCATTTAAAATTGTTATTAATAAATTTTTATTGATATCTTTATTATTTAAAATCAAATGCATGAGATTATTATTATTAGTATATTTTCAATTATTATTATTAGTGTTGTTGTTGTTGTTGTTGTAATATTATAATATTATTGTTATTTTAAGATTTTGAAAAAAATAAGAGTAACCCTAGGGTGGTGTCCCCCCTCCCTGCTCCCGTACGAGGAACGACTAGTGCCCCCTCCTTGAGTTCATGCTCCTGTCATCCCCCTCGACCCCCCTTTCCCTTCTCTCTTGCCCGACGCAGTCGCAGCCCAAACCGACGCTCCACCCTACACTGGTTGCCCTGCCTCTGTCACACGACCCGCGTCCAGTGTCTCCCCCCTCTCACACACTACCTGGTCTTCCAACACCTTCCCCCTCGATGGTCAGTGATGCTCTAACTGCCCCATCAGCACCCCATTTTCCTCCCGCACGCACAGCATCCCTTCAGTAGACCCTTCTTCTTCATCGCTGGGGTTTTGGTCCTTGTTTATTTCGGTTTGGTTTTTCAGCATGTTGAGTTGTATTTTTAGGGTTTAATCCTAGATCGTTTTGGGTTTGATCTCTTGTTTAGGGTCCAATATGGTTCTCTTGTGGTGAAATTGGTATGCAATTGAATATTTCACACCAATTTTGGAATTTTTTGACATCGAGATAGGTGATTCCATGCCTTATAATTTATTTGTAATTTAATTTGTTTGTCAAACTTATATTAATATGTTCTATTCTATGTTTGGGTAGTGTGAATTGTGTTTTTGAAATTTTTAATATGCCCATGTGGTTGGAATAAAATTTATTAAAGGAAATGGTTACATTCTTGAGTGCATTCTATTGTGTTGTTTTTTTAAAAGAATTTTGTGTTTTGTTTATAAGGTGTGAATTAGATTTTTGAAAAAGTTTCATATGTGTTTGATTCTTTTAAGTGCCATGTTTTATGTATTGGTTTTTGTTTTAGGTGAAAACCCATGTCGTTTCATTGGTTGGTGTTTTGTAAATTACGCATGATGTTGAAATATGTTTTGGGTGTATAAATTGTGATTTTAGTGTGTGTATGGTATGTTTGGATGGATTGTGTGAATGTGGCATATCTTTTGAAGCATTTGATGATTATTTGAATCTTTTTTTATTGTTGTAGCGTGTTTTGGTCATCGCGGTGTGGAATCAAGTTGTCAGCAGCAAAGGCCCACATTTATATACATAGGTAAGAATTTATATATATGTATCCTCCTTGTATATATTCCCTCATGACATGGGGAATATGTACTTGGGATTATAGGGTGTATATATATATGAAAATTTATTTGCGCATAGGTGAAGCGGTCTCAGGCTGCCATCGTCAAAAGTTGTGTGTCTTGAGGTATGTTTTGATACTTAGTTTATTCTTATTTCCGCTGCTTGGTTGTCGCACCATCTCATTTAAGGTTCTTAATTGTTTAAAAGGTCCTTGGTTAATTTTTTGTAGTGCGTTGGACTGTTTGGTGAGGTTTTGAGTCATTGGTCTAAGGGAGACTCGCCTGCATGTGCATAGGTAAGTAAATATATACTTGTAGGTTCCCATGTTATGTGTATATTCATCAATGGCATTGAATGTATATGTATGGGGCTAGGTGTGCCTATTGTATATATAAAAATGCATAAACAGGTGAGTGGAGACTGGTATATGCATATAAGCATACCTAAAAGGATCCCCTTTCACATGTTCATGGGCCATGAGAATGTTTTCATAGGGGCTAGGTGTCCTTTCATGTATGTGAAGGCGCATATGCTTAGTGGGGGAGAACCATATTTTAGTTAGAAATCACCAAGAGCTGGAATGGATGGATTTTTTCCACATTGAGGTAGGTTGCATATGCTCGGACCTTTAATTAGAATTTTCATTACTTCTTGGTATTCTTTTAAAAGTGTGTCTTCTATTTTTATATGAAATACACATATATATATATGTGTGTGTGTGTGTGTGAATAAATGGTTGTGGTTCTTGAAAAGTGGTTTCTTAGATGTTTTGAACGTGAAATGGTTATTTCCAAAGATGTGTGGTCTTTCGGCTGGTTTTGTTATAAAATTGTATTGGCATGTTTGTTTTTTCAAAGAAGTTCCAAAGTGATTTATAAAATGGGATTTGGTGTGAATTTAAGGAAAAAGGGTAGTTTGATTTTCTTAAAAGGATTACTTTATTTTTAAGTGTAGTTTTAAGCTTTCATTAAATATGTAGAACCTTGGTTGTTTAGTTATGCTTTCAAACTATTTTGGAAACTTAAAGATGTTGGGTGATTATGTTTCTAAAATGAAAAGTGTTCCTTATAAGTGATTATGCATGTTTGGCACTTTGAGAATGATTTGTGAAAAAGGAAAACCCCTATTAAGGCTTTCCCTCTTGCTTTAGAAAAATGAGGTGTATATTAAATGTATGAGTTGTTATATGTTCCTAGTGAAGAGGCTTGTGCAATGATGCATGTTTTTTGAAAAAAAAGGGACGTGCTTAAGGGGGGAGGTCGGTGGTAAAAATTGAAAAGTTTTTAGATAAAGAATGTGATGTGTGTGTGTCTTCACTTGTTGATAAAACTCACCACCATTTGAGATAGAGCATCATGGGAAACCTGGGTATCTGGGTGGGCGGACTAGGACTAGTACACTAGATGATACAGAAGTGGTCTATCCCAGTTTCTTCTAGTAGGATTGATTCTACAACACTAACTAAACATTACGATGATTTGAGACTACTAGGTTATGGGTGTGTTCCCTACTATTGGCTCATTCACAAGAACGTAGATCTTTGTGGTTGTTATGCCACGTTTCAATGAGGTACGGGGATCCTAGGTCCCCAACTAACACTAGCTGCTTAGGGATTTCCCATGGTGCTTGTGATATGATTTTCAATTCAGTTGTTTCATGCTTGTTTTCTCTTTCATGAAAACCATGTTTAAATTTAAATTGATTCCCTTTCATTTTGAAGTGTTAATGTGTTTCTGGATTCTATTGTGAAAATGTAGTGGTAGAGAAATGTTTTTCCTTAAAAATATAACCCTTTTACCTGATTTTGAAAGGACTAAAAAACAATATTTTAATGGGTCTTATTTTCAAACTAGCATGTTTTGGGTTTCTTTTTAAAGGTAAGGGGATAGGGCATTGTTATTCCTTGGCTTTCCTACTAAGCATCTTGGTGCTCACGCCTACTTTACTTTTTAGTTTCAAGTTCTAGTCTTTGGTCGCTTTTGGGAGAGTTTTTTTCTATGTTTGGTGGTGACCCTTGGGGTCACTTGGAGGTATGTCTAGCTGGTTATGTTTGTTTTATTTTCCACAGTTGGTGTTTACCTGTTTTGTTCGGTTTATTTCTATTTATCTATCTTTTATTTTTTGGGCTAAATCGTTCCCAACTACTTGTTTTGATGCCTGACACTAGCTGTCAGCCTGTGGGGATCAGGAACGCCTTTCGGGTCATGCCATGGACTAGGTCGAGCGCCGGGTCGGATGGTGACCCGACTTAGTTCTTGACATCGAGGGTGCCAAAAAAATCAGTTTAACTCATGACTTGGATCCACATTTGAATTGTAAAATGTTGTGCCTTTGTCGGGTTGAACCAGGGGTCCCAGTCCTGCAATCATAGTATTTCGGACTTAAGGGAAATAAAACTAGAACTCCAGGATTTCAACTTCAGATACAATGAGGGAAAGATGAAATGAAAACAACCCATTCCAATTGAAATGACTTGCCAATCGTCGAAGCCCCAGATCTGGAAAATCCCATTTTTCAAGTCTTCTAGCTTCAAAATCATTGCTCATACTTTATGGAGACAGACGCCCAATTATTTAATGTTTACAATCCTCCAGCTGATCCAAGAAAAATTTAGGGTTGCCCTCGACGAAGGCCATGGCTCCATTCTTTGTAAAAAAAAATCTGTGACTGGATGCCATCAACCTGAGAGTCAACGAAAAATCTAAAATTAAAATATTTTTCTAAATTGGAAGACATATTTCTTCCCAAAAGGGTCAAATTCTTGTTCAAATCAAAAACCCTATTTTTGTGAGCCTCGCGTCCAGCAATAGTCGACACCATTGGAATTGAAGATTGATCTACACATTCCACAGCACCTTCATCCTTCTTTGCGGGATTGACAAACACCTCGTGAGGGTCAAAGTAGCCATCCAAATTTGAACACATCAAATCATCGACCTAATCACCATGAAGAACCATAGAGAGAAACTCTTGGGACTCCCTCATCGCAACCCTCGGATTATCTTGATACTTTAATACAATTATCCATAAATCATTCATGACATATAGGAATCAATGACATGTTAATCTAAGACACATTGTGCCACTCAAATTGTATGTTTTCAGTTTAAAAGTTACATTTTATTAATGTATGGTATCATATTTATGTTTAATTTTTTTCGTTATAGTATTGCTAACTTAATAACTAATTTTTCATACAGGTACACGCTTTTGCTTAAGCTGAGGTGTTTTTTTGACAACTAGTAACATTATCAAGCTCTTTTGAGAGGGGGTCCAAAGACAACAAAATAATTTTTTTGAATTTTTTTAAGTTTCTGATAAATTATACATACCAATATAATTGTACACATGAATGTCTAAAATGATTGTAAGAATTTTGTAATGTTTTTATTTTTTCATTGTGATTTAATTTAATTGAAATCACACAACTACATAAAACACTTTTTTTAGAGCTGGTAAAAGTTTATGGGGTTCCCCTAGGTCACCAAGGTGTGGATCTTTTCAAAAACATTGATCTGATATGTTGTAAAGCTAAAACGGACATCTGGATCAAAAGTTATGCTCGTTTGATGTTCAAGTCATGTTTATAACTTATCTTTGATCGTTCATTAATTCATTTAATTTTTCTATCATCCAACTATTATTAAATGACTTTTACTAGATAATAATTATCAAATTATTAATTAATAATATTTTAAATTATTTTATAATACATTTTTACTAAATTATTAATTTAAATGTTGATTTCATTTCAACTTTCAAATTTTAATTTCAATTATAAATAACTACTAATTTTAATTTCAATTTCACTTTAAATTTATACTTAATCTGGGTAAATATACACACATATATATGGGAAAAAAAAATAAAAAACCAAATAAAAATTTAAAAATCCCATAAATTCCACCTCATAATGAAAAAAAACAAAAAAAGTCATCGAAGTCATTAGAAACAAATCTTAAGTTTTAATATATATAAAATGTCAAAAGTCATCAAGAATTATCGGCAAAACATGATATCCACCAAAGACCCTGGGACCCTTGATGTCCATGGCCATCCCGGCGGGGGTGGTCCACTACCAGCTCAACCAGGCCAAACCCCCGCCATCAGCATTGCGGCCCTCACCGGTGCCAACATCATGATTATCCAAAGCTATTTTAGAAGCTAAAGAGATCTGTAAATATTCCATTATATGATGGTTGTACTAAAAATAAAACATTTTCAGCCATATACTGAAGCCATATAAAGTAAAATCTAACATTGAATTGAATGATGCCTACTTTATTGAACTGCTTTCTCTCTTGAATGATATGCTACAAGAATATAATGATCTTCCTTGATGAACATATGATGTTGAATGAATACTACATTCCATGGACATGATCTCTGAAAGAATACATGATTGTCCACTACCACTCTACTAGAATATAATGAGCATCCACTCTCTCTCTAATTCCACTCCATCTCTCTATACTTTTCCCCCCTTTGTATACAATGATTTTAGTGGCCAAAAAGGAGTTTCAAATTTTAAAAAGCATCATTTAGAGGTAATTTTTCTTATTTATTTTAAATTTATTTATTTATTTAATTGTTTCATTTTTAGTTAGCTTTTAATATGTTATTAACTTAGTATTTTAGATAATTAGATATAGTTTAGAAATAATAGTTAATATAAGTAAATAAAATATTATTATTTGTTTATGAATTTTGAGTAAATAAATTATAATTAGTCTTATTAAGAGATTTATCATTATAATAAGATTATTATTTAGTATAACATAGTAGTTTTTAAATATTAGTGACATAATTAGTAATTAATATTAACTAGATGATGAAAAAATATCAATTAAGGATTAAGTAATGTTTAACTAATGATTAGATACTAAATAACTAATTAGTAAAAAATGGTTAACTAATTTTTAAAGAATGATTAACTAATAATTAATTAATGATCAACAAGAAATTAACTAATAATTAACTATAAATTAACTACTTAATATTTATTAATTAAGTAATGATTAATGAGTGATTATTGAATGATTAAGGAATAATTGATATAGGATTAATTAATGCTTAACTAAAGATTAGATAATATTTAACTAATGAATAAAATATGATTAACTAATGACTAAAGAATGATTAACTAATAATTACTTATTTATTAGCTATTAATTAACTAATGATTAGATATAAAGTAACTATTTGACATCTATTAATCAAGTAATGATTAACTTGTGATTAATGAATGATTAAGGAATAATTAATATAGGTTTAACTAATGATTAATTAATGTGCACACGTCATCACAACATGTGACTCTATAAACATATCATGGGAAGCAAATGTTGATCTAGTGTACCAATTGGACACCATTGATAACTGTTATGCTGCACCATGGACACTTATTGGGGAGTTTTGAAATTTCCCAATGCTCTAAGACCATTCAATATTGATACTTGACATCAGCAGGTTGTGATAGTAATGTAGACTAAAGTCCAGAAGGATACAGAATGAGTTGGATCGACCTCAAGAACAAGGGAAACATTTGAGATGCAATATATGTCATCAGGAGGGTCAAAACAGGAAATGATTCCCAAACATTCCTAAATGATACATCATTTCAATAATTCACAAACAATCTAAACATTCATAAATGATACATCATTTAAATAAATTAAAATTTGATCTACATAATTCCCTTTCTTTTACAAAACTTTTTCACATGATAAAACCATTTTGTAAATCAAACATTGGTTTTCATAATAAGACTTTTATATTCACATTATAAGGAATATGACAAGTAAATGTGAGATGACATGAAAGCATAATCAAACTATCTAAGGATACACCATAAATAAATCATGTGAGAAAATAATCATGAAATATACCATCATGTGAGAAATCATACATAAATTACAAAGCACTCCATTTGGGATCTAACTTATTCGAATATGTACTAGACATCAAAGAAAGCCTCAATCAATAAGGCGGGTCCAACTGATATAACCCATGTGTGCACAAATCTGTAAAACCCCTTAAAAATATAACTCTAATACAAAAAGAATAGAGGGAAAACCAGATGCCTTTGAAAACTGAGATTAGAAAAATGAAATCTGAAAATTCCTAGGAAGGTCCCAAGAAGGGTGTGAGGCACGAAGCCCAGTAGGATACCACCATGAATTTAATTAAGTCTTTTATTCATTCAAACTAATAAACTAGTTTGAAAACAATTTCAAAACTAAAGCACTTGAAAACAAACCAACATCAAGTAAACCTTTAAAATTCATTTGGTTTTCTTTTATACAACAAACATGGTTTTCTAAAACAATTCTCAAACATGGATCAATTAAATGTTTAGGTGAGAAGGAAAAATCTATTTTGTAAATGAAACATGACCAATTTAACAAAAAAACCCTTTACAAGGTAAAACCATATCTAAACCCACTTTATAAATATGATTTGAGAAACATGGAAGACATGCCCTTTTCTTTTGGTAAGAAAAACTTTAGAAAAAAAGGGAATAGACATGTTATATCTCAGATTCTACCAGTTATAACATTCTACTGACCATAAAATTAAATTTAAATTTTACACTAAAGACTTATTTCATTTTTATACATAGAGATGGAGGATACTGCACTACTCATTGAGAAATATAGGCATGTTTCTCACAATGTACAAGTAGTTCATGAGGTTCGACAGACCAAGGTGCGTAGAGCACACCATTATTATCACATTCCACCTCCAGATGCCATTATACCATACCTAAACCATTCTAGCTTCTATGGAATTGTTGTATCTGATTTTACATTAATTGATCACCACCCCTTACTTCTGTCACTGATAGATGGAGAACTAAGGCACACACATTCCCCTTTCCTGAGGGAGAGATGACCATCACCCTTGTGGATGTGGCAGTTCTTCTCAATCTTTCTATCCAATGGGATGATGTCATAGCACCCACCCATGGAGACTGGCCTGAGCTTGTACAAATATTTCTAGGCATCGACATTATGGGCGATGATAATGCTACAGATGGTGGGTCGATATCTATTAGCTGGTTTGAGATTCACTTTGCATAGTTACTCGCTGACGCTGATGAGCAGGTTGTCTTGTGTCATGCTTGTACATGTATCTTACAGCTCATTTGAGGGACATTGTGCACTAATCACTCTGGTATACATGTGCACATGATGTATCTGGGGATACTAGAGGATTTTTATCAAGCTGGGAGATATAGGTGGGGATTTTCGTGCTTGAAATACACTTATAAATCATTATACATGGCATGCCAATCAGATCACACTGATCTTGGGGAATGTGTCTTCCTTATTCAGATGTGGTCATGAGAGTGCATCCCTCCCCTATCTCCTATTATTGTTGGTTAGGAGTTTAATATAGATGTGTTTCATGATTCTATTCATGGATGCTGGTATGATCACTCATCTTTATTGTTTTATTATTCTACTATGAGTTATTAGATTTAATTTCTTATTATTTATCATTTTTTATGCTTTATGTTAAAGGTGGTGCCAGGAACATCACTTTTTCAGGACGTTGAGTCACAACTTGGGTGTGTATCATCTCATGTTGGATAGTTTAGTACCCACCAATGTAAGTATATACAGTATTTCCTTGACTAATAAATTTCATAATATTATATTTTTTTATTTTAAGTAACAATTTTTTTTAAGAAATGTCACATGTAATTTCAGATTGCATGGATACTATATTGGGCTCTATTAGACCAGCTACATGAATACTATAATGATGGGATTCATGATGTCATGGATATAGTTCCTCCCATTCACTTTCATATTTTTGAGTGGCACCATCCTGATAAATACATGAGTTAGTTTGGATTTGTTCAGCGTATTCTCTTTCCACCTAGATAGTCAGCAATGCTTCATTTCGTGAAGCTGATAGGGGGGAAGGATGTCAACTACTGTCGACAAAAAATAGAGTATATGGACCTGTGGGACAAACAATTATTGTTTCATATTAAGGGTATGTGTACTATGTGATCCCCTCTAGCAGAACAGCTCGAGTATGAGCCATGGTATAGACTGAAGACTATATTGTATCTTACTCCACATGATAGAGGGCTCCAGGATTAGGTAAGGTAATAAATTTCCATTAGTTTGTTTTTTGTACTTTTTTTAATTCATTTTGAATATCTTGACAGCATACTCGACTATATAATATTATCCTCATGTCTAATCCATAGGGGGGATATTTTTATCCTAGCAGCATACCATACTGTAGTGCAGGGGATGATGCCAGTGTATCATGTTCTACATGATAGTATCTTTGATTATCCACCTCAGGGAGATGTTGTTCTTACCCAGGGAGAGGAGGTTCCTATATAGGAACCTCCTCTAGTAGCTACCAATGTTGAGGAGCCACAAAGGAGACAATTTAGACTGCAACGTGTTGCACATGAGGCCTCACCTATACCAGAGGAAGAGGTAACACCACTAGTAGTTCAGCCTCAACTGATTGCAGGTGTACAACTAGAGGTATAATATCCATTAATATTGTCAGGATATCCATATTTTTACCAGGATATATCTAATCCAATACTGTATCAGGGGTCATTTCTCATGCCTCCACCTTTCATGATTGTGCCTTCCTGGACCTTATGGTTCCCATTGTAGATGATGACATGTCCTTACACTTAAAAAGTGGTAGAATGTTGTGAAAAATCCCTCATGGTATCATTGAATCATTTTTGAGGTGATTGTGTTTGTTGAAAAAGCGGGCCTCCATATATATTTGTTGAAAAAGAAGACCATGTGTTGACAAAGGGGGTTTACATGGTGATTTTTCGGGTTCAAGAGTTGTTATTTACAATACATGATTTATAGAGGAACCTCAACAAAGGAATAGATGATCTGGAGGAGGTAAAAAAGATTAGATATATGGTGGTGTCGTTTTCTAGTGTTTGCCAAATTTTTGGGCCTCAAAATCGACAAATGGAGAAAAGTGTTTTTGGAAAAGGGACTTGTGTGCCAGTGTCTTGGAGGCTTGGAACTTTGTGAGCCATATGTTTTTCAATATCAAAACATCAAAATATGTTAAAGGAAATAGGGGCGCCCAAGTTTTGGTTTGGGTGCTCAAGGTGACTAGGGAGACAGAGGCTTAGGCGGCTGGACTTATGTGTCAGAAGGAGACTTTCACGCGGTGCTCTCAGTGACCAAAATACCTATAAATATAGGGCTACCCCTGATCATTGGTGATGAATCTCAACACTTATAGAAAATTTGAGCTCCATTCGCGTAGGTGGTTTGGGCGTGCAAGTGGTGGTTTGGTCGCGCAAAGATATTCAGAAGTTGCGTGCCAGTTGATAGTTGCACACAAATATTGATTTGGGCATAAAAGGGTGTGAGTTTCCCAAGTTCTGAGTTCGATAAGGGGGTGTTGCACAAGTATTTAGGTGACACTTGTGTGCTAGGCATAGAGAATTGTTCCTGTCATTCTAGGGTTGCGAAAAAGTTGGAAGATTCCCCGGTACCTCTGGTGCAAAGTGAGATTCATCTGCGGATGAAATGTGGACATCAAGATAGTATCTACATACATAGAAAGATTCATTCATTTCTAATAATGGAGAGACATACATGTCTATAAACTGTGAGTGGATCCTTTCCAGACTAGTGAGCAAAGGAAGAGGAAGAAGGTGATCCTTTCTATCGGCAGTGAGCCAGAGAGAGAGAGAAACATGGTGTGACCCTTGGGAATGCAGTGAGATGGACATAAACTTTGTAAAGGCAGTGATCCTAGGCATAGAATTGATCTAGCCCGAACATTGTAAATTGGAAGTGAGATTTAGTGGATTTGGTACATCGGCACATCACCATTGTATGCTCCTTGGACATAGCCCTGTGAGGGTGAACAAAGTAAAAATCTCTGTGTCTGCCTGCTTGCTTCTCTACATTGCATTGAAATCATCATCATAAAATAAAGAGGGAAAGAATAAGATTAACAGTAAAACATAAATATAAAAAAATTGACCATTATAATAAAGAGTTCAAGATCCAGTGGGGTATGGATAATTTTGAAAATAATATTCATACCCTGATTCACCCCCCTCTCAAGGTATCTAGGTCTCTTTTGATCCTAATAGAGAAGTATCAGGTGCACATGATGACATCTAGATGCCACCTCCTCCCAATGATTTGTAGAAATAGCATCATAAATGAAAGGTTCCAGCACCCAAGGATTCTCCCTCTATAGCTCATCATACTCCACCCCAACACAGAGGTTTGTGATCTCAATACGATTGTCTCATTCGCACACCAGATTGTAGGACTAGACCTCATCATAGACAATTATTGTACTCATTTATTTATATTTGTGTTATTTACTTAAAATATTTGAAACAACAATGTATTATATCCTCTATATGATTGTATGTCTGCTAAAATGACGAAATTATTTTTACTATCAACTATTTTTACATGTTTTGCCACTATTTCAATTTTATTTATATTTTACTTATAATTTATATTTTATAAAATTTCAAAGTTGACTACTTGAAACATAATAAAACTTATTAAATTTCAAGTAGGTAACTTTATAATATTATAAAATTTAAACTATAAAAAAATCTAAATAAAACATAAAACACATCCTAAATATATATTTTTTTTAAATAAAAATAATTTCATAAATATAATAAACAAAAGCTAATTTACATGACACAAAAATTATTGATTAAAAAAATAATATTTAAATATTAAAAATTAAATGCACATAAAATATTGTATGATTAAAATAAAAATGAAATTTAGAACATTGACTAAACATATAATAAATAATTGAAAATGAAAGGAAAGTTAAAAAAATATAAATACAAATGTAACAGATTAAAACTAAAAAATATTATGCCCCTAAAATTAATTTTCTTTAATTTTTTTATGAAATTATTTTTATTTTCAATTATTTTTTATATGTTTAGTAAGTGTGTCAAATTTCATTTAGATTGTATTTCTACTTCATTAATTATAGTCTTTCAAATCCATCAACTTGAAACATTATTATGTTTCATGTAGGTGACTCTATAAGCATATAAATTATAAAATTTAAATATAATCTAAATGATATTTGACAAACTGAATCAACATATAAAAAATAATTAAAAATAAAAAAATCATAAATATAATAAGAAAAATCTAATTTACATGTCATATAATTTATTGCTTAAAAATATAACATTTTCACTTTCAAATATTAATATACATAATTATAATTAAGTATTACATTATTCATTATATTACTATGAAGTATTACTAATTATGTTATAATAATTAAATGTTAGTAATTCAATTATTAATATTTATTGATTATAAAATTATATATTTAAAAAAAGTAAACTAATAAATCTTAATAATGATGTATATTATATAATTATTAATGTATCTTATAAACTGATTAATAATATATTTTTAAAATAAATATTAATTATAATGGTAATATTAAAATTTTATTTTCTAATAATAACTGTATTATTAACAAATTATTTGTATATATATGTATCTAAACAAAATAAAATAAACACAATATATATATAAATATATCTAAATATACAGACATATAAATTTTAAAATTTTTAATTGTTTTTTAAATCTACAGACATGTATATTTAAAATAAGTTTTTTTGTTGAAAGGTAGCATCGACGATACTGCCTTCTACTTTAGTTTTCAAAATATTTTTAACCTAGGCTTATTTAAATAAATATTTAAAAAAAAAATTATAAAAAACTCATCACCACCTATGTTAGTTTGCAGCGGAGTTGGACTTTTACATCATCAAGGAAGTTACTAGGCTATCGTCAACCACGTCCAGATCCTAAATCAAAGGGAGTAACACCACTTGAATCAGTGTCGAGCTGATAACTAAGGAATAATTAAAGGAATAAGAGGGATACACCAAATAAAAATTAATTAGTCTATAAGACTCCTCCACTAAAGCAAATTCTTCTCTAGATGTCACCATCGTTCCAATGATGGCTCAGGGGGTGGAAGATGCCACCCTCGGGCCCACAGATAGATGAGAAGGAGGTTTCAAGGAATGTGGTGTCAAAACTACCAGAAGACACACACACAAATATATAATTGAACATATTAATAAATATATATATTAATATACACTACAACAGAATCGTCGTTTAGAGGCGGTTGTTTTTGCGTTTAGCGGTGGTTTAAACCGCCGCTATACTGTTTGGAGGCGGTTTATAGAAACCGCCGCCTAATAGGGCGTAGGCAATCTATTAGAGGCGGTTTTCAACGTTTAGTGGCGGTTTAAGGAAAGCATCGTAGGTGCCTCATTTCACGGTGGTTTTCCTGAATTTAGCGTCATTTTTACGAGCCCTAGATATCGTTTTATTCGCGGCGGTTATAACCGCCGCGAATAAACTCAATTTCCAGTGGTGGTAAAACCGCCGCTAAATTTAGGTAAACCACTGTGGAATGAGGTAGCCACAAAGCTTCTATTTAGCAGCAATTATAACCTCCACTAGAAGTAATTTTTTTTACGTTTAGCTACGGTTTAAACCGCCACCAGTATAAATTTCACAGCGGTTAAAATTGCCGCTAAAAGCTGCCCAGAATAAAAAAAAATCTTGGATTCTGCTGCACCAGTGCCCTAAAAAACAAATAAAACCAGAAAAAAAATCAAAGGTTCCAACACATTCCTCATACTCATGTATACAATATCCTAAATAGTAAATACTAGGAAGATAAAACTCCATTGATACAACATTGTAACATCCCAAACTGGATTCCACTAAATCTTATAACTTAACTTTCTCAGGATAGATCATCCATAGCGATTCCACTTTACTTATAAAAATTGATAATTGATGAATTAGTAGTTATATTAGTACCAACCCATTTATATAATGATTTTTTTTTTGGTTTTGTGGCCTAGAAACCATCCTTAATACTCATAATAAATTTGAACTGATGAAATAGCTTAAATAACACATTAGAAATATATTGTTATAAAAAATACTATTGTGGGAATAGTTTTAGAGTTACATTGGGATATAGCTTTTATAGGAATGTGGATATTTCCAGTGAGTCTTAGTTGACATCTTTTTATGTTGGAATATAGGTTAGGTATTAACTACATTGTGGTGAGTGATGTAGACCAGAGTTTTTAGTAGAAAAGCTAAGTTATCCTAGTTATATGGATGACTATGTAAGAGGATCGAGTTTTATAACATCATCAATCTGGGTTAAAGTTCAAGATGTAGTTATTGATTTTGATTGAATGTGTGCACATGGAATGATGATTTCATAATACATGTGATTATGAATAGACCATTTCTATTTATTATTAAGTGGATGATGTAAATCTATGTGGTAGGAAGTGAACCACAGGTTGTTCAAGGATGGAATATTCGTTCCAGATGAGGCTTCAGCATATGCCAAGGATGGATTGTTGTGATGGAACATGGTATAATTATGTTGACTCACATCCAGAAACCGTGTTTAGTGGTGGAAAGAGTGTTTTTCATGGGAATTAGATTCCTATTTTTATTAAAATGATGAATATTAAAATCCTATGGTGGGGAGAATCACACAGGTCATGGAAAATGTAACCTTTGGGAGAGTGGTTGTAGAAATAATAGTCATGAATGGTAAAGAAGAAAGTTTTGGAATTCCAATAATTAAAGTTTCATAACCGGATAGCTTGTAATGAATCAAAAAATGGAATTAAGAATCATAATATAAATAATTCAGGGATATAATGATAGGTAATAATTACCAGACATACCATGATTAAGTGGAAATTGTGTTGGGAATGCAGTTCAAGTCATGCAGTAATAGTTCAGTGATCAAAACAGTTATGGTTGGAAATGGTCCATTGTAACCATTCTAATATTGAAGTATTTTATAGAAGTTCTTTTCTTAAAATTCATGTTTTTATAAGACATACCAATTGTGTGTCAAGTCGACATCCATCTTCGAGATTATATTTTAATTTATAAAGTATTCTTGCCTATATTCATGGACTTATGCTAATTTATCACCCCTCATTCACACCTATATCTTAGTGAACCAACCTTGATTTAGAACATTATCATGACATTTTAGAAGAGCTAGAGCATGTTTAGATACTTTTGATGCTTAAATCAGAAATTTTCAACAATGGGCCTCACCAAAGTGTCCACAACACTATCCCCTTGATCACTATGAAATGGCCCAATTTGTTCAACACATCAACAATGGGTTTAACTCCTAGTCATCCAAAATCTCGACTACCAATTCAAATACAGACCTAAATGGAATGATTTATACCACACTCAAGAAATGAAGACATAAAAACAAACATCAGAAATCAATAAAATGCATAAAAAGAAACGTGAGAAATCAAGGAAATTTTAGGACATGAAAATGTGTGGTGGCAACTATGTGCCACGAATGTTACATATACAAACCAACTATTTTCATTTTTGTTCAACACATCAACAGTACAACTACTCAGGGTCCGATGATGCATTGTCACCCTCTCCACCTTCATTTACACTTTGTGTTGTCACCTGTAAAAACATTATATTGAAAATTAAATATGGTTACATATTTATATTAAAACTTAAAACAAATGAAAGTTAGCAAACTAAATGATTCTGATTTTATGTGATTTACCTGCATACCACCAATCGATGCACTCCCACCGGGGGCATATCTGTTCATCTGCTGACGTAGTTCAGTCAACTCTTTCTACAATGCAGATATCTGATCCCCCTACTGGTGAACTGTGTTTCATAAAGAAACAATCTCTTTCTTAGCATCTCTAGGCTGACTAAAGTCAGGAGTAGATACAACTGCTATCCCCGGTGGCCTGCTAAAAACCTCAGATGGCACGGGTCTCAAACCCATCCCACGCACTCTCCCAGGATGCTCCTTCCCAAGGACTTTAGCAACCGGGTCATCCTGGGAGACAGAGTAGGAATGCGCAGGATTGGCATCCCATAGTTCTATAATTTTGACCTATAAATAAAATATCAATATATATTAACACAGAAAAAATTGATAAGAAGTTATTATGATAAAAAATTGACTTCATACCCCAACTTCTTTAGCAGGCTCATTAACAAAACATCCATCTGATTTCTTGTGAACATCCAACCATAGTTCAGTTCTGGATGCTTCATGGCCTAAACTTTGTGACTGCATTAATCAAAGATAAATCAACAATTCAATATATTAAACAGATAATATTGTCTTATAAATATTTAAACTAATTAAAATATTACCAATGAACTTCGATTTCTAGAAAAACTTTTTGAGCCCGTAGTGTGCGGGATGACTTGCTTCGCTCGGTTTGACGCATTCTGTCTTGATAGATCCTGAAATAAATAAAATGAAATTTAATACTGATGTATTGAATGTCATGTCCTTTTCATATACATGTATAAATGTAAAATGTGGATAATATAATAATATATATATTTCAATACCATCCACTTCTGATCCCGATGCCTGTCAACAAACACTTTCCACTGCTCTTTTGGTACCCCACTAGGTAGCTTCTCATACATTTGCAGTGTGGTCAACGAAGCATCATTGACATCACACCACAATCTCCATTTAAAATCTTTCCACTTCTTACCTAGATTTTTCAACGTCCACTTCCGTGCCATCACATCAGCAGTGGTAAAGTGGAAGAACATCTGTATACAGAAATTCATTTTGAACATATTAGTAACATGACATTAGATTAAACCATACTGTAATAAATTTACCTTGATTTGAGAATCAAACACTTCATTTTTCCAGCTTGGAGGCATATATCTCCAATCGTCATATGAAATGGGAAGGAAAATGGGCTCTGCTGCCAGCTGGCCTAGAATCTGGCCAAGAAACCACGCGGCATCATCCGTCGGGACCCCGTAAGAATCAAATGGCACAACAATCTTCTCGCCATTCAGATTCCAAACATCTGAACTTTTTATTTTTTTCTCCACGGTTGCATTTTTGTCATCTTCAATGAGAAAACAATTAGTATAAACAAAATTCAATAAATTTATTTAATTAAAATTTGTACCTATGATAGTGACACTCCAGTATGTCCGGGATGAACTGGAAGGGGCGCGTCGCTGCCCCACTGCTGAGGCTCCTGAAGGGGGAGTCGATGACTCAGCCTCTACTGGGACATCCACAGATGGTGTGAGAGATGGTGCAGGGGGAGATGGTGCAGGGGTGTCAGCAGTTGGTGCATCAGATGTCATGGGGAGGGAGCCAGATGGATAGTCATCTGTCGCAGAACTGGATGAAATAATGTAACACTTCTTCCTTGGCATTCCTGTCATTTAATCAAATAAAATTAAGTTCAGAATATATATTTCAAAAAAATTATGCAGAAAAAAAATTAAAAATGATAACAGATGGAGTACTAACAGACAAAATATATATAATAATGATAATGAATGACTGCAGAAATGAAACAAGTGGTTGCTGAATAAATAAGTAATTGTACATACAATCATTTTCCCCTTCAATCATGTCGGTTTCCTGCTCCATTTCTTCATCCACTTCATTCATCCTTGCTAGACTAATATTTTCAATATCATGATGGACAAATAATTCTTCTTCCCGTTGCTGATTAAATTCAATTTCAGAGGTCAAATTTTCCACTTCATCACTCATATCATACAAATCTCTTTGTATTACATGAGCAACTACACTCCACCCTTCATCGGCAACATCATTCACATAATATACCATTTTTTCTTGTGATGCTAAGATATATGGATCATGCAGTTCATGATCACCAACATTCATCAAGCGAGAGAAGTTCACAGAAGTAAATTGCAAGGAATCTATTTTAACGCCTCTGATAATATCAACCCATTTGCATTTGAATAAAACAACTGAAAAATGTCTGTGGTAGTTTAATTCAATAATATCATGCAGATTTCCATAGTATTCCACTTCAGAAAATGTAAATATACCACTATTCTGTGTTCTCAAACCCACTTCTCGATCGACTGTACGAAATCTAAATCCATTCACATTATAAGCATTGAACTTTCAAACTTCTTTTAAAGGACCTCTAGCAAGAAACTTCAAATCTTCTGATACCTCTACTCAAGTATCAGTATTCATGATCTGAAAAAATAAATATACTTTATTAGATTTAAAAAATGTATGTGTCAAACTAATATTCGTATTTATTGCAATATTTATGAACTTACATGTTGTGCAAACCATTCTACAAGCTCTTTATTAACAGCTTTCATTATATCTTTCTCATTTCATGTTCGGCCTCTCATTCGTCTCTTTGTTTGTATCCTCAACTCTTCAATAAATGGATCTGCAATTTCACTATTCAGAAGCACATATCTATGTGCCTGTAATAATTCCAATTCAGTCAGTGTCACATTTGAGGTCCTCCCAACTGATCGGCCAATAACAGGAAATATTTTGGATTTCTGATGTATTTGAGATTGAGTCGATGTGTCGTCAACATGTTCAACTTGATTAAATCTTGTCTCAATATCATCCAAGTATCGAGAACAAAAGGTAAGACACTCTTCATCCACATAGCCTTCAGCAATTGAGCCTTCTGGTTTAGCTTTATTTCTCACGTATAATTTCAAATGCCCAAGATATATGTGAAATAAAATAAACATAATTGTGCATTTCATTAAGTACCAAAAATTGTTTACTTAACTTGAAAACATATAAATAAATTACCTCTCAATTGGATACATCCATCGATAATGAACGGGGCCTCATAATTTAGCTTCCTCAACCAAATTCAGAGTTAAATACATCATTACAGTAAAAAAGGATGGAGGAAAGATCATCTCAATTGCACAAAGGGTCAATAAAAACCTCTCCTGGAGGTTGTCAAGCTGAAATGGATGTAGAGATTTCTCACATAATTTTCTGAAAAATGTGCAGAACTGGAGTACAACAGCAGTAATTTTTTCAGGTAATAATGTACGCAATGCCAATGGTAGTAACTATTGTAACAAAATATGTGAATCGTGGCTTTTCAATCCATGTAACTTACGATTCTTCAAGTCAACACACCTCGAGATGTTACTTGAATACCCATCATATACCTTAACATTCTTTAACATTCGAAATAATGTATCTTTATCTCTATTTTTCATTGCAAAAATTGCTGGAGGATACTTTCCATGCTCATCTGGCTAGAGATCGCGTTTTATGTTCATTTCTTGTAAGTCTTTGCGAGCATTGAGATGATCCTTCGATTTTCCATGCTCATTAAGCAATGTGAAAATCAAATTGTCATAGACATTCTTCTCAATATGCATCACATCAAGATTATGCTGCAACAAATTAAATTCCCAATATGGAAGTTTGAATAATATACTTCTTTTCTTCCATTGTTGCGTTCCGGTTTCGCTTGACGATACACTTCGGACCCGTTTTCCGCTATCATTCAAATGATGAACCTTCCCAAATTCTGTTTCAACATTTTCAAGCTATTCCAATATTTCAAAACCATTTAACAAATTTGGAGGTGGTCTACAATCAATGGAACCATTAAATTTTGATCTGTTTAGCCGAAATCTATGAGATATATCGAGAAATATTCAATGACACAAGAAGCACCATTTTCTACTGTGAGGTAGCTGTTTGGGCTCAAAATCAAAGTTACAAACGGGACAAGCCAAACCCGTGTAAGTGTTCCAACCAGATAAATTCCCAAGCCCAGGGAAGTCACTAATGGTCCACATTAAAGCAACATGCATTTTGAACATTGTTTTAGAAGAAGCATCAAATGTCTCAACACCGTTGCTCTATAACTCCTGTAATTATTCAATCAAAGGCTGCAAGTATACATCAATATCATTTCCAGGAATTTGTTTTCTAGGAATAATCATCGAAAAGAAAAAAGATGTTTGTTGCATACACATCCATGGAGGCAGATTATAAGGGATCAAAACAACTGGCCAAATGCTATAATTGGTACTCAAAGTCCCAAATGGGTTGAATCCATCGGCAGCCAATCCCAATCGAACATTCCTAGGATCAGCTGAGAAATCGAGATGTAATGAATCAAATGTCTTCCACGATTGGGAATCTCGTGGATGTCTCATTAACCCATCATTGTTATTATCTACAAAATTCCACTTCATGTGTTCGGTGGTTTTCGATGACATGAATAATCTTTGTAATCGAGGCTTCAAAGGAAAGTAACGCAAAACCTTTTCAGGTGTGCTCCTTTTCTTCTTCTCCATGAAATTATGTTCATTCAGACTTCTAACATCACCCATTTCTTTCTATCTAGAAGAAGAACATTTCTTGCAATTCTGTCTACTTGAATCCTCTCCCCAATAAAGCATACAATCATTGGGACATGCATGTATTTTTGTATAATTCAGACCAAGCTTGTTAACAACTTTTTTCATATCATAAAAAGATTCTGATATTTTTGCTTCAGGAAATGCATCACGAATCAATTCCAATATCATGGACATTGCCTTATTTTTAATTCCACATAGACATTTGATATGGTACAACTTTAGCAAAAATGAAAGTTTTCAATATTTCAAACACCCACTATACAACTCTTGATTTCCATCATCAACTAAATCATGAAACACATTTTCCTCAGTGGAGTTTTCTCTTACATTTGGCTCCACAAAATCAAGAGGAGGATCCAATGATATGTGACAATCTTGATCTACCTGTGTTACAGTCTCAAAAAACATCACTTGTCACGTTGTAATTTGAAGTACCCTCTTCTGGTTGTTCTGATATTTTTTTATGCTGATAGTGGTGTCTTGTAGTGCCGAATGCATTATTTATTAGGTTTTTCATTTCATTTTCCATTATCGATGAACTTGAGACCTCATTATGCAGATTAACATCAGTGCTCAATCTTTCTGTAACATTCGATTCTCCATGACAAATCCAACACAAATATTGAGCAGGGAATTGCTTCATTATTAAATGTTCATAAACCTCATCTCTCTTCAACCATGTTCTAAATTTACATTTAGGACATGGACATTTTATTCTCCCTTCAACGGATCGATTATAAATTTCAAAATCTAAAAACTCATTGAAACCCATAACATACTGGGGTGTGTTCCTCAGTAATGTGATTCATC
Organism: Viscum album; assembly: GCA_963277665.1. Classification (NCBI taxonomy): domain Eukaryota; kingdom Viridiplantae; phylum Streptophyta; class Magnoliopsida; order Santalales; family Viscaceae; genus Viscum; species Viscum album. Next base: position 684,198,054 of record OY728151.1, read on the forward strand.
TTTTATCCATGTATATCACAATGTTCCTACACAAAAAACAAGGAATCAAACTTGAGACATCTTCTATAACCCCATCATCAAAAACAAATAATGATGAAAAAAAATTCCATAATATAAGTACATTGATGAATAAGCCTCTGGTGAAATATATCATGTAGAAATATATCCTATGTATGATAGGGGACATCATTAACATACCATGGATTCATGGGTAGGGGACATCATTAACATACCTAATTCGGTGAGGTTTGGAGATCTAGCAATGTGTAGGAATACCTAGAGGAATTAATACCCCATGGGATCAGGAAAATCACAGGTTACATAACATGTAATCTGACATTACTGGTACCATGGGACCCCTGGGCTGTGGAACTGGGCTTTTGGTTGGATTTAAATATCACATGCCATGTGACATGGTCACACAACATGGGACCCATCTTAAAAGTCTAACAGCACTTAAAGAGTGTCTTGGTTCAAACAATCATTTTAATACAAAGATGGAAACCCTCTATAGGGATATAAAAAGGGTTAAGTACGATGTGTGCTTTATGACTAACAACGACATCAAGTATAAGGAAAACATCAATGCAATAATGTTAAGAAAGGTATACCATTGTGAGTTTTTGTAGACAGCGCACCTCCGTTGGAGGGGTTTTATTACAAAACCATGACTTATTTATCATGGATATTCACACTATGTTTAATTTCATTGTTCATAGACCAATCTATGTATAGAGTTTAAGGGAATGTATCCTTGAAAAAAATTATGTGATATATATAGCGATATAAGAGAGGAATAAAAATATGATATGGATGTAGATCTTGACACACATATGCATATATCCTTAGGGGATGACTCAGATATTTTATGGTCATGATTCTCAGACCTGTAGATGCTAACATTTTTATATATAAAAACATAGAACCAATGATCGGTTAGTCTTCATAGATATTCAAAAACACAACCTAATGTGAATTAAGGATTATTAGTATCATATAATACCTTGGAGGGGGACATTAATTTTATGGTCATGATGTTTAGACCATTATGTCACAAAGTTTAATATCCTATGAAAAGGACCATGGTTTTGATAATACATTAAAAAAGGAGAATCTAATGTTATGTATTTGGGGTATCCAAAAGGGATTCATACCCAAATTGGAAGGTGCATAAGAATATAATTTCATAATTTATTTAACTGTTAAAATGATTCTCAAATGTTTAAACTTCAGGGTACAACAATCACATTGAATAGAATGATTTTGGAAGGTTTAAAACATACATTATGAATGCCAGAGTCAATAAGAAATAAAGACCAACTGGTGAAGAATGACCATTACAAATAGTGGAATACTAATACCATTCTCATTTAATAGAATCTAATGGTAGTAAGTTGGATATTTTCTCAATCAGTCCATTGATTTATTATGTGGTTTAGGTGGAACTATCTTCCATGACTGAAAAACACTTAATGAATGAAGATCGTGATTCAGGAATCATATGATGGTGTCCGAGATTGAAAATGATTTAACATCAACAAATCAACACGTATTCTAGGTCGGAATAAGAACTAAATAATCCTTTTTGAAAATTACAGTGGACAACAATAACATCTTTATTTAGCATGAAATTTCACTGAGGGGGCTGCAAGGGGAAATTGTTGGGCTGGGGGGAGGGGAGGGGCAGGGGATGGGAATGTTGGAGGGGAGGGGAGGGGAGGGGCTGGGCAGGATGGAGGGGGAGGGGAGGAGAGGGGAGAGGATGGGCAGGGGGAGGGGGCTGCTGGGGGAAAATGTTGGGAAGGTTGGAGGGGAGGGGAGGGGAGGGGAGGGTGATTGCAGGGGGAGGGGGTTGCTGGGAGAAAATGTTGGGTATGGGGGATGGGAGGGGAGGGGCTGGGGCTGGGAAAAATGGAGGGGAGGGGAGGGGAGGGAGAGGAGGGGCAGGGGGGAGGGGGCTGCTGGGGGAAAATGTTGGGCAGGGGGAGGGGAGGGGAGGGGTGGGTTAGAGGGGAGGGGAGGGGAAGGTGATGGCAGGTGGGAGGGGGCTGCTGGGGGGAAATTGTTGGGCAGGGGGAGGGGAGGGGCAGGGGCTGGGCTGGATGGAGGGGAGGGGAGAAGAGGGGAAGGTGGGAGGGGGTTGCTGGGGGGAAATTTTGGGCAGGGGGGAGGGGAGGGGAGGGACAAGATGGAGGGGAGGGTAGGGGAGGGGAGGATTCTGGAAGGGGGGAGGGGTGTAGGGGGAAAAGGTTGGCCAAGGTGGCGGGGCTGCTGGGGGAAATTGTTGGACAGGGGGGAGGGGAGGGGCAGGGCCTGGGCTTGTTGGAGGGGAGGGGAGGGGAGGGGAGGGGAGAGGAGGGGGAGGGGGGAGGGGGATGCTGGGGGAAATTGTTGGGCAGGGGGAGGGGAGGGGAGGGGCAGGTTGGAGGAGAGGGTGGGGAGGGTAGGGTGATGGCAGGGGGGCTACTGGGGGAAAATGTTGGGCACGGGGGAGGGGAGGTGAGGGGATGGGGCTGGGCAGGATGGAGGGGAGGGGAGGGGAGGGGAGAGGAGGGGCAGGGGGGGCTGCTGGGTTAGGGGAAAATGTTGGCCAGGGGGGAGGGGAGGGGAGGGGCAGGATGGAGGGGAGGGGAGGGGAGAGGCTGGGCAGGATGGAAGGGAGGGGAGGGGAGGGGCTGACAGCGGCGTGACCGCGGAGTGACCGCAGCGTGTTGGAGGGGAGGGGCTGGGTAGGATGGAGGGGAGGGGAGGGGAGAGGAGGGGCAGGGGGGAGGGGGCTTCTGGGGGAAATTGTTGGGCAGGGGGAGGGGAGGGGAGGGGCGGGTTGGAGGGGAGGGGAGGGGAGGGTGATGGCAGGGGGGCTGCTGGGGGAAAATGTTGGGTAGGGGGAGGAGAGGTGAGGGGCTGGGGCTGGGCAGGATGGAGGGGAGGGGAGGGGAGGGGAGAGGAGGGGTAGGGAGGCTGCTAGGCTGGGGGAAAATGTTGGGCAGGGGGGAGGGGAGGGGAGGGGAGGGGCAGGATGGAGGGGAGGGGAGGGAGGGGATGGGCAGGATGGAGGGGGGGAGGGGAGGGGCTGATAGTGGCGTGATCGCGTCGTGACCGCGGTGTGACCACGGTGTGACTGCGGCTTGACCGCAGCGTGTTGGAGGGGAGGGGCTGGGCAGGATGGAGGGGAGGGGAGGGGAGAGGAGGGGGAGGGGGGAGGGGTCTATTGGGAAAAATTGTTGGGCAGGGGGGGAGGGGAGGGGCAGGTTGGAGGGGAGGGGAGGGGAGGGGAGGGTGATGGCAGGGGGGCTGCTGGGGGGAAATGTTGGGCAGGGGGGAGGGTAGGGGAGGGTAGGGGCAGGATGGAGGGGAGGGGAGGAGAGGGGCTAACTATGGCGTGACCGCGCTGTGACCGTGGCGTGACCGCGGCGTGACCATGTCATGACCGCGGCGTGACCGCAGCGTGACCGTGGAATGACCGCAGCGTGACCGCAGCGTGTTGGAGGGGAGGGGCTGGGCAGGATGGAGGGGAGGGGAGGGGAGAGGAGGGGCAGGGGGAGGGGGCTGCTGGGGGAAATTGTTGGGCAGGGGGAGGGGAGGGGAGGGGCAGGTTGGAGGGGAGGGGAGGGGAGGGTGATGACAGGGGGGCTGCTGGGGGAAATGTTGGGCAGGGGGAGGGGAGGTGAGGGGCTGGGGCTGGGCAGGATGGAGGGGAGGGGAGGGGAGAGGAGGGGCAGGGGGGGCTGCTGGGCTGGGGGAAAATGTTGGGCAGGGGGGAGGGGAGGGGAGGGGAGGGGCAGGATGGAGGGGAGGGGAGGGGAGGGGTTGGGCAGGATGGAGGGAAGGGGAGGGGAGGGGCTGACCGCGGCGTGACTGCGGCGTGACCATGGCGTGACCGCGGCGTGACCGCGGCGTGACCACGGCGTGACTGCGGCGTGACTGCGATGTGACCGCAGCGTGTTGGAGGGGAGGGGCTGGGCAGGATGGAGGAGAGGGGAGGGGAGAGGAGGGGGAGGGGGAGGGGGCTTCTGGGGGAAATTGGTAGGAAGGGGGAGGGGAGGGGAGGGGTAGGTTGGAGGGGAGGGGAGGGGAGGGGAGGGTGATGGCAGGGGGGGCTGCTGGGGGAAAATGTTGGGCAGGGGGGAGGGGAGGTGAGGGGCTGGGGCTGGGCAGGATGGAGGGGAGGGGAGGGGAGGGGCAGGATGGAGGGGAGGGGAGGGGAGGGGCTGGGCAGGATGGAGGGGAGGGTAGGGGAGGGGCTGACAACGGCGTGACCGCGGCGTGACCGTGGTGTGACCGCAGCGTGTTGGCCCGGTCCAGCAACATCCGCAGGGCCAAATCACGGCATTACCGCGGCATGACCGCGACATGACCGCGGCGTGACCGTGGCGTGACCGCGGCGTGACCGCAGCGTGTTGGCCCGGTCCGGCGACATCCGTGGGGCAGCATAAGTATCTTTGATGTTTGGTCATGACACAAATGATGTTTTGGTGGGTCATGACACAAATGATGTTTGGTCCACCCAACATTAGAAAATACATAGCATGAAACTGATCACACCCTGCTCCTTTTCCTTACTATCCCTAATGACATCTTTCACATCTACCATGCTTAGTCCTTAGTAATTTTGAACCAGGAATATCTCAAGGTTTTCTTCCACCAACTCTATCACCCCTCTATAGAATAAAATCCTAAGGATTATGTTATTAATAAGAAATGTTTAGAGGAAACTATTATTGAGGATGTATTTAAAAGTTTACATGACCTCCATACTGACCACCAGGGATGGTTGAGTGCTAAAGCTTTCAATTTCCATGGCTAACACACAAAAAACAAAGTACATAAGGGATCCTAGATGAGTCATAAGAATTGTCATCCCTAGATAAATAAAAAAATAAATATTAATACAAATAAACTATTATTCAAAACATCAACTATCTAGCTAAAAAATATATGCATTCATAGATCCACTCTTCAATAAGTTATAGTGACTTCTTTATTAAGATGAATGAGACTTTAATAACTTATTATCTATCACCTCAATATTTTCTAGCACATTAATTTACATAAATAGTATATTGGGGAAACATCATAAAGAATATTGCAAGCATATAAGAGAAGTTTCATGAACCTAACTCTAATCTCATTCACACTCAAACTCTCATATCGAAGGTTGATAAACTCTTGGCACTACATTTCCTTCAACATCAATGATAATAAATTATCTCAATATTAACTTTAAAATTTTCCGCAATACACCATAAACTCTTCATGATCACCCTAAAAGAGAATACACTATAGACGAGCTTCACAATTCAAAGAACTAATAGCCAATAAAATCTATTTGATTCTTATAACTACTAGAAAACCAAAAAACCTAAAGGAGAAACAAAACCCTACCTAGAGGGGAAGACATTGCAGCTTCCGGGGTCGCGGGGGGCCGGGGGTCGCAGGGTCGCGGGGTTGCCGGGGTCGCCGGGGTCACGCGGGGTCACCGGGGTCGGGGTCGCGGGGTCACCAGGGGAAGCGGGGGGCCGGGGTCACGGGGGAAGCGGGGGGCCGGGGTCGCGGGGGAAGGAGGGTCCGGTGTTAAAAAAACAACGTTTCGCGGTGGTTTATTATAAACCGCCGCTAAACAGCGGTTTTGTTGTAGTGATAATATCAGATTTGTGATTTTTTTTAACGGTACATTTAAAAAACATGTTAAAATAATTATAGGTTAAAAATGCTTTTAAAGCTAATAAATAAAGGTGTTCAAGCCTTTAACGCCATTTGGGTTTTTTGTTGGAGCCGAAAGAAGTTAAATCCCTTAATGCCTTTCACCTTGGATGAAAGGAAAAGGCATTAAGGCTCCTTATGCCTTATGCCTTTTTTTAGTTTAATTTTTTTATTAGTCTCTGTGAGCATTTGGATTAACCTTTTATTTTAGTTTAAATTTTTTATTTTTATTTTTTCAATGTTGTATGACTATGCACTCTTTTTTTTAGTTTTTTTAGTGTTTTCTATTCATATGCTGGTTTTTTTATATATGTTTTTTTGTTTAGATACATAAATATACTAATAATTTTTTAATAATATCATTATTATTATTAATTAATTATTTTATATTACTAAAATAATTAAGATTTATTTTAAAATTATAATGTTAATTACTTTAATAGCTTCGTTAATAATTATATTATTCAAATCATTCTTAACATTTATTATTTTAATTAATTTAAATATTTAATAATATACTTAATATTTAATAATATTATTAATATTTATTAATAATTTAATTATTAATATTTAATTATAATAACATAATTAATATTATTTCATAGTAATGTAATTAATATTATAATACTTAATAAGAATTATGCTCATTAATATTTTATAGTGTAAATGATATGTTTTTAAGAAATAAATTTTATGACATGTAAATTAACTTTTGTTTATTATAGTTATGAATTTTTTTATTTTCAATTATTTTTTATATGTTGAGTTAGTTTCTCAAATTTCATTTAGATTGTATTTAAACTTTAGAATTTATACGCTTTTTGAGTCACCTACATGAAACATAGTAATGTTTAAAGTAGGTGACTTTGAAAGGTTGTAAATAATAAATTAGAAATAAAATTTAAATGAAATTTTACACACTTATTGAACTTATAAAAAAAATTGAAAATAGAAAGAATTTTATAAAAAATTAAATAAAAAGTAATTTTAACGATATGATATATTTTTGTTTTAAAACATTAAATTTGTATTTACAATTTTTTTAATATTTATTTCATTTTAAATTTTTTTTAAATGTGTAGTCAATGTTCCAAATTTCATTTAGATTTTAATTATGATTTAATTTATGATTATATATTTTTTAATGTGTAAGTAATACTTTTTTAATAAACTATATTTATGTCACATAAATTAGCTTTTATTTATTATATTTATGAATTTATTTTATTTTTAATTATGTTTTATATGTTGATTCAGTTTGTGAAATTCTATTTAGATTGTATTTAAACTTTATAATTTATACACTTTCAAAGCCACCTACATGAAACATAATAATGTTTCAAGTAGGTGGATTTTAAAGGATATATATAAAAAATTAAAAATATAATCTAAATGAAATTTAAAACATGAACTGAATATATAAAAAATAATTGAAAATAATAAGCATTTCATAAAAAAATCATGAAAAATAATTTTAACAGGACAATATATTGTTGTTTTAAAACATTACATTTTTATTAATAATTTTTTTATACATTCCTTTCATTTTCAATTATTTTTTAAATGTTTATTCAATGTTATAAATTTCATTTATATTTTTATTGTAATATAATTTATGTGGATATATTTTTCAATGTGTAAATATTATGTTTTTAATCAATAATGTTCATTTCATGTAAATTAGATTTTGTTTATTATATTTATGATTTTTTTTATTTTCAACAAATTTTTAGATGTTTAGGATATGTTTTCAGTTTTAATTAAATTTTTTTTATAGTTTATATTTTATAAGATTCTAATTTCACCTACTTGAAATTTTATAAGTTTTCCTCTGTTTAATATAGTCGACTTTGAAAGCTTAAAAAATATAAACTGTAAGTAAAATATAAATGAAAATTCAAACAGCAGATAAACATGTAAAAATTGGTTGATAGTAAAAAGAATTTCATCAATTTAATAGATAGATAATCATATAGAGGATAGAATACATTATTGTTTTAAATCATTTAAGTCAATATAAAACATATAAATAAATGATTATAGTCACCATTTATGATACGGTCTCATCACAGGATATGGTGTGTGAATGGGATGCCCATATCGTGACCATTGACCTCTTTGTTGTGCTGGAGTATGATGAGTTAGAGAGGACTCTTCCTTGGGCACTGCAACCACATATGTCTGATTTTATGATTGTAACTCACTAGAAGGTGGTGGCATATGGATTTTGTCATGTGAACTTTATTCTTCCCCCATTGTATAAGTGGAAATACCTACCATGTCTATTGGGGGGGCCATAAGGCCTACGAAGGCTCAGTCACGAAAGGTGGAGGCATGAGAAATGACCCCAGATACGAGATTAGATCAGATATACCGGGGAAAAACTATGGATTTATTGACAATATAAATGGATCCCATGCTTCCTAGTTCACATTCGCGATTAGATGAGGCTGGACTACTAGAGGTGCAACCTTTGCTTGTGGAATATGTGAGGCCTCACGTGTAGCATGACGCAGTCTACATCATCGCCAACATGGCTCCTTGACATCAAAAGCTATTGGAGGTGGTTCTTGAGTAGGAACCTCATCTCCCTTGGTAGGAACATCATATCCCTGGGGTGGATGATCAAAGATACTATCATGTATAATACGATATACTGGCATCATCTCCTCCACTATAGCATGGTATGCTTCCTGGCTAAAAACCCCACCCTCCTTTGGATCAGACATGAGAATAGTATGTTGTAGTTGATTATGTTATAAAGAGATTCAAAATGAATTAAAAAAAGTACAACATACAAACTAATGTAAATTTATTGACTTAATAGATCTTGATGTCCTCTATCGTGTGGAGTAAGGTACATTATAGACTTCAGTCTATAATATGGCTCATAATTGAACTTCTGTGATAGATGGAATTGTATAGTAGGCATGCCCTAGATTTGAAATGAGGCATGTCTATACCATATCTTGATATTCTTAGCATTTATTCAGTGCCAATCGACACCCTACCTCCCCATCAGGTTCATGGAATAAAACACTCTTGACTATCTGTGTGGAACTAGAATACACTGGACAAATCCAAACTGACACGTGACTCTATCCGGTTGGTGCCACTCTATAATATCAATGTGAATGAGAGGAACTAAAATTGTGGAATCATGATGCCCATTAGTGCAGTATGTGATAAACTGGTCTAATAGATCCTAGTATGGTAGCTATGATATCTGAAAAGACATGTGATAGTTAAAATATTTTGTTACTAATTTCCAAAAATAATAATATTATAAAACCGTTTAATCAACAAAATAATGTATATACATACATCAGTGGGTAGTAGACTATTCAACATGAGACGGTATGCACCCAAATTATGACTTGGAGTCTTGGTGAAGTGGTGTTCCTAGATCCACCTAGAATGTACAACATTGAAAGTGATAAATAATAATAAATAGATTATAATAACTCAAATTAACCTCAAAAAATAATAAAGACAAGTGATCATACCAGTGTCCATGAAGAGTATCATGAAACACATCTATATAAAGCTCCAGACCAGTAAAAATAGGGGTCATGGAAGGGATGCACTCACATACCCACATCTGAGTAATGGTGACACATCCCCCAAGATCACTATGATTGAATCGGCATGTAGTGCATACTAATTTATACATGTTTGTCAAGCATGAAGATCCCCAACTATATCACCCAACCTTATCAAAGTTCTAAATTAGCCCTAGATACATCATGTGGAAATGCATACCAAAGTGATCAATGCATAGTATACCTCCAATGATTTGTAAGATATATACATGGGTGTGACACATGACAGTCTGCACATCAGTTTCATTGAGTAATTGTGCAAAGTGTATGTCAAACCAACTCATAGATATTGACCTACCATCTATAGCATCATCATCCCCCACAATTTCAAGGCCTAGATATTATTGTACAAGTTCAATCCATTCTCTGCAGGTGGGTCCTATAACTGCATCCCCCTAGATAGGAAGACCAAGCAGAACTGCCACATCCACAAGGGTGAAGTCATCACTCTATCAGGTAAGTGGAATGTTTGAGTCTTAGTTCTCCATATCTTGGTGAGGTAAGAAAGGAGGTGATGATCAATGAAGGTATAATCAGATACAAAAATTCTATAAAATCTATAATGAAATAAGTATGGTATAATGATAGCTGGAGGCAGAATGTGATGATAATGGTGGGATCTATACACCCTAATTCATCAAACCTCACAGCCCACTAGCACATCACATGAAACATGCCTATACTACTCAATGGGTAGAGTAGTATTCTATATCTCTACATATAAAACTGAAATATATCTTATGTAAGTATAAAATATAAACATGAAATTATGGTCAAAATAATGTTATGACTAGTATAATGTAAAATATAACATTCTTATTCCCATTGTTTTATGATATTTTCTTACCAAAATAAAAAAAAAAATCTTCATGTTTCTCAAGTAATATTTATAATGATTTTAGAAAAGTATTATTGTGAAACCCTTTCGGTCACTAGTATGTATGATTTTGAGTTTTATTTATCCTTGAGTGCATTTGTGGAGTTCCCATAGTCCGAAGGCCAAAACCAGAAGTTTTTTGTTTTATTTCTTACGGCTTAGGTGTGTGAGGCCTTATTCTACCTCATCTAGGTGGTTTTCATTAGAGGTGATAGGATTTAGACCTAATTTGAGGTATGTGTATATATTTAAGATTTTATTCTATGGAATAGATTTAAATTGTGATTCACCTTTGGTTTTTTTATTAAATTTATATTTAAATGATTTATTCTTGGTGTGTATTCTGTGTTTCACGTGTTTCGTGAATTATTATAGAAATTTGGGTGTTTAAAGTGGGTTTTTTCACATGGGTGTGGATTTTATGCCCACCGAGTATTTTATGAAATGGACCAAAAAAATTTGGTTTTAAATGGATTTTTAAAGTGGTTATAAAAATGTTTTTACCTTGGAAAGGGTGTTTTTTTAAATTGGGCATGTTTGATTTATGAAATATCTTATTTTATTTCTTGATTGATATAGGAATTTTATTGTGATTTTTGGCATGGAGTAGCATGTGGGTTAACTGTGGTGTGGATGAGAGGTGTATCCGAGTGATCGTGCAATCCTTGGAGGGAGGATCGTGCAATCCTCCATTGTTTTCCAATGGAATGAGAGAGCCTTTGGGTAGGAAGACCATGTGAGCTTCTATGTTGGTTGTCTAGAGACCATGTGAACTATTATATTTGGGACTGTAGGATTTATGTGTGAGCTTACTTTTCTTAGATATCTATCATACATATTTACTTACTCACAATAGGCCTAATGGTTAGAGCCCTCAGGTGCACATTCCTCATGCCGGATTGGTTTATATAATTTATGCATTTGATTGGTTCTATTTTATGTGATGATAAGTATTATTCCCATTTGTTCACTTTCCATTTATATGGTTACATGATTTTGATGTTATGATCACCTTTGTTATTCCATTTGGTTGTATTTGATAATGTTGTGCCATGTGGCCTCATTTTTTTTACTTGATCTACATTTGGTATTTTTTTTGGAAAACCATGTTTTTTTATAAAATCAAACCAAAGGGATTTTAAAGGTTTACTTAAAGTTGGTTTATTTTCAACTAGTTTTATTTTGAAATTATTTTCATAATAGTATGTTTATTTTCATGGATAAAATCCTTAAATAGATTCATGGTGTTATCCTACTAGTCTTCATGCCTCACACCCAACTTGGGCCCTTCTTGGGCATTTGCAGATTTTGTTTTCCTCATATCTATTTTCAAAGGTGATTGGGTTTTTCACTATTCTTATTGGAATATAGTCATTTTTTAAAGGGGTTTTACTTTAAAAACATATTTTTGCACACATAAGTTATATTTATTGGATCCACCTTATGGATTAAGGCTTTCGTTCATGTTTATAATGTATACCAATTGGTTAGAGACCAAATAGTGTGTGTTTTTTATTTATGTATGATTTCTCACATGATGGTATATTTCATGGTTATTTTCTCACATGATTTCTTTATGGTGTATCTGTGGATAGTTTGATTATGCTTTCATGTCATCTCACATGTACTTGTCATATTCCTTGTAAAACAAAATGATTATTTAAAAAATGGTTTTTTCATGTGAAAAATATTTTTAAATGGAAGGGTATTATATAAAAGAAAGTTTTATTTATTGAAATGATGTAAGATTTAGACATGTTTAGCTTATGAGTGATTTAAGTAAATGGTTGTATACTTTAGAAAATGATAATTTTTTTATAGTTAAATATATTTGGAAGTGTCATAGAATTTGAAAAATTGAAAGATTTTTTATCAACACCATGTAATTAATAAAATGAAAAAGTTTCCACTGGAGACAATACTTCATTGTGGCTGAGTGTGTGAACTCTACCCAGAAATGTTAAGGAATTGTTTCCTGTTATGACCTTCTCAATGACATATAGTACATCTCAAATGTTTTCCTTATTCTTGAGGTTAGTCCATCTCATTCTGCATCCTGCTGGACTTTGGTCCTCCTCGCTGTCACAACCAGTTGATATCAAGTATCAATTTTGGATGGTCTTCAGGAATTGGGAAATGATGAAAATCCCCAATAGGTGTCCATAGTACAACATAATAGTTAGAAATGGTGTTTAAGCGGTACACTAGATCAACATATGCTTCCCATGATATATTCATAGAGGCACATTTTGTAATAATGTGTGCACATAGAAACCCAATGCTTGGAAGTTTCCACATTAACATTGTCTCACATTCAGTAATATGACCAAGAATAGATTGTTGCTACTTATAATGGGGTCTTGACACTCTTTTACTTCAAATCGATATAGTTATCTATTTAAAAGGCACACTTGATAAGAATAATCTTATTTAATGTTATTTTAAATCTCTCATTGAATGTTTAGTTCATACCTAGCCTCTACTGAATCCCATCAGTAGTCTATTTTCCTCTTTCAACGATGTACTTGAAACAATGATAAAATGACTCTTGAACTAGTCCAATTATAATTGAATTTTGAATCCCCTTTAAGATTCCATTGATGCACTCTACATTTTTTGTTCATGTGTACGTACCTCTTTCCCCCGTCATATGTCAATGTTCATTTTTCTTTTGGAATTCACATCATATAATCATACACTTCCTGATTAGCCCTATAGATTTATTCTAATTTTTTTTCAAAACATAATTTATCTAGAACATATGTTACATGAAATTTATCATATTTCACATAAATTAATTTTATCATTACTTGGAAATAGTAAAAATTAATAAATAGATTGTATACCATGTCTGGTGATAACCTTCTTCATAGGTTCATCATGGAATATTTTTCACAAATTTTTAGCACTGTGACAGATGTAGTACCGATGATGTGAATTTAGGGGTCTCCATATAACATGATCTACATTGATTGCCTCATTGATTTCTTGATGATGATTAGATAGAAAACAAATACCCCAAATGTGGGTGAAATGGTTACTGATATATTCTAAAAAACAACTCCTCAATTCATAATTTTCCTTCTCCAAAAAGTAAAATGAAATAATAATAGGTTTTTTAGGGTTGTTACTCATAGGTACATCTATTCCAAATCCACATCCACTTGTAGTATCCAGACATGGATTTTATTGCTTAAAAAATTGGTTTAGGTGTATTAAGTAGATTAGTCGTAGAACCTAGACCCTACCCGGTTATTGACTGTGTAGTAGCCATAAAACCCTAACCCTACCCAAAATAGATTAAGGGGAACCTAAACCCAATGTAATCAGGTTGGGTAGGATTGGGTACTCGGTTTCTTAGTACCCATTGTTGTCCCTATGGGATTTCCATTTAAATTTTCTTTTTTATAACAGTGGAACGTCTTTTTAAAAATTATGTATATTTTACATTTTCATAATCTAAGGTGTTTTATTAAAATTCACATTTTAAACAATAATAAGTTTTTGAAACTAATAATCCAAAAAAACTTATATTACATGCATACTAATCTTGTGGAATATATTTTTTTTCCTTTTATTATTACATTGCATGTGGAAAATTTCTCCCAACAAAATCACGATGTAAAAAACTATTAAAAAGTCTAAAATTACTCTATTGAATCGAGACTCGAATAACATTAGCATGCATTGGGCATCACCATCTAACTATTTCATGGGAAATAGAGTATCTTTTAGTAGTGTTTATTTTAAATAGTTATAAAATTCTACTCTTAAAATAATTGTCAATAAAAATTGATTTTTATGAGGACTAATAAAAAAATCTTTATTAGTGTTTTATATAGCACTGAAATAATATTTCTCTAGTTATTTATGAAATATTTATATATCTTGATCACAATGGAAAAAATATAACTTAATGTTTAATATTAAATAATTAAAATTTTAAAATTTTAGAAAATTTTATATGATGTTATATATATTATTGATATTATATATATATATATATATGTCATATTTATACACATATATATATATATATGAATTTTATTATTTTTTAATTAAAATTATCTTACCTAGAAATTATAATAAAACTATTATTATATTCATATTTTATATGGTTAAATTTATGAACATGTGTGCAGGTTTCACCCACACACTCTCAAATCCATTTAAAAAAATTAAAAAACCACTTCATGGTTAGGTGGAAACCTAAAAAAACCCTTCATAATATAGACCATTGACCATTAATAATATGAATAGAAAAAATAGATAAGGTTACACTCACATAGACCAAAAAATTTTAAAATAGACAACCTAACCTTTAATAGCATAATCTATCAAATATAAAGGAACACAAAAATGACCTTTCATGAAATAAATGACAATTCCATATGTAACTCCAAGAAAAAAATGGTCTTCTGGAAACAAACCAACCAATTCTTCACTTATAAAGCTGAAAGATGTATCAGTGATCAATATAGATGCATGTTCATGCATATAAATTTAATCAGTAATTAATTTAATTAAATGAGTTTATAAAATGATATATTTATCAAATTTCATAATTATATATATATATATATATATATATATATATTCCCTTGGGTGTAGTAGAAATGGTCATAGGTTCGGTGAAAAACTTCAGAGGTTTGACTCACACTAGTTGCAGGCTTCGGTCGAGGTAATTTCATCACCTCACAATTTTTCTTATGACAATATAGGGTAGTGTGGGACCAACAGTTTTAACAAGTTCTTTATAGGTCACATTCAAGACTTGGGGTCTAGTACCCACTCCGGTGGGGGAATGGATATGTTGGTAAGATCATGATTTTTATGGGGGAAGGGGTTTTTGTGTAATGTGTGTGTTTGTGTGTTATTCAAATGTAATTAATATTATTATGTATATAATTTATAATATAAATATTATATATTTCATGAACCAACCTGGATCACCCCTTAACTAGAAACTGATTTGGTATGTGGCAAGGCTTCAAGGGAATTCTTGATCCCAATAGGCTAACAACTGGTGTCTTGGTATCAAGAATCACCTTTGGGAGTGGTTTTCCTATTTTTAATTAGAAGAAAATCAAAACTAAAGATCCTGAAATGACCATTACATACTTTGGAAATTCATGCTCCCAAGTGAGAGAAACCAAACAAACACATAACTAATAGGAAAAACATGAATAAAATATTAGGACAACACCAATAATATAACTGATAACAAATGACAACATCCAAACAATAAACAAAATAGGGTCAAGCATACTCATGTAGAAAATGGAATGGGATGGGAAGTTGGATAAGCGATACAAGAGTATGATATAAAAAAATATAACAAAAAACCAAAGTTTCTACCCATCTCCACATGTCATGAGGGCCCAGTCCTACCATGTCACCACCACCAAAACATACACCAGTACTAACAAGAAGAACCAACACACCCATGTGATGATTTTCCTCAACCTATATCTATGAAAAAAAAATCTATATACACCCATAGGATGAACTTAAGGTATGAGCACAACTATACTATTATGATCTCACCGAGTGTTTCATAAGAAGTTTTTATTAAATAAAACTAAACACGCGAGTTTGGAAATAATCAATGGGAAAGTAGGGTTTTTCATTTTAAAGAAAAGTATAAGATAATAGTTTTAAACTATAAAGAATAATACAAGTGAGAAATTGTAAACCATAAAAATGAAATGAGAACCATAGGGAAGCCTTAAAGATTCCAAGGTCTAGGAAATATAGGATCATGACACAACCCAGTGATCAAAAGAATCAAATTCAATAGCATGTGTTTCCACTATGGTGAGTAATATCAAGGCCTAGTGGTAAGGGTTCAAACCCACAAGTGGCTATCAATACACATCATCCATGTATTTATTTAGTGTTTCAATAAGATTCCAATGTTAAGGAGGGTGTTTCATGCCTATCTTAATCCTCCCACCTAAATACCTAGGCTCTCATGTGTTGGCCTCCTCTCAAGGAGGCACCATTTTATTTTTAAATCATTTTCCATTTCAAAGGAAATTTTATCTAACAAAACACAAGAAACCCCTAAAATAATGCTTTTCAAGATAATTTAAACGCCATATTTAGGGGGAAACCATTTGAGATAGTGTAAGTGATCCCATTTTATAAGTGATGAAAATGACACTTTTGAGAATGCCAATTTTCTAAGTAATATAATGAGAATATTCAAGAGTCAATGGTTCCAAAAGTGAGAAATAATAGAGTGTATGGTGAGATAAGGTTGAGAAATGCTCAAACAAGTATTTTCACACATATTTTAAACATGTTTTAAGTCATTTACTCTTATATTTTTACTTTTACCTCTTTTTTTGTTTTTAACGGGGCGAATAGTTTTTTACCAAAATAACTTTTGTGTTACTAAACATATAATGTTGGTACCAAGTTGAATTGAGAAGGTTTTTGGAATTTTTTTTACAAGATTGTTTTATTTTATTTTCAAATAAGATAAATCAACTAACTTTGTAAAATTTGATAATTGGAATCACAAATATTTTTCATAAAAATCAGACTCACTTTGTTTAAGAAATTCCTTCCTATTGATAAGTTTTTTTGAAGAATAGGTTCTGATTGGACTCACCTTGGGTCTGGAATGAGAGAAAATCATAATAAGGTAATGATTGTAATCATATTTAGTATAGATCCAATAAAATATGATGATGCTTTGGTGTTTTGTATTTCTCATAAATCATAAGTAGGTTGTGAAACTTATGATATAATCTTTATGAAGAAAAAAGTGAGGAGTGAAATTTTTTGAAGAAAGATGAGTAATAAAATATGTTTTTGAGGATCAATAAGAAAAAGATGTTGATGAGGCTCGGGAAGGAAAAGATGTCGATAAGGCTTATAAAGAAAAAGATGTTCTAGAGACTTAGAAATAAAAATATGTTGCTAAGGATCAGGAAAGAAAATATATTAATGAGGCTCAGGAAGAAAAAGATATTGTTGAGGATCAGGAAGAAAATGATGTTGTTGAGGCTCGAGAATAAAAATATGTTGTTGAGCTTGAGGAATAAAAATATCATATTGAAGAATTACTACTAAAGATACTGTACTGAATAATTCATACTGGAGAAATTATACGGAAGAATTTATACTAAAGAATTCATACTGAAGAAATTGTACTGAAGAATTCATACTAAAGAATTTGTTCTGAAGAATTTGTACTGAATAATTCATACTAATGAAATCATACTGAATAATTAATTTTGAAGAAATTGTACCAAAGAATTCATACTAAATAAATCATGTCGAAGAAATCATACTGAACAAATTGCACTAGGATTTTGTAATGAAAAAATCATACTGTGATTTCTTAATGAAAAAATTGTACTGGGATTTCTTAATGAAAAACTCATACTGGGAAATCATATTGGAAAATCAGAATCAGACTAAAGTTTGTTAAAGAATTTATAATTGAGATGAAGTTGTTATAAGTTTCTAGAAGGTTCAAGAATAGTTGAGATGCTTTAACGAATTCATAAATCCATCAAAAATTTAAGGATGGTTGAAGAAGTAAAAGAAAGACCTAGATTTCATGGGGAATTGAATTATTCAAATAATGATCCAAGATTTTATGAAGATTGAAGATTTGATAATGTTGGTGAAGCATAAAAACCTTTTCAAGATCTCACCTAAACCATTCTTTCTTGGCTATAAAAGGAGAAGAACACTTTGTGTTTTGGTGTTACTTGTATTTCTCATAAAAGATGAGAGAGAAGATCCACACTTCTAGCAAGTGAAGAAGGTTTTCTGAATTGTTCTTTATTAATGAAGTTTTCTTTCTAGATAGAAGAGGAAAAGATTATATTGAACTGTAATCATCATATTCAGCTAAAACATCATATTCAGATCATTATTGTATTTTGCTGGATTGGGAATCAGATTGAGTGTTTTGTACCTAGGATTGAAGAGGTGAAGATTTCTCTCAACCATATTCGAATATAGTTATATATTTCTTGTACTGGGAAAATCATACTAGGAGAATCCTACTGAGATTTTTGAACTAGGATTTTTCATACTGGGATTTTTGTAATGTAATTTTTCATACTGGAATTTTCGTACTGGAATTTTTATACTAGAAAAACCATATAGGGATTTCATTAAAAATTCTAGGAATTTCTTACTATCTTTTGGGTAAAAAAGTGAAGAATTAGATTGAAATTTTATATTTGTTAAGGTTGATTAAGAATAACTGTAACATGTTTGTTGTAAAAAATTCTTATACCATGTTGTGCTATCTAAATAACATGCTCTATTGTATTAAACATAGAGATACATGAGTGTAAGGGGATATCCTACTCATTTTATTCCACACAAAAGGATTGTTTTCTATTGGACTGTGTAGTATTGTATCATTTCCCAACCATACTAAGGACTGGATCCTTTTATTGAGTAGTGAAACTTATAAATTCTTGTGTTCTTGTGGTTATGTGATTGATTTTTTTAGAATAGAATGAAATATTTAATAGGAGGATAAAGTTAATTCTTAAGAAAGGAAACCTAAAAGAAAAAGATATAAAATATTCACTACCTCCCCTTCTCAGTGATATTTTAATCCTGTTTGTGTAATCTCAATTGGTATTAGAGGTGAAGGTCCCCTTTGTTTATTCTTTGATGAAGTTTTTGAAAGAGAAGTTGTGATGGTGAAATTGAATTGTGTCAATAGTAAAGGTATTCTAATCTTCAATGGTAAGAACTATCATATTTGGAAATATACAATGTTTCTTTATCTTATGTCTCTTGGGGATGATAATATTGAAGTTATAAAAGATGGATTTCCTCTTATTGATGAAAATTTTCCTCTTACTCCCATTGATAAGAAGAATATTGAGAATGATGGTAGAGCTGAAAATGATTTACTCTCATCACTTTCTTAAAGTTATTTTTTAAGAGTGAAATGTGTTTCCACTACCAAAGGTATTTAGGTTAAGTTAAAAAACACTTATAAAGGAAATACAAAAGTGAAGAAGGAAAAGTTGAAAATATGTAGGCTTAAGTATGAATATCTCAATATGGATGAATAAAAATTAGTTTGTGACTTATTTACCAGTGTAAATGACATTTATAGAACTATCATATGTCTTGGTGAAAATTTGGATGATTCTACAATTGTTGATAAGATCTTAAGAATCCTTCCCAATAAGTTTGATGCTAAATTTTCTTCATTGGAAGATAGAGATCCTAAAACATTATCTCTAGATGATTTTCATAAAACTCTCATCACTTATAAAATGAGAAGGTATAAAGCTATGAAAAGCAAAAAAATTGATAGAGAAATGTATTTCAAGGCATCCATGAAAGAAAATTCAAAGAAGATTCTTATTGAAGAATAAACTGGTGATTCTAATTATGAAAATATGGCATGTAAAATTTTTAATGAAATTTTATCCTTGTTTAATAAAAATTTGAGAATAGGTACAGGTAAAAACAAAAGAAAAATTCCCTTGAAATATTTTGAATGTGGAGACATTGGGCACTTTGTGGCTAATTGTCATTGAATAAAGAAATAAAATGATAGTGATGAAGAAGAAATAAGGCCAATAAAGTCATGGAAAAAATAGGGTGATAAATATACATATTTTTCTAGATGGTAGGATAAAAAGTTCTTCAAATCTAAAATAAGAAATTTTTTGTCTAAAGATGAATAATAAGAAAATATTGAAGTTGAATCCAAAAAATATTTTACTGAGAAACCTGGAGAGAATACTTTTATTGAAATAGTGAATAATGAATATTTTTGAAGTAGAAGTTCTAAAGAATAAGAAACTCAACTTGAATCTCATTTGAAATAAGAGTTGAAATAATTTCTGAGAAATATAAGAAGGTTTGAGAAGGAAAACAAGAAATTGATAAATTAAATGTCCTCAACAAATAATCAAGAATATCTTCCTGATGAGAAAGTCAAGATGATGAAAGAAATTGATATATTGAAGAAATATATTGAAAAATAATAGAATCAGAAAAAAAATCTAGAAGTGTAGTTGAAATCAAAAGAAGAAGAGTTGGAACTTTCCCAACAAAAACTTTCTAAATCTGAACAGAGGGATACAAGTTTTAAAAACTCTATCTCTAAAATTGGTGAGATTTCTTATAAGAAGGAACCTGAGAAGGATCAAAAGTCACCTTCAAAAGTTGAGAAGAATATTTAATTTGTTCTTGAATGGAAATTTGGAAGTGTTTCTGAAAATAAGAAAGATAGGAAAGTTGTGCATGTGGCCAAGAATAACAATATCATGAAGTCAAAAGTTTCTAAAAATTTAGAGTCTAAAAATGTTTCTAAAAATTCTGAATATGAAAATGTTTCCATTAATTTTGGTTCCAATGAGTATAGAAATAAATATAAGCTGAAGAAGAAAAAATCATTTGAAAACAAAAAGGTTGGTGTTCAACAAAGTTTTGTTAATAAGGTTGTTGAGAAACATACTCACAACACTAGTCAATCTGAAAGTTTCATAGGAAAATACTCATTGTATGGATACTACAAGTATTGTGGTGGATTTTGATATATAAAAAATATGTTTTGGTTCAACCAACAATATTAATACTATTCCATAGGTTATGAAAGACAAGGTTTGAGTGGGAGTCAATCCTCTCAAAAGAAGTTTGAGAAGGAAGTTTGGAAGAAACCTGAGAAGGTTGATGTGGAAACTGAGAATAGGTTCCAACACCTAGAAACTATTTTTGAAAAATCTGAACAAATTGGAAATCTTGCTAATGTTTTTCATGTTTTTTTACCAGAACAACAAAAGTTTCTTAACAATTATCATAAGTCAGAGGTAAAGAAAGAAAAGGAAGAAGAAAAGGCTCTTGTTGTTGAAACCGCTTTGAAATCTATAAAAGGAGAACGAAATTAGATTATTATAGTGGGTGTTCTTCTCATATGAAAGGAGAATTAATGTTTTTGAATAATGTGTAAGACTACAAAGAAGAAAGGGTGACATTTGAAAATGATGAATCTCTGAGAATCAAAGGTGTTGGATCAACCATCATTGGAAAAGAAAAGGTGAAATCTATGAAAACCTTATATGTTGATGGGCTAAAACACAACCTGCTAAGTGTTTCACAACTTTCTGATGAGGGAAACAAATTTATATTTAGAATAGATGGGTTTATTGTGAAAAGTGACGAATATTTAAATATTGTTATAAAAGGACAATGTATAAAAGGAAACTTGTTCCAAGTTATTGAAATTCAAAACTCTTGTTACTTGGGTATGGTGGGAAAAAAGTTATGAAATAAAAGTTTGGGACAAATGTTTCATAGAAACGTGATTAAGTTATCAAAGTGAGTCATTATCTGATATATTCCTAATATGTCGAGAAAAAGATATTCGTGTTGCACTATTTTTCAGAAAGGAAAGATTACAAATTTTGTGAATAAGAATGTTGATATTTGTTCAAAATGACCCAGGGAACTTATTCATTCTGAAATTTGTGGGACAATGAGAAAACAATTAACTAATATAGATAAGTACTTCATTACTTTAATTTATGACTTTAATCACATTAATTGTGTTATGTACATGAAAAATAAGTCAGATGCTCTGAAAATGTTTAAAAGTTTCAGGGGGGAAGCTAAGAAGTAATGTGAGTATTCCATGAAGAAGTTAAGAACTGATAACAGTGGTGAGTATAAGAATGAAGAATTTGAATTTTATCTTAACGAAATTGGAATTATGAATGATTTTAGTTTACCATATACTCCTCAAAAAAATTGGGGTTCTGAAAGAAATAATGGAAGCTTGGTGGAAATGGGGAGAACTATGTCACTTGAACATGGTCTTTTTCATTACTTTTGGAGGAAATCCATCAGTACTGTTGCGTGTATCCAAAACTAACATTTCTACATGCTAATTTTATATATGACTCCATATTAAATGTTTTATAATAAAACTCTAAGTTTTAAACACTTAAGAATTTTTGGGAGTCCATGCATCATAAAGAAAAAAGGTGGAAACATGGGAAAGTTTGAAAAGAGAAGTAAAGATGGAATATTTCTTGTCTATTCTCTAGAAGTAATAGGATACATATGTTTTAATAAATAAATAGGAAGAATACTTGATTCTATTAATGTAAACATTATTGAAAAAGATGAGGTTAAAAAGACCCACACAGATAATGAAATTAAGCAGGATAAAGAAAGTCTTGTTAACATATCTGATAAGGATACAGACAATTGTAATCCTAATCAAGAAGAATAATCAAATTCAACTATTTATAGTGATGTGTAAGATACTAAAAAGTATCATCCTAGGCTAAGGAATAAAGTTTAAGCTCAAAATATTATTAGTGATCAACATCAAAAAGTTTAAAAAAGAATAATATAAAATTCCATTACACACACTTCTTTGTATTCAAAAGTGGAACTGAAATATGCTTATAAAGCTTTTGATCATCCCAAATTGGTTCAACCCATGAATGAATAACTTTATCATATTGAGAAGAATTTTACCTAGGAAATTATACCAAAAATAGATAAAAAATGTTATTAGTACAAATTGGGTTTTCTGAAACAAGATGAATGAATATGGTGAAGTGATACGGAACAAGGAAATACTTATTTTCAAAGTTTATTCACAAATTGAAGGTATTTATTTTGATGAAACCTTTTATCTAGTGGAAAGGTTATAAATAATAAGATTCTTTCTTGTTATTGTTTCCCAATGAAGTTACAATTTTTTTCATACGGATGTCAAATCTGCATTTCTGAATGGTGATCTTGATGAGGAATTTTTTATTGAAAAACCTTGTGAATTTGTTGTTAGGGAAGATGAAAGTTATGTTTGTAAGTTGAATAAATCCTTATATGGGCTAAAACAGGATTAGAGGGCATGCTATTCAAAATTATACACTTTCTTAAGGAAGATGAGTTTTAAGAAAGGAATAGTTGATAACAATATTTACATTAATTAAAGTCAAGAGTTTTCCCTTATCATGATTTTTTATGTTTATGAAATTATCTTTTCTGGGAATTATGAAAGAAAATGTGAAGGATTTATTGAATATATGTTTTTTTTAATTTCCATGCTGGGGTAAACAAAATACTTTCTTGGGTTACAAATATTAAAAAAAAGAAACATATTTTTATTTCTCAAGAAAAGTATGCTAAGGAACTTGATTAGACAATAAAAATACATATTTTAATTATATTTTAATGGTATTAAATGTTCATTTTTAATCTTGTGGGCCTGAGTTAGTGGATTTTAATTTTGAACATCCATTCTCATCATTCGTGCACTTCATACCTAACGTACACCAATTTAGACCTAATGATTCATCTGATTTTAAGGAATTTAATTATCCATATTTTAATTTGATATTTTGGGAAATTTATATAAACTTCAATATTAACATTTTTCATTCAGGGATCAATGGAGTATTCATAAAGGAAGATGGAGATATTTGGTGATGAAAGGAAACAATTCTGGAGAAGGCATATTGGACACCAGCCCACTGATGAGAATGTGGGGCCAAACATACAGGCACAATGAAGCCCAAATTTAGTGGTATTCTAGAAGAAATGTATATGAACAAATAATTCTTCAGGATTAAGAGATAGTTCTGCCTAAATGGTTGTTATTAAGACGGACCAATTTGGAGATTAAATTCTGGGCCAGATTCTGCGGCCCAGAAAAACATCCCACTATTTTACACATATCTCGTTAACTATAAACTATTTTGGGCTGAAACTTTACATAAGGTTAGGGGAAATCCGGAGCATGATTTTTTTATTATATGGAACACTAAAATTAGGCCATATAGATGGTCTTCTAGGTGCATCTGTTCGGTGGAAGCAAGCTGGCTGCCACCCCGGGTCAAGGGTGGAAAAATCAACACTCCCTCAACTTTCCACCCACCTATGGCCTACCACAATTAATTGATAAGACTTGTAATATTTGAGGATCTACCCAAGTCTTCAAAAATTCCTATTTAAGTTAGTAGTGGTGGAGTAGTTTAGGATCTTTGAGATCTTCCTTTCATTGTAATGTTATGTTGTGATTTTGTTGTCTCAAGTTTGTCTTTCACATGTAAGTTGTTAAATTCACTTTAGTTTCTTAATAAAATTTCTTCCTTTACTCTTATTATATTCTTATAAATATCATGTTTATACCATTAGTTCAAGGTGTGAATTTTTTCACACCATACTTTGTGATATTTATCACACAACAGTGGAGTGATCGATTTTTGTTGTTGTTTTTACTTCTTCAATTCCACCCTCGTAAGTCTACTTCCTGGTTCTGTTGAAGACATGTCATCAATGGAGGGATAAATATTTTATGGGTTGATCCAATGGAGTATCAAGGGTCTGTATTGGATGTTATTTATCACTCCATTAATGGCTAATCACTTCTTTTAAATGATATTTTTATTTGATGAATTTAAAACCCCTTCATCCTTATTGAATTTAAGGTCACACATTTCAAGTGCTAATACGAACCTTTACCTTGGAGTGATCAAACTTTAATCCTTAAAGTGTATATGTGATTAGTATTAGGGTGTGTAGGAACTAAACCAGTAATTGATGATTTTGTTTGATCTTCTTAAATGAACCCATCTCAAATATAATAAATTGAAATCAATAAAAAAGGAATTCATCCAATCCACCCCGAGCGATAACCTATGATCAACTCATTACCTTAATTTGAAATAATATAAATCTGTTAGTGATCCATTAAAACCATATTAAATCAACCCAATTTGTCCACTTCATAGCTAAAAACAATCCATAGAATGTACATGTCTGTAGGTACTTCTTAGGTCTATGAGGATTCGACAACCCAAGCTAGACTACAAGGACCGTCCTGCCTTCTTCTTTTGGGTAAATTTGAGTGAGAATAAAATTTTGGCGCTGTTGTTAGGGACCCAAGTAAGTCATATAAACACTCATTCTATTCTACTCCATTTCTTCTTTTCTCATCCAAATTCTTTTATCTTTTCCCTTTCTCGTTTTTTTTTCTTTTGCCGCATGTCCGCCTACACCCGTGATCAGTCAAACCGTCTAGTTAGGGTGGATAGTACTAGGGTTGGGGAGTCAAGTACACCAAAGGAACTCTTTAAATTAGATCCTAATCTTCCTAATACTCCAGTGTCAAAAATTGAGCCTATTTCAATGGAAGGTCTTCAAAGAAACCAACTCATAAACCCGGGTGGTAACCAAAATGGAAACCGAAATGAGGCAACCCCAAACTTGGGGAATGCAGTTGATCAAACCATGAATGACTACCTCACACCTTACTGGACCAATTTCCCCTCATTAATTAGACACAATTCCCTAGGATATTCTAACTACATCTTTAAACCCCATTTCCTTAACCACCTTCCCACATTCCATGGAATGGAGTCCGAGATGCCCTACCTTCACGTTAAGGAATTCAATGACATTGTAGAAACCATGTGTCCCCCACATCAACTAGAATAAGCTAAGATGAGGATATTTCCTTTTTCTTTAAAGGATAAAGCTAAAAATTGGCTAAAAAATTTGATACCATCATCCCTCAACTCTTGGGACCAACTACAAAAAGAATTCTACAAAAAATATTTTCCCCACCACAAAACAAGTTCACTTAAAAAGAGCATCCAAAAAAAATTTGAAAATGAGGGAGAGTCATTCTATGAAACATGGGAGAGTTTCAAAGACACTCTAAACATGGTTCCACACCATGGTTTTTCTATTCCTGAAAAAGTGATAATTTTCTATGAAGGTTTGGGTTCAGAAAATAAACAATTCATTGACATGATGTGTAATGGAACCTTTAAAAACAAAGCCCCAAATGATGCTTACGAGTATCTCGAAAGTCTTTCTGAACAAAACCAAACATGGGGAACTTCACCTTATTCTAAAAATCCACAAATAACTACTGGAATTCATACACTTAGATAAGAGGAAAGCCTTAGGGCTAAACTCGTGGCACTCTCTAGGAAGGTTGAAGAGATAGACCTTAGGAAAGTCCATGAAATCCAAACTGTATACCCTGTTTGCACAATTTGTGACAAACATGACCATAAGACAGACAACTACCCAACCATTCCATCCATAAAGGGTGTTATTTTAGGAGGACCCCTACTGGATGTAAATTCCTTGAACTTTCAAAAGTTTCAATACCAAAACAACTTCAAACCAAGTTATAATGACTACCCAGGATTCTGCTAGAAAGATAACCAACAACCTAGCCAACCACAGGGAAAAAATCCTTACCCCCATCAGAATTACCAAACCCATAACCAATTCCAAACCCAACCTATGAAATACCAATAGCCACCTATCCATTTTCAATAAACCATCCCACCTCCAAAATATCCCCTTGGGATAAACCAATATTCTCAAGCACCAACCCAAACTGTTCCACAAAGCCTACTAGAACAACAGTGAAAAAAATGGAAAGGATGAACTCAGAAGTATCTTCTCTTCAACAAGAACTTCAAATCATCAAAACTGGGAAGGCACCCATGCCTACTCAGGTGGTACCATCCTCAAATTTAAGGGGAGAGTCAAGTTGTACTTAAACAACTCATGAACAACTAAAGGTTGTGACTATTTTAAGAAGTAGGAAATCAATTGAGAAACCTGAACAACTAATTCAAAACCCATCCAAAGATTCAAACTTGGATGAAAATTCAAATAAACCACAATATCAAACTGAGGAAAATGATAACAATTTGAAAGAAAAAACTCTTCAACAAACAACCCCACAACCTGCACTATTTCCTCAATGTATGAGGGGGAAAACCGAGCCTGAATTGAGTGAAACATTGAGGGAAATATTCTCACAAGTCAAGTTGAACATTCCCATTATTGATGAAATCTAAACCATACTTGCCTACTCAAAGTACCTTAAGGACTTGTGAACTTTTAAAAGAAAATTTTCACATAAAAACCAAGTCCTTTTGGCTGCCAATGTGAGTACCACCATTCAACGGACCATTCCTCCTAAGTTGAATGTCCCGGGTTTCCCTTACATCAATGTTGAACAAGGAGAGAGAAAAGTTGTCAAGGCCTTGTGTGACCTAGGTGCTAGTGTCAATCTCATCCCCTATGCTGTGTAATTCCAGTTAGGCCTAGAAGAGCTCCAACCCACATCTATCACACTTCAACTTGTTGATCGTAGCATTAGGGTTCTAAAGGGGATTTTAAAGGATGTTCTGGTAAAGGTTGAAAACTTCATCTACCCTATTGACTTCATTGTCCTTGAAAACCATCCAAACATAGGAAATAAGGAACAAACCCCAATCATCCTTGGTAGTCCCTTCCTTGAAACAATCAACTCTGTTATCTGAGTCTGAAATGGGAACATGACCATCACCTTTGGGAACATGAGTCTAGAATTGAACATCTATAATTCAAGCTCACAAATAGGGGATGATTAGGACATTAATTAAGTAAACATGATAGGAAGCATTGATAATGAATTCATAGAACATCAAAGAATATTTGATGGATTTTTAAGTAAGGATGAGATTGATTTCCTTTGTTCACATAAAGGAATTTTATCTCCTTGGCTTGAATCATTTTTAAATTGCTCTTATGATGAAGTCTTAGGTCCAACAATCAGTGAAACCTTTCAGGAAACCACTTTCATGGAGACCACTCCAACTTCCTTCCCTAAATCTGATCAATCCAATCTAGTAGCTAAAACTTATACATGTGGGGAATCAATCCTTTATAAAACTATAGGAAACAAAATTAATCTTGATCAAATGTCCCAATATTCTGTTGGAATTCTAAACCAACCTGATCTTGAATTGAAGGAACTTCCCTCTACACTCAAGTATGCCTTCCTAGGGGAAAATCAAACACATCCTATTGTCATTTATTCCTCTCTTGAATCCAATCATGAGAGGATGCTTCTAGATGTCCTTAGGAAACATAAGAAAGACATTGGTTGGACCCTGTCTGATATTCTTGGGATTATCCCACATATTGGGACTCATAGGATTGTTCCAGAATCTAATTCAAAGCCATGTCGTCAACCTCAACAATGACTCAATCCTAATCTCATGGAAGTAGTGAGAAAAGAACTTCTGAAATTGTTAAAAGCTGGTATCATCTATCCCGTAGCTGAGAGTGAGTGGGTGAGACCAATACAAGTGGTTCCAAAAAAGGCTGGAATCACAGTGATAACCAATGAGGATGGATAGATTCTTACAACAAGGGTGAGTAGTGGCTGGAGAGTCTGCATCGACTATATGAAGCTAAACTCATTTACCAAGAAGGACCATTTCCCCTTACCATTTATTGACCAAGTCCCTGAGAGAGTGGTAGGTCATGCCTTCTACTATTTCTTAGATGGGTACTTGGGGTATAATCAAATTGAGGTCTCCCTAGATGATCAAGGGAATACAACATTCACATGTCCATTTGTCACCTTTGCTTTCAAACGCATGCCCTTCAGGTTATGCAATGCCCCTGGAACCTTCCAGTGGTGCATGATGGGTCCCTTACCAGACTCTAGGGGATATCTTTAAATTATCTTAGCTATTGATTATGTCTCAAAATGGGTTGATTCCATTCCCACAAAATCCAATGATCATCAAACTGTGATTAGATTCCTAAAAGAAAACATCTTCTCTAGATTTGTAATTCCTATAGCTATCATTAGTGATCGCGGAACTCATTTTTGCAATCGTCCATTCTCATCACTCATGGACAAGTGTGGAATTTCTCACAAAGTGTCCACTACTTACCACCCACAGACCAATGGTCAAGATGAGTTAGCCAATCGAGAAATCAAACAAATTCTTGAGAAAACTTTTAAACCATCTAAGAAAGATTGGTCAAGTAAACTCTTAAATATTCTTTGGGCCTATTGAACCGCATATAAAACCATTTTAGGAATGTCCCCATATAGGTTGGTTTATGGTAAAGCATGTCATTTTCCAGTGGATATTGAACATAAGGATTTTTGGTAAATTAAGGAAATGAATTATGACCTCTAATTGTCCAAAACAAAAAGGAAATTATATCTCAATGAACTTGAGGAACTTAGGATGGAGGCTTATGAAAATTCAAGGATTAATAAAGCTAAAGTACAAGCCTACCAATCTCTAAATATTAAAACCAAACACATTGTACCGGGTAAACCTATTCTTTTGTATAGTTCTAAATTTCATTTACACCTGGGAAGGTTAAGGTCTAGATGGTCAGGTCCATACATAGTGCATAAGGTGTACCCCCATGGGGCTGTAGAAATTCAAGATCCCACTAATGGTCAAAACTTTAAAGTTAATGGTCATAGAGTCAAACCATTCATTGAAACATTCCAAAAAAAATTAAGTTCATGAAAACTTGTGTGAACTAACCTTAGATGAGGAAAATACTTAAATATTTAAGGGTCTAAGTCAAGTTAGCGATATTAAACCAAAGAGCTGCACGGGAGGCAACCCATGATTTTCATCTTTGCAAATCATTTTTTTTAAATAGGATTAATGAATCATTTTGATATTTAAAAGAAATATAATTTTGACATGTTCTTCTATTATGAGTATGGATGGGTACGAAAGGGGAGCACCATATTCATCCGTGTCACGTGGTGTGATCCTTGAGTAATACCTTACCCAGAAATTTAAAAAGAAGACAATCTATCATCAGTTTATTTTATTTTATGTGTTTGTAGGTTAAAATAAAAATACAAAAAATAAATAAAAATATAATAATAATAATAAGGGACACATCGTAGGTCATGGGTCAAACCTCATCACAACCGGCAAATCCATGGGGAATCGAACCTGGGACCGAAGGGAGTTAGGGGCACGCACTTACCACTAACCTATGGCTTATTGTGCTTCTATATTCTATAATTTATATATATATACTAATTTTTTATTTTTTATTTTTTTTTATAAATGTATATATATATATATATATTGTTTTTTTTTTCTTTTTCCCTTTTTCTACTAGGTAACTCTATAAGTGACATGGATATCAAAGGACTAAATTGGAGCAGCAAGAACTTCAACTTCAACCACCAGGTGACTTCATTCCATGATCCTCATATTTCAATTTCCTTTTTGAAATTCCCTTATCTACCTATACTCCTTATATATTTTTTCTTTTTTTTAAACACTGGGGACAGTGTTATTTTAAGTTGGGGGGATCAAATAAAAAAAATTGCTTTTGTGAAAAAAAAATGATTTGAAAAAAAATGTGTGTAAAAGGAAGGAAAAATTCCTTTAACTTTGAAAATGATAATACACATTGTAAACATTGAAACTGAATATCAAATAATTTATCATGCCCTAATTTTGATTTTAATCCATGTATAATTTCATGAGCATAGATTTTGGAAAGTGTGGTTGTCTAATGTGATATTTCATGGTTTATATTTTCATCCAAATAAAAGAAAATCACAATGCACGTCCTTTGGATAGTGGGGTATTAGTTTGAGTTTTTGGGGTACCCCAAATAAATAGCATTTGTTTGGTGATCATTTTAGTTTTAATATGAGTATTCAATAAAAAAATTAAAAAAACAATAAATTTGCACATAGAGCAATGAAATGACCTAATGTGTGGCTTTAGGCACTTGGGGATCGTGACTCCGTAGTTGGCTGGCCTAGAGTTAGTAATTTTATCTCTATTTTTGGTAATTTTAATTTGTTTTTTACTGAGTTAACTTGATATGATGCCTGAGTATGTGGGCTTCACTTGGTGCTCTAAGGTCTTTGAGCCTGGGAGTCATCGGCAAAGTCTCACTACAGGGGTTGACTCTTTTGAGTGCAATTTCAATTACCATGGAAAAATTGAAAAAACAAAAACAACAAAAAAAATTGAATACTCATCTTAATATTGAAATGTGATTCCACCTAGTGCTTCCATCATTTCCCCCTTTAATTAAGATGAACCTCCATGTCTATTGTGATACACAAACATATCCTCATACTTAATTGATATTGGATGAAATATGGAAATGAATTTGAACAAAGGAATGGGCTTGGGATTGGGATCTAGTTATGAAACTATCTTGTATTAAAATATTTTTATGGGTTTTATGATTTTTTGGTATAAGGATTTTTGGTGATCATTTTGTATTAAAATTTTTTTGGAAAAGGGAATTCGAATTTCATATTGTTGAGATACGTTTTGCTCAGGAATAGAAAAATCTCATGTTGGGGGTGTGATTAGCCAATAAAAATACATATTTTAATTACTTTTTAATGGTATTAAATTTTCATTTTTGATCTTATGGGCCTGAGTTAGTGTATTTTAATTTTGAACATTCATTCTCATCATTCGTGCACTTTATGCCTAATGTACACCAATTTAGACCCAATGATTCATCTGATTTTAAGGAATGTAATTATCCATATTTTAATTTTATATTTTGGTAAATTTATCTACACTTCAATATGAACATTTTTTATTCAGGGATCAATGGAGGATTCATAAAGGAAGATGGGGATATTTAGTGATGAAAGGAAACCATTTTGGAGAAGGCAAATTGGACATCATCCCACTGATGAGAATGTGGGGCCAAACATACAGTCCCAATGAAGGCCAAATTTTGTGGGATGCTAGAAGAAATTTATAGGAACAAATCATTTTTCAGGATCCAGTGTTAATTAGGCCTTCATGGTGGTTATTAAGGTGTCCCAATTTGGAGATAAAATTCTGGGCCAGATTCTGCGGCCCAGAAAAACAGCCCACCATTTAACGCATATCTCGTTAATAATAAACTATTTTGGGCTGAACCTTTACATAAGGTTATGGGACATCCGGATCTTCATTTTTTTCTTTTATGTCCCACTCCAATTCTACCATCTAGATAGTCTTCCAGATGCATCTGTTCGGTCGAAGCAAGATGGATGCCACCTCGGGTCAAGGGTGGAAAAATCAACTCTCCATCAACTTTCCACCCACCAATGGACTACCACAATTAATTGAGAAGACTAGGACTATTGGAGGATATACCCATGGCTTTAAAATTTTCTATTTAAGGCAGTGTTGGTGTAGGATTTGAGGATCCTTGAGAGCTTCCTTTCATTGTAATGTTATGCTGCAATTTTGTTGTCTCAAGTTTGTCTTTCACATGTAAGTTATTCAATTCACTTCGGTTTCTTAATAAAAGTTATTCATTTACTCTTATTCTGTTCTTATACATATCACGTTGATATTTTTGGTTCAAGTTGTGAATTTATTCACACCATACTTTGTGATATTTATCACACAACGGTGCAGTGATCAATTTTTGTTGTTGTTTTTACTTCTTCAATTCCGCCCTCGTAAGTCTACTTCCCGCTTCTGTTGAAGACATGTCATCAATGGAAGGATGACTATTTTATGGGTTGATCCAAGGGAGTATCAAGGGTCTGGATTGGATGTTATTTATCACTCCATTAATGGCTAATCACTTCTTTTAAATGAGATTTTTATTTGATGATTTTAAAACCTCTTCATCCGTATTGAATTTAAGGTCACACATTTCAAGTGATAATACAAACCTTTACCTTGGAGTGATAAAACTTTGATCCTTAAAGTGTATAGGTGATTAGTATTAGGGTGTGTAGTAATTAAACTAGTAAACGATGATTTTGTTTGATCTTCTTAAATGAACCCATCTCAAATATAAGAAATTGAAATCATTAAAAAAGGAATTCATCCAATCCACCCCGGGCGATAACCTAGGATCAACTCCTTACCTTAATTTGAATTAACTTAAATCTGTTAGTGATCATTTAAAAACATCTTAAATCAACCCAAGTTGGACACTTCATATCCAAAAAAAATCCATAGAATGTACATGTCTGTAGTTACTTCTTAGGTCTCTGAGGATTCGACAACCCAAGCTAGACTACAAGGATCGTCCTACCTTCTTCTTTTGGGTAAATTTGAGCGAGAATCAGAACTTCTTAAGAAGTATGGCATGGAAAATTTGAAACCAATTTCCACACCTATTTCAGTGTAAACCATGTTGAGTAAATATGGAGAAGTCAAGAAAGTTTATTAGAAAGAATTTTGGAAGCTGATAGGAAGATTGATATATTTTACTGCCTTAATATTTTTTGTTTATGTTGTTACCATATGTGCAAGATTTTAGAGTTCTCTAAAAGAATCACATTTTATGGATGGAAAAATAATTCTGAGATATATAAAAGGCACAAAAAATTTCAGAATCAGGTATGAAAGATTAGAAATTAATGACTTGTTTGGGTATTCAGATGCTCATTGGGCAAGGAATGTTGATGATATAAGATCCACATATTGTGGAGTTT
The DNA here is from genome assembly GCA_963277665.1 of Viscum album. Taxonomy (NCBI): domain Eukaryota; kingdom Viridiplantae; phylum Streptophyta; class Magnoliopsida; order Santalales; family Viscaceae; genus Viscum; species Viscum album. The sequence goes on from OY728151.1 coordinate 684,231,481, forward strand.
TCTTTTTGAGGAAAATTTATGTTAGTTAGCATATAAAGAAACAATATTTAGTATATCTTAGTATGATGGAATCTGAGTATGTTACGGCCACTCAAGCCTCTACTCTACTTATGTTTATGAAAACTCAATTAGAAGACTTATTTGTTGAAGTTAAGTTACCTTTGATCTTGTGATGTGATAATCAAAATACCATCAAACATATCGAGAATCTGGTACAATATTATCATTCAAAACATATTTATATCAAGTACCACTTCACCAAAGATCATGTGTATAAGAATTAATTAATTTTGTAGTATGTTCATACACCGGAACAAGTTGCTGACATATTCACAAAACTTTTACCAAAGGAACCTTTTTATAAATTTAGGTTGAACATGGGCGTCCGACCTCTTTCTCATCAAGGTTGAGGTATGTTTATTTTTCCCTTTCTCATCTTACCTTTGGTAGTATTATCAAGTGGGATAATTATTTCATAAATTTATCCTTATATAATCATGTAAAATGGGGGAGTTGTGGGTAAGTTTTGATTTCAGAATGTAAGTGTGTGAACTATTATAACTATTTGTTGGAGTGGTTATAGGAAAAAAAATGGTAGTCTAGGTAAATTTAAGAAGTAAAGTAAGTCGAGGAAGAAAAGATGAGGAAGAAAAGCTAATGAAAAAATATTATTAGGAAATGCTGAGGAAGTTTCATAATTATTACTTTTGGATAGTGTGGTTTTGCTGTCAATAATTATTGTTCCCTATAATGAGTTAACTCATGTAGGGTTAGAATTGTTGATAAGTAATCCTTTTCATGAGATTAAAAATTTTAGTAATATATAAATCTTTGTTAACAACAAAATCCAAAGGAGATATTGTTAGAACCAAGTTGACTAGAGAAGGTTTTTAGAAGTTTTTTTTACAAGTTTTTTGGATTTTGTTGTCAAAAAAGATAAATCAACTAACTTTGTAAAATTTGAAAATTGGACTCACAAATAGTTTTTAGAAAAATAAAACTCACTTTGTTTAAGAAATTCAACCATATCAAGAAGAATCCTTCTGGAAGAAAAGGTTATGATCAGACTCATCTTGGGTCTAGAATGGGAGAAGATCATAATGAGGTATTAATTGTAATCAGATTCATCGTAGATCCAATAAAAATATAACGATGCTTTAGTGTTTTTTATTTCCCATAAATCATAAGTAGGTTATGAATCTTATGGTACAAGATTTATGAATAAAAGGTGAGGAAGGAAAATTTTTGAATAAAATTGAGTAAGAAAAGATTTTGCTGAGGCTTAGAAAGGAAAAGATGTTGATAAGGCTCAAGAAGGAAAATATTTTGATGAGGATCAAGAAGGAAAAAATATTGATAAGTCTAGGGAAGGAAAAGATATTGATGAGGCTTAGGAAGAAAAAGATATTGTTGAGGCTCAAGAATAAAAATATTTTGTTGACGCTCATGAAGGAAAAGATGTTGATGAGGATCATGAAGGAAAAGATGTTGATGATCCTCAGAAAGAATAAGATGTTGTTGAGGCTCAGTAATAAAAATATGTTGTTGAGGCTCGAGAAGAAAAAGATGTTGTTGAGCCTGAGGAAAAGATCATACTGAAGAATTCAACCTAAAGAAATCATACTGAATAATTCATACTGAATAGATCATACTGAAGAAATTGTACTGAAGAATTCATACTGAAGAAATCGTATTGAAGAATTCATACTAAAGAAATCATACTAAAGAATTCATACTGAAAAAATCATACTGAATAATTCATACTAAAGAATTCGTACTGAATAAATCATATTTAAGAAATAATACTAAAGAAATCATACTGAAGAAATCATACTGAAGAATTCATACTGAAGAAATTGTGAGGAATAAATCATACTTAACAAATCATACTGGGAGTTGTAATGAAAAAACAATACCAGGATTTCTTAGTGAAAAAATCATACTGGGATTTATTAATGAAAAAAATCATACTGGGAAATCGTATTGGAAAATCAGAATTAGACTAAAGTTTGTTAAAGAGTTCAGAAGTGAGATGAAGCTGTTAGAAGTTTTCAAAAGGTTCAATAATAGTTGAGAAGCTTTGAAAAAGTCATAAATCCATCCAAAATTTAAGGAAGGTTGAAGAATTCAAATAAAGACCTGAATTTCATGGGGAATTGAATAAGTCAAAGAATGGTATGAGATTTAAGGAAGATTTAATATTTGGGAATGTTGGTGAAGCAAAAAAACCTTTTCAAGATCCTATCTAAAACATTCTTGCTTGCCTATAAAAGGAGAAACACTTTTTTTTGGTGTGACTAGAATTTCTCATGAAAGAGGAGAGATAATATCTGCATTTATAGAAAGTGAAGAAGGTTTTCTGGATTGTTATTTCTTAAAGAAGTTTTGTTGCTAGATAGAAGAGGAAAATATTGTATTCATCTTTGATCATCATATTTAGCTAAAATATTGTATTCAGATCAGTATTGTATTCTTCTGGATTGGAAATCAGACTGAGTGTTTTGTACCTTGGATAAAAGAGGTATAGATTTGTCTCAACTATATTTAGATAAAGTTGTATATTTTTCATACTTGTAAAATCATACTGGGATTTTCATACTAGGATTTTCGTACTCGGATTTTTTTTACTTGGATTTTCATTCTGGGATTTTTGTACCGGGATTTTCATACTGGGATTTTCATACTGGGATTTTCTAGCAGTGACTTTCATACTGAGATAATCGTATTGGGGTTTCATTAAAAATTCTAGGAAGTTCTTACCAACTTCTAGGTAAGAAAGTGAAGAATCAGATTGAAAGTTTATATTTATTGAAGTTGATAAATAAGCACCATAACATGTTTATTACAAAAACTTTCTTATATCATTTCGTTCTATCTGAAGCACATGATCTGTTGTGTTGATCATAGATCTACACGAGTGTAATGGAATATCATAATTGTTGTATTTTACACAAAAGTATTGTTTTCTTATGGATTGTGTGGTATTGGATTATTCCAAACCATAATAAGGACTAGCTACTCTTTTTGAGTAGTGAACCTTGTAAATTCATGTGTTTCTATGGATATGTGTTTGATTTTTTTCAGTAGAGAATAAAATTTTTAACAGGATGTGAAGTTTGTTTCTTAAGAAGGGAAACCTAAAAGAAAAATATATCACTGATTCACCCCTTCCCCCTCTTAGTGATACTTGAATCTTGGTTGGGTAATCTCATATAAAATAACCCCTCTTACAAAATTTGGGTGTGATGGATCTAAATTTAATCTCCATTTAATAAAATTAAAATTCTAAAAATATATAAAATTAACTTTTAAGATTATATATTTTATATTTAGAAAACAAATATAGAAAAATGGTGGTTTAACCATTATGTATGTGTTCTTAATATTATTTAGCATTGATTACCAATTAAATTTGTATTAATATAATTATATATGTTTTTAAATACCATATTAGAGTCATTATTTAAAATAAATCAATTTAATTTATTATATAAAAATTACAGAATATTAATAAAATAATTCTTTGCAAATAACTCTTCCACCATTATCATGGTCATTAAATTTAATCTTAGTAATCTATTTTTTATGCACAAAAATAAAATCAAATTTATCAAATAATATGTACATTTAGATCTCAAATATGAAATCCATTTTTTTATATTTAATTTCAAAAAATTATAAATTCTAATTTTTAATGTAAGAGCATAAAAACATTTTATTGTGAAATATAACTTGAAATTTCAAAATGTTCAGCATGTGTTTTATAAATTAAACATAGTATTTTTAAATGATTTATATTACTAATTAAATATATATCATTTATAGAAAAAAATCATAAAATTTTAAATCATTCTTGTGTCAAGATAATGTCATAATAGTGATTATTTTAAGCAAAATCAGTATTTTCATTATTCACCAAAAAATAAGTTATTTTAGAAAAATATCAAAAATTCAACCTATGATAATTTTGACATGATGAATTCAAAGATTAAGTTCATCTTGCAAAATTAAAATTCTAAAATTTATAAATTTAGCTTTTAAATGAAAAAAAACAATATATAAAGACAACTTCTTTTATTGAAAAACATCATTTTAAAAAATTAAGTATTCATAATCCTATTTTGTATGAATTTTTAATTGATTACAATATTTTTAAATACCATAGGTTTTATTCTTTTTATAATTTTCTCATCAAATATCCCTTGGATTTTTTAGTTCGTTGTTGTGTGTATAACAATCTATCAGCACTGTGTTTCTTTAAATGAAAAATATATATATATAGTAAAAGATTGGGTCATTATATTTCTTTCGTGCTATAACCCAGAATACCAAGAACGACATTCAAAGATTCATAAAGAACATATAGATACTACTAGAGTAATTCAAGTTTTGATTCTCCACTGCAATGAAGGTGCAATAAGAACGACAAATGAATTGATTGATAAAGAATAATTATTATATTAAAAAAAATCCAGTTTTGAATTAATTATAAATTTAATGTGAAGTATCCTCTCTATGATGATTCAATGGATGCCTTCATCAAATTAATTGGAAATTATCAATTGAAACTGATGAAAAAAAATTTTGTACATTTCCCTAACTACTTTTGGTGTGCCCCTAAACCTTCAATAGGGTTTGGGGGAAGGAATAAGATGGAACATGGAGGGATGGTGGTGGTCACCAGATGGAAGGTGATTACATTCATATCATTTTGAGGGAAGCGGTGCAAGAAATGGGCATGGACGCTGGCACGGGAGGAAGGGGGTGTGGGATTGCATGCAGGGGGAAGGCGTAGTGGTCTCAGGTGAGAAAAATTTATTAAATTTTTGTTATTGTAGCATTAATACCCCCCATAAGGCTATTGCATGGATCTACATCTACCAAAACTAAGTATTCTGATACCGTGTTTGGAATTAATTAGATATATGTCGAGATGATGTTTGATTCTTGGGAAGTATTCCAGAAATGTCCCGAACACCCGAGTGTATGAGCAAGTGAGTTGGATGCATATCATAAGAGAGGATATAGTCACATGGCCTTGTGCAATATGGGTGTTGTGAAAATGATCTACACACTTTATATATATTTATAATTTTCATAAATAATATTTACTTTTTTATTATATTTTTTTCATAAGTTCTATTTTCTTTTTTATATATGAATTTAAATTTAAACATAATCATCAATTACAATTTTCAATTTCAAGATCTAATTTAAATGTTGGTTTTAATTTCAACTTTCCAATTAACTCAACTATAGATATTCCCTTTATCAGTGCACAAAAAGGGTTTTCTCAGTGATAAAAAAGTGTTGATATTGTAAGTCCATTTAAAAGCCCATATCTTTTATCAGTGTAAGTTTTATCAACACTTTTTATCACTGATAAACACATCATTTCTTGGTGCTAAAAAAAGCGCTGATAAAACTATGGTTTATGAGTGCTAAAAAAATCAACGCCACCCACCCACCAACCCCCCTTTATCAATATCAGCACACCCCAAACCCCCACCTTTATTACCGCTCATTTTCCTAAGTGCCTACCCTTACCTTTATGAGTGCTCAATCCACACCTGCTTAGTCCTGGATTCAAACCTAAGACCTCCACCTCCTATGCTTGTTCCCTTACCACTAATTCATATTGATTTATTTAATATTTTATGATACATATCTTTATTTATATATATTTGGATATATCTTTTTCCATATTTTTATTCATATATTTATATATATGTATATATATTTATATAATTATTTTTAAATACATTTATAAAATATGTTTGCGTGTGTGTGTGTGTGTGTGGTTGGGATGGCGGCATGTGTGGCATGAGGGATTGCAGTTGGGGTCAGCAAGGGTCGTGTTGGGTAGTGGGGGAGTTGGGATGAGGGCATTGTATGTAGGCAGATCCAGTGAAGGTATGGGATGGTGGGCCAGTGGCGTTGATGGTGGTCATCAGCTGTGAGCCCAAGCTGTGTTCCAGCATCAGCCTTTGAGAGGCTGCTTTGCAGCTATCATCCACGATGTGGGCCTTTGGGTAAGGAGTGTGTAGCGGCTGGCCACCTCATGTGTGGCGTCGAAGGCTAGCCCTAGGCAGTAGGCTGGTCACGATGGGGGAGGCTGGTGTTACATCCTCAATTTTAAATGATAATAAAACCCACTTTTCCATTAAGTACTGATAATAGTTAATAATAATAATAAAATATTATTTTTATTATTATTATTGTTTTGTAAAAATAATATTAGTGTATATATATAATTTATATATACATGAAATAAATATATATGTATATATATACATGTGCGGGTGTACATATCAGTATACTGATATAAATATATGTATACCGTGTATATATGTGGGATAAATATATATATATATATATATGTATGTATGTATGTATGTATGTATGTATGTTTGTGTGAGTATATATGTATGTGTGTGTGGATGAATTTTAATATATATATATATATATATATATTTATTTATATTTAATGAAAGAATAATTGGATTTAAGTGGAATAAAGAAAAATAAATAATGAATGATGGAAGACATGGGGGCGTTGCATACAGAGTGGGTAACGCTTGGAGAGGGGAAAATTTATGAAATAAAGGTTTAATAAAGTAATTAGGAATTAAATGAAATGATTAATGATTTAAAAAATACACTTTAAAAGGTGAAAATGAGGGATGGGTACTCAAATGGTGCATACAGGAGTCACCCAAGCAATTCCTGGCGTCACTTTTTCTCCCTTTATTGTCCTTTTTATTTATTTTTATTTTATTATTTTTTTACAAACTTCTCTCTTTGATATCTCATGAAATATTAATCGAATTCATCCGTCGTCAGTGTCGTTCCATTTTTCTCAACGAGAATAATTTTAAACCTAAATTTGTTTATGAAGGTATTGAATTATTTTTACTGATTTAGTTTAATCTTTATTCACATTTAAAATATTGAGGATGGTGATATTTTTAAATCACGTTGGATCGCTAATGGTTATAGGATTTGGTGGTGCAATTGAGCTTGGACGTCAACCCTTGTCGTCATTTGTCATTGGACATAGGGTAGGAATTCCTTGACTGTAGCGTATATTTTATTACGGGTTGTTGGCATGATTGTTTGGCGTGCATGTGTAGACCATGAGACCTATGTTTGAAGCTTGACGAAATGACGCGTGTGTGTAGCCCTTGACTTGTGCTTGTGGTGATTGCATATGGATTGTGATGATTATGTTTACTTGTTTTCTTGATGTGATGTTGATCTTTTATTTGCATTATGTATGGTTAATGTTTTATTTCTATCTACTGTAGTTGAGCATATGGGTTTGGCCTATTTGTTCAACATTTGAGATGTGACGCGTGTATTGGTCTACAGTGGATGACATGAGAGATATGACACATGATTAACAACATGTGACATTTGATGCATATTCAAGACTATCCTCTGAGAGGGATGTGATAGGATTGTATTGACATGTACTTGGACTATTCACTACTACAAAAGAGGTCTTCAACATTGCTAGAATTGGCCTTTATCAGCGCTAAAAAAGTGTTGACTACCGGAGTGTGGTTAAAGGCCATGGGATTTTATCAACACTAAAGAAGTGTTATTAAAGGCCCCTTTAACAATGCTTAAAAAGCGCTGTTAAAAGGGACATTTAATAGCCCTTTTTTTACATCGTTGAAGGACCCTTTTAATGGTGATTTTTTAGCGCTGTTAAAGGGGTCCTTTAACATCTCTTTTTTAGATCTAATAAAGGTAACACTATTAAAGGGTGTACAAATTATATTTTTTCAGACCTCTAGGAGTTCGACCCCTTTATTAACGCTTCCATGACACCTTTAACACTGCTCCCTAGTCTAAATACATTTCAATCGAAGCCTAGTACATCTCTCTCAGAGGATAGTTTCGAACATGCATCAAAACTCGCATGTCGTCAATAACGCTAGAATAGGCCTTTATTAGCGCTAAAAAGTGCTAACTATTGGAGTGTTTTTAAAGGCCCTAGGCTTTTCTAAAAACGATCTGTTAAAGGACCCTTTTAAAAGTTTTTTTTAGCACTGTGAAAGGGGGTCTTTAACAGTGCTTTTTTAGCACTGTTAAAGGGGGTAAAAATTATATTTTTTCAAACCTCTAGGAGCATAACCCCTTTATCTACACCCCCTCCCCTTATCAGTGCTTTTTACCCCCACCACCCCTTTTATCATCACTTTGTGAATTTTCAACCTCATATGCACCTTCCTAGATTTGAACCCCCCACCTCTCCTTTGAAGATGGAACATCTTTACCACTACACCATGTTTTTTTGCATGTTTAATGATATTTTTGTTTATATATATATACATATATATATACATATATATTTTTTATTCATATATTTATATAATTATTTTTAAATACATTGATAAAATATGTCTGTGTGTGTGATACATATACTTATATTTATTTAAATATATTATATATTATATTCATTTATATATACTAGAATATAATATAAATATCTATCTATTTATTAATACACATATATGTATATATAAACATTATAAATATATTTGTATAATGTAAAAATGGTTAGATATTTTTTTAAATACATTTTTAGAATATATATTTATTTAAATATATTATAATATACATATACATATACATTTGTTAATAATTGAAACACACACATTTATATATATAAATTAATTTTATAGGTATATATATAGACATATTATTGCATTTTTATAAGGTAAATAAAATGGGAATTTTTTTTAATTTATATAAAATTAATATCATTTATTTATTTTATATATTTAAAAATACATTTCTACGTAAATATGTTGATATATGTATTTATACAAGTGATTTATTATAAGTAAATATAATAAAATATGCATATATTTAATTATAAATAAAACTGTATAAGAAAAAATGAAAAAATTTCAAAAAAATAATATCAATGTGAATGTAATCCTTGGGAATAAATTCAGTCCCCACAAAAAATATCCAAAAATACCCCCTTAATCGATGTTGAAATTCCATTGAATGTTAAAAAATTGGGGTACCCCGACTAAAAAATCAGTTTTAGAGGCCTAATCGACCTCTTTTTTCCTAAAAAACAATGATTGGGGTCCCCTTTGTCAACATGGAATAAATATCATCGTAGGACTCAATTTGATATGTGGTAGATCCCAAACAGACACTGAGATCAAAAGTTATGGTTATTTGAAGTTTGAGTTATATTTTCAACTTATTTTAGATCTTTTATTATTTTTTGATTTTTTTATCTTCGAATTATTATTAAATGAATATTACTCGATAATAATAAAAATTTAATTAATTAAAAATATTTTTTAAATTATTTTATATCCCATTTTCACTAAATATCTTATACATTAAGTGTAAATGCCTATTTAGCCTTATCTAAAACATATTTCAAAAAATATATTATATATATATGAATATCAATATATTTATATATTAATATATTATTTTTAATGAAATATAATTTTTTTTTAAATTTACCCTTTATCAGTGCTGTTAAAAAAGCACTGATAAAGACCCCTTTTAACATCGCTATAAAAAAGCGCTATTAAAGATCCCATTTAACATCACTTTTTTTAGCGCTGGCAAAGGGGTCTTTAACAACACTTTTAGATAGCGTTGTTAAAGCCCTAGTATAAGGACACAACCGTAAACATTACATAATCTAGTAAATCCCTTTAGAATTCACATCTTTACATTCCCAAAGATCTTTTCAGTTTATAGTTTTATAATTTTAGGACATAATTCATACATATCATCCCACAAGAATACAAAGTGGGTACAACTTAAAACAATATCTATTTTTTCATAATACAAAAGTGTATAATAAAAACATGCACTACTGGAAATGGGGTCTATCCCCACGCACCTATTCCCACGGTTCTTTAAACTGTGGGGATAGTATGTTTTTTTGCTGTTTATACCCACAGTTTTATTAAAACCGTGGGTATTAATTTTTTTTCGAGCCCTTGTATCGGGCTCCTCCTCAATCTCTCCTCAATCTCTCCTCAAATCCGCGACGCATCGAGCTCTACCCTACCTCCCCAAGCCGCGACGCCGCTCCCCGACCACTGACTCCCGACCCTCCCCTCTCCTCTCCGACTCCCCTCCCCGGCCTCCGACTCCCCTCCCCGGCCTCCAACCCCAGGCTCCGACTCCCGGCTCCGCCTCCCGGCTCCCGACTCGCGGCTCCCGACTCGCGGCTCCCGACTCGCAGCTCCCGATTCGCGGCTCCCGGCTCCCGACTCCCGGCTCCCGACTCCCGGCTCGGCCTCCCGGCTCACGACCTGGACCTCCTGGCCTTCTCAGTAGTGATTTTTTTTATGCTGGAGTCCCAGATTTCCTGGTAATTTCTTAGTCTTGGTTGATTTCCCATAATTTCATCATATTACCTCTTGATAATCAATTAGTGTTGTAGTCAAAGGTAGCAGTTGATGCATTCATAGGTTAATGGAGTGGTTTGATTCTAAATTTTTTTAAGCAATTTCATTTTTTTATGATGGAATACTAAAAGATGAATGATATAAATATCCTGATTATCAAACCCAGTGAGAATATTTCCCCAAATTAATTTAGCATTGATAATCCTAAGATGCACTATTTTGGCCTTAAAATAGTATATATGAAGGTATGTACATACACATGTTGAGCAGTTCCGGGTGGTTGTTTATAAATCTATCAAGTTTCAGGTGTTGGCTTGGTTCCTCTTTGAGGAAGGGTACCCTTCCAATTCCTCAAATTTATTAATGCATTAATTAGTTTCTTACTACACTTTTTCTTTGTTTTTAGTTAATGCAGTGAATACATTAGATTAAATTCCTCTTAATCTTGAATTTAGTATGTTTCATGATTTAAGAGTTAAAGGTAATAAATGATTGTTTCATAAGAAATATCATGTTTATATATTAAAATCCCTCCAACGGAGGTGCGCTGTCTTCAAGTTAAAAAACAATTATTAGACTTTTAGGATTTATTGTCTTTTTGTACTGATATTTCTTTATGAATTGATGTTATGTTTGAATTATGTCATATATGACCCCTAATGGAATTAAAAAAACTAAGTTTTCCTTTTTAAATGATTAAATAACCAAGGAACCGTTTAAGTTCTTTGACCGGTTTTTATATTGGAATTACCCATGTAGAATTGTTTCCCATAATTTTCATTTTAGTATGTTGACATGTTTGAGCCACCATTCGGTGAGCCTTAGATTTAAATTTCTAAGGGTATGATTTTCTATATTAAATGGCTTGAATTATCTTTTGAATTTCAGAATGGAAATTACCCTGTATGCACAGCATTTAACCCGCCTAATGTAAGTGCTTCAATGTAATAATTAAATGTGAAATAGAAATTGTAAAGTATACTAAGTACATGAATTAGCCGTATTAGATGTAATTGAAAAATATGTTGCGTATTCATAGAACCCCTTACCATGTTAATGGAAGGTACCAGAGTGAACCTTGATTATTGAAAATGCCTTAAATGGATTAAATGAGTGGTTTCAAGCTACATGGCCTTATCACACTAATGAAAGGCTAGGGTTGAACAAAATTGACTTATTGATTAATTATTACTTGATTAAAGGGTTTCATGCTACTTGGCCTTGTCACACTAATCAAAGGAAAGGCTTGAACCAAATGGAATATTATATGAATTCAATATCAAAGTAGGTGTGGCCTGACTCAAGCTCACCTTGGATACTTGAGAGAAAGCCTTGAGCACTCAAGGACCCTATTCCGAATTCAAGGATACAACTTTCTTAGGTTGAGACCTACATAGAACCTGATCCTTGTCTAACTTTAGATTCCTGGTATGACACCATATAATCCCTCATGTATTACAAAAAGATTCCTTAGATACACTCCTTGGTTCCAGAATTGACAAGTAGGTGCCATGGTTAAATCCTAGCCCAATCTTTTCTTAGACCCATTTTACCTTGGATGAACTTCTTAGACTAGATAGTCCTCTTATTGTGGAATTAGTTGGACTGTTATCCTTGGATTACACTCTTACCCCATGTGAGGCTATAGTTATTACTAAGTTGTTGACACTTGAGGTCTATGTTTCCTTGGTTATAACCTTGGAACTTCATTATTAAATATCATTACATGTTTTCTTGTCACATCTTAGAACCTCAATATCTTTCTCATATAAATTATATTTAAACTGGATAAAATTGATTAATGAAATGGTTACACATTCTGACACCAGTCAAAGGCTAAAGAAGTTATAACTGCTATGTGTCCCATAGGAACCTGTACGGGTGATGTTTATTTATCTCTCTATTATTATTCTATATACCAGTGAACTATATATTTTATACTGCACTATCTAGATTGGGCTGGACATCAGTGGTTCCATCCTATTATTATTTATATCTCACACCCTACTCAGGCCGCTATTACATTGGGATACTCGAGTATACTTTCATTTTCTCAGGACCTTGGACCTTGCTTTTCAATGTATGCTTGTAACTAGAGTTAGGAGAAAAGGACTGAGTTGGATCTCGGGATGCTCAAGGAGATCGCCCATGGGGTTTTGATGTGACTTTATTATTTTTTTATTTTATTGAAAATAATTATGTAATGTTTACTACTTTTAGATATGTATCATTACCATGTCATGCATTCATCTGTTGTTTAAACTACCATTGACCACTTTAATTCAGTTATAATAATATTTATCTTATGCTGCTTTGTCATTTATTTACTACCTCTTTCATTGTTGATTGTTATTTATTCAATTTTACCACTGTGTATATGTGATAAGAGGGTATAGTCCCCACTATCACCTCTCGAGACCCTCACTACAAGTCAAAAACCTCTAACGTATGGGGAGACTCACCAGCCCCCTGCCCTACACAACCTCTCCCCCTCCCTCTACTGCACCAGTCCCTCCCCCTCCCCCTTCCCTTTCACCAGCCCCTCCCTTAACCCCCTGCTGCAACATCCCCTCCCCCTGCACCAGCCCCTCCCCCCTCCCCCCTCTTGCACCAGCCCCTCCCCCTACCATGCACCAGCCCATCCCCCCCCACCAGCCCCTACCCCCCCCCCCCCCCACTACACCAGCCAGCCCCTCCCCCTCCCCCCTTCCCTTACATCAGCCCCTCCCCCCCCACACTGCACCCCCACCAGCCCCTTACCCCATGCTTCCCCAGCCCCACCACCAGCCCCTCCCCCTCCCACTTTCCCTGCTGCACTGGCCCCTCCCCCTTTCCCTGCTGCACCAACCAACCCTCTCCCTCCCCCCTGCACTACTTTCCATGTGGAGTGTCTTTTTTAACTTTTTTCTTTAGTTTACATCTCAAGGAAGACCTTTTTCTCTTTTTCCCTACTTATTCAATCATGAACTCCTCTTGTCATTAAATACTTGTCATTAAATATGTTTTGATAGCTACTAATATGATTTGATTGATTTAATAATAAAATTGATTGTAATGATTTTTTTAAATATGATTTACATTGTTGATTGAATGATAATTTTTTTTCTTGTTATAGAATGGATAGAAGCTGGATGTATCGTACCGATCGGATTTCAACCGAGTTTCAAAATAATTTGGAGAATTTTTTAGATTTTGCATTTAGCAATGCGTCAGATGGAGGTTGTATACAGTGTCCCTACTATAATTGTGTTGGAAGACCATGGTTAAGATGAGAAGAAGTTAGTTACCATTTAACGAAATTTGGATTTTAAGCAAACTATAATGTTTGGTTTCACCATGGAGAGACGAGTCAATCTTCGACTGTTCATAAACGAAATGAACGAAGTGACATGGAGAATTTGATATTTGATCGGTTTCCATATGTGCATCATTCCGAGAGAGATAGCATGCCGGTGCAAGAAGACAATGATATCAGTACACATGAGGAAAATGCTGAAAATGATGATGTTGACATAGTGAAAAATTTATTGGATGATGCCAGAACTCCAGTATATCAAGAATGTACTAGAATGACCAAGTTGGAATTTTTAATGCGGTTATATCATGGGAAAACTATGTATGGGATTTCTAATACTGCCATTGATTATATTCTTACATTTTTGAAGGACTTGCTTCCTGATGGTGCAGATATTCCCTCAAATCATTACATGGCATGGAAGTTAATTAAGTAGCTTGGATTTGCTACTAATAAAGTCCATGCTTGTCCGAAAGATTGCAGTTTATTTTTGGAGGAAACAGCTGACCGTAATGACTGTAAAGACTGTGGTACATCTCGATGGAAGACAAATGCAGATGGAACACCGTCTCGTGTGCCATAGAAAGTCATGTGGCACTTTCCATTGATTCCCAGACTTCAAAATCTATTCATGTCTCCAGAAATCTCAGCCAATATGCGATGGCACGATGTTGAGAGAATTAAAGGAAACGATGAGCTGGTACATCCAGCAGATGGATTAGCATGGCGGACATTTGACGCACAACATCCTGATTTTGCAGCTGAGGTGCGTAATGTCAGATTGGGCCTATCATGTAATGGTTTTAATCCGTTTGGTCAGATGCTTACTGCTCATAGCACGTGGCCAGTTTTTATTCATGTTTATAATCTTCCTCCGTGGATGTGTATGAAAAAACCTTTCACTTTCTTGAGTATACTGATATTTGGACCTTCAGATCCTGGTAATGACATAGATGTATACTTGCAGCCTTTAATAAAAGAGTTGAAAAAACTTTGGGATTTAGGTGTGCAGACATTTGATGCTTCTTCAAAGAATACGTTTCAGATGCGTGCTGCCCTTCTATGGACCATAAATGATTTCCCTGCCTATGCAATGATGTCTGGGTGGAGCACGAAGGGAAAACTTTCATGTCCCGTTTGTATGAAGAATACACGATCGAGAAGGCTTAAATATCGTCGTAGTTTCAGTTTCAAGGGGCATCGCCGATTCTTTCCAATGGATCATCAATACAGGAAGAATCGTCAGAGGTTTTATAATAATGTTGACACTGAAGAACCACCTCAATGTATGTCAGGAAATGATGTGCTTGATGAATTGAAAGATTTCAGCTTTTCATTAGGAAAAGGTCATTTGACATCTCGAAAGAGGAAGAATGCTGATACTGAAGTCATTTACAATTGGAAAAAGAGAAGTATTTTTTTTGTGTTGCCATATTGGTCTACTAATTTGTTACGTCATTGTTTAGACGTAATTCATATTGAGAAAAATATATGTGAAATGTTGCTTGCAATTCTTTTGAATATTAAGGGGAAGACCAAAGATGACTTCCGATCTCGTCGGGATTTATTGGATTGGGGTATTCGACCAGAACTACATCCTGTTTGTATCGGTGAAAACAAATGGAAAGTTCCATGTGCTTCTTATGTGATGACACAGGCAGAGAAAGATCAATTTCTGGCAGTATTGGAGAATATTAAGGTTCCAGACGGCTATTCCAGCAACATATCTAAACGAGTCAACAGAAGACATTTGAAATTGAAATCCCTAAAAACTCATGATTACCACATCCTTCTTCATGAATTGATTCCAATAGCAATTCGACATTTGCTATCCAATAATGTAAGGGTGGAAGTGATTCGGTTGTGTCATTTTTTTAGAGACCTTTGTGCTAAAAGGTTATCCAAATCATTGTTGATAAAAATGCAGCAAGAGGCACCATTAATTCTGTGTGAGTTGGAAAAAAAATTTTCCTCCATCCTTTTTCACTTGCATGCTGCATTTAACAGTTCATCTTCCAACTGAGACACTTCTTGGGGGACCAGTTGCTTTTCGGTGGATGTATCCCAATGAAAGAAATATGTGCATAATGAAATCATATGTCCGAAATAAGAATTATCCTGAAGGTTCCATTGTGAGGAGTTATCTGGCCCAAGAATGTATGGATTTTTGTTCAATGTATTTGTCTGATGTGAGCACAAGACATAATCGACCAATGAGAAATGAAGATGAGCAGTATGAGGAAATTCAACCCTCGTTTCCATCTCTTCCCCAAACAGGTGGAATTGTCGGGTCATATACATTGGTTACATTGAGCTCTGAAGAGCGAAATATGGCACATCGTACAGTCTTGTTTAATTGTGGTTTGTTCGATGCCTATATCAAGTAAGTAATTTGAATATATATATGTTATCTCATATGATATCATATCACATATACCTTATACTTTTATTGTCATTTTATGTAGAGAACATAAACAAATTATAAGTAGAGTTCATCGGTCTTTGCCGTTGAGAAGGAGAGAGGCTATGCATAGCCAAGAGTTCCCAGCTTGGTTGAAATCAAAGGTATGACCATTACATTAAATACCTTAAAATATAGATATATATTTAAATATATTACTCATGTATTCCAGGTATTGAGTTTACCTGCTGACTTCATTTCTCAAGAATTAAGAACATTGGCTTTTGGTCCCAATTCTTTGGTTCGTGACTGCAAATCTTTAATAATCAATGGATACAAATTTGTTACAACTGATAAAGCGGTGAAAATGAGAACACAGCATGATGGCGTTATGTTAATTGCTAGAACGGATTGTTATGCCAGTGCATCTGATAGTCGACCTCGATATGAAGATGTGTATTATTATGGACTGGTTGAGAAAATATTGTTATTGGATTACTACTCTCGAGGTCGAGTCACTATGATGAAATGTAAATGGTTTGATTCAATGACGCTCCATGGTACATTTATTGATGATTGCGGATTTAGAGTTATTGACATGAGTCGATTCCTACATACCGATGAACCATACATTTTGGCATCAATGGCAAAACAAGTGTTTTATGTGAAAGATCATCTGAACCCTGATTACGGTGTCATTAATGAAGTAATCCCAAGACATATTTTTCATGATGCTGGGGATGAAATTGTCACCATTGACACCCCCATCGGTGTTAGCCAAAATATTGCATTTGATGACACAAATTGTCCCATTGTGAGGGATGATGTTGAACCTGAGGTAGTGGAGGGTAATATATAAAAGCAACCATATATATTCAGAGTTCATTCAGTTTACCTTGACGTGAGTTTCTTAGGTTGGTACTAATTTAATTACTTTAATTTACTTTTAGTTTGAAATGATATGTCTGTTTTAGTGATGTTTGGTTTCGTTTCATTTAATTCTATTTCTTTCAATTCAGAAAAGTGGTTTTAAAATGTGGTTTTAAAAATTGTATAACTTGGTTGTAAATTATCATTACTGAAAGATGTTATGACATTTTTTAAGTAGTATCTATGATTTGTAAAAATTGTTGCTAAAAAATATTTATTTCATTCTTATGCAGATTATGAAGAAAACTACAGAAGCTCGCAAGAAGAGATTATTTGATGCTGATCCTTTTAGACGTGAGCGCGAGTTGTCTTCAATGAGTATATTAATTTAAATATTTATCTTCTGCATTACAAATAATATCAAGTTCATATTTTTGATCCAATTTTTTTAGGGACATGTAACTCCAGAGAATCCTCTTCCCAGTATGGGACCGAGTAGGGATCCTCCTAGACCTAGGCGGAGCTCCCGTCTTACCACTCCCCACACTGACCCATTAGTGGACATCCCATCTACCACACATGTCCGCCCTCCGCTTGAGACCCCTGGGATGTTCCCATACATGTCGCCATCATCATCTCGTTTACCCTCTTTTTCCCATTCCATGTCCACGCCGACTCGACCGATGTTCTCACCTGCACAGTTTTCATATCCATTCATGTATCCCCAGACCTATTATGCATATTCTGACATGTCTACGCCACATCCTTTTCCTACCATCCATCCTACACATATTGAGTCTGTTCCTTCAGTTTCCACTCCTATTCATGAAGATCAGCCGGAGCATGCTGTGGAACAGATACTTCCTTCGGAGGATGCTGATCCAGCACAGTCTACGGATGCCTCACAGCCTATTCAGGAGCCTGCATCAGGTTTTTTTATTATAAATGTTTCAAATTATAGAATTTCACTTTTTTTCTATTGTATTGTCACCTAACTCTTCTCTTTTCACCTCTTATCTTATTTAGTGGGATCTTCTAGTAGGCGACGTGGGCGCACTCGAATGCGGGATGCTTGGAATCGTGAAACTCAGATTATGGTGGATTACAATTCTCAAAATCAAATGGTAGGTAAAAATGCTAAGGAGTTTAGAACTTTCATGGCTACTTTAGCCAAATATCATGATATCGTTTCGGTGGAACCAGTCTCATGGAGACATATCAGTGCCGACATCAAGGATAGGGCATGGGCGCAGATATGGGTACGAAAATTTTATAAATTTATATTGATATTAGTAATGTATTTATATGACTTAACATGTTTGTTGCAGAGTCGATTTAACTTTCCTAACGGTGAAGCTGCCAAAGCTGCTAGGTTGAGTGATCTTGGAGAGTATTGGCGGTCATACAAGTATGAGTTACATATTGGTTGGAGGAGCAGAGTGGGTACTGAGTTAGAGGGTGTACCCACAAACCCTGACTGTCCAAAAAGTCAATATCAAAAAATGACTGCACATTGGAATACTGAACAGTATAAGGTACTACCCATCTTTACTGTTTTTTATATAAAATTTAATTTTTATTACTTGTATTGTTTTTTTGTTTCTTAGGAAGTGTCAGCGAAAAACAAAAAAAACAAATATGAAATGACATATCTACACACATTTGGGTGCACTACAATGCCCGATAAAGAGAAGCGGCTGGTACGTTCATCTGAATTAAAATAATGTCTTTATTTATAACATGTCATCATAACTTATTCATGCTTTCCCTTGGTTAGTCCATGTCTTTACCTCAATGTTTGTGGGTCTTTGTTGCAACTAACTTCAATCCAATATTTTGCATTTATCATATATGGTTTTAATTCAAATTTGTGCACTTCTTATATGCAGCAAGCTGAATTGGGCATTGAAGGTCCTGTACCTCGTGCCAAATTATTCTGCTTCAGTAGGAAAAAAAAGATGGAACTGCAGTTAATTCACAAACACAAGATAAAATTGTAAGTTTGTTTATTTATATTTCAAACATTTATACGAAATTCATAATTTAATATGTTTATAATTTCAACAGTCTGCCTTGGAGGCCATGGATGAGAAGGAAGCTGACAACTTAGGGCCAAATGATCATTTCAGTCAGGTGTTAGGTGTGGAGCATCCAGGAAGAGTCCGTTGTAGACCAGGCAAAAACATTGTCCCCTCTAGGTATTGGTCATCATCAGACTCCTCTAAGGCCTCTGAGTTGGAAAGTGCGCGTGCTGAATTAGCTGCGACAAAGAAAATAGTATTAGAGGAGCGTGAAAAAAGTAAGCTGATGAATGAACATTTCATGAAATCTCTGTCAGTTTTGAGTCAGTCACTACCATCAGAGGTTGCTGCCACTTTTCATTCATGTATGACATCAATGCGCTCTTTAAATAATGCCTCGGGTGATTCCCATGAGGGTCCTAGTGGCGATAACGGTGGTGGCGATAGAGCTGACGAGGATGTTGCTGATGATGTTGTTGGTGATGAGATTGCTGATGATGATGCTGACGGTGCGGTTGGTGATGATGTTGCTGTCGATGTTGCTGCTGATGATGATGATGCTGGACATGAGGATGACAGTGATGGAGATGGGGGGGATATTAATCCCCTCCATTTTTGACTTAGCAGAGAGACGTGTGTTGGAGTTTAATGTTTTTTTTTTGTATTGGTGGACTGCTTGTATGTGAATTTCTTTATGCAATGAAATGCATTTTGGATTATGTTTTCATCAGGGGTGTTATTTTTCAGTTATTTAGGTAATTTTCACATGCCATTCTATTTACTCCTTGTTTTTTCATGAACTTTCTGCAGGGGGAGGTGGGGGGGGTGGGCAGGGGGGAGGGGGAGGGGGGCTGGGCAGTGGGAGGGCTGGGTAGGGGGGGAGGGGAGGGGGAGGGGGAGGGGGGAGGGGCAGTGGGGGGCTGGGCAGTGGGGGGCTGGGCAGTGGGGGGGAGGGCTGGGCAGGGGGGGAGGGGGAGGGGGAGGGGGGAGGGGGTGGCTGGGCAGGGGGGGAGGGGGGGTGCTGGGCAGTGGGGAGGGGAGGGGGTGGCTGGGCAGGGGGGGCTGGGCAGGGGAGGAGGGGGGGGAGGGGGGGAGGGCTGGGCAGGGGGGAGGGGGGGCTGGGCAGTGGGAGGGCTGGGCAGGGGGGGAGGGGGGAGGGGCAGTGGGGGGCTGGCCAGTGGGCGGGCTGGGGAGGTGGAAAAATAGGTTTAAAGATGACGTACATAGATCAACCTGATGTTTGAAGTAGTTCTCTGTGGAATTTGAGTTCAAGATATTTCTTGAGATTTCAACAATGGTTTTTTGTAATAAATATCTCATTATAAGTCATTTAATAACCAATTAAAATAATTTTAATCAATGAATAAAGTCATTCATATTTCTAAGAGAAGGTATGATTTTTAGTAGTATTTTAAATTCAAATTCCAAATGCACTAATTGTTTTGAATATCACACTTTATCTGGTGATATTTCTGGATCTGTTTGACCACGATCAAATCACATTCTTATTTATTCTCAACTAGTTTAGTGTGCAAGGATGTATACATACATGTTTTGATCTACTGCTACTAATAACAAAATTTCTTTATGCAATTTCTTCTTTCATTTTTTCTACTTTTTTTCAGCATTTGTTTTAGTTCTATATGACATTTCATTGCTTATGAGTCTTATATATTCATTAATAATAATTCATGGTTTTATTTGTTGCATGTACAGATTGTAGCAAATTAAAGTATGATTAGCAATCAGTGGTTTGCCATTCGATCTTTATCAAGGTGAGCTGACAAATCTATGTGCCAATCTAACACGGCATTTGAGCTTATTCATGCATGACTCATCAATGTGAATTCTTCTTTGAGTTATGAGTCTAACTGAAACGCACTTTAGATATTGGAATCATTTAACACACATGCATTCTGAATGTCCAATTTTTTTTTCCTGCTCGGTCATTGGTTTTAATCTAGCTTCTTTCATTTGGTTGGCATTTCCCATCACTTTTGTGCTGAATATGTTTTCCATCTATTGTTTGAACAGTTGAAACTGTTTGAATGGTTATGTATGTAGTATGTGGGTGTGTCTCGATACGTTCTATTTGACCAAGTCTATCCTATCCCCTTATCTCCTTAGGATCCGAATTTGGTAAGTGTTTTCTCATAATGGAATTGAAATATTATGGTGTTCCCAGGAATAATCAGTTTTCTTCTTCTTTATATCACTTCATCTTTATTTGAGTAGTGGGGAGGGGTGTTGGGTAGTGGGGAGGGTGGGGGGGCTGGGCAGTGGGGAGGGGGGGTGCTGGGTAGTGGGGAGGGGGGGGTGCTGGGCAGTGGGGAGGGGGGGGCTGGGCAGTGGGGAGGGGGGGGGGCTGGGCAGTGGGGAGGGGGGGGGCTGGGCAGTGGGGAGGGGGGGTGCTGGGGAGGGGGGGTGCTGGGCAGTGGGGAGGGGTGCTGGGCAGTGGGGAGGGGGGGTGTTGGGCAGTGGGGAGGGGGGGTGCTGGTGCTGGTGCTGGGGAGGGGGGGTGCTGGGCAGTGGGGAGGGGTGCTGGGCAGTGGGGAGGGGGGGTGCTGGGCAGTGGGGAGGGGTGTTGGGCAGTGGGGAGGGTGGGGGGGTGCTGGGCAGTGGGGAGGGGGGGTGGTGGGCAGTGGGGAGGGGGGGTGCTGGGCAGTGGGGAGGGGGGGGCTGGGCAGTGGGGAGGGGTGCTGGGCAGTGGGGAGGGGGGGGCTGGGCAGTGGGGAGGGGGGGTGCTGGGCAGTGGGGAGGGGGGGGTGCTGGGCAGTGGGGAGGGGGGGCTGGGCAGTGGGGAGGGGGGGTGCTGGGCAGTGGGTAGGGGGGGTGCTGGGAAGTGGGGAGGGGGGGTGCTGGGCAGTGGGGAGGGGGGGGTTGCTGGGCAGTGGGGAGGGGGGGTGCTGGGCAGTGGGGAGGGGGGGTGTTGTGCAGTGGGGGGGGGTTGCTGGGCAGTGGGGAGGGGCTGGCACCACAAGATCCTCCCCAAATGGAAACATAAGTAGTCCCTACTCCCCACAGGACACTTTGGGAGACACATTTTCTCATCCACAGCCACTGGTTGCTCTACTCAAGGAGTAGACAGATTCAAATGACATTAACTAGCAGTATCGCATGTTTATTTGGAAGCTCTCCCTATGGTATAGAATTCTACATCACAAAGCTATCACCAAACCCTTCAACAATGATACATTCATAGCATTGTGTGTCAAACTGACCTAAAATTTCATCCTTTGTGTGTCAAACTGACCTTACTTTTTTTGCGGTCATTCTTTCTCTTTATTATGATTTGACTTTAATTTAGTGCATGTCATCATGTTCATCACTTAAGTGGTCAAGTCAATTCACTATGGTTTTTTAGCGCCTTTGATTAGGGGTTCACTACCCTCACACTTGTCTTCTCAATTGCACAGAAAATCAAGAAGTCACTAAAGAGTTCTGCTCACAATCACACCAAACCAATCACCATTCAAGAAGTCAATTACATAGCAAATCAAGAAGTCACTAAATAGATCTGCTCACAATCACACCAATCACCATTCAAGAATGGAACTGGAAGATAAGATTAAGCTGTTCATCTTGGATCAATTTTCTCCCAGCAACGTGGTGTTCTTGCGTCACATTCTTCTCTTCTCTGATGCATGGCTCTCTTTTGTGG
The DNA here is from genome assembly GCA_963277665.1 of Viscum album. NCBI lineage: Eukaryota > Viridiplantae > Streptophyta > Magnoliopsida > Santalales > Viscaceae > Viscum > Viscum album. Next base: position 684,254,135 of record OY728151.1, read on the forward strand.
GGCATTCTCTCTTCTCTAGTTCATCGACCTACCTCTTCTAGGGTTTATTGTATAAAGCTGACCCTTGAAAACACTATGGAATGTATATATATTTCATTTGTTTTATCTTATTCTTTCCATATTCACCATCTCTATTTACAGTTGTCCTGCAGTGTTCAAACAGTTTAATTGAACGTTTGGAACAAACTTCCACCATAGCATCACTTATTAACATTATTGTCTGTCCTAAATAGTGTTGACCTGCTTTGGAAACCATTTAGTCTATAAATGATGGTCTATAGCATTTGTTAGCCGAACTTGAACTGTTAATGAGCAGCTCTGTTCGTTTACACACCTATCCACAACTAATGCAAAGTTGGTTGAAATGGCATATATTAAAAACCAAATGTTTTCAATCCTTAAATATAATACGCTACTGCAAAACCTTACTATAAAACAAAAATAACTAAAATTAGTTTGGCTGAATTGAATTTCAGATCATTTATGAAACTTGTCAACCCAATTTAGAAAAGGGAATAAAAAATGTGCCCATTTAACTGAATTGCTAGAGCACACCCTAGTTATTCTTCATCATATCAAGGTCACGCTGCCACAAATTTTTGCTAGATGTTTTCATTTCCATGGCTTTTATTGATGTTTTAATGCATTTTAATTTATGCTGTGCAGCTTGCAAGTTTCTTTTATTATGAAATTCCTGTCTCCAAATCACTATTCTTGTTGAACATCTTTAATTTATGCTGTGCAGCTTGAAAGTTTCTTTTATTATGAAATTACTGTCTCCAAATCACTATTATTGTTGAACATCTTTAATGCAATATCCATTATTCCCATTGTGCTGGTAGTATCTGTATTGCTTCATTTTTTCCCTGCGGTTTCAAGCTATAGCCATGTAATGTTTTCAATGCCTATAATTAGACTTATTTTTAACTTGCACATTGTTCCATGTAGGATGATCAGAAATTTGTTAAGCGGAAAACAGAACTTGGCGGAACTTTCTCAATTGCAAGCTGCATACTTTTTGTTCTTATATTTTGTTCTTATATTTTGTTCTTATATTTTGTCTTCAGGTAGAATTGCAGAGCCTGCTGCCAGGCCTGCGTTGATGCGGGGGACATTGCAAATACCCACGGTTCATTTGAACCGTGGAAATATTCTGGCGCTGGAAACATGTGTACCCACGGTTATAAAACCGTGGGAATACATATATACCCACGGTTCAAGTGAACCGTGGGTATATTCTGGAGCTGCAAAAAACTATACCCACGGTTATAAAACCGTGGGTATACATATATACCAGAGCTGCAAAAAACTATACCCACAGTTATAAAACCGTGGGTATACATATATACCTACGGTTCAGTGAACCGTGGGTAATATAAAAATTTATGGGTCTATACCCACGGTTTTTTAAAAACCGTGGGTATAGGGCTATTGCGACGGCATTCCAGCCCGCGGTTGGTGAAACCGTGGGTATACCCTATACCCACGGTTTCAAGGGCTATACCCACGGTTTGAAACCGTGGGTATAGGTGCAATTTCCAGTAGTGATGAAATCTTTTCATAAAAAGTCTTCACAACATTCATCTTGGTTTCTCCTTTTCTCTTACCCATCCTTAAACCCTATGAAAAACATTTTAAAACTTGGGATGAGCAAAAAAATCTCATTGAGGGATATAAAAAGAAGTATAGAAACCATTGGTTCATGAATACTTACAAACATATGAAATCAGTTTCATAAAGACATACTTCTCACCCATAAAGTCTCATGAACTTAATTTGTGAAACAAGATATTTCTATAAATCATAGAAAACATAAATAAATACATGTAGGTAACTTGTGGAATTACTTACCTAATATTGTAACCCTCATGGCTACCTTATGATTTGTAACCCCCGTGGCTACCTTACAATGTAACCCTCATGACTGCCTTATGGTGTAATCATCACAGTTACACTTGGAGTAACCATATAGTCGACCTCCAACTTAAACATACCCAATGCATTGGAGGGAGATATAGGTCTCACCATTCATTATAAACAATTTCCAAGAACTATAACATAATCAAAAAACATGAATACTTGCATAAAATCATTTCTTTTGAATTTTGTAAAAATAGAAATTTCAGAGGATTTTTAAAGAGGAGTCCCTTACATATACCCTATCATTGAAGAAAGAATTAATAAAATTAAAGTAATATGTATACTCACTATAAATCTACATAATAAAAAAATAATATATTAAACATTCATATCACAAATAATCTTAGCCTGAAAAAATCAATGAAGTATAAAGTTAACCTAAAGATTGGAAATTGGGTTAAAAATCCCCTTACCTCAGACCCGTCTTACATTAAATGTGTTTAAACCTCTTTTATAATTGTTAAAAGAGTGTTATTAATATTTTAAATAAACATATTAATTTTTATAACACCTTATATGATCATTTTAAAACATCACTCTACCCATTTATTAATAATATTGTTTATTTCCATTGTTCCGGGTGTGTTCTTTACATGGTTTTCATGGTCGGTTCGTAATGGATTTTCTTGTCAAATAGAAGAGAAACTCTAGAAGTGGAATTAAATGGTATTAATATGTTTCCATAATATTAAATTATACCATAAATCATTTTGTTTTCATATATTATTATGAATCATTAGATAAAACATTAATGATATTCGTTTAGATCATTTTGGCGATTCATTGATAATCACAAAATAATTTCATTATATAATTTAATATTATGTATATATGTTAATTAAAAAACATAAAATAGGTTATATAATACACTTTAAAATATTTTTAAACTATTAAAATGGTTGTATGACCATCCATGAAGGGGGTAATGGAAATTGAAAAAACATTGTCCATGATGTCGGTAATTGGACACATCACTGGCGATATTTTCATTTTTAGAATAAAAGGGAGAGAAGAAGAAATGTGATGATGAAATTTTCCATAAACATGATAAAATTATATTATATATAAGATACGGTAGTTTTCATGCCTCTTGGATAAGGGTATGTGAATAGAGTATAAGAAAAGAAAAAGAATTGAAAAGAAAATAAAAGAAAATGAGAGAGGATTTTTACCTCTTGAATTATTATCCTTGAGAACCTCCTTAAGGCCTTTGGTTTTGACCTTTTGGTGATACCAATAGGTCTTGGACATGGGGAAGAGTCTTGGGAAGGGATTTGGGTAGAAATTAAGTAAGCTACAAGGCTTTTAGTTGTGAGTTTAAGGGGCGTTGAGGGGAGTTTTCGACATGTAGACTTCAAAAATGAACTCTATTTTGTCAAAATAATTTTCTAAATATGAGAAGATTAATTATTGAATAAACTCATAATTAATTCGAAAAATAAAAATTTTAAAACTATAACTGATTTTATAACACTATGAAAAATTAATCATGGTCTCATAAAACTATCTTATAACCATAATACAATAAAATATTAATTTATGATTCTATTTTAGGAAAATAAATTTTCTTTTCAATCGTTAAATTAACTATAAAATTGTAATTAAATATTTATGACTTAAAAAAATACTAATGCTTAATTTATCATTTTCAAAAAAATTATCTACGTATTCTATAATATAAATATATCATGATTACACTTATATGATACCAACATTATATTTATACTCTCATAGGCGAGGTTACTAATCTATTGGCCAAAATTACTATTCTTAATGGTCATTTTACTATTTCTAAGGTCAAGTTACTATTTCATCAGTGTAAATTCTTTAATTTATATGAATATCAATTATTTCATTATAAAATTATAATGAACTTGACTACTTAATTCCATAATGAAAAAAATTACTTTATAAGTACTTGGGTTGTCACACCTAGTGCTGGATAAACCCAGTTTTGTAGTAGTGATTCCAGTCAGTGGGATGTGTCAAATGATTTTGGATATCCTTACAAAAGGGATGTGATAAGACATTGGTCGACATGTGAGATTTGATACATGATTTTGGATATCCACTCAAGATGAATGTGATTCGACCATAGTGGTCAACATGTACATGTACTATCCCTACCGGAAGAATGTGTCACATGCTTGGGGTTATGCACTCAAGGAGGATGTATCATAATGGTTAAAAATGATTCCATTTGGAATTGTGCCGAAGTAGGTATTTTTCTTCCAGCATGGTGTTGTAGTAGGTAGAGTTGATCCCCGATTACTCAGCATGTGCTTGGTACTGGTGTGATATATTTTCATATTTGTACCCTATTTACATTCATGGCATAAACTTTTATATTTTATGCACTAATTTTAAGGGTTGTTGATGGTATCCTACTTATTCTTGTACTCACACCCTACTCTGGTATTTCGGTGTGCTTGTAGACTTTATGACCAGAGACCTAGCGAAGGGAAAATGTCCTATGGTGGATGGTTGAGTAAGTGAATTAGGAGGATGCAGTCGTTGCTGGATGAAGTTTGGGTGGGACGTCTGCTACTGACTTTATTTAATAGTTGTACCTATACCTGAGATCCTTGTTTTGTTTCAGTTATTATATCATGTATGCCATTTTCAGTTTTTCTGCATGTACTCTGATTATATATTTTATGTATATATTTATGTTCTTATTTATCAGTCTCATGTTATGATATGGAGGATATAGTCTCCCCACTAATGGATTTAGACCTGCACTACTACTCGGCGACCTATGGTGTATGAGGAGGTGTGCCTGAGGTCATCTGTCATTCCGGCTTGGACTCGGTGGTTCGGGTCGGGATGTTACAAAATGTTATCATAGGATCAGGATTCACTAACTTGTATTTTCTCTTTTCCTTGATTTTTAAAATGATAGACAAAATATAGAATGGTTGGGACTCAGTTTGGGGAACTATTCCAATGTCGAATCAGCACTGTATAGTAGACCTTCGAGTTTCCATAAAATGGGGCAATTATGTTTTGTTGTTACCATTGATTAAATTCACCTTGGGTGATGCACATAATGTTGATATGTGATTTATGAGTTTTGGTGTGCATTCATGAATCATGGTAGGCATGATGGTTCATATGCCATATATACATGTTTCTTGTATTAGATAGAGCCCAAATATTTAGATGCCTGTTGAAATTGTGATATGTGCCTTAGTGAATTATTTCTAGCATTTTTTTATTTGAGAATATTATATTCTATGCTTGAGTGTATATATGTGGTTGTGACTAATGTGAAGGTGTTGGTAATATGGACTTAATCCTTGAATATAAAGTAAGTCTTATGTGTGTTCCTTTCAATGAGTTCGAATGAAATTAGAATACATTGATTGTAAACCCCTCTTGTGGAATTAAAAATGTTTTAATTAAAAAAGTTAATTTAAATATGGAAACTTCTATGGTGGGGAGTAGTGGTTCCATGATCTGAAGCAATTCTTGAGGATGATAAGAATTATAGTGGGGTGACTTTTAACATCCTCAATTTTAAATGATAGTAAAATCCACTTTTTCATTAAATGCTGATAATAGTTAATAATAATAATAATACTTTATTGTTGTTATTATTGTTATTTTGGCAAAATAATATTGGTGTATATATATGTATATATATATAATATATAATATATATATATGTGGAATAAATATATATGTATATATATACATGTGTGGATGTATATATGTATATACTGATGTGCATATATATATATATATAACATGTGTGTATATGTGTTAAATATATGTGTATATATGTGTGTGCGGGTATATATATATATGTTTGTGTGTGTGTGTATGACTTTTAATATATATATACATATATATATATATAAAGAATAATAAATGGATTTAAGTGGAATAAATAAAAATAATTAATTAATGAAGGGAGCTATGGGGGCATTGCATTGGGAGTGGGTAACGCTTGGAGATATGAAAAATAATGAAATAAAAGTTTAATAAGTAATTAGGAATTAAATGAAATAATTGATGATTAAAAAACTCTTTAAAAGGTGTAAATTGGGGGCGGACACCCAAATGGTGCATATAGGAGGCACCCAAGCAATTCCTCGCATCTCTTTATCTCCCTCTCTCTATTATCCTTTTATTTATTTTTATTTTATTATTTCTCTAAACTTATCTATTCAATATATCATGTGATATTGATCAGATTGACGCACCATTAGTGTCGTTGGGTTCATCGTGATGAGAAAATTTTAAACCTAATTTTGTTTCTGAAGGCAATGAGGTATTTTTACAGATTTAATTTAATAATTTTTATTCACATTTAAAAAATCAAGGATGACTATATTTTTAAATTACGCTAAATCTAGAATGGTTCTAGGATTTGGTGGTGCAATTGAGCTCAGATGTTAACCCTTATCATCATTTTTCATTTCACCTAAGGTAGGAATCCCTTGACTTTAGTGCATATTTTATTAAGGGTTGTTAGCATGATTATTTGGTGTGCATGTGTAGTCCATGAGACCTATGTTTGCAACTTAACCACATGAGGTCTGTGCATGTAGCCCTTGACCTATGCTTGTTTTTCTTGCATATGGACTGTGATGATTATGTTTATTGCTTGACTTTACATGATATTGATCTGACATTTGCATTATGTATGGTATATGTTGTGTTTCTATCTACTACGGTTGAGCATGCATGTTTGGCCTAGTTGTTCAACATGTGAGATGTGACACATGTATTGGTCGATATTTGATGACATGTTAGATATGACACATGATTGACGACATGTGATATTTGAAGCATGTTTAATACCATCCTCCGAGAGGGATGTGTTAGACTTTGGTCGACATGTACTTAGACTATTCTAGTCGGCAGGATGTGTCACATGATTTTGTGTAACACCCCTGGAAAAGTGAGACTTAAAAGGCTAAATGTTACTACCAATGTCAACAAGGTGCACCTTTCTTTTCGGGATCCTACCTGATTAGAACTTCACAGTTAAGCATGCTTGGCCTGGAGTAGTAATCAGGATGGGTGACCTTCTCGGAAATTTCTCTGGGTGTGTGTGAGTGAGTACAAAACACACTGAAAGAACATGTGTTGGCCTGTGGGGGCAGTCATTAGTCTGATAAGCGACCCTAGTGAGTAATAGCCTATGGTGTGCTGGGATGGCAACCAATGTATTACAAGAGACCCATGGGGTCATATGACAAGGTCCATGGCCCGGGGAGGCAGGTTGTGACAGGTGGTATTAGAGCCAATACCCAACCGGAAGTGTTGGTGGTATTAGAGCCAATACCCAACCGGAAGTGTTTAGCCACTGCCTGGGTTTGAGGCTTGGGGTCCACAACGAGGGCGTTGTGCTTTAAAGGGGTGGATAATGTAACACCCCTGGAAAAGTGAGACTTAAAAGGATAAATGTTACTACTCATGTCAACAAGGTGCACCTTTCTTTTCGGGAGCCTACCTGATTAGAACTCCACAATTAAGCATGCTTGGCTTGGAGTAGTAATCAAGATGGGTGACCTTTTGGGAAGTTTCCCAGGGTGTGTGTGAGTGAGGACAAAACACACTGAAAGAACATGTATTGGCATATGGGGACAGTCATTAGTCTGATAAGCGACCCTAGTGAGTAATAGCCTATGGTGTGCTAGGAAGGCAACCAAGGTATTACAAGAGACCCATGGGGTCAGATGATAAGGTTCATGGCCTGGGGAGGCGGGTCGTGACATTTTGGCTATCTATATAGAAGGGGATGTGAGAAGACATTTTTTAGCATGTGAGATTTGATGCATTCTTTTGACTATCCACTCAAGACACATGTGATAAGACCATAGTGGTCGGCATGTACTTGGACTATCTCGACTGGTGGAATGTGTCACATGCTTGGGGTTATCCACTCGAGGAGGATGTGTCAAGCTGCACTACCACAAAAACAGGTTTTCACAGTGCCAACCTTTAATAGTTCTAAAAAAACGTTGATAAATGGTACTTTTAACAATGCTAAAAAATGTTATTAAAAGTACCCCATTATCAGTGTTTTTTTAGCGTTGTTAAAGGGACCCCCTTTATCAGTGTTTTTTAGTAGCAATGATAAAAGAGGTCTTTATTAGCGCTTTTTTTACTAGTGATGATAAAAGGTATATTTTAAAAAAATCATTAAAAATAATATATAAATGTATAAATATATTTATATTGATATAAATATAATATATATTTTTTAAATATGTTTTGGATAAGTATAAATAGACATTTACACTTAATATATAAGATATTTAGTGAAAATAGCTTATAAAATATTTAAAAAAAATATTATTAATTTATAATTTTATAATTATTATCTAGTAATAATCATTTAATAATAATTTGAAGGCACAAAAAATTTAAAAAAATAATAAAAGATCTAAAATAAGTTGAAAACGTAACTCAAACTTCAAACAACCATAACTTTTGATCTGGGTGTCCGTTTGAGCTCTACCACATATGAAATTGAAGCCTGCGATGAGCTCTACGCACTAGTGACAAAGGGTAACCCTTTGTAATGTTTTACAAGTCCAAAAAATGCCTAGAAGTCTACGAAAACTGAGTTTTTAGTTTGGATACCCAAATTTTTTAACATTCGATGGAATTTCAGCCTCATTTAATGAGGTCTTTTTGCCCTTTTTCAGTGGTGACTAAATTTATTCCCAAAGATCACATTCATATTGATATTATGGCTTTGGAATTTTATCGTTTTTTACAATTTACTATTATTTATAATCAAATATATAACAATTTATACACATTTTTTATATATTCACACGTAGAAATTAAATTTTTTTAAAAAATAACTAAACATATTTACATATAAAATATATTTCTCAATATATAAGCCTTGTATAAATAAAAACTAATATCCATTTTATTTAAAATAAAAATATATGAATATTTATATACTTATATAATGTGTGTGTGTGTGTGTTAGTGTGTGTCTGTATTAACAAACTAATATAAACTATTTATATATTCTGACATATGAATATACATATTAATATATAATATATGCAAATAAGTATAAATATGTATAATTATACTTACATATACACATATAATATATATATATATATACACATACATGTGTATGTATGTTGTATATATGTATTTATTTATTTATAAACACACGCAAAAAAACATATTTTATAAATGTATTTAAAACTAATCTTATAAATATATATGAATATATGAATATATATATATATATTAATATAACTATATATATATTAATTTAAATCTATATTTATATACGAATAAATATAACTATATATATATATCATTAAATGGAGAACAAAACAAGATGAGTGAGTGGTAAAGGTGCAGACACGCAAAGGAGAGGTCTCGGGTTCGAATCCAAGCGGAGGAAAGGGTGTCGGGGGGGGCTAGCTTTGTTAACGGGTGGGGGTATGTGCCTAGTGCTATTAAAGGGGTGGCGGGGGGCACACGGGTGGGGCTTCCTAGCACTATTAAAAGGGGGCGGTTCTACCCTCTGAGGGGGGGCTAGCATTATTAAAGGGTGGGGGTATGTGCCTAGCGTTGTTATAGGGGTGGCAGGGGGCACGTGGGCAGGGCTTCCTAGCATTGTTAAAAGGGGGTGTGTCTACCCTCTGAGGGGGGCTAGCATTGTTAAAGGGTGGGGATATGCATCTAGCGATGTTAAAGGGGTGGTAGGGGGGGCGCGGGCAGAGCTTTCAAGCGCTATTGAAAGGGGGGTCATGCATTGTTAAAAGGGGGTGGGTCTACCCTTTGATTTACATAATTTTTTTTAAAAAAATAATTTTTTTTACTTTTATCAGGGATTTTTTTTAGCACTGATAAAAGGGACCCCCCTTATAATAGCGCATCAATTATCGGCGTTTTTTTAGCGCTGATAAAAGATTTTTTTAGCGCTGATAAAACTCTGTTTTGTAGTAGTGTTGGTTATTGATAATTCCATTTGACATTGTGCTGAAACATGTATGTTTTTTTTGGCATGGTGTCGAAGCAAGTAGAGTCGGTCCCCGATGACTTGGCGTGTGCTTGGTACTTGTGTGATATATTGTTATATTTGTTCCCTATTTACATTCATAGAATACACTTGTATATTTTATGCACTGATGTTAAGGGTTGTTGGTGGTGTCATACAGAGTCTTGTACTGACACCCTACTTGAATATTTCAGTGCGCTCATGGACTTTATGACCAGAGACCCTACGAAGGGAAAATGTCCTTATGGTGGATGATTGAGTTGGTGAAGCAGGAGGATGCGATCATTGCTGGATGGAGTTTTGGGTTGAACGTTTGGTGCTACCTTTTATGTCATCTTCAGTTTTTTCAAATGTACTTTGATTTTTTTTATTTATATATTGATGTCATTATTTATCAGTCTCATGATCTGATACAGAGGGTATAGTCTTCCCACTGATGGATTTAGACCCTCGTTACTAGTTGACAACCTTTGACGTGCAAAGAGGTGTGCCTGATGTCATGTGGCATTTTGGCTCAGACTCGGTGGTTCGGGTCGGGATGTTACAGACGTAGTTGGGACTGCTATGATAGGTGATGAGATGTTGTGTAATGGGTTTATACAGACCTTTGGGTCATGGAAAAAATGGGCCTTTGGGCCATTAATTGGAAGGGTCTTCAGGCCTTCCTGCATTAGGGTTTGTGGAGCCTTTTTTGACCTTGAAAATATAGTGATTTGGGTCCTCTTTAATTAATACGGTGTAGATCTCTTTGCAAACATCGATTTAACATCTTGGGGAGTTCAAACGGATATCCAGATCAAAAGTTATGAATGTTTATCGTTGAAGTCTTGTTTTCAACTTATTTTAAGAAATTAATTAATTAATTAATTTTTTCTATCACCAAAATGTTTTTAAATGTCTGTTACTCAATACTAATTAGTTAATTTTTAAAAAATACTAATATTTACTTATTTTATAAACCATTTTTACTAAATCTGGTATATATTAAGTGTATATACATATTTAATTTTATATAAATCATATTTAAGTAAATATATTATTTATATATATTAATAGAAATATGCCCTCAGGGTGTAGCTCAGTGATGGTTGTCTCTTTGGGCCTCGTCGAGCTCTCAAATACTAGTTTTGTTGAATACTTCCATGCATTTGTGTGTTATAAATTTTCTTTGTAATGTTGCTCATTTTCCCCACATCGATTTAACATATATATATATATATATATATAAAGATGGTCTTTATCAACGCTAAAAAAAATTGATGATAAAGCATTACTTTTATCAGTGCTAAAAGAATCATGATAAGGTTGACTTTGTTGAGTACAAACTCAAGTCCCGCATTGTATTCCATCAAGGACGGTGGCTCACATATTAGATTTGATGGTCAATTTCTCCTATCACTCATGGGTTTTAGAATGGAACCCCGGAAGGGTCTATGCGTTGGGCCTGAAAGACCTAAGGCTGGAGGAAATCAATCCTGACAAGTGGTATCAGAGCTATAGTGTTGCCCGGGTGTGTTGTAGGGTGGAGTATTCCCCAAACCAGTTTGACGATGATAACAGTTGCTCATTTGAAGCATATGAATCCATGGTGTCTTGTGTCAAAAGTATTTCTGATAGCGGTGATTAGGCGGTGGGTCTCGATGATGAGAAAACGACAGTGCAAGATGGATGGATTTGATGCATTATCGTTGAAGGGGAGACCCAATTTTGTGGTCTCTGGTTTGAGGGGAGGATTGTTGGGTACAAACCCAAGTCTCACATCATATTTTATCAAAGATTGTGGCTCACATATAAACTTGGATGAACAATTACTCCTAGCACCCATGAGTTTTTGAATGGAACCCCAGAAGGGCTTATATGTTGGGCATTGAAGGCCTAGGATTGGATGAAATTGATTCTAACATACTTCTATCATAAAAAAAGTATTGTTGATAAAGTGATCATTTATCATTGTTTTTTGCTAGTGCGGATAAAAACATCCCTTTATTAGGGTTTTTTTAGTGATGATAAATGATAGTGTTGAATAAATGTAATTCTGTAGTAGTGTAATTTCAAATACAAATAAATTCAAATTTCAATTTCAATTTCATTTTGAATTAATTAACAAATTGAAAAATGCCCAAAATTCCATCTGAAAATGGAAAAAAAATAAATAGAAGTCATGGAAGTCATTAGAGAATTTTTAAGTTAAAATGGATATAAATTGCCATGAAAATTTGTCCGCTAGGATGAAGCCCTTCGGAGACTCGGATTGGTGTAGGATATATGTCGACCGATGACCCGACCCGGCACAAGTCACGCTCATGCCAGCCGGGTTTCGATCGGACGGACTGGATTGATGCGCTTTTTTATTTTGAAGTCATGATTTTTCCGGGCCAACAATTCCACACGCTATGCAAGTGAACGGTCGAGTCTGCAAGGACGTCTCCAAGCTTGCGGCCGGGGAGGATGTACAACTTCAGCGGCACGCTGCTCAGTATCGTCCCGCCCGATCTGCTCGCGGAAACCTTCAAGGTGGACGGTGATACCGTCCAGAAAATACAAGCCCGGTTTAAATATGTTGAAAAATAAACTTGCTTTATTTGGTCGTCACAACCTTCCACGGATGCAATGATGGGAAAATTCAAAGATCCGTACGTGTTTGGTAATTGTAATTGTATAACCAGATTAAAAAAACAGAGGGATATTGACGATTCTCGACCAAAACAACACTTAATGCCAAATTTGATTAAAAAACATGAAAAACTCCAACAAAAAACCCTAAACATTATAAAATTTAAATTAAAAATAGATTTAACTTTAGTCTAAAATAATGCTGGTTCTTAACTGTCATTACCTCAAAAACAAATTTCATGAATATGGTACTTGGGAAACTATTTCTCAATGTAGTACCCCAATTGGCCAATGATTGGGGAAACTATTTCTCAAAATACCATTATTTTTATGTTCTTCCAAGTAAATAGTTTCCCAAGTACCTTATATAGGGACTTTGATTTTTGTATTTTGGTTATGTAAAGAAATTTACAAAAGTCTTGGATGTCACCTATTGCACACTACTATAGATATTGATTTTAAAAGCTCTAGAATAAACTTAGCGAATATAAAGGAGGGTCCCGTTTAACAACGCTAAAAAAGCGTTGATAAATGGTGTTCTTTATCAACGCTAAAAAAAACGTTGATAAACACCCTCCTTTTATCAATGTTATTTTAGCATGGATAAAAGACGCTTTTTATGAGTGTTATTTTTAGCGCTGATAAAGAATCACTTTATCAGCGCTTTAATCATCAATGATAAAGGGGTCTTTATCAGCGCTCAAAAATAGCGCTGATAAAGTGGACCTTTATCAACGCTCTAAATAGCGATGACAAAGGGGACATTTATCAGCGCTCTAAATAGTGCTGACAAAGAGGGACTTTATCAACGCTCAAAATAGCGCTAGTAAAGACCTAGTTGCCTATGATGTGTTGTTTATATAACAACACACCCACTAGCACCTGCACAACAAACACACACATCTCCTACACAACGCACATAAGAACAAAAGTAACGCACACAAGGGTTTGGAAAACGATGCTATATACATTTCAATCAATGTTTTATATAATTACATTTACAATTATCCAACAAATAGTTAAAAACATTAATATTTCATCCTATGACATCCGTGATCCCCTCTAAAAAATATCCGCTCATGGTATTAGTTGCCAAACAAATCATCCCATCTCAAGTAAAAGGTTCCACCTATATAAGAAAACAAATTTTATGTTAGTAATACTATAAAGAAATAAATAAAACATTAATATGAAAGAATACATTAATAAAATATCAATTTTTAATAAAAAAGACACATTTGAGTTATAAAAGTCACACCGTGTGTCGTATTGAGGTGGAGTTGATTCCTACACATCACAAATGAGTTATGAATCGTTGTCCTAAAATATCAAAACAATCCGAATGAGTTTGCTTGGTTTTGAGTTTGTCCCTTGTTTTTTTAGTAAAATTAATATCAAATTTAAATGATATATTTTGATTTATACCGGTCACATCGTTCGTCGAATTGATGTGTGGTTGATTCATATACGTCACAAATGACTCATGAATCATTATTATAAATTATCAAAACAATTCGAATGAGTTTGCTCGGTTTTCAGAATAACAATTGTGTTTTTTTTACTAAAACATCGTTTCAAACCAGAAACACGTGTTTTGAGTCATACCGATCGCATCGTGCATCGATTTGAGGTGAGACTTGTTCATACACGTCACAAAGGACTTATGAATCACTCTCTTAAATTATAAAGACAATCAGAGGGCATTTTCTTGGTTTTCAGCGAGTGAAACATTTTGAACTAAAATGTCAATTTTAAACTGATAACAAACACTTTTAGTCATACTGGTCACACTGTGCATCAGATTGAGGTGTCGTTGATTCCTAAACATCACAAATGACTCATGGACCATTTTCTTAAAGCATCTAAACAATTTGAATTCATTTTCTCAGTTTTCAGTACGCCACTCGTTCTTTTTTACTTAAATTAATGTCAATTCTAAATAAAAACACATTTGGATTTATACCAGACACATCGTTCGCCGGATTGAGCTGTGGTTGATTCCTACACATCACAAATAACTCATGGATCGTTGTTCTAAGCTATCAAAACAATCTAAATGTATTTGCTTGGTTTCAGTATGTCAGTTGTATTTTTTTACTAAAATATCATTTTAAACCGAAAACACGCTTTTTAAGTCATACTGTTAGGTCCAAAAGGGGCCTAAATACCCTGAGGGGGGGGGGGGGTGAATTAGGGTATGAATATTCTTTTGTAAATTATTCTTCCTACCCCATTGGATCTTGACCTCTTTATTTTAAGAGTCACTTTGTTTGCACTTATGTGTTTATAAAGGCCATATTCTTTCCTTCTTTATCTAGTGATGATGCTTTGAATGGAATGCAGGGAAGCAAGCAGGGAGTCACATAGATTTTTACTTGGTTCACCTTCACTAGGATACATCCAAGGAGCATACAACGACGATGTGCTGATGTATCAAATCTACTAAAACTCACTGCCAATTTACAATGTTCGGGCTAGATCACATCTATGCCCAGGGTCACTGCCTTTATAATGTTTGGGGTTAGCTCACTACTTTCCCAAGGGTTACTCCCTATTTCTCTCTCTCTAGCTCACTACCGGTAGAAAAGATCACCTTCTTCCTCTGTCACGACTCGTCTCCCGGGGCCCGTGCCGTGACTACCCCAAGCCCGCCTTCCATAGGCCAAGGACTGACAACTAGCATCAAAAAAGCGTATCCCTATAATGGGAATACATTGCCTTTAAACCTGTATAAACACACAAACCAAGAACACAACAACAAGAAACCACAAAGTAAACTACTATAGTAAAAAGTGTACTAAAAGTAAAGGGGCCGAAATATAAGCCCAACTGAAAAGTACAAGTACAATTGAAAAGAGAAAAACAGCTCCTGGATCATCCACCGAGGATCCTATCTGAAGGGTACGTATAGCTCACGATCAGTAGTCACTGCAACACATCACGCCAAAGGTCCACCTTCGAGCACTGTCCAGTCCTAGCTCCCTCAGCCCCGATCAACGCTGTCCGTTGTCTGAACAAGACATAATAAGGTGTGGGCGTAGCCCGTGCAGGGGTGAGTATAACTATACTCAGTAGGGTCCCCGAGACCCCCAAAGGTCTCCCAGAGTTCCACAAAAAAACCACAAAGCAAGACCTCAACCAAAAATCACAGAGCAGTCAACAACTCTTCTTAGGTATATGTCCATACATATACCTAATTTATAAGGATATACCCATCTCATACATGAGGGAAGAATACCACAAAGGTAACACCATGAAGGTAAAAGTATCACACATGTAACACCACGAAGGTAAAATTACCACACAGGTAACACCATGAAGGTAACACCACGAAGGTAAAAGTACCACACAGGTAACACAATGAAGATAACACCACGAAGGTAAAAAACTCAGCTCACACCAGATATATAAGTAAAGCACAGAAGTACAGAAGATTAGTCAAGAAGTTAGATCATCTTATTCTATCAAGAGGCACTACTACTGATTATACAAAGTTTGACCCACACAAGATCGATAGGTACTAACCCCCGCAATGACCCACAAAAGATCGGTATGTACTGACCCACACAGGATCACTGAGCGCTGACCAATACAGGATCTAACCCACACAAGATTGGTATGTGCTGACCCACACAGGATCGCTGAGCACTGACCCACATGGGATCTGACCTACACAGGATCGGTAAGTGCTGACCCATATAGGATCGCTCTATACTAACCTCCGTATGATTTGTCTCCAACCTCCACCTCACTGCCAGCCACTGTGACTTATAAGCGTTTTAGTTCCGAGGGACCAATTGGATTCAGGTTCGATCCAGCCCAGCCGCACTCCAAATTTATTTAAAACTCAAGTGGAGTATACCAAAAGGACCACCTCATCCTAAGGGTTCCAGATTCGCAGACGCTTCATCAAACAGACACCCGGTCTGTTAGTTACACCCCTTTCTGTGAAATGGGGGTGATCACACCTTGGTCCGACCCGGTTCGGTCGGGCCCACCAAAATATGCCAAAGGGACCGCTTCCCAAAAGAGATCCCAATGCCACAGATAGCTTGTCGAACGGACACCCGGTTTGTCAGTTACGGGCGTTTCTTTATTCAGGGACCGGTTGAGTCTGGGCCCAGTCCAACTCAGTCAGGGCGGCCCAACGTAACGGGTCTTGGGGTCTACTTGACCTTGCTCAGGTCTAGCCCGCTAAGGGTCGACCCGATTTACTGGGTCCGGCCCGTCGGGGTCGGCCCAGTTCGGTTCGTGGGCCCAAGCCGTGGTTGGCCCGACTCGTCGGGTGGGGCTTGACCCACCCGCGTTGGCCCACTGGGTCGCCGGTTCAGCCAGGCCTGCTGGGCCACGGGTCTGGCCCTGCCCGTTGGGCGAGTCCGGTCCACTGGGCGAGTCTGGTCCGCTGGGTGGGTCTGGTCAAATGGGCGGGTTCGGCCCGCTCGGCCAGCCTGTGTTTGGCCCGGTCCGCCAGAAGGCGGACTGGTCTTCCCAGCTGGCCCCGCGGGTGTGGGGCCGTTTCAGCCAACCAGTGGGACGCTGCCCCATCGCGTAATGGTCGACCGTTTTGGCTGACTGGGGGTCCGCCAACCCGGCGCGGCGCGGGACCGCGCCGCCCTCCACCTGCCACGGCCCGCTAGCTGCGGTTGTAGCCGCCGGCGGCGCCTGTGGGCACCGCCTCTTGTCCCGTGTGGCCGGTTCAGGCCAGTCGCCTCTGGCCTCTGCGACGCACCGTCGTGTGTCGACCTCCTCCACCCGCGACCGGTTGTCGCGGGTCTCCTGTGACCACCACCGGCCACCACCGACTTGGTGCACCGGCGGTTCGGCGGTTTCTTCCACACTGCCGTTGTCTTCTCACTGCCGTCACCCTGAGGGAAGCGTCCCGGAAGAACGCAACTTAAACGGAGCGACAGGGGATCTGGGCCTTGTTCGTTTGTCCCATACCCTCCGCGTTAACATGATAACGAACATAAGTAAGGAGAAGATCAAAGATAGAATTTAAACCAAACCCCCTACCTCAAGATTGTTGGAGAATGCCCGTGATTGAGGAAGAGTTGGTGTTCATCATCCCCGCAATAAGCCACCAACATTGCCGCTCAAACGTCGTCCTTTGGTTCGTGATTCGGTGTCACTCGTCACCACCTGCTGGAACCGGCTCCGTCCTCCAAATGACTGGTATCACAATATTTTATAAGAACTTCGTCGTTTTGTGAAGTCGTGCCAATACCTCTCCCCAAGCTCCAACTAAATAGGAGGGGGGGGGGGGGGGGGGTGAGTAACGCCCATGGAATTAATGGAGGTTCATTTAATAGGAACCTTTCTAATTCCAATGGTGTTTTTACAAAGGATTTGAGGAGTCAAGCCATTTAATGGCTTGAAACGTCATTGGTTCCACCACTACCACTTGTCCATTGGAGGAAAAGAAAGAAAGAAATTAAATAACAAAGTTATTTTATTATTTTTTTAAAAAGTTCAAAATCTAACTTTTTCTCCAGACTTACTGCGGTCAAAGTGAATCTTCCCTTAAGCGAATCCCAGCACTACAGATTCAACGGTGCCCTCAGATTTTTAATCCGAGCACTGGTTCAAAAGATAAAAAACGCCACCTGGGCGTTTACTAAACATAACTTAAAAAAAGTTCAGAAATTTATTCTGGGCACACCAGGCCTCAGAATCACGCGCTGTCAATTTTCACAGACTCGTAATAATTCCACATAATTAAAAAAAATTACATGGAAAATCTGGATCTTTACATCCTCTTCCTTTTCTCACTACTCTGGAAAGGATCCACTCACAGTTTATAGACCTGTCGATCTCTTCATTATCGCAAATGAATGCATCTTTTTCTGTATGTAGATGCTTTGTTGACGTCCAACTTTCACCCGCAGATGAATTTCACTTTGCACGAGAGGTATTAGGCAATCTTCTAGCTTTCGCGCAACTCTAGAATGACTAGTGCGCTTCTCTAATCCTGACGCGCTTCTATATGCCTGGCGCGCAAGTGTTACCTAACTACTTGCATGAAAATCCCTTCACCAACTTAGAACTTGGGCCACTCACACCCTTTTATGCCCAAACCAATATTGGCACGTAACTATCAACTGGCACACAACTTCTGAATATCTTTATACTTGTGCACCCAAACCACCAGTTGCGCGTCCAAACCACATGCGTGACTGGAGCTCAAATTTTCTCCAAGTGTTGAGGTTCGTGTGAAATGGGGAGGGGTAGCTCTCTATTTATAGGTATTTTCGGCACCCTGAGCGTTGCATGCAAGTTTCCTCCCAATGCACAGGTCCAGCTACCTAAGCCTCTGTCGCCATAGTCACCTTGCGCACCCAAACCAAAACTTGGGTGCCTCTCTTTCCTTTTACATATTTTGATGTTCTGATCTTGAAAAACATATGACGCACAAATTTCCAAGCCTCCAAGAAACTGGCGCGCAAGTACCTTTTACAAAAACACTTTTCTCCATTTGTCGATTTTAAGGCCCAAAATTTTGGAAAACATTGGAAAACATCGCCACCTTGTATCTGCTCTTTTTGTACCACCTCTAAATCATCCATTGATTTGTTGAACTTCTTCTGTCAATCATGGATTGTCAACAACATATCCTAAACTCGACAGCTCACCATGTAAACCCCCTTTTTCAACAAATTGAACATCATGGTATGCTTTTTCAATAAACACAACATGGAGGCCCACTTTGTCAACAAACACAATCTCCTTAAAAAATTCTTCAATGATACCTTGAAGGATTTTTTCCCAAGAATATCCCACTTTGGGTTTGTTGAAAACTCTTCTCATAAAATGATACCTCGTTAATGCTTCATCCACCATTCACCTCTTGCGATTCTGATAGCGATCAAGGGTTCACTCAACACATACTCCAATCCCACATGAGCAATGCTCGACATGAGAAATAAGAGTAAATGAAAAGTTCATCAATGAATCACTTCATTTATAACACCAATTGTTTATGCCAAAATGATACCAATTACTGATCACTAGAAACCTTCTGACATCATTTCAACGCCACTCTTATGCTTTTATCACAATCCTTAACTGTCGTGATATCTATTCTTCGATCAAACACTTCTAGCATCTTCAGATTTAGTACTCCTTCTTCTTCACTTCTTTGGTTCTTGTGTTGTCCAAGCTAAGCTCTGGATGATCACTTTGAACACCAAATAAACACATACTCTCATCATGTTGCTTCCCTTATCATCTTCTCCAACTGTCATGCCTAACTCCCCACATCTTTGAGAAAGACATTGTCTCCCTTCTTTAGCCACAATTTCTCCCCCTTTAGTAGTCACACTTTCCCCCCCTTTATCAATGAACCCAAAGGTCACTCCTTTGTGGTGTACAATAGAGTAGAGATCATATATTATCACAGTAAGGAAAACACACCATACCTCGTGGAGAGGTGGGGATGTTCCACATCCACACTCTTTCAAGTGCGGGGAGTCGACTGGACTCCCAGAGCCAGTTGATGACTCTCAAAAGCATTATTGGGTAAGGCCTTTGTCAGAATTTTAACAACCTATAATTCTATGGGAACATACTCTAACTTCACGAGTCCCTGCTCAACCTTATCCTTGATAAAATGATACTTTATCTCAATGTTCTTTATCCGTGAGTGATAGATGGGATTTTTTCTGAGATTTATAGCTCTTGAGTTATCGCTCTAGATTATGATCAGAGACTTCACTTCAACTACCATATCATCAAGCTGCTGATTCATCCACAATAATTTTGTTCATTCTTGAGTGGTCGCAATATACTTAGCTTCTGTGGTTCTTAATGAAATGAAATATTTCTTCTTGTTTAGACAAGAAATACACAATCTACCAAGATAGAAGGCACCTCCTAATGTTGACTTTATGTCATCTGCTGATCCATCCCAATCTACATCAGTATATCCCAATAACTGTAACCGAGATGTTTCATTATATATCAAGACAAAATTCACCATGCCCTTGATATACTGAATTATTCTTTTCACTGCATGCATGTGGATTTCCTTATGATTGCTTTGATGTTTCGCTTCTTGGAATGTGGAAAATATAATTTCAAACCTTATCACAGTCAAGTAAAATAAACTTCCAATGTGTTGCTTGTATTCTGTGATGTTAACTACCTTGCCATCACCATCTTTAGACATTTTCATCCGACTAGAAACTAGAGTTTTCATCTCCTTGGAAATTTACATTCCAAATATCCTTAGAAATTCCTTAGCATATTTGGATTGAGAAATTTAAGTACCATTCCTTTCTTGTGTCACCTGTAAACTAAGGAAAAATGTCAGCTCACCAATCATTGACATTTTGAACTCATTTTTCATGAATTTAGAAATTTTTTTACACTGTGCTTCATCTGATCCACCAAATATTATGTCATTGACATAGAGCATCACCATCATCCTTTGATTACCATCTTTGTTGAAATAGAGATTGTAATCATCTCCACCACGCTGAAAACCAAGCTTCTTCAAATACTGATCAAGCCTTGAGTACCATGCTCTTAGTGTTTGTTTCAGTATATATAACGCTTTCTTCAACCTACAAACTCTGTTATCATCTTCAGCTGCTTCACTAAACAAATTAGACTCTACCTATGATAAGTACGATGCTTGATATAGATTCCTCATCTTCCATGTCTGCACTAGCACTGCCTGATTACCAATCATACCTTTCAAGTCAATTTCAGCTCAACTCTCCAACTTTCATGCTGATATGGATTTGAATTCCATAGGGTCATTATCAGTATCTGCCTCTGAATTAGAATTTTCCACTTCTACTCCCCCTGAGTCTCTTACCACTTCATTACTTTCAATAGATAATTTGTCACCGTGTCATTGTTTAGTGACATCATTTCTTTCAACTACTTTTCTTAGCTTCTTGTTGAATGATTGTTGATATTCTCTCACAACTTCCTGGTATCCTGAAAATAGTCAGCTAATACCACATTGTTAAAACAAAATAGATAATCATGAAATGCATGATTGTTGTTGCTTCACTGTAATCCATCTTCTCTCAGCGGACAACTAACACCTGAACTGGGTCATCCAATTATTTCTTTGATAGATCTTGCATATGATTATGATATTGAATGCTCCCCTTATGTTGTACAACACTTACTATTGTTAGGACCACTGTTTAGACACACAAACATTCTTATCCTCCTGTATCATTTCCTCACACGTGTCTGCAGGTTTGAGAAACATCTCCAGCTCAATTACATCAATGAGATATTCATTGGGTGAATTTACCACTTAGTAATAAACCATCAACAAAACCTCTAAGACAACTGAGTTGAAAATTGGTGTAGGAAACAAGAGATAAATTTAATTACACAATTACTATTTATTTCACTTAGTTTCAACATTTTTTTTAACTTTGGTTCCTGATTTGAATCAATTAAAACTCTAGAGTATATTACTTTATCACTATGCATATTTTGATGCCACTTCCATTTGAATCGTATCTCCCTAAAACCTGAAACACTTGAAACATTATTTAACAACATTTATATACATAGGGAGAGGGGTTATTCAAGAATCCTCAAGATGAGGATTATGGTTAATCCTATCGGGTCAACCCTTTGATTCTTTCTTGTAGAGCATCACACTCCTTCCTTGACTTCTCCAACTGTCATGAAAAATTCAAATGTTCTAGACATATGACTAAGCATTCATTGACCACGTGCTGAGTCTTTTTCTGATATGAAAATTTTGTAGGCTTGGCCTTTCTCACACTTTGGGGTTCAAACTCACTGGTAGACATTTCCTTCTTTGATGTTCCACCAATATGCCACTTCCCTTGATTCCTTCTCTGTGTAGGAATCACTCCACTTGTCTTCACTTCTCGGCATGTGGCATGATATGAGAATTTTATAAGACATTATTTATTCATTTTTATTTTATCAGTTGTTTGAATAATCCTACCCTTACTTTTTGGGGTTGAGTTTTCCACTAATTTTACATTCTTCTTACTTGAACTAGAGTAGATCTCCCCTTAATATTCCAGGTTTGTTCACATTCTCTCCAAGAGAGCTGTTGTGAGTGAGACAGAGAAGGTGATTGATACACCTTTTGTTCAGATCCATGTGATTCCCTAGAGGTATTAAACCTATTTTTCAACTTACCACTTTGTCTTCCAATGTTATATTTCTCGTTATACATCATTGGAGTCGAGAATCTCCTTCTGGGTTCCTTTTCCTTTCTCGCTTTCTTCTTGCTACAATGTATTGCCAAATGCCCATGATCAGAACATATAAAAAATCTTCCATAAAAGGAATACCTTATTTAATCATTTCTCAACTAAGATATTAATTCATATTGTGTTCTTCTTTTAATATTTATCTTCTGAGCTTCCTGGCACATGCTTATAGTGTGTCCCATTCTTCCACAACAATAACATCTGATGAATGCTTTCTTCTGAGAGGTGTTCCTTTCATACTTTTCATGATGCTTCTTATTATTCTTAGATTTAGTAAAATTTATTTCTTCATAGTATGAAATGTACTCATGATCCTCTAAAAAAAATCTTGATGTATGACCATGAATCCCACAAAAATAGTGCATACTATCATTACTTCTTGTAACAACATTTTTAGGTCTATCTCCAGCACCTACAATATTTTTCTTATCACTGGAACTCTTCAATACTCTCAAAATATCATTCATAGGAGGGGGATCATCATATCCAATTCAAAAATTTCCCATACTATGTAGTCTTTGAGATGAGAAAATATGTTCTTGCTTCTCCTCATAAATAACATACTTTCTTTTCATTTTATCATCACCTGCCGAAGGACAATCAAATAGTAAGTGTAGTGCATCCTTAAACTTAGGATTTCCTTTGTCATTTGATTTATCCATTTATTTCTTGAATGATTCTATATCTTCCTCCAGTTTCTGAATCTTCTTATCTCTTCATTCAAGTTTAGCACTGAGTTCTCTTCTGAGATTCTTCCCGCTAATCATATCATCTTTCAGTTCTCGTGTGATATTATCTACCATATGAATTTGCTTCTTTATTTTCAATTTTTCTTGAGAAATTGAATCAGAGAAATATGAATTATCTTATTGTAGTCTTTTATTATTCTGAACTAGTTCAGATAGCTTTGTATCTAGATCATCATTTCTAGCTTTCAGATTCTGAATTTCATCTGTGTTCAGATTCCTTCCCTTAACACAAACTTTTAGATTTTCTCTTTTTATAGAAAACTTTTATAGTTCTTCATCTTGATAATCATTCTTCTCTCTCAGACCAGTGGCTACATGAATAAGCCTTTGATTTAATCCTCTTAGCTTGTTAACCTCAATTTCCATTGTTTGGATCCAGATATCTCTAGATTTAATCTATTCATCCAACTTATGATCCAATTCCTTTGTTTCATGGACAACTTCCACTTTTCACCTTTTGGGAGATTCTTCATCATCAGTAGTTCCAACATCACTTGGAATATTAGGTTCTTCACTTATTCCTTCTATATTATTGAATGAGTAATTATTTTCAGTGTATGATTTATCAAAATAATTATTCGGTTCACTACTTACATTCCTTCAACTAAATCACAACCCTTCCATTTAAACTTCCATACTAGGGAATTTCACAAGACTTCTGCTTCTTCTTTGAAGTTATTCCCTTTTCCATGAAACACCAAGATAAGAGTAGATTGAATCTTTAACTTGTGCAATTTACTGAACCAAGTTAGAGAAAACAAATTTGATAAAAGAAACCTTCCCTCTGATACCAATTGTTAGGTCTAAATGGGGCATAGATACCCTGAGGGGGGGGGGGTGAATTAGGGTATGGATATTCTTTTGGAACTTATTCTTCCCACCCCACTGGATCTTGATCTCTTTGTTTTAAGGGTCACTTTGTTTGCAATTATGTGTTTATAAAGACCATATTATTTACTTATTTATCTAATGATGATGCTTTGAATGGAAATCAGGGAAGAAAGCAGACATACACATATATTTTTACTTGGTTCACCCTAACTGGGCTATGTCCAAGGAGCATACAATGACGATATGCCGATTTACCAAATCCACTAAAGATCACGACCAATTTACAATGTTCAGGCTAGATCAAATCTATGCCTAGGCTCACTGCCTTTACAATGTTTAGGGTTAGCTCACTGCTTTCCCAAGGGTCACTCCCTATTTCTCTCTCTCAGGCTCACTATCAGTAGAAAGGATCGTCTTTTTCCTCTTCCTTTGCTCATTGCTCTGGAAAGAATCCACTCATAGTTTATAGACCTGTAGGTCTCTTCATTATAACAAATGAATGCATATTTCTTTATATGTAGATGATTTTTTGATGTCCAACTTTCACCCATAGATGAATTTTACTTTTCACCAGAGGTACCAGGCAACCTTCTAGCTTTCACGCAGCCTTAGAATGACTGGCACGCTTCTCTAAGCCTGACGCGCTTCTCTATGCGTGGTGCACAAGTGTCACCTAACTACTTGAACAAAAATCCGTTATCCAACTCATAACTTGGGAGACTCACACCCTTGTACTCCCAAACTAATATTGGCATGCAACTATTAACTAGCGCGCAACTTCTAAATATCTTTATACTTGTGCGCCCAAACCACCACTTGCGCTCCCAAACCACCTGCGCGACTGGAGCTCAAATTTTCTCTAAGTGTTGAGATTATTGAAAAATGGGGAGGGGTAGACCTCTATTTATAGGAATTTTGGGAACCCTGAGAACCACACACAAGTTTCCTTTCGGCACGTAGGTCCAGCCGCCTAAGTCTCTGTCGCCATAGTCACCTTGCGCGCCCAAACCAAAACTCGGGCGCCTCTCTTTCCTTTTCCATATTTTGATGTTCTGATCTTGAAAAACACATGGCATACAACCTTACAAGCCTCCCAGAAACTAGATCGCAAGTCCTTTTTCCAAAAACACTTTTCTCCATTTGTCGATTTTAAGGCCCAAAAATTTGGAAAACACTAGAAAACGGCGCCACCTTATATCTGCTCTTTTTATACCACCTCCAAATCGTCCATTCCATTTTTGAGGTTCTTATATCAATAATGGATTGTAAACAACATATCCTGTACTCAAAAACTCACCATGTAAACCCCCTTTGTCAACAAATTGAACATCGTGGTCTTCTTTTTCAACAAACACAACATGGATGTTTGCTTTTTCAACAAACACAATCTCCTCAAAAATGATTCAATGATACCTTGAGAGATTTTTCCCAACACATAACAATCACATATTGTGTCAATTTTATGAGAGACTAATTCATAAATGTCATAAAGGAATTAATAATCACTATCCTAAATTATGAAGATAATCAGAAATCATTTTCTTGGTTTTTAGTGAGTGACCCGTTTTGAACTAAAATGTAAATTTTAAACTGATAACACACAATTTTAGTCATATCAATCACATCATGCATCATATTGAGGTGTGGTTGATTACTACATGTCAAAAATGACTCATGGATCATTTTACTAAAGTATCACAACAATCCGAATGCGTTTTCTTGGTTTTCAGTATGTCAGTTGTTCTTTTTACTTAAATTAATATAAATTTTAAATAAAAAGACACATTTGGATTTATACTGGTCATATAGTGAATTGTATTGAGGTGGGGTTGATTTTTACATGTCTCAAATGACTTATGGATAATTTTCCTAAATTATTAAAACAATCCAAATACGTTTTCTTAGTTTTCAGTATGCCAGTTGTGTTTTTTTACTAATATTAATGTCAATTTTAAATAAAAAGAGACACTTTGAGTCATACCGGTCACACTGTGTGTCAAATTGAGGTTTGGTTGATTCTTTCACGTAAAAAATGACTTCTAGACCATTTTCCTAAAGTATCAAAACAATCTGAATGCGTTTACTCATTTTTTAATACGCCAGTTGTGTTTTTTTACTAAAATATCATTTCAAACTGGAAATACACATTTTGAGTCATACTGGTCGCATTGTGCATCGGTTTGACATGAGACTGCTTTATACATATCACAAAGAACTAATGAATCATTTTACAAAATTATGAAAACAATCAGAGCAAGTTTTCTTGGTTTTTAGTGAGTGACACATTTTGAACTAAAATATCAATTTTAAAATGATAACAGACACTTTTAGTCATATCGGTCACACTATTTGTCAAATTGAGGTGTGGTTGATTCCTACAAATCAAAAATGATTGATGGATAGCTGTAAT
This sequence comes from Viscum album, assembly GCA_963277665.1. Classification (NCBI taxonomy): domain Eukaryota; kingdom Viridiplantae; phylum Streptophyta; class Magnoliopsida; order Santalales; family Viscaceae; genus Viscum; species Viscum album. Next base: position 684,280,874 of record OY728151.1, read on the forward strand.
AAAGTATAAAAACAATACGAATACATTTTCTCAGTTTTCAGTATGTTAGTTTTGTTTTTTGGTAAATTTATTGTTAATTTATATGAAAATACACACCTGAAGTCATAACGTTCACACTATGCGTCAGATTTAGGTGCAGTTGATTCCTATATATCAAAAATGACTTATGAATCTTTTTCCTAAAGTATAAAATCAATCCTAATGTGTTTGATTAGTTTTCAATATGTCACTAGTTTTTTACTAAAAATACTGTCAATTTAAAAAAAAATAGACAGTTCGAGTCATACCGGTCACATCTTCATTCTATTTGTGTACATTCTTCCATCAGGTATACTGCCCATTAATTTCTAAATGAATATATATTGTCTTGTGAATAGGAGTTTTTTTGACAATAATGATAGTACTGAAAAAAATATAAATACCCAAAGGATTAATAAATATTTTAAATGAATAGTAATTATTTTCAAAAATACCTCTTCAGGGATACTGGTTTGTTCATGGAATAAATCTATGTCATAAATTTAAAAACATAATAACCATAGTCTTTATCATTTATTTGTTTTAGATACTGTATAAACATTGAAAAAATAAGTATTTTTTATATATGTTTGGATAGTGAAATCTTATTATATTTACCCTAATTTGTATCTAGTTATAGTGCTTGTGATGTTTCTGGTCCTTTTCCCCTAGCCTCATTCCATGATGTAGATGATATTTACACACCGCCCTATCATAACATAATCCTCATTAAAATATAATATAAATCCTATTACTAGATGTTTAGTTCTAAAATTTTGGATGTAGTGTATTAAAAATTGACAAACGCCATCATGTGTGCTCAGTTTGTTGGATATCCATGCATTGAATCCAGGAAATAAATCTTTGAAGTATCCAAATTGACCGTAATGAGAATCCAATACTTCCTAAAAACACAAAAAAGAATAAGCAATGAAAGTAATTACAAATACATTTGATAGGATTAAATTCACTTCCACAAAATTGGGTTTCCGCAGATCCACCCTTTAACAACACTAAAATAAATAACTTTTTTTAGCACTAAAAAAGGCACCTCCTTTATCAGTGCTTTTTTTAGCATTGTTAAAGGGCCCCCCTTTATGAGCGTTTTTTAGTAGTGTTGATAGGGGGTATCAGTGCTTTTTTCCCAGTGCTAATAAAGTGTATATTTCAAAAAAAATATTTTATAAAAAATAATATATTGATATATAAATATATAAGTATATTCATATTGATATAAATATAATATATATATTTTAAATATGTTTTAGATAAGTATAAATAAACATTTTCACTTAATATATAAGATATGTAGTGAAAATGACTTATAAAATATCTTAAAAAATTAATAATTAATAATTTTATAGTTATCATAGACTAATAATCATTAAATAACAATTTGAAGACACAAAAAATCAAAAAATCAATAAAAGATCTAAAATAATTTGAAAACATAACTAAAACTTCAAACAACCATAACTTTTGATCTGGGTGTCCATTTGAGCTCTACAGTATATCAAATCGAAGCTTGTGATGAGATCTACATACTAAAAATAAAAGGAAACCTTCTTTTGCATTTTCAAGTCCAAAAAGGCCTAGAAGGCCTCCAAAACTTAGTTTTTAGTCCAAATACCCAAATTTTTAACATTCGATGGAATTTTAGCCTCGTTTAAGGGGTCTTTTTCCCCTTTTCAGCAAGGAATGAATTTATTTAAAGGGATTACATTCATATTCATATTATGGATTTGAAATTTTATCATTTTTTATAATGTACTGTTATTTATAATCAAATATATAACAATATATACTAATTTTTTATATATTTTCACATAAAAATTTAATTTTATAAATAAATAATTTAACAAATTTACATATAAAATATATTTCTCAATATATAAGCCTTATCTAAATAAAAAACTAATATCCATTTTATTTAAAATAAAAATATATGAATATTTATAAACCTATATAATGTGTTCATGTATATATATATATATATTTGTGTGCATCTGTATTGACAAACTGATATATATTATCTATATATTCTAAACATATGTATATACATATTAATATATAATATTTGTAAATATATATAAATATGTATAATTATACTTATAGATACACATATAATATATATATATATATATGTGTGTGTGTGTGTGTGTGTATGTTGTATATATGTATTTATTTATTTATAAACACACACAAAAAAGCATATTTTATAAATGCATTTAAAACTGATCTTATATATATATATATATTCATATACAAATAAATATACTGATAAAAAATATAAAAATATATAAATAAATAGATATAAATATATATTAATATATGAATAAACATATTAATATATATATAACTATAAATGCGTATATATATATATATTAATATACAGATATATATATATATATATTAATATAAATATATATATGTTAATATAAATATATATTAATATATGAGTAAATATAACTATATATATGTATATAAATAAATAGATATAGTATTAAATGGAGAGAAAAGCAATACGGTGGAGTGGTAAAGGTTTAGGTGCGCAGACAAGAGGTCTCGGGTTCAAATCCAGGGGGACGCAGGTCGCACGCGAGGGTGGAATTGTAGCTAGTGTTGTTAAAGGGTGGGTGGGGTGGCTGTTGGGGCATGTGGGCTGGGGGGGAACTATTGAAGGGGGGCTTCAAGCACTGTTGAAGTCCCTCCCCGAATTGCAGAAATATTTTTTTTATATTTTTTTAATGTTTTTTAACTTTTATCAGCACAAAAAAAGCACTGATAAAGGAACCATTTATCAAATATTTTTTTAGTGTTGATAAAAGACCCCTTTTATTAGTTCTTTTTTTAGTGATGATAAAAGGGGTCTTTATCATCACTTTTTTTAGAATTGATAAAAGGGACCCTCTTTTATTAGCACCTAGATTAATAGTGCTTGTTTTAGTGCTGTAAATGGACTTTTCTAGTGATTTTAAAGGCTATATTTATAGTAGTGATTGTATAGTTTTACCCCTGAATCATTGGTATTAAGAAGAGTCTGTCATCCATAATTTTGCTGTTAAACGATTTGAGCAGGCCTGCCACTATTTCACCCTCTTTCTTAGATTCTTTTTTTGTTTGTTCTGTAGAGGTGACGTGAGGACTAAGGAGTCCAAATTTTTGTTCATGGGGAAATCCCTTTAATCCTTTTTCATATATACACCTAAAAAAATATGAAATGTATTTAGTTATAATTATCATAGTATATCAGATTTTAGAAAATCAAATCACGAAAACATACCTCATGTATACATTTACAACTGAGCCACCTAGCTAATCATACTCCAAGATTTCACTTACATTGTCAACACTAATGAAATATGGATCATTCCATTTGTACATAATTTCATCAAAAATAATTGTGTGAGTACCATCATCTTTCAACTTCGTATTCACATGAGCCTGCAATGATAATAAATGCAGATATATAACAGGCAGGTTTAAGGTGATTTCGGTAGATCATTTTCATCAGTTGGTTGACCCTTGAGATGGTTTTGAGCTGTTATTTCTTTTCACCCCTTACTATGTCTGTCTGTTATAACATTCATCAACTTAGACATTTTTTCATTAAATGTTAAAGGTTTATCTTGAAAAATAATTTGGAAATGAATACCTCCTTGTCGACATGTTTTTTTACAAGCTGTGACGACCATACGATGAATTTTCCAAGATCTTGTTCATCCTTATGAATATCTTCATCATCAATTAGAATAGGTACCTTGGCACTCGAATCATGGGATATGTTAATCAACACTTTGACATGACTTGTTGGAAGTGGTCTATTGTGTAGAATGCTATTCTGGATATTAAACACCGTAGCCCTCGCTACGAGGTGATGAGTGGGTATTGATAGATATAAATCACAATCATTTTTACCCTATACAATATTAGTACAGGAAAGCTATTAGTGTCTATCAGATTCACAATTCACAGAACCAATTATTAGAACATTGATTACCTCATCTATGACAGATTTTTAAGGGGAGTAGCTCAAATCAAAGCTAGTAAGGGGTGGGGCAGGATCTTCATGAGATGGTTGTTCTTTATTTTATTCTTCTCTTTGCCCCATGCCATCAAAATTGTCATGAAATCTCTCTAAAATTTCATATTTTCTTCAAGGATATCTATTATTTCTCTCATCATTTTGATTTATTCACTTTGATCCTCCTCTTGTTTTTTCTCTCAAAAAATGTTCAGGGTGTCACCTTAAAACCCGCCCCTCTGACATGACCACACTTTTCTGGCTACTTGAAGGCCACTGAAAGTATGTCTACATCTATTTTGGATGTTAGTGATTCCTATGAATATGTCAGATAGAAAATATAGGAAAATAAGTAATCATTGTTATGTAATATCAATTTAAAGAAAAACAAATATTTATTATGTCATACTTACATATGTTTCCCACACTTTTTGTGTGTTTTCATACATTATTATCCCATCTTTATTTACATGTGCCTCATTCCATAGCACATGGTGTGGGATGGAAGTGAATTTAGATTTAGATTAATCAATCTTCATATAAATAGAGGAACATAGTTATGGTGTTATTTTACGTCACATAAAAGTATTATAGTAGATTTAAAATACGTACCATTTTTTTTCAAGTGAAGCGTACCCCATTCTTGATTTATGGTAGGAGTATGCTGGTTTTGCTTCTTGTTCCTTATTTTCAACACTTAGTTGCTATTTCATAGATAAAAAACTATCAATCAAAGTGATGAATACACGTATCATCAAACAACATATTACCAAACACAATGTACCTGAAAAGGATGCTCCGTACGATGGCTAGTAAATGCATCCCATGCTCTTTAGGTTATCAGGTGTTCATAAATAAGAGGTGGGTGCAGGTTTATTTTCCCTTCAACATATTTAAGATAAAATCTCATTAAAATTATGTGAAAGCCTCTATGTATTATTCCAACAACCCCTAATACATAGTCCTTGTTCAAGTCATCCACTATAAATTCACTCTACAAGGAATGATGAAGAGTAAGTCAATGTTTTAATATTTTATTTTTTACTAAATTAAAGAAATGATATCATAATGTTACTATAATATATCCCCAAATCAGTGTATTAATCCTAGTAACAACATGGTTCCACGACTGTACATCAATCGACATGCGTTTCCAAGTGACGATTCTAATATAACTACTGAATATAGCCTTATTGGGGTTAACATGATGACCCTTCTAATTCCATCCAACCTTGTATTTCATGCCTTTCGCTTTTGCATTAAGGATTTTTGATAACACCGTCAAACTATGGTGATCCTATTTTTTCTACGCCTCTAGTGTTTCATTGCCTACTATTTCCTCAATTTCAACATCATCAATATGTTCCTATAGAGCACTAGAATCAACATGTGCAGATGGTGGTTTCACCTCTTCACTAGGAGCAGCAACAAAAACAGGTTAAGAAACCTTTTGGTCCTTTGAACTGTAAGTAGAAACAGGTTAAGAGACCTGTTGTTCCTCTGCACTGCGAGCAGCTATAGGTTGAGAGAACTATTGTGCCTCAGTATTTGGAGCATCATCACATGCATAAATCATTATCTACAGAAGTGGTTTAAAATTTAATTTAGATTACATAAAAGCAGTAGTGAACAAATAATAACATAAGGTAATACTATGTATATTACAAAAAAATATAACCTAATTATCGAACTATTTTTTTAAAGGATGAAGGTATTTGACCCCTATATCAACTATCCAAATCCCTTTATTGTGGTCTCCTATGACATAAAAAACACCATCTACATTGGGATTGTTGTGAAATGATTGCAACATACTAATTAAAGGGTCATCCTCTGTTGAATTTTCATCTGACCCTTTAGCGACTTTGGTCAATAATAGAAAAATTGACCACTTTCAGTTTGCAGGATCTATAACATAAAATACTTGTAATGCCTATGATTCCACTATAAACGGTTCAACTTTTCCCCCTTCCTTACTGAAATCAACTTTCATGAATCCCAACTCATCTATTTTAACAACACTCCTCTTATCAATCCACTTGCAGTGAAAAATTGGCACTTTGAAGTTCGTATAATTCAACTCCCATATTTTTTTGGTGATGCTAAAGTATGACATATTCTTGTAAATTGGATTTCTATCCATAGCATTGGAAACATGCATCGCTTCAGCCACAAGTGTAACTCCACTATTCTGCATGGTATTATATTCATCATGTTTATTAGTATATAATGTATAACCATTAATTACATAATCATTATAATATAATACATACACACTTGGTGATTCGTCTAGCCATCAAAGTCGTTCTGAAATTGAGTCCAAATTTTCATCAGACTCCTTAAATATATGGTCCCCAAACCATCATATAAACTATTGATTATCTGTATTTGATACCCATTTTTCATCCCTTGATATATTAAAATTCCTAATAATTTCTTTTTGGGTTTTGACATATGGGTCAATGATCGCATCACAATTCACTACATTATTTCACCCCTACATCATTGTTTTAAACTAGTTTTGTATTTAAAATTACAAATATTATCTCAAATTTAACATCCAATTTGATTCAATTATTAAATTTTCATCACTGTTAAAAAGGGAAATTATTATTGTTTTGGTTATTTCTTTGTAGGAGGAGGTGATTTGGAGGGTCAGAGATGATCCAGAAGGGAAATGGGCCAAACTGCATGGAAGCCCAAGGACATCTGTCCAATGTTTTGCACATCTCTCAAAATAAGTGCCTCCAAATGGGATGAAATTTTGTGTAAGGATCCAAAACTTTATTTTATACAAATCCTCTCCAGGAACCTAAGAACAATTAGGTCATTAAAGAGTCCATACGAACCAATTTGTCCACGGGACATAATTTGCACGAAGTCAATGATGTGGTTCTGTATTTCAGACATATCTCATGCTGTCATCCTACATTGACCTAAAAATTTGACATGGAGATATTAAATATTCTTTCCTACAACTTTTCTATTTTTTCCAACTTGAGATAATTCCATTTACCAACTTAAAACCGATACACAAGTGGTATATCGAAAACTGGGTGCCCAAAACCACTCCCCATTTTGGATATAAATAGACACCTTGGGCATCCCATTTGAAAGTTCGGCCAAAGAGTGAAGTGATGCCATTTTGGAGTTATATAGGATTCCTCTCACCACCTTAGAGTTTCTGGAACTCTTAATACTCAAAGGGGGAGCTCTTGAAGCAAGGATCCCTTCATCGAAGCCTTCCTCTCTTTCTTGCTTTGTAATATTTATGTTTGCATAATAAACTTCTTTATTCCTCTTATATTTCTTATATTTTCTTCTATATTCCCATGTTTTCATATATTTTATTCTTACTTAATCTTCCTAATTGGTTTGGAATCAATATTATAAATGACATTGGGTTTTACCCTTTCTAAACCTTTGCACATGCAAAACATTTCTACAATGACTACGCCACCCATGAAAGAGTAGTTATTTTTAATAATTGATCGACCTCTATCCTTATTCATTCATTTATTTTAAATAGATGAGATACTATAATTCACATATTATGATATATTAATTTAGTTTTTAATTTAAATGAAACTAATCAAGCAATTTAACTGTTAACACAAAACATGCAAGGTCGGGAATTGTGTGAACTGTGAGAGCGCAACCTTAACCGGTAATTCAAAACCACACAGGATTAATTTGTAGAGTTCAAATATAATCCCTAAACTCAATTAGTCCTAATTTAATGAATGTATATGTGCCTTAATTTACCACTGACCATAATCTATCCTTATAACATCAATCAAATTGGGGTGTTGCGATTACATGTTTCGAATATAGCCTGGGGTTTAATTCACTTCATCTTTGTGGTAAGGTTAATTCTCGTAGGGTTCAGGGGTTAATAAGTTAGAGGATCATAATTAAGTGGAAGTTAATTTAAATGATAATGATAAATAATTGATTGAAGATGTGGAGTTATATTGATTATGTCTTTTAAAATATTTTCTAAAAAAACATCTTTCTGTAGTGTCTTTTTAATCGAACATCATTTCAAAAAAAAAACAAAAAAATTATACAATCTTCTTCTAGCAAACTTCTTCTAGTTTTATGAATAGTAAGAAACTCCTAAATCCTTTGAAGTAGTGTTTTTATTCTCTTTTATTTTATTTTTATAATACCTTTAAGAAGTTGTTTCAATTACTGCCTCTTTGAGAGATGACCTTGGTCAGCCACTTTGCTACACCTAAGTACCCCAAAAACCATTAATCATTTGAGGGCGCCCACAAAAATGCATTTCAAATTGGTGCCATTTATGGGGAGGAAAGTAATTATTTCAACCATTTTGAGGTATTTATTTTATTTTACATTTTATTCTCTTCTCTTCTTGTTTCTTCCTTGTTTACCTAATCTGATTTTTTTCATCTTCTTTTATTTTCTTCTTATTATTTTTGGACCATCAACTCAAACTTCTCATTTTTATTTTACTATGTTAAACTTTCCTTATTTTCATTTTTATTTGATATATAACATGAAATAACAACTAAGATCTCTTAGATCTTGATCCTGAGATTGAACGTAGCCTTCGATCTCGAATCATACATTCTCAGTCTACAAGAAGTTTCAACATTCAACTAGCTGGAGAATTCTTCCACTCTCAGAACATTGAAATTGGAAGCAATCCAAATTCAAACATAAAACAAGAACCAATGGATGAAAATAATGGAAATTAACTTAATAGAACCATTCTAGAATTGTATGCACCTGATATTAATTATCAACTAAATTGCATTGCATACCCAAATCTCAAATCAGACGTTGAACTGAAATCTAGCTTAATCCACCTTCTTCCAAAATTTCACGGATTATCTAGTGAGGATCCAAATAAAAACCTTAAATAATTTAATGTGGTTTTCTCAACACTTAAACCAATAAATGTTTCTGAAGATCAAATCAAACTAAGAGCATTCCCATTCTCACTTGATGGAGCCGCGAAAGATTGGATGTATTATTTACAACCCAAAGATGTAACTTGTTGGAATGATTTGAAACGTCATTTATTGTAGATATTTTTTCCAGCATAAAGGACCACTTATATTTATAAGGAGATATCTGGGATAAATCAATCCCAAGGGGAGTCAATGTATGAGTACTAGGAGAGATTCAAGAAGTTGCGTGCAAGCTGCCCACATCACCAAATCAGTGAGAAAATCCTCATCCAATAATTCTATGAAGGACTCACGCCTATAGAGAGAAGAATGGTGGATGCCATAGTTGGAGGATAATTGGTTGAAAAGACACTAGTAGCTGCACGTGCATTGATTGAAAAAATGGCCCAAAACTCCCAACAATTTGGTGATCGAGGTACACCGCATGTCAGAGGAGTATATCAGGTAAGCCCTTATTCTCTTGAAAGTTACTTGATTGATACTAAGTTAAAATAATTGACCACTATGGAGAGGTAGATTGAATTGGCACAAAAGAAATACCAACCCCCTCCTTCAAGGCCATGTGGAATTTGCACTAAAATAGACCACCCAACTAACTGTTTCCCCCAACTCCAAGAAAAAAATATTGTGCATCAGTGTTTTCTAGGAGACCATATCAGTAGCAAAAACAACCATATCCCCAAAAGAAGCCTGATTACTTTGCTCCAACATACAACCAAGGGTGGAAGGATCAATCAGACATGAGGTATGGCTCTGGACAACAACAAAGGCCCTCCTTTCAACAAAACTTCCAGCAGCTTCTACCTTACCAGTAGGGTTTCCAACAACCCCAAAGGAGATTTGAATCCCAAACATAAAAAAGACAACAACAATGGAATCCCAAATCAAAGGTATATTCTAACACTAATGAACTTTTGAAGAAAATTGTTCTTAATCAATAAAATGAGTTGAAGATTCAAGGTTCGGAGTTGAGGGAGTTGAAGACACAGATGAGCTAGACTGCCACCGCCCTCCATGAAATAGTAAGTAAGAACTTTAGAAATATTCCTTCCCAACCTACTTCAAATCCAAAGGGGAATGTTAGTGCCATCACATTGAGAAGTGGGAAGCAAATGAATGATACATATGTACCTACCATTCCACTAGGATTCACCTCAACTCCAAAGAAGCCTCATTTTATACCAGCTGAAGAGAAACCAAAGGAGAAAGACAAAGGTAAGAAAAATATTGATTATATTAATCCTAAACCCCTTCCCTTTCCAAACAGGGTTGTACAAACTAAGAAGATGGATGAAGAGGCAATGCAAAAAGAGGTTTTGGACAAATTCAAGCATGTGGAGATCAATATCTCTTTACTTGAATCCATTAACAAAATCCCAAGGTATGCCAAATTACTAAAATAACATTGTACCAATCAAAGAGGGCTCAAGGTAAATTAGAGGATCAATATTGTAAGGAATGTTTCAACACTCATTACACAAACTATAGCAATTCCAACAAAGTGCAAGGATCCTGGGACATTCACCACCCCATGCACTATAGGGGAGTTACACTTTTCTTATGCACTTTGTGATTTAGGAGCTTCCATAAATGTGATGCCTCACTCTGTATTATCTTATTTTCATGTTGGTGAGTTGAAGTCGACAAGATTCATGGTGTAGTTGGCAAATAGAGCTATAGCATATCCAGCGGGAGTCCTTGAGGATGTACTTGTATAGGTAAGATACATGATCTTTCCAACGGATTTCTATGTGCTTAACATAGAGGATGATCAAGTAAGCTCTCATGCTCCCATTATCTTCGGTAGACCCTTCCTCAAAACTGCAAAAACTATCAAAAATGTCAATGAGGGTACACTTTCCATGGAGTTTAGAGATGAATTTGTGATATTTAATGTCATGGAATCCATGAAGTAACCCTCATAAGACCATTATACTTTTTTATCTCCTATTTGAACCACCAAGTAAAAGCCCCATGGATTTTGATTGTCCTATTCTTAGGGAGATTAGGAGCATTGGTTCTAGTTTGATGTCTAAGAGTACTTCGACACCTGTTTATAATGCACAAAACTCTCTTAGATTTTATTTTGAAATGAATTCATATTTTGATTTTGATCATGTTCAATCTGATTATGACTTGGATGTTGAGTATGCTGATGGATTTGATGCTTTATTATCTGATTTTGATGATGTATATTCTGATACTAATGTTGTTTGTGCACATATTTCAGTTCCTTCAATTTCTCCATCCATACATCACCCCCTTACATTGGAACTCAAGCCACTGCCACCAAATCTCAAATACTCATACTTGTTGAGTGGTGAGAAATTAACTATTATCATTACTAACATTCTCCCTTTTGAACATGAAGAAAAACTTTTGAATCTTTTGAGGGAGAACATTAAGGCAATTAGGTGGACCTTGGCTAACATATCATGTATTAGGCCCTCCATTTGCATGCATAGGATTCTCTTGGAGTATGGGGCTAAATCAGTGAGGCAGCCACAAAGGAGACTCAATCCATCCCTTTTAGAAGTTGTTAAAAAAAGTTGAGAAATTTATTGAGGTAGGTATAATCTTTCCCATTTCAAGTTCTCAGTGGGTAAGTCCTATTCAGGTTGTGCCTAAGAAAAGTGGCATTACCGTTGTTAAAAATTAGAAAGATGAGTTAGTTCCAATGACGGTGCAAAACAGTTGGCGTGTGTGTATTGATTATAGGAAACTAAATCATTCCAATCACAAAAACCATTTACCCCTCCAATTTATTGATCAGATTCTTGAGAGACTAGCTGGGAAAACACACTACTATTTCTTGGATGTATTTTATAGATATTTTCAGGTTCCTATAGCTCCAGAGGATTAGAAAAATATAACATTCACCTGTCCCTTCGACACATTTGACTACAAGAGGATGCCATTTGGACTTTTCAACGCCCCAAGTACCATCCAGATATGTATGGTGAGTATTTTTTCTGATTTTATTGAGTCTTGCATGGAGGTATTCATGGATTGTTTTAAAATTTATGGGTATTCATTTGATTATTGTATCTATAGTTTGGGAAAGGTTTTGAATCGTTTTATTGAGAATAATCTGGTCTTGAACTTTGAAATGTGTCATTTCATGGTAGAGCATGGAATTGTATTAGGTAATGTAGTGTCAAAAAATGGGATAGAGGTTCATTAATCTAAGATAGACATTATTTCATCCTTACCACATCCTTCATGTGTGTGTGATGTTAGATCTTTCTTAGGGAATGTGGGATTTTATCAGCGTTTCATCAATGATTTCAGTAAGATTTATCTTCCTATGTCATGATTACTTCAAAAGGATTCTGATTTTATGTTTGATAATTATTGCATGACTTCCTTTGATGATATAAAGAAGTGTATAACCACTTCACCGATCATAGAAACCCCACAGTGGGAGATTCCTTTTGAGCTTATGTGTGATTCCTCCAACTTCATGGTTGGATCTGTCTTATCTCAGAGGGTGGAGGTACGTTCACATGTGATTGCATATGCATTAAGGACACTAGATTCAAACCAATAAAATTACACAACCACATAAAAGGAGTTTCTTACTGTCATATTTGCTTTAGATAAATTCTATTCATATTTATTGGGCTCTAAAGTAGTTATTTTTTCTGACCATATAGCTCTGAGGTACGTATTGAAGAAGCAGGATGCAAAGCCCAGGCTAATCCGATGGATGCTCGTTCTTCAGGAATTTGACATTGAGATAAATGACAAGGGGTCAGAAAACCTAGTGGCGTACTACATGAGTAGTATTACTCACACACTAGAGGCTGACACCTTGGCCCAGGTAATACTTTGGGACACTTTCCCCAATGAGCATCTTTATTATATCTCAGGTACACATCCTTGGTATACTGATTTAGTGAACTAACTTATTGAATCTGAAATCCTTTCAAATTTAAAGAAATGACAATTCCAAAAATAAAAAAGCGAGTCTCAGTATTATGTGTGGGATGGCCCCTACCTCTGGCGCATGTGTAGTGACCAAGTTATTAAGAGGTGTGTTCCTGATCATGAGTTTGAGTCTGTTAAGCAATTTTGTCATACACTTGCTTGTGGTGGACACTTTGGACCCCAACAGACAGCTAGGAAAGTATTAGACTCTGGATTATATTGGCCTAGTTTATTCCATGATGCTCATGTGTTTTGTAAGTCATGCTCTCATTGCCAATACACTGGGAATATTTCTAGGAGACATGAGATTCCCCAACAACCCATACTATTTTGTGAGATTTTTTATGTATGGGGCATTGATTTTATGGGTCCTTTTTCTAATTCCTTTAGTTTTTTGTATTTTTTGGTTTCTGTTGATTATGTGAGTAAATGGTGGAGGCTAAGGCCATCAAGACTGATGATTCTCATATTGTAGTGGACTTCGTCAAGACACAGATTTTTTGTAGGTTTGGAGTACCAAATGCCATCATCAGTGACCAAGGGACACACATTTGCAATTGGAATTTGTCTTCCCTTCTTAGGAAGTATGGGGTGACACACAAAACATCAACACCATACCACCCCCAGACAAATGGCCTGGCTGAGGTTTCAAATAGGGAGTTGAAACAAATTTTGGAGAAAATCGTGCATCCAAATAGGAAGGATTGAAGAAAGTGCTTGGATGATGCATTATGGGCTTATAGGATGGCATACAAGACACCCATCGGTATGTCCCCATTTCATATTGTTTTTGGGAAAGTGTGTCATCTCCCCGTGGAAGTTGAGCATCATGCTTATTAGGCTATAAAGAAATGCAACATGGATTTGGACTAAGATGGAATCCAAAGGTAGAAGCAAATTCAAGAGATTGAGGAGATTCAATTGTCTTTATATGAGAACTCAAGTCTCTATAAGGAAAGATCAAAAGAATCTCATGAAAAAATGATCTAGAAAATAGAATTTCAAGTTGGAGAGAAAGTCTTGCTCTATAGTTCACAACTGAAGTTGATGCCTGGTAAGTTGCGTTCCAGGTGGTTATGTCCTTATATTGTGTCTAATGTTTTTCCTTATGGTATAGTGTAGATTACACAAGAGGACACTCGAAGGACATTTACAGTCAACATGCAACATTTGAAGAAATACATTGAGGGACTTCCTACTGATGTAGTGAATTTCATCACACTACATGACCCCATCATCACTTGAGTATAACTAGCTATTACTAACCCTTTCACTTTTATATTATTTGTCCTATTTAAAATTCTGAATTTCATGTGCATATATCATCTCATGGGTTCACATTGAGTACAATGCAATATTTTAAGTGTGGGGGAGGGAACCTTTTAGTTTATTATTTTCAATTGTTTTCCTGTTTTTCAATGATTTAAAAAAAATTGTGTGTTTTTCAAATTTTGTGTGTTTATTTTTCAATTTTTTGTGTGTTTTTGAAACTTTTGAGCTGAAATGATTCTCATCACCATTTTTAAATCCATATAAATATGTGAAACAATTTATCCCTTGAAATTGATCTTAAATGAATGCTGAAAATGACTTTTTTTCAAGTTCAAATCTTTAGTAATTTCATGAAAATTACTCTAAATTTTGAATCCCATGCCACATCTCACTGTCTTTATATTTGAAATCACTTTCATGTGAGGCTTCTGAACCATTATTTTCATATTCTTTACATTTACATCATTTCTTGAGAGAACCAAACCATGCTCGATTTAACCATAATTTGATTTGTTCCTGTTAAAACTTGAGGGTTTGAGGTACTTATATTTTAAATGATTGAGGCATTTATTTGGTATTAAAGACCCTATTTTAAAGAATCCTTTTTTATAATGGCCTACCTTGAACATTTAATCCTTGTAGTCCTTAGAAGCCATGAACGACCTGTTAGATTAGCCACATTACAAGCCACGTTTCCTTATACAACCAACTCTTGAAGTAAAATTGCATAATATAGTTGAACTTAAGTGTGTAGGAGGCTGTCTTGTGTTGTGCTACCACATTCTGGGATACTTTGGGTGGAAAATTAAATTCTAAATAGATGTGTTTGCTGCTGAAAAAAATCATTCTTTTGAAAGCTGTGCCTTTTCTAGAGCTTTCATGACAAGTGAAATTGTGCTTTTCTAAAGCTTCTAAAAAAAAGAAAGTTGTGCCTATCTGGAGCTTTCATGAAAAAATATTTTGGAGAAGATTGACATTTTTGTTGATGAAATAATGAATGGTGTAAACTTTCCATGACTTCTCGTGATGATGGAGCTGGATTAATGATAAGTGGATTGAGGAGGAGACCATATTTAAGCAAAAATTAGATTAATGCAATTTTTCTTCAAAAAGAGTCAAGCCCTCCTCATTCAGCCTCAGAATTTTTCACATCTAAATCCTACCAACCGAAAGCCACAAAATAACCCTGAAAATTTCTCATGATAAAAATATATCCTTGAATCACATCGGATAGCGAAGTAGGAATTTATCAAGCCTACGGTGACCCTTGTATGAATTTGGATGAGAAAGACAATGCTAAAAAATTGGAATTTTTGTGATGAGAGAAAATTAAAGTGAGTTAAGTGTTTTGTGTGCATGGTAGGACAAATGAAGTGGAAATATATTGAATATTATAAATGGAGAACTTGAAATAATGGATTTTATAAGGCATGCTATCATTTGTTTTTTGGTGTGGAAATGTTGAATATCAAGGATATGTGTTTGAAAATTTGTTTTGATATTGATGTTTACTTTTCACAATTTTTTTGGAATACATGATATGATTTTTTTCCCAGTAGTGAAAAAGGGTAAGTGTGGGGGTGTGATTGCATCACAATTCACTACATTATTTCACCCTTACATCACTGTTTTAAACTAGTTTTGCATTTAAAATTACAAATATTATCTCAAATTGAACATCTAATTTGATTCAATTATTAAATGTTTATCACTGTTAAAAATGGAAATTATTCTTTTTTTGGTGATTTCTTTGTAGGAGGATGTGATTTGGAGGGTTGAGGATGATCCAAAAGGGAAATGGGCTAAACTGCAAGGAAGCCCAATGAAATCTGTCCAATATTTTGCACATTTATCAAATTATATTCCTCCAAATGGGATCAACTTTTGTGGGCCGCTCCAAAACATCATGTGCTACAACTCCTCTCAAGGAACCAAATCCCAATTCGATCATTAAGGAGTCCATCCGAACCAATATGTCAAGGGGACAGAATCTGCACGAAGTCAATGATTTGGTTATGTATTTAGGCCATATCTCACGCTGTTATCTTCCATTGGCCGCCAAATGTGACATGTAGATAGTCAAGATTCTTTCCTACAACTTTTATATTTTTTTCCAACTCGAGATAATGCCATTTACCAACTCAAAACCAATACAAAAATGGTATCTTGAAAACTGGGTGCCCAAAACCACTCCCCATTTTGGCTATAAATTGACACCCTGAGCACCCCATTTGGAAGTTTGGTAAGTGCTGCCATTTTTAAGTTATATAGGAGTACTCTCACCACCTTATAGGTTCTATAACTACTTATACTCATAGGAGGAGCTCTTGAAGCATGGATCCCTTCATCGAAGCCTTCTTCTCTTTCTTGGTTGGTAATATTTATATTTGCATAATAAACTTCTTTATTCATCTTCTATTTATTATATTTTCTTATGTATTCCCCTATTTTCCTCTATTTTATTCTTCATTAATATTCCTAATTGGGTTTTAATCAATAGTATAAATGATATTGGGTTTTACCCTTTCTAAACCTTTGCACATGCAAAACATTTCTACGCTGACTACGCCACCCATGGAAGAGTAGTACTTTTTAGTAACCGATTGAACTATATCGTTATTCATTCATTTATTTGGAATCAATGAGCTACTATAATTCACATATTATGATATATTAATTTAGTTTTTAATTTAAATGAAACTAATCAAGCAATTGAACAGGTAACACAAAACACACGATGTCGGGAATTGTGTGAACTGTGAGAGCGCAACCTTAACTGATAATTCAAAACCACACGGGATTAATTTGTAGAGTTCAAAAATAATCCATAAACTCAATTAGTCTTCATTTTCATAATAGATATGTGCCTTAATTTACCAATGACCATAAGCTATCGTTAGAACACCAATCAAACCCGGGTGTTGCGATTACATGTTCCGAAGAAAGCCTAGGGTTTAATTCACTTCATATTTGTGGTAAGGTTAATTCTCGTAGGGTTTGGGGGTTAACAAGTTAAGGGATCATAATTAAGTAGATATTAATTTAAATGATAATGATAAATAATTGATTGAATAGGTGGACTTAGATTGATTACACCTTTTAAAATATTTTCTAAAAAAACATCTTCTTGTTGTGTCTTTTTAATCGAACATCATTTCAAAAACAAAAACAAAAAAATTAAACAATATTCTTCCAGAAAAATTATTCTAGTTTTATGAACAGTAAGAAACCCCTACATCCTTTCATGTAGTGTTATTATTCCCTTTTATGTTATTTTAAAAATACCTTTAATAAGTTGTCAAATTTAATTACTCCTTTGAGAGACGACCTTGGTCAGCCACTTTGGTGCACCTAAGTACCCAAAAATCACACATCATTTGAGAGTTACCATGAAAAAACCTTTCAGTCAACCTCCAAACTATTATAAAAAACATAAAGGTGGGCCTTCTCTTGATCTATAATATTGATTGTGAGAACCACTCTTCCAGAAATTACTTCACCTGTAAGATGCCTAGTGTGACGAGATTTCGGTAGACCAGTGCTTTCTACACCATATAGGTATTAAATACAAAATTCAATGGGTTCCTCAATAATATATCACTCTGCAATACAACCCTATGGATAAATTTTATTTTTGACATACCCTTTCAAAATCTTCATATACCATTCAATGGGGCACACCCATCTATAGTGTAAAAAACCACATAGTAGAATCTCTATCACCAAGTGAACCATCAAATAAACCATCATATAAAAGAATTTAGATAGGAAGAACATTTCCCATTCACATAATATGAAATTTTTTTCTCTTTCTATATATGGAAATTTTTTTGAGTCTATAACTTTGCTACATATAGCTTTGAAGAAGAAACAGAGCGTTGTTAATATATAGCGGACATTCTTGAAAAAAATGCAGTATAAAGCTACAAGAATTAGATCTTGCATCAAAATGTAGATGTCATATGATTTCAGACCCTTTAAATTTAAATTGGTCATTGATATTATGTTCTTGATATTTGATGAATACCCCTCTGGAACCTTTACATCATTCAATAAGTTAAAAAAATGATATATCTCCTTCCTGGAAAGAGTGTGTGCAGCTAGAAGAAGAAAAGTTCATTTTTCACCCTTCACTGGCACCAACTCTTCTCATATTCCCAGGTCAAACATGTCCAAACTAGCCTTAATTCCATACTTTATTTTGCTAGGTGAATTTTGCAATGTTCCGATGACACTGTCACATACATTTTTTTTCAACATGCATAACATCAAGAAAGTTTCTGACGTATAGACAATTCCAATAAGGTAATTAAAAAAAATTGATCACTTCTTCCAACTGGTTTTTGTAAGGTTTTTTGAAAATGGTTTACCAAAAGCAGTGTCCATATCTTTTAATTTCTCAAATAGTTGATCACCTTTTTGTGGATATAGTGTTGTATGTTCTTCTGAGCTTCCATTGAATGATGTCGTCCAAGATCGATACTTATTTCATCAGGGTAGAAATCTGCGATGTCCTAGAAACACAATTTTCAATGAATGTTTCAATCTAATTGTCTGTGTACATTATTTGCAGACAAGAAACCCATGACTTCCTTTAATTCTATATCCTGACAAATTTACACAAGCAGAAAATTCATTTATCATCCCGTACAACATGTCTCTCAACCTGAAATCTTCATTTCAATAAGCATCATACAACGTAATACCTAATTCCAACAATAATTTCAAATCCTTGATCAATGGATCCAAATAAACATCAATATAATTACCTAGTTTTTTTGATCTTGATATAAGAATAGATACCATGATGTGTTTTTGTTTCATCCATAATCTTGATGGAAAGTTATAATTTACCAACATAACGAGCCATGTACAATGAGTGATACTTTGAAAAAAAAAAGGATTCACTCCATCTGTAGATAATGTAAGAAGAAGGTTTCTCAGCTCGTTTCCAAAATCAGGATGCTCATGATCGATTCTCTTCCAGTGAGTAGAGTCTAATGGGTGACATAGTTTCCCATCTCTATTTATTCTATCTTCACACCATGTTAATTTCCCTATGGTCTCCTCACTTCCATATAGGTGCCTAAACCTTATAATGATTGGAAAGTATCATAAAACTTTCATAGGACCAGATTCATTTTCTTGTATCGAGAAGCACAAAACTTTGGTAATTCTCTAAGTGATTTGTGATCCTTGAGAAATAGTATATAGTCATTCAGGCAGATGTGTATTTGTTCAGAGATCATTCCCATCAAACATAGCATTCATTTAGAGTTTTATGTTCAGCTTGGGAGCTCATTATCTTCTGGGATCATGTAATTCAAGAGAGAAAGTGATTCTATAAAACTGGCATCACTTCATCCATTTCCTTCTTTCAAATTATATAGCTTCAGTACAACTGACAATGCTATATATTTAGTGCAACCACCATACAAACGCATCTTTGCACAACTCTTTAACTTCTTAAATAATTTTGGTCGATCACAAAGTTCATATTCAACTGTCCTAGTCATTTCATCAATACAATATTCATCATTATTCACATCTATAATCATATCTTCGATACGATCTTCTTTATTTTCCACACTTGTAATCATATCAGATGACCCATAAAACTTACTGTTATCCCAATCACTAGCTACATTCGCTTTTCCCTAAGTTTATTCCAAAATTTATAACTTTGACCTATTCTGTGACAGATCAAGTGTTCTTCCAACTCCTCTAGACCAACTTGTCTTGAATAACAATAATGCAAACATAGAAAAAGGATTTGAGAAGGGTCATATGCATGATCTTTTGCAAACTTGATGAACTCTTTCAATCCATCTTCATACTCTATTGTCAAACGATTGACATCCACCCATTCTTTATTCATATCCATCCTATTTGATTTTGTGATATTAGTATTTAAGAAAATAAATACACAAAATGTTGATATAATGAAATGGTTTTCCTAATTCTATAAAAATATAAACTTAAAAGATTATGAAAAAACTACAATTCAAATGTCCTTTGAAAACTATTTAAAAAGCATTATCGCATTGATCCTTGGCTCACACAAAATCAATTAGTTGTAAACCCCAAGAACAATGTATATGTATCTCATATGATGTACTATTGGTTCCTTCCTTTATAAATACACCTAAGAAAATCTATAAGCATGAACCCATTACATAATAAAAAATTTATCAAGTGTCATTCCTTTCACACAAAGAATTACCCTATGCCACTCAATACTAGAAGAAACTATGTTTCTTTCCTGATCCTTTTAAGAACATAATGTCTCAATTAAAAATAAGAAAATAAATATGGTACTAAACTAGTAGATGGTATGATTTTCCATAGTCTATTTTCTAAAATTTTCAAAAAGACTTTATAAATTACATTACAAAGACTAGTCATTCAAAAATTATTTTCTGAACTCACATCAGTAACCTATAGAATCAAAGTGATGAGAGTATCATTGTAAGTCAAAATAGAATTATTACCTTTCCAACACTCATTCATGAGGTTAGCAACATCAAGTCCCAAAATAGTATAGAACATTTTAAATAAAATTTCATAAATAAAATCTTATTTTGGTACCTTTGATGGATGCATCAACCTAAATGTCATGACCACTTTATAAAATTGAATATCAATAGTTAATAATTCATTCAGATAATTTGTTAAAGTTGTAATAAAATAATAATAATTATATTTATATATAAAATTATGATAAGAATAAAATCTGATTTGATAATCACTTAAATTATATCATTTTCCCCTTTGGGGGGATTCACCAGAAAGTGCTTGCAGGTGGAAGGATTCATTACATATGTTGTTATGGTTATATGACTAGGGTTTCCAAAAAGTGTCTCATCTAGCTTTGGATAGGTAGGGCTAACAAAAGATATGTTTCCCTTATAACTCAATTTATACCTTAATAAAAATATCAATTTATTCCCCTATTAAGTAGGATTTCCATCCAAACAACATAAATTTCATGAGGTGTGCTTATTCCATTTATGTCACATGTTTATCCTTTATTTCTCATTTTCCTCTAGGGGAGGTATTTTAAAAAACCATGAGTTTACTGGAACTACAAGGTAGATATATGATGTAGTGACTTAGATGTAGCTTTACTTTTATGTTATGGTATATAAGGTTTGGGGATTTGTATAAATTCAGGTATGTTCTATAATTTCTTTTTCTATCTTCATTTTCAGGGGTTTAATTTATGTTTTGGGGGTTTAACATTAGGATTGTTGATTTGTACCAAATCCAACTAGTGGTATCGACTCTTTTTCTTATTCTACTACCAATAACCAAAAATTGGTATTAAATCTTAGTTACATAACATATAGGGATTATTTTATCAAGAATTGATAGAAAGTCTTGGTTTCAAGACTACTTGGTTTCCTTTAGTGAAGTGGTTTTCTAGGATTTAGTGGAATTGCACTAGTAGAAAAGTGGTGGTTCCATTGAAATGGGTAAGGTTTGGATTGATATTAAATGGTGGATGATTCATACTTTGGTGGAAAATGGCCTTCTTAATCTTGGAGAGTTCAAAAGTTACACTGATTTTGAATTAGTCAAAAGCAAGGTATTCATTAGAATGGGAAACCATGAGATGAAAGCATTAGAATTTTTTTAAAAGGTGTGTCCAAGAGAATATGGATCCAATAGGGAATAAAGACATGCCTCAATGATTTTGAGCATTAAAGGTAGATGTGTAGTAGAAAGAGGGATCAAGGAGTATGATTGGTTGAGGTTTTGGTGCAATAGTGGTTTTCAGTGAGAATGTATCAATGCCTAGAAAGTGAAGTGTTTTGAACCATATATTAGGAGTTCATATTGATTCCCAGTAATTGTGGGGATATAATCCCATTCTAGGGAGAGATAATCAATGTCTAGAAAGTACATATCCTAGGTCCAACCTAAGTAACTAGGGTTCTCATGATAAATGAAATGGAGGAGATCAAAATCAATAATGAAGTCAACCACATAAAATTTGAATGACATAAAAAAAATATTCATCTCACCTCTAAACACCCTTCATTGAAACAAGCCCTTTTTACCAATGTATAACACATTCCAAATTAAAATTAACTCACTTTATATAACCATCAAAATCCAAATATAATATACAAAAAATGTTCCCAAATAAAAAACAATTTTTGTAAAGTTCCAACCAGGCCTTTGATAATTCATTGATAACCAAAACATGAAATTATTTTTAAGAATTTTACAAATGATCCTTAAATATTTCACCCAATTTGAACACATAAAATCCTTTTTTGGAGACCAAACATGATTTAAAACTTAATAAGAATATCTTTTAAATAATAAATGAATTAAATTCCAACAAAAATATATCAAACATACATAACGTGGTGTCCAAAAAACATATAAGATATCATTACATATTATTAAATTAAATTTATATATAATATTTATATAATGATAACAAAATAACCCCAAAATTTAATAAAAATAAAATCCCCTTCAAAAAGAGACATTTAATTAGAAAATAAAGTATAATTCTTAATTTATTACTTATATAAAATGTTTCAAGGTCATTAGGTGTCTTAAAAAACTGTATAAAAATATAAGTGCATGAAAAGGGCCTATAAGGAATTTACACACACTTAAAGTGAATTAGAAAGTGGTTTTAATAATATATAGATAAATGATCTTTGGGAAACCCATTTAAGTTAACTTGAAGGTCACCTTGATAAAGAATCATTATGCCATCATCCAAACTAGAATAATTCAATATACTTTAGATGATTAAGGGGTTTAAAATAATCAAGCACCCAAAGAATGTCAATTAAAATGATTTTCATACAAACAACTAACTAAAAAAAGTTCAGATGATAAGAAACATTTGAGGAAGTAAAGAGAGTGTTGGTATTATGGATATCTTCTGATAAACCCAACAAATGATAGGAAAACATTTAAAAAGTTTATAAAAAGTTATAAGTGAAAACCATATGAGAAACCCATAAACATGATCATTACAATACATTCATACTTGGTATAATCTTTCCCATGTTCCTACACACACACATTCAGGGTATATGATCATGTTTCACTAGAGGACCACTGATTTATTTTCAAAAACCAACCAACATGCAATTCATTTAGTGCACAAACAAGGACCACCAACAACCATGATTTTTAGTGGGGCATTTAGCCTGCATAATTCATAACATCACCATCAAACAAAGAGAAAGAGGAGAAAACTCACCACATAGGTGTCATTCAACGTGTAGTGGAAGTGCCTTCGTAGCAGAGGAGAGGCACACAATGAAGGATTCCTTTGGTAGAGGAGAGGCGCCTGATAGAGGAGAGGTGCATGGTAGAGGAGAGGTGCATGAAAAAGGTGTTTCACATGACAAAGGTGTGGCGTACGAAAGAGGTGTGGAGTGCGGCGGAGGAGAGGCACACATTGGTCTGGTTTGCACACGATGGAGGTGTGGCACACGATGAAGGAGAGGTGCAAAATAGTCTGGTTCGTAGTAGAGGATATGTGTATGATAGAGGTGTGGTTCACGGTAGAGGAGAGGTAGCGGGAGAGGAGGAGGAGGAGGCACGACAGTAGCGATCGGCTTTCGTGGGTGCTTAAGGGGTGTAAGGGAGGAGGAGAAAGTTAGGGTTTTTTTTATAAAACCCAGTGAACATTTTATCAACTCTAGCTAAAAAGTGCTGATAAAGGCATGTTTTATCAGCACTAAAATAGAAATCACGGATAAAACATGCCTTTATTAGTGCTTTTTTAGCTTTGATAAAGAAAAGCCTTTATTAGCGCTAAAAAGCACTGATAAAGATATAATGTTAATAATTTATTTCTATTATTATATATATTTATAAAATTATATACATGATAAATATATATTTATATTTATAAAATTATAATTTTAATAATTATAAAATTATAGGAAATATATTTATTATATTTATAATCTTAGAAACATATATAATAAATATAATAATTATATACATTTATAAGATTATATATGTATATAACTATATTTATTCTAATTTTATAATTATTTATATGAATATATATATATATATATTTATGATTATAATTATAAATGAATATATATATTTATTTAAATAATTATAAAATTATAAAAAAATAATATTTATAATATTTATAATTTTATTAATATTAATATTTAATATATTTATTATAATTTTATAATTATTTAAATATATTTGTATTTATTTATAACTATAAATGTAAATATTTGTATTTATTTCTCAATATTTCTATATATTTATTTAATTATAAATAACATTATATATGAAAATGGTAAATATATTTTTATGAATTAATAGTTATTAAAATAAATAAATATTTACTTATATTTATAACTAATAACTAAATATATATTTATTTTAATTAAAAATTATAATAAATAAATTATTTATAGTTGTAATTATAAATATAAATATATATAAATATATAAATAATTATAAAATTATAACAAATATATTTGTAATTTTATAAATATATATAATTAATATATTTATTATATTTTTTTAATTATTTATATATATCTACATTTATTTAGAATTATATTTATAACTATTTGTATTTATTTATAGGTATTTTTATATAAATATATTTAATCAATATATTAATTATAATTTTTTAATTATTTAAATATATCTATATTTATTTAGGAATTATAATTATAAATATTTGTATATTTTTATAAATATATTTATTTAATTATATATTTATAACTTTATAAGTAGTATAATAAATATATTTATTATAATTTTATAATTTTATAATTTTTTACAAATATATATATATTTATAGTTATAATTATAACTATAAATAAATATATTTATAAATAATTGTATATATTTATAAATATATTTATATATATATTTATAAAATTATAATATATGTATTTATTTTAATTTTATAATTATTTAAATATATATAGTTATAATTATAATTACAAATAAATATATTTATAAAGCATTTATATATAATTAAAATTTAATAATTATAAATATAATAAATATATTTATTATTTAAATATATTTAATATAATTTTATAAGTATTGAGAACATAATATAATATATATGGGTAACATGGATTAATCATATACGCCTAGTAAAATATACATAATAAAAAATGATCCATTAATGGAAAACATGAATAATAAGAAGAGTGTAATGTATAAATGAACATTCATGATGATACATAGCATATATACATGCATGATCAATATATTAATTGACCAAATTCATTGGAAACACATATATATTTACTTATAATATTATAATTTTTTAAAACATTATATATATATTTTAATTATTAAAAAATATATATTAATTACAAACATGCATTTTTTATTTAATATATATAAATAAACATTATTTTTGAATATAAATATAATAATTGTATATAAATTATTATTAAAAACATTTATTAGTGTTATGACTAGCACTGATAAATCTACCCTTTATCAGTGTTAAAAAAGCACTGATAAAGGGTACACCTTTATCAATGCTTTTTTTTAACACTGATAAAGTTTAGATTTATCATCGCTTTTAGCTAGCACTGATAAAAGACCCCCATTTATCAGTACTTTCTACTTAGCGTTGATAAAATGAGGTGCTTCACTTGCCCCGTTTTGTGGTTGTGACACCAGATTCAGGGAATTTCATTTTTTTCCAGGTTTTGAGTATGTTTTGGTGTGTGATTTTGTATTCCTATAAATAGAATGTGTTTATACGTTGTAGTAATCATTCCCAAAAATAAAAACCAGTATTTCCACTGTAAGTTTTTTTCTATCACCTTTATTCTTCTTTGGAGTTCACTACCACTAAAATCAACCATATGCTATCAGAGGGCTTTGAAGGTGCTTTTTCATCTTGTGAAAGGGTTTTGTTGTTCCTGCTACGGAACATCAATAATAGAGGGACAAAGACAAATAGTTTATCCTAACATCCCAATAGATCTTTTTGAAGATCTGCCGAGTGGTTTGATTCGTAGGTATAAGATCTCTTTTCTAAAATGGAACCATCAACCTTTGGAGTCAAGGACTACCTCACTATAGTGAAGCTGCTATCTATCAATTTTGAAGGGAGCTTCAAAGGTAATTCAAAGTTAAATTTTTGTGACTTCTCTTGGAAGTTTAAAGTTTGATACCTCATGGAGGAATCATATGACTCATCTTCAGATGAAGGTCATGACCCCCCCTATGAAGTCCAAATCATAGAGGTGAGGGCGTTATCCTTGGGGCAGAGGTATGTTCCCTTGGAACAACGGTTCTAGAGTGAGTGACTTGTGATTGTTTTTATCCTTTTGGTTTGGGAATTTTTTTCAGTTCTGTCCCCTTTTGTAATCATTTACTTTTATTTTAGTTTATTTAGGGGCTATGACCCACATTTTAAATAAAATAAAATAAAATAAAAACATAATGGTTTAAAAACGAATGAGTCCCATCAGCCCCTGTTGGTTTCATCTGTCCTACCTCATGCACATGGTGAACCTTTAGGTAATTTACATAACCCCCATGAAAATTGAGCATGGGCGTATCCATCTCAATTCACTGATTTAATTAAAAGGTCATATGTTTCATTTGAAATGGCCTCAAATGATGAGTGTGTCATTGCACGAGAGAAAAATTACTATATTACTCCTCCAACATATCAGGAAAGTGAAATTCCCATGAAAAGTCTTAGTAAGGAAGCTGGGCAATGGTTTTTCTTATAGTTGGAAACTATATACTCTACGATGGATCCAGATGTTTTTGGGTTATGACTATATAACAGTTCATAATATTTTATCAAATAACATTGAGAATAGATTCTACTCCAATTTAGAGATAGATTTTCGGAACTAATCATGGAAATTCAAGATCTCCTCCATCTCAGAGGACCCTATAGCTCATCATCGGAAGAAGAGTATGAGGCCCCAAAAGAGGTCAAGACATGGTGGAGAAGCTGACATCCTAAGGGAAGGGGAAGTTATTATAGAAATGTAGGCTCTAAAGGGGCTGGTAAGGGCTGACTCTCTGTTTTATGTATGTTTATTTCTGATGTGGGCACTTTGTTCCTTACTCCATCTTTGTATGCTCTTCCGTTTTCTCAATTAATTTGGGGTCATGGATTTTGTTTCCAAATCCAAGGTATATATATTTTTAAAATTAATATATAAATATGAATACTTTTAAGAAAAAATGATTCTTATTTTCATGATTTTATATATAAAAAATCATCAAAATTATATAAGTCAAAATGTTTAATAGTTTATTTATATACATTTATTAAAAAATGTGAATATAATTAAAATAAATATAATATTTTAATATTTTATTTAAACAATTATATAATATATAATTAATATATTTATTTTGATATATATTTATATTGATATTTAATAATTTAAAATATATGTACATGTATAACTGCATGTATGTATGTATATGTGTGTATATACATGTGTGCATGTATATGTGTGTGTAGATGTGTATGTGTACATATGTATGCAATTCATGTAAATATTATGAATTCGATTTTTAATATTTTTGTAATTTTTTTGAAAACATAGGGACAAAGCCCTTTTATTGAAAGATAAAAACCAAAACAAATAGGTGGATGGGGTCATACATAGACTCTGCCCTCATCAAAATCACTCAAGACCTATTTTTTTTTTCTAATCTTAGCCCCAAGCTCAAGTTCTTCATCCCAAATGGCACTCCAATTGATATGTCCATAGACATAGCCTCATCCTCTACTTCTAGGGTGATGACCTCTCCTCCAAGTCTTCGCAAACTACCAAAGTGATTCAAGATCAGTGTCTTCCAAGTCAGTCTTCCCAACATCTGATCGGGCTTCCACACTTTTAGATGGACCATCTAGTAAAATGTCATCGCTATCATTTTCTATAAATATTTGTACCTTCTCTATTTTATCTCCACCATAATTCACATAATTAAGAGAATCAAGCACTGCATAGGAATTGTGCATAATCACCTGGGATTTTCTTACAACATTAAGTGTTGTTTGAACATTAATTGTCAAAGAATCTAAATGTACTGGGTATCAAGGCATTCCTCGACCAACTACACCAATCCCTGAAGAAGCACTATGAACAAGAGCAGCCTGCCCGACTTCCATCCTAAGCACCTAATTTTTTTTCAAATTTTTAATCTTCCCCAGAGATTCAGAATTCAATTTTTATTTTCCATTATGGTCCGTATCAACAATCATCTTCTCTTCTATAATTTTTTTATCAGTAGAGTCCTGAATAGCAGTTTTATCAAGTGATTGATCACTAGTTGAATCTTCAACCTATCCAATATCCGCATCAAGTATTCCTTTTCTAGGCTAACAAGTGTCAGCAACAATGAATCTAGTATCCTATAAAGTTTTTATGGAGGACCCAATAAATGCAATAGTCATATCTTTGTAAGAAGGTATGTCTTTGACACCCATGGATTTAGCTAATTTTTTATCACTTGCTTTAGAAGGGATATTCTCCCCATCAAAGTGGGCAGAGTCTTCATCAACAATATCATCCCAACTTTTACTCTTCACCTACTCATCTGGACCCAAAATAGAAGGTCCTATATCATCAGTTATTAACACTTACTTACCCTTCTCATCAGCAACCATGTTAGGAAAAGCGCTCTTCCCTGCATTCCCATCAAAAATAGAAGGAGAGACAACCTCAACCTCCCCATTAACAGTGAAACTAGCCCTGGAAGACTTCCTCCTCCTACACTCTGACACTATATACCCTTTCAAGTTATAGAAATCACAAAAATTCTCCCACCTACATCTTTCCTTGGTATGAAAAATGAATTTAAAACAACTAAAAAATAGAGACAAACTCACACTAAATGGTTAAATCAAAGTTAAAATTAGTAGTGGAAAGAGTCACATTAACAATAGGGGTTGAATTTTGGTCTATTTCCACCAAGAAACGTGAAAAATATGCATAAAATGCTTCCTCTATTGCACGATCACTACTACAAAAATAGGTATATCCAGATCTAGGGATTTAGTAGTGCTAACTAAACGTGATGTTAAATACCTCCTTTATCAGCACTAAAAAAGTGCTATTAAATGGGGGTCTTTAACAATTCTTTTTTTAGTGCTATTAAAGGGGCCCCTTTATCTGCGCTTGTAAAAAAGTGTTGATAAATTCTCTCCCCTTTATCAGTGCTATTAAAAAAGAACTGATAAAGAGAGACCCTTTATCAGTGCTAGTAAAAAAAAACACTGATAAAGGGGAGCCTTTATGAATGCTTATAAAAAAGCACTGATAGGGGGTCTTTATCAGTGCTTTTTTAGAAGTGCTACTAAAGACCCCCCATTATGAGCACTTTTTTACAAGCGCTGATAAAGGGTATATTTCAAAAAAAAATTATTTCATTAAAAATAATATATTTATATTGATATAAATATATTATATATTTTTTAAATATGTTTTAGATAAGTCT
The DNA here is from genome assembly GCA_963277665.1 of Viscum album. Lineage (NCBI taxonomy): Eukaryota > Viridiplantae > Streptophyta > Magnoliopsida > Santalales > Viscaceae > Viscum > Viscum album. The sequence continues at coordinate 684,310,526 of OY728151.1, forward strand.
ATATAGGCATTTACAATTAATATATGTGATATTTAGTGAAAATGGCTTATAAAATAATTAAAAAAATATTTTTAATAAATAATTTTATAATTATTATCATGTAATAGTCATTTCATAACAATTTGAAAATAAAAAAAATCAAAAAATCAAAAAATCAATAAAATATCTAAAATAAGTTGAAAACGTAACTCAAACTTCAAACAACCATAACTTTTGACTCGAGTGTCCATTTGGGCTCTACCATATATCAAATTGAAGTCTGGGATGAGATATATGATATGTTGACTAGAGCAGACCCTGTTCACTATTTCTTTGAGGTAAAAATATGCCCAAAAGGCCTCCAAAACTATGTTTTTAGTCAGGGTACCCCAATTTTTTATCATTCGATGGAATTTCTGCCTCTTTTAAGGGGATCTTATTGTCTTTTTTCATTGAGGACTGAATTTATTTATTGGGATTACATTCATATTGATATTATGGTGTTGACTTTTTTATCATTTTTCACAATGTAATATTATTTATAATCAAATATATAATAATATATACATATTTTTTATATATTCACACACACACAAAAACATATTATATATATATATTTAAATATATATATAAATATATAAAGATATATATAAACACATATATAATTATATGGATTAAAAAATTTAATGAAATATATATATATATATATATATTATGAAATAGAAGAGAAAACAACATATGAGAGTGGAAAAGGCGCTGGGATATGAGTTGGAGGTCTTAGGTTCGAAACTGGGTGGAGGTGGGGGTGTGCATGGGAGGGTGATATTATCTGAAGCACTGATAAAGGGGGTGAGAAGCATCGATAAAAGGTGGGGTAGGTAGAGGTTCAAATTAAAAAAATTATCACCCTTTATTAGTGGGGCATTTACCAGTGCTGTTAATGGTGGCCTTTAACAATGCTTTTTTTGAGCACTGTTAAAGCCAATCCTTTAATATTGCTCATATTATCAGCACATCTAAAGCGCCGATAAATCCCTTTTAATAGCACTATTAAAGGGCATATTTTTAGTAGTGGATCCAATCTTATTGGAGTTCCAATCGCTAAAGCAATTTCAAATAAGATTCAAGGATGCCACCAGATTCATTTTAGACCATAAATCTAAAACCAAACATGTGTTATTGTGCTTCAGGATGAATAAGGATTGAATCTTGGATGCCAATTTTTAAGACAAAGCATACATGGCTTGAGAAAGATTGGTTCGATCCCTAAAGCCTTACACTTCAAGTCTTCCAAAGGGAATAAAATATGGAAATAGCCATGCCCAATGAGAATACACTTCCAATCATGGAATCCCTATGTGATAGAGAGCTTTGGAATTAAATCTTTAGTTTTCTATGTTTTTTCCCCGATGGAAGGACCATTCTTACAATAATCGAAAACTCAAAGATCAAGAACCTTCCAAGGATTAGATGTTGATTAGAATAGATGAGAGATGAATTTCTCATTTAAAAATTCATTTAGAAACCCCATCATTTCTAGAAACAAAAGATCGATTGGTGTCATGCGGCTCAAAACCGCGTGGAGCAAAAAACATCCCCACCTTCAGATTCCACATATGATGGTTAGAGTGAGACAAAACCCAAGCTGCATCTACTACAACCTTAGGTGAGTTGAATCAACCTTGCACGAGAAAGGATTCATCTATTGCAGCCCGATTCGACAATGCCACGAAGGTAAAATCCTAATCGCCATTGAGAGAGCGATAGAAGAACTCTTGCAGACCTTCCATCTAAATCTTGTAATTTATTTAGTTTAATTTTTTCATTTATTATATATCCATTAATAATATTAAATATATATTTAATCATTATTTAATATATATATATATATATATATTTACTATACATTTAATATTTTAAATATGTTTTTAATATATTAATAATATTAATTCATTTTTATTTATTAAGTTTTAACATTTAAAATATGTTTGACATTTATAAAATTAATATATTTAAATGATTTTTAATAATTTTGTAATTTAAATATTTACTTATATAATTATAAATATATATTACTTTTAAAAAAGTATTTATGAAATTATAAATAAATAAATAAATATTTAAATAACTATAAAATTATAATAAATATATATAAATAATATATATTTAGAATATTTATAATTATATATTAATATTAATATATATATCTATATATATATTTATATAAATATATATATAATTATATAAAAATACTTTTTAAATATATTTATTTTTAATTATAATTATATATAAATAAATATATATTTAACTAATTATAAAATTATAATAAATATATTTATGATTATATATAAATACTTTTTAAATATATTTATTTAAAATTATAATTATAAATAAATAAATATATTTTAATAATTATAAAATTAGAATAAATATATTTAAATAATAATTATAGTTATTAAATTTATAATTATATATTGATATAAATATATATAATTATAAAAATATTCCGAAGTGGTGTGGAACATGAGGTATAATTACATAAATATTATCAGAAAGGTTCAGGTAGCGAGCATGCTCGACCCTAAAAATTTATGAACAAAAATAAAATGAAAATAGGAATGTGAAAACATGTGGCACATAAAGCACCGCCAAACCCAGAAATTGGAAAATAACACCACCCAAAATCACAAAAAATGACCCAACAACCCACAAACCATGGCCCATAGATCTACTTACTTGGTAGGTCGACAAACCCACATCAGAATGGCCTGAAGGCCCAGAAACAACCGCACCTACTAATGCATCCAGGATGTCAACTGATTGTTACCAACCACGGAGACCTCATGCATTAGACTGTATCGATCAGGATGGCTGAAAAACACCACCAAAGGTCATCAGTCAACAAAACTGTCATCTATGAATGTCACTATGCCCTTTAGCTTCATCATACGCACGATCGAGGTTACCCGATGCCCTTCACCAAAGGTGTCGGTCAGTATGTCATCAGTGGGAATTTCTCACCATCGACATCCCATACCTTCTAAAACTCATGAAACATGAGAACATCACACTCATCGGCATCCCATACCACCATAGGTTGTTACACAACTGCCAACATCGATCAAAGTAAGTTTGATCCGGAAAACTGGGTTAAAGCCCCATTGTGAGATCTTGTGCGACCACCATGCCCACTATCTTGTGAAGTTTGTAAGCATACACATGGACCAATGGACCAAACATTCATTAAAGTCCCAATAAAAGTCCCACTAAATGGATATAAGTGCACTCCACCTTACCTGAGAGTATCTCTCGAAGGCATCCAACCTGTCCTGTGTGCAATCCACCAAAGTCATCCCTTATCCCAAGGACATTCGAGAGCTCATGACCCATGGTCATCGCTCACCAGCTCCCACAATTTTCCTCATCTGGCACCCCAAGTCATTACCAGTATGCCCACAGGCCTTCTCTCTCTATGTTTCCATGATCCCACATCACCAGCCAACTTTTTGACATATACGCCGCCACTAGGATCCCAAGTCCAATCATCTTGAATCATGAGTTCATCCACCAAGGACATCATCAACCGATTTATCCAATTCCTAAGTGATGTTGTCAACAACCTCCCAAGTCGATGCATCTACACATTAGCTACTCAGCAACCCAAGGCCATTCCAACCTGCATCAGAAATCCATTCCCAATGACGAGCGGATCTTCTGTCATCACTACCACAGGGCGCCATCGCCTATCAAGAACCCATGTCACAAGACGACTATATCCTGGGTCCAAAACCCTCATTTCCCACAATCCAAGGCACCTACTCCCTCCATCAATGAGTTTTCTATGGAAAATGTATTGCTAGAATCTCCATTACCAGCCCGCAACCACTCCATCCCCACCAATGGGTGGGGTGAAAAGCCAACCCCATCTTGGATGGACTCCTAACATTCGGGGGTCACAAAGACCACACCACAAACCTCCATCGACTACTGTCAGAATCCCACACCCGTCCCATTGTATTTTGTTGATGACTCGTCCACCCCTTCTCCCCACATCGTCGCCAGCTTTCACTCATCCACCTAAGTGGCCAATTCAAATCCAACCTTATTGGTCGTGCAAATTGTGGTTCCTCTGAACCCCTCACATATGAGGTGATTTCATCACCATCCTCCCCAATTTTTCTACGAAAAATGCATTGATCACATGATTTTACACATAAGGAAAACATCTGATAATGGCTAACAATATCATTATCTCCTCTTTGAGAGATTTGTGTCACCGTTTGACTATGATATTGAAGAGAGAGAGGCTCTCCATCCTTGAGATAGAAGGTCTCCAACTTTTTCTATATATACCATAAAAGGTCCAGGAGTCAGGAAAACCTGAGCCTACCAAAATTTATTGAAAAATAAAAGACATGCATGAAAGAGAAAGGATGGGGTCCAACAAAGGACAAGTCCTCATCCAAAAATCAAAAATAAAATAAAAATCATAACCATCTCCATAATCAGGGGTGTCATCAGCTGATTCCAATTCTAACTAAGAATTATTTTGATTGAAAATCATAGAGTACTTTCCCCTAAGTTTTACCTACTCTAAAGTGATCTCCTTAGGAGAAGGCCCAACCCGACCATGCGCATCTCCACCACACCCTTGACCATGTTTTTTTGGATGACGACCCAATTACATGTCTTAGATTTTTGCCAAGATCCTTCTAGTTATTCCCTAACTGAGTGAGGGATATTCTCCACAAGAATCTTTCCCAAGTGAGGGGATTCTCTAGGTAAAATATCCTTCATAGGAGAGGAGATGCACTAGCTCATCAGTTAGTATTAGTCCTGATTTGGATCCAAGTAGGACATGTTTTAAGGAAGCACTGCCACCTTCAATTCTATGACTGCATTCATCCATTTTTGATTTAGAAATAGTTGATCCAATCTCTATTCCTAAAGGAGATGCATCATTGTTTTGGTCTATACTAGGTATACCATTCACCTTAAAGTTAGATTCTATAGTCATTCCTCTCTTAGAAGTAGTGCGATTACTCATAGTGTTTTTCTTCAAAATTTTCTTACTAGAAGGATGAGAATTACCTACATGTTTAACTTGGATACTTTGAACATTACTATAATCCGATCTTTCATTCCCTACAACCTTTCACAACTTACATAAAGATGGTATTAACTCATATTAAAATTGAACTTAAAATTTTTCACCATTTGAAACCAGTGTCATAGATTTAGGTAAGGGATTAAGAATGTCAACGTCCACAAGGACTCTCAATAAGTACCCAAATTTCCCTTCAATAGTGTTATAATCCATCTTAATGGGTGCAAAAATACAGGAGACAAGATCATTAAGAATTAGAGGATGAAAAATCACCCAACTGAGCCAATTAATTATTGTCCAAGTCTATACAGTTGTATGTTTTTGAGCATGTGGGATGAAACTCAAATTCCATGTAGAAACAAAAAGGATCCCTAGATTAAGCATATAAAAACTAGAACTCCAAACACAATCTCTATCACTAACATTAGAGAATAACAAATAAAAATACCCTCTTACAATAAGAACAATCCCCCACTGGGAAAAGCCCCAAATCCAGTAGAGATGTGATATAACTTCCTCAGTATTCAAAGGCTTATAACCCTTACCAAGAATCAAGCACCCAATAAGAGAAAATTTACACGCATCTACCACTGCTCGACTTTGTTGATGAATTGATCTATCCAAATCTAAGGAATGTGAGGATTTATCTTGTTAGCACCTCCAACTAGACTCATTTATTTAGATAAACCTCATCGAACCCTACTGTAACACGTCTTCACATTTCTTGATGAACTAAAAAAATATCCCCAAACCAACCACTCCTATTGTAAAATATCACCATATCAGCCACCACCATTTTTCCATAACTTCATCTCCTTTGTAACAACCTAGCTCTCACCCACAAAAACTAATACCTAAAACCACCTAAGTCTACACACTTTCCACTCTCCCTTTTCTCTAGGGTTGATGATAGAGATCCTTATGATTTCAATATATATTGTTTATGGTATTTGTCTGTGGTTTGTGTGTGAAATGATTTGAGGGAGTTTTTGGTTACATTTCTTGCATGGTAGTTATCATTGCATAACCAAGTGTGGGTAGTTCATGAGTGTTAATGATGCATGTAGTGTTTTCTTTTATTATTTGGTGATTGACAAAGTGATGTTCCATATATTATTATTAACAAATTTAATTATTTTCAAAGGATTTTTTTTTCTAAAAATGGGTGTTATTTAGGATATTAATTAGGCTTTTCATTTAGTTTTATTAACACCAATCATTACTTTTATAAATTTATAAATAATAATCAATAAAAATTTATAATTTTTTATATTTATACTTCTAGATATAATTTTTTTATACTTATATATACATCTATAAATTATATAGTATATCTTATTATATTTTTATAATTTATATGTCAACTATTGTTAAACATTTATAGTTTTATAGTTGTATGCATTTTTATATTTATATACTTTTATAAATTTTATAATATCTCGTATTATACTAATATAATTTAATAATAATTTTTTATTATATATTTATATTGTTATATTTTTATTCATTTATAAATTTATATAAATTTATAAATTTTATTGTATATCATATTACCAAGAAAGTACAAGATCTAGCCAAAGCCAATACCCAAAATTTATAGTCTATCATATTATACATATATAGTTTAATTATAAAATTTTATTAATTATTTATACTTTTATAGTTTTCTAGATTTATAAATTAATATAAAATTATAGTTTTAATCATTATAAATTATTATACTTTTATACTTTCATAAATTATAATTTTATATATTATAATTTTTACTTTTATAAATTCATAAAACCATTTACTTCTATAAATTATGTATACTTTTATGACATAAATATACTTTTATACAGTTTTATAAATTTATATACATTTATAAATTATATATATTTCTTTAAAATATATATTATTTTACAAATTATATATAATTTTATACTTCTATATATGTCTATAAATTTATATACTAATATAAATATATATTCATTTGTAATTTATACTTTTATACCTGTATACATTTTTCAATTTATCAATAGTTTAATACTTTTATACTTTCATAAATTTTATTTCTATAAATTATACTTTTGTATTTTTATAATTTTGTAATAAGATTATTATATTTTCAACAAATTCATTTGGATAATTAAGGGTTATATTATTATATGCAATATTTTATGTTTTAAATCATAATGGATAGAAGTTGGATGCATTCTTTTAATTGAGTTTTGAATGAGTTTCAAAATTAGATTTGATTTTTTTGGATTTCATATTCAACAATTTATCTAAGGGGGAAATTATTTGATTACCTTTTATAATTGCAACGGTATACCATGGTTTACTCATAAATAAGTAAGTTATCATATCACTATAGTTGGATTTCAGACTGACTATAAGAGAGAACTGGTTCAATAACTATAAAATTTTGATAGACCTAAGTAGTGTGATGTGAAATATATAATATTTTATTAGTTTTATTTTCTTTCACAATATAAGTATGAACTTAATTAGTGGAAATTAAATGTAATTTTTAGTTATACATATACCACCATCAAAAGGTGAATTAATGTTTAACCCCATTGCAAATCATAAACCTCCTTTGCATCCAACATCACCTGTATAGTTTAAATTAGCGGAGTCCACCACAACTACATATTCTTTCTAATTTGGTGTTAGCATATAAGAGTTTATATTAATAAAAATGTGGGGATAAAGGGGATGTGAAACTATGTTAGTTCTTTAGTTGGGGAAAATGTTGAAACCAATATAACTAGTAATAAGATTGATGATTGTTGGGTATTGGAATGGTAGAGGTAATCCTTGAAGATGTTCGCCTTCTTTTAATGGATATGGATTTCAGATTTGATGGGTTTTTTCAGTGATGAAAATATTTTAAAAAATATTTTAATATTTTTTTTATTTTGAAACCATTATTATATTCAATAGCTGTAATTTCTATTATGAAAATGGTTTTCAAATAATATACCTTTTTAATTTTTTTTATATTTCCATGTAAATTTATATATGTAAATTGTTATACAAGTCATACTGTATAATAGGTGAGCTAAGCTTTTCAAATGGGGTTGTATATTATTCAATGTTTGAAACCTTGGTTCAAAATGGAAAAAGGATTGGTTTTGAAAATAATGAGTGAGTTTTTTAAGGTAGTTTGAAAATGAAATCAGTGTTTGATTTTCGAAAAATATATTTTTTAATGGGTAATTTTTTTTGTTAAAAGGTGATTTTAAATAATGGTAATGTGTTTTTTAGTAGTGAAAATCATTTTTAAAAATTAATAAAAAGATCCCCAATGATTTATTAGGACAATATTCATTAGTTTTTTTATATTTTAAATGTGATTTTAAGGTTAAAATATTGGTTTAAAAGTTAATAAATTGGATTTCTATGATGTTTCAAAATAAGGATGATATTTTGGATTTTAATAATGATCTAAAATAATGATCTTTTAAACTTTACATTGACTTTAAAATGAAGTTTTGTGATTTGAAATTAGAGTGAATATATTTATAAGTTTTTTATAATGTAGTATGCTTTATCAATGAGATGAGTGTTATCTATATTTATAAATGCAAACATGTGTAAGAAAAAAGGGTTCAATCTATATTTATATGATCATATTAACTTTCATAGACCTCCTAAATGTAGATAATCTCACCTCCTACATAATATATATTGATAGTAACACCATGACAAGGACATGTCAAAAACTCCATTCAATCCATAGGATATCCATCATGACCTCACTCTAGCAACCTTGGACTCATAGGTAGATAAGCGCTAATAAAATTTAGTCATGTGACCAAAAGACTTTTCCCTTTCATGGAGAAATTGAAGGATTTATTTTAATGTTAAAATATCAATGGATGTCTTAGAATGAGTGCGTGTAAGACCATCTGGATGAGTCTTCTCAAGGTCACACCAATCAAGGAGCCCCTTATGGGGATCAAGCTACTGCTGCTTATTTTTTTTAACTTTGTATAAAAAACTAAGGAATATTGTCCAGTGCTTTGCTAAATCCGCATCCTAGGAACATTTAGATTTAAGGAGACAATTTTCATCCTTATTAGCTTCATATCTTGAATAGTTATTATTGCATTTTGTTGCTTAAGACTCATCCCCCATATCTTATATACATGAACATGTGTTTCTTGAATTACCCTAAGTAGTAATCATCCCATACCAATTACTGGTGATCATTTTGGAAGAATTCATTGGATAAAACCTACCACTAATGGAGTAATTCTTTTCTTAAATTCAATTAACCATTTCGTTCAAAGCATGATCAAATTATTTGAAACATTAAAATGTTGCATTCTCCTATTTTAAAGGCACATTATATTTATTTATTTATTTTGTTAAACATTGATATTACCAAATCAAATAGGATATAAATGAATAAAAAATGTATGGATGCCAATTGTATGAAAAAAGAGTATGAAAATGAGGTGAAATAGTTTATCAAGTTTTAAAAATATCATGCATAAGTCCCTTCTCAAATCCTTGTTTGTGTTTACACAGTTGTTATTCAAGACTAACTTGTCCAGATGAGTAGGATGAACACTTGATCTGTCATGGAATAGATGAAAGTTGTAAATTTTGGACTAAACATTGGAAAAAAGTGAATGTAGATAGTGACTGGGATTTCATTGCATTTTATGGATAATCTGATATGATTACAAGTGTGAAAAATGAATAAGACCATATTGAGGATGTGATTACAAGAATTAATGATGCTTAAGATCATATTGAGGAAATGAAAATGACATTTGAAGATGAAATTCATGATTTTCCAAAAAAATTTAAAAGTTAAAGAGTTTTGAAAAGCATTATTGTATGCTAGTTGTACCAACTAGACAATATTGTCAACCATACTAAAGCTGTATAATTTAAAATATGGAAATAGATGGAGTGATTCTAGTTTTACTTAACTACTTTATCTCTTTAATAAAATTATCCCATAAGATAATGAGATTCTTATCTTAACATATGACACTAAGAGAATGTTGCATTCAATGGGTATTGTAAAGACCCTGACCCCAGTTTCTTAGAGTCAGTGCCTTACTTCATTACATTTAAATAATAAATAAGGACACCATATCTCAAAGAAACAGATATTTTAGTATCTTTGGAAAACAAGATACATACATAAGTTCAACATTACAACTTTTAATGATGTACAACATAGTAACTATAATGGAAACACCCATAAACTTCTTGATTATCCTTTCAAGTCATTAATAATAAACATATTCACATCCTAGAAAAAAGAAAACATAATAAAGGGGTGATCTAAGATGATTAGTAAGGTTAATTAATACAATAGGAGTATAAAAATAAACCATAAGGTAAGGAGAATAACTAAAAACACATGTTATTAAAACAAAAATTTGAGTATAATATGGCAGGAATAAAAACTGATTAAATAAATCCATATAAGTGATCATAGGAGAATAAAAAATAACCATAGATATTATACTAGTTGAATAATTTCAGGTAATATAGAATACTAATCTAATAATTAGGGAATTCATAATGTGGGACATCATAAACATACTATCAAGGCCTCGTGCAAAGACCATACATAAATGGGTAAAAACCCAAACAAGTTTGTCTCATGAGACCTAACGATGCACCAAGGGGATATAGTGGGCCCCACCTAAAACTTACTAAGTCCAATTAATTCCTAATATGAAAATGTTGAAACATAATCAACATATACCTTCATATTGAAACTAACATATGAAATGTAAATAACTTTCCCCCATTAATAAACATAATCATCAATCATTCGAAGTAATATGGTGAATGATATTAAGATAGAACATCCAATTTCAAAATAATCATAAAAAAATAAATAATATATTGTATATGATATCATAAATATTAATACCAATTAAACATTAGAATCATCATGAGTTTTGAAATAGATGAAAATACATATATAAAATAATAGAAGAATTCTTGAGGGAAATACTCTTTTTACTTTGAAAAGTATAGTTCTTTTGGAAAAATATTTTCAATAAACCAGAAGTGAACAAATAAAGTTTTTACATAATAAAATGAGTGATTTTATAAAAATAATGGTGGATTAAAACAGATTATAGAGTGTACTTGAAAATAGGTAAGAAATTGGGAAGCTCTCTTTAATCGGGCTAGCTTATCATGAAGAATTGAGAAAGATCCTTATAAAACAAGTAACTACCCATCAAATAAAGAAGAATTATGATTGGTACACATATATAGAAAATTAAAACCATATTTAGGAGGATTAAATTAGGATAATTAAGAATTTCATTGGGGTAAATAGAGAGAAAGCGTAACCCAGAATGAAAAATGGAGGTTTGGGGAGAAACCCTCAACTTATATCCGAATGTGTTATTCAATTGACCTTAACATCATGGATAATAATATAAAATACATTAATTAATTAATTAATAAAATTATCTACAATTATTTGATTTATTATAATTTTATTAAGTTCATTTATGGCCTTTTTAATGAGTTATAATATACAATTTTATTGCTTAGAAGTGTTTGTTTCCTTGGTTTTCACGATCAGTATACTTGTATATGAGTATGGAAGTTCATGAAGAATGAGTATAATTCTTCATAATTTAATTTATATTATATTAATAAATATTAATAAGTTTAAATTATTATATTTATAATTTGGTTATATGGTATGAGGAAAAATTATTAGATAAGACATTTAGTGATAATCGTTTACATTATTACGGTTGTTATTGATCATAATGAACTAATTTTGTTTTATTGTTTAGTATTATGTAAATATGATACCTAAAAAACATAATAAATATTGTAATAAATATATTATAGTCTGGTTTAACCATAAAAATGGTTTCATTACTAGACTTGAAAGAGAAATTGAAGAACGAAAATCTGTCGTCCAAAAAGATTGTAAATCGCCAACTCACAGATGCTAATTTCATTTTTTAAAATAAAAGAGAGAGTGAAAAGAGTTTTATGAAGGATATTCCATTAACATGATGTAATTATAGTATATATATGATACTGGAGTTATGATGATCATTTGGCTAGAGGGGGTGTGGAGAGAATAATAAAATAAAATCTTGAAAAGAATTTAAAAGGAAAAGGAAGATGATTTTACCTCTTGAATACTCCTCCTTGAGAACCTCCTTAAGGGGGTTAGTTTTTCTATTTTTATAATACCAAGAGCTCCAAGACATGGGGGAGAGTATTAGGGAGAATATTGGGCATAATTATAACCAGGATCAAAGCTTGGAAGGTGTGAAGAGAAGGGGTGGTATTTATAATAGAGGAGAGGGGTGATTTCTAATTATTTTATTATTTTTCTCAAGACAAGAAGTAATGTTGATTATTGTGATATAATATAGTTATAAGTTCAGGTGAGTTCAAATAAAGGGTGATTACATCATCCAAACATCACTTATGACTCAATAAATCATATATTTATCATTTATCGTATTTTACAATTCACTAAAAATTCAAGCATTTTAGAAAAATCTAAAAAATTCACCCTAACCATTTTTCAATGTGTATAATTCAAAAATAAAATTCATTTTACGAAAATAATTTTATAAATATGATAGATTTAATTTTTAATTAAAATCATCATTTACTCAAAAATATATATTTTAAATATATTACTGGTTTTATAACACTTTCAAAAATTTACTCACGTCTCATAAAATTATCATAAAATAATAAGACATAAAAATATTGATTTATCAATACATATTATGAAAATTAATTTTGTTTTAAATAATTTTATTAATTATAAAATTGTAATTAAATATTTACGACTCACAAAAATACCAACACTTAATTATTTTTTTTTTAAAATATTCATTTACCTATACTATGATATAATTATATTATAATTTCATTTATAAGATGCCTAAATTTTATTTATACAAACATGGGTGAGGTTACTATTCATTCAGACGATTTACTATTCACAAGGGTCATATTACTATTCCTAAGGTCAAGTTACTATTTCATCCGTATAAGTTTTTTTACTCCTATAAATACCTATTATTTCATTCATTCTTCATTTATGATGTTTTTATTATGTTATACAAGAGATTTTATGTGATATTTACTATATGAAATAAACATAAGAAGAAAAATTTCATTGATTGAGTTTTGGGCCATTATAGGTATGATCTATAAAATAATACATGCCTGTTCAAATGAATGTATACTATTTCACAAGGAATAAAAATCACTTAAATAATTACCAAAGTGTGGTACTTATTGATACAAGAAATATGAATTGGATCCTACAATAGTTTTACGGTACTTTGAAATCATTACAAGGTTTAGGCACCTATATGGAAATAAGGATACTGCAAGGCAATTGACATGGAACATAGATACAAGAAATAGATATGATAAACTTCATCACCCAACATACCCTTCTCAGTGGAAGAGAATTAATCACAAGTATTCTGGATTTGGAAATAATTAGAGAAACCTTCATCTTACGCTATTTACATATGGAGTGAATCCTTTTGGTTTTCAAAGCATAACTCACAATACATCACTAGTTATGTTGGTAAATTATAACTTTCCACCATAGTTATGAATGAAACAAAAATAAATTATGTTATCTATGATTATATTAGGAAAAAAACAACTGGGTAATGATATTGATATTTATTTATCTTCATTTATTAAAGATTTGAAATTATTTGGGGATTTGGGTGTTACAGTGTATGATTCTTATAGAATTGAAGATTTCATGTTGAGAGCCATGTTATATGGGATGATAAATGATTTTCTTGATTATTGAATTTTTTTAATATATATCATTAATGTAACTAAAGGGTGTACCATCTGTGAACAAGGTACACACTTAATTAAATTGAAACATTCATCAAAGACTGTGTTTCTAGGACATCATAGATTTCTACCCTGACGACATAAGTACTAATCTTTGAAAACATTATTTGATGGGAGTTTAGATGAATGTACAACATCATCTACACTAATACGAAATCAACTATATGAGAAAGTAAAATATATAGAAACTACTTTTGGTAATCCTTTTAAAAAAAACCTTACAAAAAAACTAGTTGGAAAAAGAGATCATTTTTTTGAATTACCATACTAGGATTGATTGTACGTTAGAAATTTTATTGATGTTATGCATGTTGAAAAAAATAGATGTGATAGTGTCATTGGAACATTAGTAAATGCACTTGAAAAAATGAAGGATCAAATTAAGACTAGGTTGGATAATATTTACATGGGAATATGGACAGAGTTGACACCAGTGAAGTGTAAAAAATAGATTTTTTTTCTCCAATTGCTTACACTCTTTCTAGGTAGGAGAGATATCAGTTTTGAAACTTCTTTAATGATGTAAAGATTCCATATGTATGTTCATCTAATATCTAGAATATCATGTCAATGACTGATTTAAAGTTAAAGGGTCTTAAATCACATGACTATTATTTCTTGATTCAAGATCTAATGTCTGTAGCTTTATGTTTCATTTTCCACAAGAATTTCCATCATACATTAACCAATATTTTTTTTCTTTTTTAGAGATATATGAAACAAAGTTATAGACCAAAACAAATTCCAACTATGGAAAAGAAAATTTCCATCATATTATGTGAATTGGAAATTTTCTTCCTATTATAATTCTTTGATATGATGGTTTACTTGATGGTTTACTTGGTAAGATAGATTCGACTATGTGGTCCTATACATTATAGATGTATATACCCCATTGAATGGTATATGAATATTTTGAAAGGGTAAGTGAAAAATCTAAGTTGTCCAGAGGGTTGTATTGTAGAGGGATATATTTTTGAGGAACCTGTTGAATTCTATACCAACTATCTGTTTGGTGTAGATAACACCTGTCTACCAAAATCTAATCACACTAGATGACTTGTGGGAAAAATAATTTTTGGAATAGATGTTGTCACAATCACTATTACAAATTAGGAGTTGGCCCAACTTTACATTTTTCAAATCAGTTTATATATTTACCCATATGTTGAATCCCACAAAAAAATTATTAAACATTTTAATCCATTAAGGGATGAAAGTTGGATATCAAATACACATAATCAACAGTTTATAGGACGGTTTCAAGACCATATTTTTAAGTAGTTAGATGAAAATATCAATTCAATTTCAGAAATAATTTTATGGCTATCCATAAGTCCATGTGCGCATGTATTATCTTATAATGGTTATGTAACTAATGGTTACACATTCTATACAAATTAACATGATTATGGAAATACCATAAAAAATTAGATTTACACTTATATCAGAAGTGATGCATTTATCTGTTACCAAGGATAAAAATACAATTTGTTCTAATATGTCATAATTTGGAATCATAAAACAAATTGGGAGTTTTATTATAAAACATTCAGAGTTTTGATTTTTCAATTCAAGTGGCTTGATAACAGGAGTGATGTTAAAATAGATGAATTTGGATTTGTGAATGTGGATTTTAGTAAGGAAGGGTACAAAGATGAACCGTTTATAATGACATCATAGGCAATAAAAGTATTTTATATTCAAGATCTTTTAAACCAAAAGTGGTCAATTTTTCTGTTATTGAACAAAAGCACTGAAGGGTTAGATGAAAATTCAACTGAGGATAACCCTTTCATTAGGGTGTCACAATCTTTTTGTAGCAGTGCCAATGTTGACGGGGTCTTGTATGTTATAAGAGACCAAAATGAAGGGATTTGGTTACTCGATAGAGGGATAAAATCCCTTCAACCTTTAAAAGAGAGATTTCAATAATCAGGTTATATATTTTTTATAATATACATTATTCTACCTTATGTTATTATCTTTTAACTATTGAATTTACATAATATAAATTAAATGTTGAACCACTTCTACATATAATTATTTTTTCACATGTAAATTTTCCCAATCCTGAGGAACAACATGTTTCTCAACCTACTAGTGCTTGCAATGAAAAGAAACAAAAAACTTCTACACATTCCAATGCTATTAATCTAAAGAAACAACATATTTATGATGTTAAACCTAAGGAAATAGTAGATGGTGAATAACTGATGTCCCTAAAAAATAGGAGCATCATAGAATGATAGTGTTAGAAACAATTATTAAGGTGAGAAAAAAAGACATCAAATTTGAGGTCGGATGGAATTCAATTGGCTAACCTATTAACCCTAATAAGTCCAGGTTTAGTAGTTTCATTGGGCTCACCCCTTGGCAGCACATGCCAATTGATGTCGATTTGTGGAACCATGTTGTTCCCATGTTTAAGGCACCGATTTAGGAAGATATTAGGGTAATATTATGATAAACTTTATTTATTTTACTAAAAAATAAAATAATGAAACATTGAATTACTATTCATTATCCCTTGTAGAGTGTATTTATAGTAGATTACTCCCAAATAAATTTGTATTAATGCTTATTGGAAATTATCACAAATCCTTTAACAAAATTATAACAATGTTTAATCTCAAAGATGTTGAAGGTAAAATAAAATCACACCCACAAAATATGTAATCACACTTGATAATCTAAGAAGCATGGTATGGAAATACTGGCCTTTGTGAGGAGACATCTTTTCTGGTACATTGTGGCTGGTAATACATTGTTTGAAAATATTTTTATTAATCAATTTGATTAAGAATTTTTAATTTATTAAACAACCACAATGTGATGAAAATAATCAACAGGTAGTAAAACCAACATACCCCTACCATAAATCAAGGATGGGGTAAGTTTCAATTGAAAAAAATTGGTACATATTTTAAATCTACTATGATACTTTTCTGTGACATAAAAACAAAAATATAATTATGTTCCTCTATTTATATGAATATTGATAAATCCAAATCAAAATCCACTTACATCCCACATCATGTACAATGTAAGGAGTCACATGTAAAGAAATATGGGATACTAATAGATGTAAACACACAAAAAGTGTGGGAACATGTGTAATTATAAATTAATATTTTTTTTGCTTGAAATCAGTATTACATAATAATGATTACTTATTTTCCTATTATTTTTATCTGACTTGAAAACATGATCATCATCAGTTATATCAAATGAAAAACTACTACCAGTGGTTTTTAAGTGTCCAAAACAGTATGGATGTGTTAGAGGTGTGGGTTTTTTGGTAAAATATTGAACATATTTTTATAAAATAAAATAACAATAGGATAAAGATAAAAAATGGAAGAGATGCAAGAATTATTATCTACCCTTGAAGAAAAAATTCATTGGTAGTATGGGTTCTTAGAAAATTTTATGGGGGAAGTAAAAAGAAGAAACAACATAAGAACAACCACTACATGAAGATCCCCCCAGCCCAACATCTTTTATGTGAGCCATTCCCCTCAAAGATCTATCTTTGATGAGGTAATCAATATTCTAAAAATTATTTCTATGAAGTTTGAATTTGGAAGAAAGTGATACCTTTTTTATACTGATATTCTATAGGGTGAAAAGGAATGTGATTTATATCTATCCGCACCCACCTATATCCTTGTTATGAGGGCTATAATGTACAATATATAAGAAGAAACTCTACACAACAGAGAACTTACAACAAGTCATGTGAGAGTGGGGATTAGTGTATCTCATGAGGTGAGAACTAAGATACCGGTTCCAATTGATGATACTTACATTCATACATTCAATCAATTTATTGTAACATTCATATAATGATCGTCATATCTAGTAAAAAAAATATTTTGACAAGGAGGCATTCATTTCCATTTTATTTTTCATGCTAAAACATTAACAATTATTGAAAAAAGGTTAGAATCGATGAATGTTATTATAGATAGACAAAGGGATGAGGGTGAAATAAAAGGTCAAATCTAAAATATCTAAAGGTTCAATAGACCAATCAAAAATAACTTTACAAAGAACCTTTACCCAACCCATTGAATATCCACATTCACTAACATTGAAGGTTCATGTGGATACAAGGTTGCGAAGTGGTAGTAATTGCATAGTTAGTTTTAAATAAAAAAATTTATGAAGATTGCATTACATCATTTATATTGAGAATGTAAATGAAATCCTCCAGTATGAATGGATAGGAGTCTCAATTGTAAATGTATACATGAGGTGTGTTTTCATGATTTGTTTTTCCAACAACTGATCTACTGTGTTAATTATGAAATAAATAAAATTCATATTTTTTTAGGCATCTATATCAATACTATTTGAAGGAAAAACCCTATGAACATAAATATGGATTCATTAATCCCCATGTTACTTCTATAGACCAAACCAAAATGGAATCATCTAAAATTGATGCAATTGTGGAAAAAATAGATACATCATTTGAAAGAAAACATACAGATGACAAATTATTATTATCAACAACAATATAGGGGTAAAAATCTATAATTTAATAATATCAAATATATTTTCATTCCTTTCATTACTAATTACTTTTTTTAGGCAGCATTGGATACTCATTACAGTCAATTTGGATACTCAAAAGATTTATTTCCTGGTTTCACCGCATGGATACCCAATAAACCGACCACACATGATGACATTTTTCAATTTATAATAAACTACATCCAATGTTTTATAACTAAAATTCAAGTTATATATTTTATATTATGGTTTAGTGATAATTTTTTTTATGATAGGGCAATGTTTAAATATTGTGAAAATCTTGGAATGAGTACAATCCATGCATATAAGGATCCTGTCAACTTCTAAAAGTGGTTAAGTATTATGATATATATAATAATATTTCACTATCAAAAGACATATAAAAAAAATACTTATTTTTATCAATATTTCAATAATGTCCGAAAAAAACCAATGGAAAAGATTATGGTTATTATGTTTTCAAATCTACAAGATATATCATATACCATCAACAAACTAGAATCCCTAAAGAGGTATTTTTAAAGATAATTACTATTTCATTTAAAATATTTATTAATCCTTTTTGTTTTTATATTTTTCCAGTATAACTCTGACTTTATTAAATACTCATATTCACAAGATGAAATATATTTCTTTAGAAATATCTGGGAAGCATACCCGATGTAAAAATGTACACATATATTATGAATATATGACTTCCTACCACATATTTAGTTGATTTTCACATCATTTTATCTAATGTTTTAGTTAATTTCTTCACCATTTTTATTTGATACTTTTTTTTGTTAATTTTCATATAGACCATGAACAAATTACTTCATCAAAAAGGACAATTCACTCATATAATATGACCGTGAAATGTAGGATAAAAATATATATTGGAATCAACCATACCACAATCCAATTCATAGTGTACCCAGTATAACTCAAATTGTGTGGTTTCAGTTTAAAATTTACATTTTATTAACGTATTATTTTATATTAATTTTTAATTTATTTCTTTATAGTATTAATAACATAATTTTTTTTTTCTTATATAGGTGTATTATTTTTGGGAAGTCATGTTTTTTTCTTTCAACTGTCTGCAAAAAGCCAGAAAATAGAGAACATGTTGCTTTTGGATGAGGAATTTCATGCAGTATAAGGTTTCCTTTTCCATCCAAATGGAATAATTATCTCTTTTCTAGATTAGTGAAGATAGTTAAAATCAAAACAGACATCACAAACTCAATTAGTCACACCTCAATCCGATACACAGTGTGCTCGGTATGACTTGAATTGTATGTTTTTAGTTTATAATTTACATTTCAGTTCTAAACACACACTACATACTCAAAACTGAGAAAAAATATTCAGATTAATTTGATAAATTATGAAAATGATACATAATTCATTTGTGACATGTATAAATTATTCTTACTTCAACGAGACACACGGTGTGACCTATATGACTCCAAGTGTGTGTGTTTATTTAAAATTTACATTAATTTTAGTAAAAAACACAAGTTAAATATAAAAAACTGATCAAACACATTCATATTATTTTGATACTTTTTGAAAATGATAAATAACTCATTTTTTAAATGTGGGAATCAATTTCATCTAAATGATATGCATGGTGTGATGGAAAAGAATCCAAGTGTGTCTTTTTATTTAAAATTAACTTTAATTTTAGTAAAAAATAAAATTGACCTACTAAAAATCAATAAAATTTATTAATATTTTTTTATAATTTTAGAAAATAATCCACAAGTCATTTTTGATATGTAGGAATGATCCGTACCTCAATACGATGTACGATGAGATTGGTATGACTCCAAGTGGGTCTTTTTATTTTAAATTGACATTAATTTTAGTAAAAAGGAAAAGTGAAATACTCAATACCAATAAAACACATTTATAATGTTTTCCTACATTAGTAAAATGATCCATATGTCATTTTTGATGTATATGAATCATCCAAACATCAATTTTCTGCACATTGTGGTTGATATGACTCCAAGCGGGTCTTTTTATTTTAAATTGAAATTAATTTTAGTAAAAAGAACAAGTGACATACTCAAAATTGATCAAAAAAATTCATATTGTTTTGATAATTTATGGAAATGATCCATAAGGAATTTGTTACATGTAGTAATTAACCACACATCAATCCAATGCACGATGTGATTGATATAACTCAAAGTGTCCATTATCTGTTTGAAACTGACATATTAGTTCAAAAAGCGCGTCACTCACAAAAAACTAAAAAACATTCTCTGATTGTCTTGGTAATTTAGTATAATTATTCATATGACATTTTTTTACATGTAGTAAGTAGTCTCATGTCTAACCAACACATGATATGACCAGTATGACTCAAAGTGAGTGCTTCTAGTTTGAAATGACATTTTAGTAAAAAACAAAAGTTCATAATCAAAACAGATAAAACACACTTGTATTGTTTTTATACATTATAAAAAAGATCCATAAGTCATTTTTGACATGTAATAATTATCCTCACCTCAATCCAATGCACGACGTGACTGATATAAATCCATGTGTTTATTTTTTTTAAATTGACATTAATTTTAGTAAAAATAAAAAGTGACATACTCAAAAAGAATAAAACACATTCATATTATTTTGATACATTACTTAAATTATCTATAATTTATTTGTGATGTTTTGGAACCAAACATGCATCAACCTGACGCACGATGTGACCAATATGACTCTGAGCGTGTCTTTTTATTTAAAATTGATATTAATTTTAGTAAAAAGAAAAAGTGACTTACTGAAAACATATAAAATGCATTCGGATTATTTTGATACTTTAGGAAAATGTTCCATAAGTCATTTATGATATGCAGGAATCAACCACATCTCAATCTAATGTATGGTGAGACTGATATGACTCTAAGTGTGTATTTTTATTAAAAATAGTAAAAAGGACAAGTGAAATACTCAAGACTGAGAAAAAACATTCGTATTGTTTTGATACTTTAGAAACATGATTCATAAGTCATTTTTATGCTTAGGAATATTACAAACCTCAATATGATACATCATGTTCCTGGTATGTATCAAAGTTTCCGTTATCAGTTTAAAATTGACATTTTAGTTCAAAAAGTTGTCACTCACTAAAAATAATGAAAATGCACTCTAATTGTCTTGATAATTTTAGAAAATTATTTATAAGTAATTTTTTAAATGTAGAAATTATTCTCATGTCAAATTGACACATGATGTGACCGGTATAACCCAACTTGCACGTTTTTAGTTTAAAATGACATTTTAGTAAAAAGAATAAGTGACTTACTCAAAACAAAGAAAACACATTCTTATTATTTTGATACATTTGGAAAATGATCCAAAAGTAATTTTTGACATGTAGGAATCACCCATATCTCAATTCGACACATGATGTGACCGATATAACTCCAAAGGTGTCTTTTTATTTAAAATTGAAATTTTTGTAAAAAACTGACATACTCTAAACTAAGAAAATTAATTCTAATTGTTTTGATACTTTATAAAAAATATAAATAAGTCATTATTGACATGTATGAATTATCTGCACCTCAATCTAAGTTATTATATGAACAATATGATTCTAAGTGTCTTTTTTATTTAAAATTGACATTAATTTTAGTAAAAAGAATAATTAGTATACTCAAAACTAATAAAACAAATTAATATTTTTTTATACTTTCATAAAATGATCCATAAATCATTTTTGACATGTAAGAAACAACAACACCCTAATCCGATGCATGGTGTGACCGATATGACTCCAAGTGTGTCTTTTTATTTAAAATTGACATTAATTTTAGTTAAAAGAACAAGTGACATACTAAAAACTAAGAAAACACATTTTTATTGTTTTGATACTTTAGTAAAATTATCCATAAATCATTTTTTATGGGTAGGAAACAACCATACCTCATTATGATGCAATGTGTGGCCAGTATGATTCAATGCATGTCTTTTTATTTAAAATTGATATTAATTTTAGTAAAATTGACATGTGACATACTCAACACCAAGAAAAATATTTTTTATTGTTTTGATACTTTATAAAAATGATTTATAAATCATTTTTAACATATAAAAATTATCCACACCTCAATTTGATACACTATGTTCCTGGTATTAATTAAAGTTTCCATTATCAGTTTAAAATTGATATTTTAGATCAAAACATGTGTCACTCATTAAAAACCAATAAAAACACTCCGATTATATTGATAATTTAGAAAAATGATTCATAAGTCATTTGTGATGTGTAGGAATTGGTATCACATCAATCCAAGACACTATATGATCAATATAACCCAAAGTGTGTATTTTTAGTTTAAAATGACATTTTAGTAAGAAGAACAAGTGACATAATTAGAACCTAGAAAGCACATTCAGATTGTTTTGATACTTTAATAAAATGATCCATATGTCATTTTTGATATATATGAATCATTTGTACCTCAATACGATACACGGTGTGACTGGTATGACTCCAACTATGTCTTTTTATTTAAAATTTACATTTTAGTAAAAAACACAAGTGACATACTCAAAAAGGAGAAAAAAATTGGATTGTTTTGATACTTTAATAAAATCACGAATAAGTAATTTTTGATGTTTAGGAATCATTTTTATCCTAATCTGATAAAAAATGTGTCTAGTATGACTCAAAGTATCAGTTATCAGTCTAAAATTGACATTTTAGTTCAAAACATGTGTCACTCATTGAAAACTAAGAAAATTCACTCAGATTGTCTTGATACTTCAAGAAAATTATTCATAAGTAATTTTTGACATTTATGAATCAGTATCACATCAAACCGACACATAATGTGATCAGTATGACACAAAGTGTATTTTTATAGTTTAAAATGACATTTTATTAAAAAAGATAAGTGACATATTCAAAATTGAGAAAAAATATTCATATTATTTTGATACATTAGGAAAATGTTCCATAATTACCTTTTGATGTGTAGGAACCTACCCCAAATCAGTCCAATGCATGATGTGACTGGTATAACTCTAAGTGTGTCCTTTTATATAAAATTGACATTTTATTAATGTATTATTTCATATTTATGTTTAATTTATTTCTTTATAGTATTACTAACATAAGATATTTTTCTTATATTGGTGGATTCTTTTTATAGAGTTGGGGTGGTTTGTTCAGCCACTGATACCGTGGTTGGGATTTTTTGAGAGGGAGCCTTGGGTGCCAAAAACGATGAAACATTAATGTTTTTAAATTTTTATGGACATTAATTGAAAATGTAATTATACAAAACATTGTTTGAAATTTATATAGTGTTTTTTATTTATGATATAAAATTTATTTCAATTAAATTATATATTTAAATACAGGTGTAGTTACATACATGTGTATTTTCATATAGGTGTATTTTTATATAGGTGTATTTTCATACATGTGTATTTTAATATAGGTATATTTGCATATAGGTGTATACAAGTGTATTTGCTGTAGTGTGCTGTTATTCAAATAGTACACTTTAGCAGATGGGCCTTTATCAGCGTTATTTCTAGTGATGATAATTCCCCCCTTATCATCACTAATGAAAGTACTAATAAAGGGGGTCTTTTATGAGTGCTAAAATAGTGATGATAATAAGTACCTTTATCAGTGTTTTTAGCACTGATAAAGGCCCCCCATTAATGGAAATGAGGAGAACATTAATTTTTTAGTGATGTTAATGCCCTTTGTGCACACTGTTAAAGGGCCAAACAGTGGTAGTCTTTCCATTTTAAACAAATGAGGGGTTATATTTTTAATTTTTTCCTTCTCTTTTATGCCTCTTTCATTCCATAGTCAAAAAACCATATTTCATTCATTAGCCTTCATGCCTCCCTCATTCCATTTTTCACCAAAAAAATCCCACCCTATTTTTTGTCTCATTCCATCACTACTTAAAAAAAACACACCATAAGACCCTTGTGGCAGTACTCAATTGACTTTGATCATCATCCAAACATCACCTTTTACTATTTCTTTATAAATGGATTTAACGGAGATAAAATTTCATTTCATTGACAATCTTCTGGACTTCTCTCTGGACATTGGTGGCGATGATGGATGTTGTAACCAGTGACCCCCACCTTCCTTTTTTTCTCTCTATCTATTCTCTCAATATTGAAACAATCATCTGCACCAGAAGCAAATAAATAACTAGTGTGTATATCCAACACATATTATTTCCCAAAAGTCAATACCTTTTTTGGTTTTCTATCCCTGAACCATCTGACAGTTCATGCTTCTTAAAGAATTAGAGCCTCGTGTCGGTTCTCTCGGTGAAGAACATCAACAGCTCCTCTTGGTGTGTCTGAGTCCCAATAAAGGCTCAAAGTAAGGGGGAACATTTCAAAGAAATTTTGTAAGAGGATTCCATGGAAAAAAATCCAATTGAAGAGGAGGAGTATGAGGTGGAAGAATCCCAAATCAAAGGTTGTAGATATAAAAATTATACTCCATAAGAAAAAGAACAAGAAAGTAATTGACTATGGTGAAGTCATTATGTATATTTATTAGCCAGCTAGATATGATAAAAATTCATGGATCATGAGAAAAATAAGTTTAAGGGGTAATTTTGGAAAATAAACTTGTTTTTTTGATCACACAAACCTTCCACTACTGTAATGAAGGCTAGAAAAATTCCAAGATCACTACAAGATGTGTTTGGCACTAAAGGCTTAGATGACACCTACTGCACCAGAATCATGGAATTTATTTTTATCCATGTTGATTGTTTTTTGTGTGTGTGATTCTGTCCCTATAATTAGAAAATTTTTATATATTATAATAATCATTATGATTTAAATAAAAAAACCATTATTTTTGGAGTTATTTTATTACAATCATATCCAGTTATCTACTTATTCTTTTTAGTTTAGTTCTGCCAAAATCCTCCTTAAAAATAGTTGCACAACTATATGAGCCTAATATATAGAATGATTTTTATGATAAATTTTATGCATGAGGATATAATTGAAACTTATATAAATAAAATATGAGGATGAATATATTCATCCATAAATATAAATGACCTCCTCCCCCCCTCTAAATAATAAATCCTTTATATTATTATTATTATTATTCATATATCATTAAATTATAAATTAATCATTTATTAGGATGAATGAATAAATTAAATTTTGAAATAATTTATTTATTATATAAATATATTTTTTTTCTACTAAATGACCCTATTTTTATTATTGAGAATAATGTATAATTTTCTATATTTACGAACTAGAGTCCCCACCCATACAAATGAATAATACATAGTAATTTCTATAACAAATTAAAATAACTATTATTTATAAACCAATATTGTAAGATACAATTTATAAATATAAAAAAATGCTAAAATAAAAATTAATTAAAGAAAATGTAAACTAATGCATTGCGGTTGAGTTAATTGAAGAAGGGTTTCCCATCAAATAAGAAAAAAATTGAACAGGGAATCACATGAAGATATAAAAAGTTATTCACTCATACATTTCCAACTTTTTTATCTGGAGGTTTTTCTTAAGTAAACTATTTATGAGTCTCATATTGATGTTGACATTCTGTGTTTGAAATGTAATCATTTATTTCCAAAATACTTTATTTATTAAAAAACATGATGTATATCTCTTTATGAGGCAAGATTCAATATAAAATAATAATTTTATTTTAAGGAATAATCAAAGAGTATACGTATAAATGTAAATATGTACAATTATATTTTTATATAAATTAGAGATAGTTTGATGGGATAAAATTTAAGAAGGAAAATCTAGATA
Source organism: Viscum album (assembly GCA_963277665.1). Classification (NCBI taxonomy): domain Eukaryota; kingdom Viridiplantae; phylum Streptophyta; class Magnoliopsida; order Santalales; family Viscaceae; genus Viscum; species Viscum album. Next base: position 684,336,807 of record OY728151.1, read on the forward strand.
TGATACAAACACATATGTGAAAATTGAATCTAAATAAATGGTATGCTAAATAGAAGTAGGTGAGACAAATGATATAACACATATTAAATAAACACAATTTATGGGATAACATTGAGTTTGTAAAACATAATTAACAAACTTTACAGTTTAGGAAAACCATTGAATATGTCAACTAATGGTTAGTCAGTATTTTCATTCATTCTTTTTCACATTGAATCAATCTTGAGTGGAATGTTTTTTAATCTCCTAAAGTGGATCCATTGAAATCAATCGTGACTTATATTTCAGCAAAACCTTCCTGATCAAAATATTTTTCTGTCATTAAAAAGAATATGTTATTAGTGAAAGGGAGTAAAATAAGATAAATAATATAGCAAGAACTACCTACATATGAACTCAATAAGTCCAACCCATACTATAAATATACAATATTGATATATGTGTAAATGTAAATTTGAGTAATTTAATTCACCATACAATTTCATAATTTTATTTGAAGTAAATATTTAAGAGTAATGAGAATTATTCAAAATAAAATTCACATTATATGTATGAACAATTTCAATAATTAACTCATATGGATAGTTCAACATGCACACAAAATAATATAATTATTATAATTAAAAATATCAATGGAAAAAATGAATAATTCATGATCATATATTTAGGTAAAATTGAAATAAATAAGCCATGGGCAATTGAGTATCAAATGAAAATTGGATATTAAATTATAGAAAAAACCAAAAACAAAATTTTTATTGGATATATATTTGTGCATAGAAACCAAACATAGTAAACATGTTGTCATCTAAATAAAAAGGGGTACTAATTAAAGACATAATATTACATAGATTTTAGGATTCCAAATGACCCAGTTCAAATAGTGAATTTGTATCAATATTTGTGTATTTGAATGATTTTGGGTGAATGTAATGAAATTCATATACCATTATTAAATATGAAATATGCATGGTTTTATATTTATATTACCTATTCTCTATACTATGTGATAATAGTAAATGATGAAAAAATGATATAAAAATAGTCTTTACTAATAAGGATGAGCTTATAATCATTCATACTCTAGAAATCCGAGACAGTGATTTTAAAACTATGAAATGACCATGGTATGGTGCTCTCTGGGTCCTATTTATGCCTTATTTGAGACCTTATCTTTCTCTTTTGAGGTCTGAGAAGATTTGGGGGATTAAAGGTTGAAAAAAGGGGTTTTGGAGAAAAAAGATCCAGACGCACGATTAAGGAACACAATTACTTTAACCATACCATAACCATGTGGTATGCCTATGTGAGTATCTAATGATGTTTTCATGGTTTGATCATGGTTAGTCAAACCGTGCAACATGCCTAGGAATGGAGCAGGGTGTATGATGGTTTCTAGAGGTATCACACAGTTTGAGAATGATTTTCACAAACTGTGTATCCCTCAATTAATTCTATGAACCCCTAGATATAATGGATAGTAGGGGTACACAGTTAAGGCACATGGTTAGTTTAACCATGTGGCCTGCCCTAGGAAACAGTACGACCCCCTTCCAAACTATTAAAAAGTGGGATTTTACCCCTTTTTTCCCTTGGTTTTTTTAAATCCAAACCACCTCCTAATATCATTTTGGATCATAATAACCCTTCCCCAACTATTTTTAGGTATATCCCATTGTATCCTATGTGGAATTCCTTTATTTTTGATGGATTACATCGAGCTATGTTGCGATTTTGATCTGGTTCCCCTCTTATTTATATATCTATGATAGATCTATTCTCATATAATTTTGTTGGAACCAAATTAACTATGATATAGGATATAATGTATTTGATGGAGTATTAACATTTATTCCTATGGATCTAGGACTTTTAGGACCCAATATATTATTCCCCAGTCTCTATTTTCAAAGGTGTTTTTTTCTAACTCCATTTTGAGGTAGGTGTTTCTATAAAAAGCGTTAATTCTATTGTTTTCTTATTTTTATTGTAAAATTACTTTGGGTTATTAATTAAATTAAAGTTATTTGTGGTTTCAAGGGATTTATTGGAATGATATATGTTTTTTAAAGGGTATTTTATTTAAAAATGGGTTTTTTCACACCAAGTGTTTGATTAAATACTTGAATGGGGGTTTTGATTTGAAAATGGGATTTCAAACATTAAAGTGGATTGGATTGGATTTTGATTTTTTCTATAAATTATAAGCATGGTTTTGAAATGTATTTTGACAAACATAGCATATTGGGAACCTTGGGTGTGTCCGAAAAGGGACATAGGTGACCCTAGTGTGTGTGGAACCACTAGGGGTAACTTTTGAGATATCGATGTAGTGTGGAAAGACTTGAATTTGGTTGTTAAAAAAGTATGCCTTGTTTTGTATATTTTATGTCTAGTATGTATTAACATAGGATAGGTCCCAATATATTGTGATTTTTTAATTATATCTAATTTATCACATGATGGATTTTTTCATGGATTGTTGCTCACATGTTTTCACATGAGGTTGTATCACCTGGTTTTTCATGATGAGTTATTTCATGGATATGTGTTTGCTTGATTACCTTATAGTGTATTGATATGAATCCCTATTTTATCAATTATAATTTTCATATCCTTGGATTTGTAAATATGAAAATACTTTATGAAAAATAGAATGAGAATGATTTACATGTGGGTTTGGATTTATGAAATTCTTTGTAAAACTGTTTTTGTTTTAAAAGATAGAAATAATTGATATTATAACTTGTATAGACTCTATGATGTTATCCTACTAGGATTTTTTCACACACCCTAATTTTGAATTTGGGAGGTTGTTGATGTTTTTTTACAGGACTTATGTAAATGGAAGGGAATTATGTAGCATGTTGACTTCTATTTTCACTGTCACCTTCATTGTGGGGTGGTTTGGAGTGACGATTGGTCACATAGAGGCTTGTTGGTCCTATATTTTCCTAATTTTTAGTTTATATGTTTTTCTTGGATTGTATGGATCTTATATGTATCTATTTCTTTGGATTTGTACTTGTTGTATGTCTTTTTTTTCATTACACAAAAAATTGTTTTTGTCATCTTATTACACTTCACCATCATGATGGGATAGCTCGGGTGGCTTGTCTAGTTGACTCAGGTTAGTCCATTACAATTTTTTATTATAGGGATTCTCAAAATAAAGCATGTACAAAATTTATGAGTTTTTTTCTATGTCTTGGGTAGATAGAATTTAATACCATTGAAATTTAGGTAGTAAGTGTGGGAGGGTTTCTAGCCAGCTCACTTCTATGTCTGAACTCAAGTTACCATGGATGATCATAATATTTTTACCAAGTTTGAGACTTGGAGTTTGGGGTCATTTTAATTCATTGTAGGGAATTTAATTTAAATGGTCCCATTCCTTTTTAATGCATTGTAATTTGATTTCTAAATTCTTGATTTCTTTAAATTATTGATGTTTTGAAGCATGGATGTGAATTCTTGAAGTTGGTCCAAATATTTTTAGTTATGATCTAAAGTTGAGTGATCATTATCTGATGCTTAATAGACAATGCTTCTGAGAAGAGATATTCTAAATCCGAGAGAGTAATATACAAGACAGGATCTACATGTAAATCCTCCAGTGAATCCTTCTTTAGTTGAAGTTGTAATCTGTATAATTTAGACACTGGGTCAAGTAGGTTTCATGAACCAAGTACATGTAGTGGATTATGGATATGAATTTACCAAGAAATATCCACTACAATTTCATGGTGATAAGGGAACCTAGGAATATAAGGAGTTTCTTTAGTGGAGTGAGAGGATCTTTAACTTCTTAAAGATGCTTGAGAACTCTAAGGTGGGTTTTTCCATGCACATGTTTGAGGCTCCGAGAAAGAGATCATTGGACTCTATTGTACAAGAAAAGTTTCATGAAGATATTACCAAGACTTATTTCATGAAACTATTAAATTAGTAGTTTTACCCTGAGACATTTTGTATGGGAAAGACCCAAAAGTTTCTGACCATAGAGAAAGGAGAGCATACAATTCTGGAGTATTACACCCATTTTTATGAGATGGTGTATTTGGCACCAGAGATTTCCACCAATGAGTACCTAAAGGATAAAAGGTTTGAGTTGGAACTAAGGATAGATATTTGATCAATACTGATTATCATGTTTCTTCAAACCTTCATGGAGGTAGTCAATAAAGAAACTTTTTTTTGAGGTAGAAATAGCTATAGAGATAGGTTTTAAAGGAGCTTTAGTTGGTGTAGTTGTTAGCCATGGAATATCTTCTTTCCATAAAAGGAAGTGCAAGGGAGGTCAATTTTCTTTAGGACCAATTTTAGGGGCTTCATGAATATATCATCAATTTTTCTACTATCAGTGTGGAAGGTTTGGTTATACCAAGCTGAACTGTATGAAGGATCCTAATACTTTTTATCATTGTGTATTATCGGGCCATTATTTATTTGTTTTTGTCATAATTTATTATTCATTATTATGTTTTCATTGTAATTAAATAACAATAAATAATAATGAAAAATTTATTAATTATAAAATATTATAAAGTTAAAATAATTTAAAAAATCATTGTTAATATTTTTGTATTAACTGGTTCAAATTCATGAAGTTTGGGATGTGAACGCTTCACAATCATTATCAGTTTTCTAGAATGATGTAGTTGTAATAATTTTATGGAAGGAGAATCCTGGACATGTATGAGGAATGGGTTTTAGTCCTACTCCATGAGCTGTATTTGGTAGGGAATATTTATCAGTTATAGCTACACCCAATAGGGGTTCAAGTAATTAATTTCATCAAGAATCATAAAGGTAAATTAAAATGTTGAAATAAAAATTTCAAGAATAAGACTCTTATAGGAAAACATATGACCTGTGGTAGTCAGCAATGGAAAGTGAATTAGATTATTTATTTCAACAAATGATCAAATTGATCCCTAAGGAAATTCCCAACCCTATAACTCATCCTATCGAGGTAAATTCTAAATTCCATAGATCATTCACACATCTACAAAGAACACATACAAATTTAATAAATAAAACTAAAATGACACTTTTATATTGAAAACATGCACTTCGAGTCATACCAACCACATCATGTGATATATTGACATGTGGTTGATTCCTGTACCTTTAAAATAAATTATGGGTCATTATCCTAATGTTTGAAAACAATATGAGGTCGTTTGCTTGGTTTTGACTCATTAAATATTTTTTAATGGTATCAAAGCCTTGAAAAATGTATTTCGAGGGGTCAAAAAAGGAAAAATATGTTTAATTTCCATAAAATCAAAGGATAATGACCATATATTTATTTTTCAAATTCAGGATCAAACAGAACATCATTCCGAGTGAGGGATTTCTCAGGATGCCTATAAACATGTTTTTAGTGATTTAAAACACTAAAACATTTGTATAATGGTAAAAACCATAGTAAAAATACTCATATTGACGTTAAATAATGTGAAAACCATAGTTGATTTATTTTTGATGTGTACTCATAGAAAATACATCAATTTTACATCTGGTGTGGTTAGAATGAATTAGTAAATGTAAAAACCCTTTAAAAATGCACGTTAGGGGGTCAAAACCAGGGAAAAATGTTATATGGTCAAGTTATTAAATAAAAATACTATATATTAATTTTCAAAATATACAAACTAATGACATGTTATTCTGAGTTATGGTTTTCTCAGGATTCCTGTATACTCATTTTTAGTGTTTTAAAACACTAAGACATGCGTGTAATGGTCAAAACCATGAAAATTATCTTATATTTATGTGGAATCATGGTAAAACCACCTTTTATTTATTTTCTACATGTAAGTTTAGACAAAAAATCCATATAACATGCGGTACGGTCTAAATGACTTCGTAAACAGTTTTTAATGTTACCAAAGCCTTCAAAAACATGTGTCGGGGGTCAAAACTAGGAAAACGATTTTGGATGGCCATTAAATCTGAGAAAAATTACTATAGATTTATTTATTAAATTTAATAACTGAATACATGTCATTTTGTGTAATAGTTTTTCTAGGATTCCTATAAACATGTTTTTAGTGTTTTAAAACACTAAAACATGTGTGTAATGGTCAAAACCATAGAAAATGACTATATATTGATGTAAATCCATGAAAAAAACACCATTGAGTTATTTTTGATGTTTAAGAAAAACTATCAATATGATGTGTAGCGTGGTTGGAATGACTCAATAAATAGTTTTTAAAGGTACTGAAGCCTTTAAAAACATGTGTTAGGGGGTCAAAAACAATAAAATGACATTAAATGGATATGAAATCATTGGATAATGACTGTAGATTTATTTTTTGAAATAAAGGAACAAATGGTACATCATTCTGAGTTACAGTTTTTTTGGGGTGCCTATAAATGCGTTTTTAGTGTTTTAAAACACTAAAGTGTGCATATAATAGTAAAAACCATAAAATGAGATCTCATATTGACATGAAATCATGGTACAACCACTATTTTTTTAATGTTTAATTGTATAAAACATGTCAATATGATGTGCATTGTGGTCAAAATGACTCATTAAATAGTTTATAAAGGTACCCAAGCCTTTAAAAACATGTTTCGAGATGTAAAAACTAGAAAAACTACATTATATTGAAATAAAATCATAATAAAATGACCATATATTTATTTTTAAAATTTAGGAACTGAAAAAATATCATTTTGAGTTATGGTTTTCCCAGGATGCTTGTAAGTGATTTTTTAGTGTTTTAAAACACTAAAACTTTCATGTAATAGTCAAAACCATAGTAAACAACCTAATATTGATTTGAAATCATGGGACAAAAATTTTGAGTTATTTTTTATGTTAACACATAGAAAAAATGTTAATATAACAAGCAATGTTGTTGAAATGACTTGATAAATAGTTTGTTAAGGTACCCAAGCATTTAAAAATGTGTGTTGGGGGGGTAAAAACTAATAAAAATACATTATATTACCATGAAGTCATAGAAAAACAATAGTATATTTATTTTTGAAATGTAGTAACTAATAGAACATAATTCTGAGAAATGATTTTTCTAGGATGCCTGTAAATGATTTTTTACTGTTTTAAAACACTAAAACATGTGTGTAATAGTAAAAACCCTAAATATGAGCTCATATTGATGTGAAATAATGGGATAACAACTTCTGAGTTATTTTTGATATGTAATCATAGACAACATGTCAATCTGACATGTGGTGTGGGCAGAATGACTCAGTAATTTTTTAAAGGTATCGAAGCCTATCAAAATATGTGTCAGGGGTAAAAACAAGATAAACAACATCGAATTACCATAAAATTAGAGAAAAAATATTGTATATTTATTAATGAAATTTAGAAACCGATGACATGTCATTTTGAGTTATAGTTTTTTTGGGATGCCCGTAAACATGTTTTTAGTGTTTTAAAACACGAAAACGTTCATGTAATGGTCAAGACCATAGAAAAAAGAATCAAATTAATGTGAAATCTTGGTAAAAACAATTTTGAGTTATTTTTTATGTGTAAAAAAAGATAAAATACCAATTTGACACGCAATGTTGTTGGAATGAATCGGTAAATAGTTTTTAAAGGTACCAAATCCTTTAAAAACATGTCTCATGCAGTCAAAACCTTGAAAATGATGTCATATTTTCATGAAATTAGATGAAAAAGGCTATAGATTTATTTTTGAAATATAGTAACTATATAAATTCCATTCTAAGTTATGGTTTTTTGGGGATTCTCATAAACAAATTTTTAGTGTTTCAAAACATAAAAACGTGGGTGTAATGGTAAAAAGCATAGCGAACGGCCTCAGATTAACATTAAATCACCTAAAAATCACTTTTGAGTTATTTTTTACATGTACGCATAGAAAAACTACCAATTTTACTTGTGATGTGATAAAAAAACTTAGTAAACTATTCTTAAAGTCACCAAAGCCTTTAAAAACATGTTTTGGGTTGTCAAGACCAGGGAAAAAATGTCAGATTGACATAAAATTATATCAAAACAACTATAGATTTATTTTTTTAATTTTAATAACTAATTACACATTATTCTATGTTAAGGTTTTCTTAGGATGCCCATAAACACATTTTTAGTGTTTTAAAACACAAAAACATGCGTATAACAGTCATAACTATGTAAAAAGACCTTAGAATGACATAAAATCATGGGAAAACCACCATTTTCTTATTTTTGAGGTTTACACACAAATAAAACATCAATATATTGTGCAATGTGGTAAAAATGACTTGGTAAATAGTTTTTTGAAGGTACTAAAGCCTTTAAAACTTATATCAAGGGGTGTGTAAAAACCTGAAAAATGATGTCATATTTATATGAAATCATAGGACAATGAACATAGATTAAAATGTAAAATTTAGGAATTGATGACACATCATTATGAGTTATGGTTTTCATGGGATACCTGTAAAATTGTTTTTAGAGTTTTAATACACTAAAATGTTCATGTAATGATCAAAATCATCTAAAATAACCTTATATTGATGTAAAATCATGGGACAACCACTATTAAATTATTTTTAAAATATAGTAAATTCTCCCATACCAATATATTTAATTTTTTTTATCAAGTAAATTTCAAGAACACCATACATCGATTTGAAAATTAATTAGATTGTTATATCCTCATATATTTTCAGTTTCAAGTGTTTAATCATATATTAAATAGGCAATTTTTTGTTTTCAAAGTGTCCTATGTGATATGTTATTTATTTTATGTTAAAATTTCTTCTTTTTTAATAACAAAATAAAAACTTTTATGTGCACCGTTCTGAATATATTATATGTATTTTCTATTTCAAATTTCTTTTCTTCAATGTTTTTGTTTTTATTTTAGGAGATGTGTAAGGAATCAGACACATTTTTCCAAGAGACGATGCCTTATTTTGTTATATTGGCATGATTACAAGGAATAGAATCCCAAAGGACATAGTAGTTTAGTAGTTTTTGAAAACCAGATACATACATTGGTTCAACATTACAACTTGAAAGGAAAAACAACATATATGTTTTATTGGGAATATCCAAAACTCTAAGTTTGTCCCTGCAGGTCATTTATAATAAACTTCTTCATGTCCTAAGAAAATGAAACATAAGAAATGGGTGAGCTTAGATACTCATTAAGGGTAAGAAATACTATAGAATATATCATAAACATAGCATTATTCATGGTAAATAACTAAAAACACATTCATTTAAAAACACGAACTTGAATACAATATGATAGGATTAAGAGCTGAAAAAATAAAGACATAATAAAAAATAATTATGGGTATTATACTAGTTGAATAACCATATGAACTATCAATACTACTTTCATAATGAGGGAATTAATAATTCATGACATCATAACCATACCTTCAAGGCCTCATGCCAAGACCGTAAATAACCATTTTGTCAATGCCTTGTGCCAAGAATGTAGTTTGTCTCATAAGACCTACCGATACAACAAGGGACTATAACAGGCCCCACCCGACACTTACTAAGTCCAATGAATTCCTCATATGAATGGGGATCAATATAAAAAAACATACACATTCATATTGAAACTAACATATGAAATGTAAGTAACTTTCCCCAATCATTAAACATAAACACTAACCATTCATAGTTATACGGTGAATGGTTTCAAGATAGAACATCCACAGTCAAACTAATCATAAAACATTCACTAAAAAGTGGTGGATTATATCATAGGATATAAACCTCAATTACGTACAAGATTCAACCAAGGATGTTGACACAGATGAAGATACTTTTAAATGAGACCATTGAAAAATCCTTAAGGAAATAATCCTCAAACATTCCAAAGTGTCCCATACCACATTAAAACATTCAAATCATAATCCCTTAGAATATCATGAGAATAATGATACTATATATATGATATACTAAAGGTATTTACATACACCCCAAGCAAGGAATAAGTGGTGAACATGGAATATATCTCATAAAGGTTAAAGTGAGTTGAGAAAAAACATTTTTACTTTGGAAAGAAGAGTTCTTTTGAAAAATAATTTTTATTTTTCATTAAATTAGATTATAAAAATTTAAATCCAAGAAAATAATAGGGAAGAAAATTGTAATTATATTTGAGGCATAAATGATGTCCCACTAAAGTGAAATCCTGTAAAAAGAGCTTTTAGAGAAGCTTTAGAAGTAAAATATTTTAGTGTAGTTTTAGGAAAATATTAAAAATACTTTAAAACGGAAAGGCGTGTTTGATTTCATAAAACCATAAATGAACCCAGATGGGTTTTCAGGATAAAATTTTTGCTTTTAAAAAAATAATAATTACTTAAAATAGATTACATAGTGCACTTGAAAATAGTTAAGAATTCGAGAAGTTCTCTTTTATCAGGAATGATTTTTGAATGATACTTTTAAAACATATAAATCTCCATAAATGAAAGTAGGATTATAGTTGGTACAAACATATATAAAATTCACATATAATTTATGAGGATTACATACAAATAAATAAGAATTTCATTTAGGTGAGTACAGAATAAAGGCAACTCAAATGAAAATGGAAGTTTGGGTAGAAAATACTTACAACTTTGTAATCAATTGAATTGCATGCCCAAAAATTAATAATAATTAAGAGATATATTGAATATCATTAAAATAAAGAGATTAATGATATTAAATATCAATGGTTTGTATACATACACTATACACAATAAATGGTAGTGCATTAGGAATATCTAAAAACAATGGTAGTAAAGGAAGGAAACCCCTTACCTTAAGTCCGATGGTGTTCTTCACTTGATATTAGTGTCCTAGATAACTAAATTAAATTAATTAATTAATATTTTAAGAACCTATTATTTATTTAATTTATTTATTATAGCCTTATTAAGTTCATTCATGTCCCTCTTGGTGGGTTTAAGAGGTTCAATTCTATTGTTTGGGAGTGTTTTCTTTCTTAGTATTCATGACCAGTTTATTTATATACATGTAAGGATAAACATGTAATATGAGAATGGTTTTCCAGAATAGAAGTTGTATTTTATTTATTAACATACATAATATTACATGTTTATAAAATTCATTTGGTTATTAGGAGTGAATATGAATCATTATATAAAACTTTAATGATAATTGTTTGGGTTAATTGGTGGTTTTTGAACACAACAAACTCTTTTGATTTATAAAATAATATCATATGTACAAAAAGATTTCAAAACCATACATAAGTTATAATATATATATATATATATTATAGTCTTTTTTAACCATCAAAATGGTTTCATGACCATAATTTAATATAGTAATAGAAATTGAAAACCCATCGTCCTTGAATGTGATAATTTAATATATCTATGACAATGTTTTCATTTCTAGTATAAAAGAAGGGAAAAAGAGATATGATGATGAACTATTCAATTATAAAAACAAAATTCAAGTACATGTACTGTAATTTAGTTAACATAACATTTTTATTAAATGAGGTGAGTAAAGAAAAAAATAAATGAGATGAACTCAAAATAAAAGAAAAGTTGAGAAATCCCTTATGAAAATTCGACAAACTTATAGCGTCACTTGAAAATTCATAAAATATTTTCATGAGATAAAAGGGGTATATCATAATTATTAAATAATATGGATTTTAATAGGGATATGTAAATACATATCCCAACATAATATAATTTAAAATAAAAGAGAATAACATAAAAAGAGTGCTTGAAAAAGAGAAATTTTGAGACGAAAATTCTACAGCATAACGACTATGCAACATGGTTTTAGAAAAAATTAAAAGAGAAGGGAAATGGGTAAACCATTAATAAAAGACTCATAATATAGTATAGGTATAGAATAAAATGGAAATAATAACATGTTATGTAAACTTGAAATACATACCACATAAAAGAGAACTTGAAATAAAAGAAATGAAAAGTGGTGTTTACCTCTTGAAGTAATCTTCCTCTAGTGCCTCTTCAGGGAAGAGGTTTTGGTCTTTTTATGAGACCAAGGGATGTTGAACATGGAGGAAGAGATTGGGAAGATATTTGAGCAAAATTTATACAAGTAACTGGTCTTGAGAGGAGTGAAGAAAAGAGGGAGTGGGGGGGGGGGTTATAGTAGAGGAGAGGAGTAATTTTTGAATATCTTATTCATTATTTTATTATTTCCATAAAGGGAACCAATATTGTCGATTAATGTGACCCTTAATATTAATAAGTTAATGTGAGTTCAAACCAAGTGTTCTTACATCATTCATGATGCTATGAATAGTGAATTTAACTGATAATATAAATATGCAATAAATTACTGTATTTTACTATTCATAAAAAATTGGAGTATTTTAGAAAAATCCAAAAAATTCACCCCAACCATTTTTAAATGAGTTTAATTAAAAAATGGAATCTATTTTTTAGAAATAAATTTATAAATATTTTTAATTTAATTTTTAAATAAAATCATAATTTATTCAAAAAAAATAATTAAAAAACTCTAACTCATTTTATAACACCTTGAGAAATTAATCTAGCTCCCATAAAATTATCTTATAACCACAAAACAATAATGTAACAATTTATGATTAAATATTATGAGAATATATTTCCATTTTAAATTATTAAATTAATCACAAAATTGTAATTAAAATATTTATGACATACAAAAATACCAATACTTATACTATGAATGTTTTTTCACTTATAAGATGTCTTAATTTTATTTATAAATTCATGGGTGAAGTTTATATATATATTTTTCTTATTTACTATTCATTACTATTCATAAGGTTATGTTATTATTCACAAGGTTTTTTTACTATTCACCAAAAATTATGTTTGTCTTATCAGACTCTAAATGTCTTACTGAATGCAACCATGTATGTCAGTTTTTCAAAATTTAAAACATAGAGGTAGAAAAATTATGTTTACTGGATTGGTTATAACAAAGTGGTGCTTGTAGAGACTTAGTGTTTTAAGAATTAAATGTTAAATTTATTTGAAAAATCTTGCGGTGCTATATTATCCCCTCCTTAAAAAAATTTCATCCACAAAATTTGAAATTGAAATTCAAAATTTAATGGTTGATACTTAAAAATTCCCTTGTGGGAAACCCATATTAGGAATACTGTTAAAATAACCTCTTAATAAGAGGAAATGAAAATGCATCAGTTACTAAAAAAACAACGCATTCTAATTAGAAAACATGGTCATGGAAGAATAATCAAAACATCATGTTTTGATGGAAACTGATAGAGAACATGCTTAAATGAAAGATCATTACCACAAAACCTTAAACTACAATTATGAAAATTTCAATAATATCGTGACAAAATGATAATAGAATTTTTTTTATTTAAGAATCTTTTCCTAGAGTTAATGAATTATTCTACTCTATAAGAGTATAAATATACATTTCTATTTCATAAACCCAATCTTATATTTTTTTTGTGCCTTGAACTATCTGTACTTCATCTCTTAGCATAAGTTTCATCATGTAGTGACATTAAACTCTAAAACCTCATACAATGATCAACTTAAACCATTTCAAAAATAGTTTAACTTTAAAAAATATTATGATCCAATACTTTAGAATCATTCTCATATACATCCTTGCTAGATCCATGTACACGGGGTCCTTGGAAAATCCTCAACTTGTTTAGAACTCCACGATCTATCATTCTCAATGCATCTACTACCTTATTTTCCTTTAATCAACATGAAACATCCCTAAATTTACACATTCCCAATATGTGAATATCTTCATCATGTTCCATCTTGAAATATGATAATAACTAAAATTACCACAAAACCTTATTGGAAACATTAATTCATCCTTACACATGCTATTGGATATATTCCTTATATCTAAAAAATTTTGTAAACTCCATCAATGATATCAAAAACCACTTGTCGACAAGTCAAAAATTAGTTTTGAGGTAGTCAGTACTTATCCAAATGAATCATTTCTTCATCACTATAATCATCATTAGAAATATATAAATGGTTTTCCTTCCTTTAATCATGCATTTTCCAAAAAATTTTAACATTCCACTGAATAAATTTTCATGGTACCATTCAACCTATGGTTTCAAATGATTAATGAAAAAGTATTACAGTACAATCCTCATATACTACATAATTATTATAACCAGTACATTAATGAAAAAATATTCAAATGAAATGATTCTTGACTAGGATTATTAATCATTCTACTTCATATATAGAAGCATTATAACTTGATCATTATCCGAAATCATCATTTGGGGTATATTCTTTTGACGCTTGGGACATTGATTTACATAGTGTCCCATCTCCTTGTAGTTGAAGAAATTTAAATAGTAAACCTTTTTCTTACCATTGAAATCATGAACTTGGTGTCCTTTTTCTTCCAATTTATAACAAACACCCGTTACCTTTAAGAATTTACCAGGGTGATTCTTTTCACATTTATCACATGTGGTAAAACCCTTCTTTCCCTTCTTTCCCTTCTTCCCTTTATCCATATTTTTTGCTATCGTCCTCTTCTTATTTTTCCTCCCATCAAATCCATTGGACTTAGAGAATTATTTACATACCTTGTTAACACATGATACCATTTCCTCATATGATTAGGATACACATGAGACTATATTCCTTTGAAATGATGGCTTAAGACCATGAGAGATATGATCCTTCTTATTATTTACATCATGTTATTTTGTGATGTTATCTTTCCTTCTACTTGGAACCATTTCTAACCAATTCCATATGCTATATTAGATCATAAAATTATGAACTTTCTATAACTATAAACATGGTATAACACATATTATAAATTTATGCATCGTAAATCCTAGAACCATATACTTTGGTTACTTTGGAAGAATAAATCCTTCTTAATGGTATGTAAGACAAGAAATATTAATTAACCTATGCATATACCTTAGGAGTGTCAAACCAGGTTCACAGTAAGGCCTGTTGTCATATACCAGGTTACCTCAGGTCAAGCCCGAAAAACCTTGTTAGAGTTATTACTCCTAGGTACATCTGTTCTAGAACCACATTCACTTGTAGTTTCCAGATAGAGATGTATTTATTAGAAAAATTCACATAATCTATTATTTACAAAAATTCCAGGATTTTATTGTATGTTTATCCTCAAAGTATATCTTAGGGTTTTGTTCCACAATATACATTTTTCAAAATCAAGATTCCATGTTTTCTACTTAAATTCCATCGATACCAACTGTAAGGCCCCAACCCATTTTTCCATAGCCAGTGCATTATTTTATTATATTATCATGATTACAATGAATCAAATCCCAAAGGACTAAGTAGTTTAGTATTTTTTTAAAACCAGATACATACATAGGTTCAACATTACAAATTGAAAGGAAAAACAACATATACGTTTTGTTGGGAACATCTAAAACTCTAATTTTATCCCTATAGGTCATTCATAATAAACTTCTTCATGTCCTGAGAAAATGAAACATAAGAAAGGGGTGAGCTTAGATGCTCAGTAAGGGTAAGAAATATAGTGGAAGACATCATAAACATAGAGTTATGCATGGTGAATAACTAAAAACACATGCCTTTAAAAACATGAACTTGAACACAATATGGCAGGAATAAGAGCTGAAAAAATATTTCCATAACAAAACATAATCATTGGTATTCTACTAGTCGAATAACTATATGAACTATAAATACTACTTTCATAATGAGGGAATTCATAATGAGGGACATCATAAACATACCGTCAAGGTCTCGTGCCAATACCATAAATAAACATTTTTTCAAGGCCTCGTGCCAAGACCGTAGTTTGTCTCATGAGACCTACCGATGCACCAAAGAGCTATAGTGGGCCCCACCCTACACTTACTAAGTCTAATACATTACTCATATGAATGGGCATAAGAATAAAAAACATACACATTCATATTTAAAATAACATATGAAATGTAAGTAACTTTCCCCAATCATTAAATATAAAAACTAACCATTCAGAGTAATATGGTGAATGGTTTCAAGATATCACATCCATAATCAAACTATTCATAAACCATTCACTAAAAAATGGTGGATTATATCATATTATATAAACCTCAATTATGTACAAGATTCAACCAAGGATGTTGATATAGATGTAGATACATTTAAATGAGACCAATGAAAAATACCTGAGTAATTAATCCATAAACATTCCAAAGTGTCCCATACCACCTTGAAACATTCAAATAATAACCCCTTATAATATCATGAGAATAGAGAGACTATTGATATGATAAAAAAGGGATGTATATACACCATGAGAAAAAAATAAGTGGTGAATAAGGAATATATCTCATAAAAGTTAAAGTGAGATGAAAAAAACATTTTTTACTTTAGAAAGAAGAGTTCTTTTGCAAAATCATTTTTACTTGTCATGAAATCAGATTGTAAACATGTACATCCCAGAAAAGAAGATGGAAGAACATTGGAATTATATTTGAGGCATAAATGATGTCCCCCTAAAGTGAAATCATGTAAAAAGAGATTTTAGATAATCTTTAGAAGTAAAACATTTAAGTGTAGTTTTATGAAAACATTAAAGAGATTTTAAAATGGAAAGGTGTGTTTGCCTTAAAAAAACCATAAATGAAACAAGATGGGTTTTTATGATAAAATGTTTGATTTTAAGAAAATAATAATGACTTGAAATAGATTACATATTTCACTTTAAAATTAGTTAGAATTTGAGAAGTTCCATTTTATTAGGAAGAATTTTTGAAAGATCCTTTTAAAACTTATAACTACCCATATCTTGAATGAAAATTGAGGTTCGGGGAGAAAATACTTACCACTTTGTAATCAATTGAATCATATGCCCAAAAATTAATAATCATTAAGTGATACTTTTAATACCATGAAAATAAATAGATTCATGATATTAAACATTAATGGGCGGTATAAATACACTATACATAAGAAATGGTAGTGAATAAGAAATATCTCACAACAATGGGAATGAGGCGAGGAAACCCTTTACCTTAAGTCCGATGGTGGTCTTCACTTGATCTTAGTGTCATTTATAAACAAATTAAATTCATTAATTAATATTTCCATAACCTCTTATTTATGTAATTTATTTAGTATAGCCTTATTAAGTTCATTTATGGCATTATTGATGGGTTTAAGAGGTTCAATTTTGTTGTTTGGGAGTGTTTTCTTTCTGGGTATTCATGACTGATGTACTTATATACATGTAAGGATAAAAATGTAATATGAGAATGGTTGTCCAGAAAAGAAGTTTTATTTTATTTATTAACATCCATAATATTACATGGTTATAAAATTAATTTGGTTATTAAGAGTGAAGATGAATTATTATATAAAACTTTAATGATAATTTTTTGGGTTAATTATTGGGTTTTGATCACAACAAACTCATTTTGATTTATAAAATAATATCATGTGTACAAAAAAATTACAAAACCATACATAAGTTATTATATATATATTATAGTCTGTTTCAACCATAAAAATGGTTTCATTACCAGAATTTAATATGGTAATAGAAATTGAAAACCCGTCATCCTTGAATGTGATAATTTAACACATATCAGATGGTGTTTTCATTTCCAGTATAAAAGAAGGGGAAAATAGATATAATGATGAATTATTACATTATCAAAAAAAAATTATAGTAAATTTAAGATAATGGATTTATCATAAAATTTGGATGAAATGAGGTGAGTAAAGAAAAAAATAAAATAAAGGAACTCAAAATAAAAGAAAAGTTGAGAAATACCTTACGAAAATTTAGCAGCCTAACGACATCACTTAAAAATTCATAAAATATTTTGATGTAAGAAAAGGGGTATCTCATAATTATTAAATAATATTTATATTAATGGGAATATTGTATGACATATCCCAACATAATAAAATTGAAAATAAAATATAATAACATAAAATGAGTGCTTGGAAAAGAGAGAGATTTTGAGATGAAAATTTTACAGCATAACGGATATGCAACGTGGTTTTAGAAAACATTAAAAGAGAATGGATAGGGGTCACCCATTCATAAAAGACTCATAATATAGTATAGGGACATAATAAAATGGAAATAAGAACATGGTATGGAAACTTGAAATACATACCACGTAAAAGAGAACTTGAAATAAAAGAAATAAAAAGAGGTGTTTACCTCTTGAAGTAATCTTCCTTGAGAGCCTCTTTAGGGGAGAGGTTTTTGTCTTTTTATGAGACCAAGGTATACTATAAGTGGGGGAGGATATTGGGAGGATATTTTATCATAATTTAGAAAAGGAACAGGTCTTTAGAGTAGTAAAGAGAATGGGGAGTATGTGTGTGTGTGTGTGTGTGGGGGGGGGGGGTTATAGTGGAAGAGAGGAGTAATTTTTGAATATCTTATTTCTTATTTTATTATTTCCATCAAGACATCCAAAAGTGTTGATTCATGTGACCCTTAATAGTAATAAGTGAATTTGAGTTTAAACCAAGTGTTCTTACATCATCCATGATGCTATGAATAGTGAATTTAACTGATAATGTAAACATACGATAAATTACCATATTTTACTATTCATAAAAAATTGGAGTATTTTAGAAAAATCCAAAAAATTCACCACAACCATTTTTTGACAAGTAGAATTAAAAAATAAAATCCATATTTTGAAAATTATTTTCTAAATATTTTTAATTTAATTTTTAATTAAAATCAGAATTTATTCAAAAAAAAAACAACTTAAAAACTGTAACTCATTTTTTAAAACATTGAGAAATTAATAAAACTCCCATAAAATTATGTTATAACCATAAGAAAATAATGTAACAATTTATGATTAAATTTTATGAAAATAAATTTCCATTTTAAATTATTAAATTAATCCTTAAATTGTAATTAAAATATTAACTATGATATTTTTTTCACTTATAAGATTTCTAAATTGTATTTATACATTCATGGGTGAAGTTTATATTTTTTTTTTCGATTTAAAATTCATTACAATTCATAAGGGTATGTTACTATTCAAAAGGGTATGTTACTCTTCACCAAAAATTATATTTGTCTTATCAGACTCTAAATATCTTACTGAACGTAACTGTGTATGTCAGTTTCTTGAAATTCAAAACACAGAGGTGGAAAATTTTGTTTACTGGATAGGTCATAACTAAGTGGTGCTTGTAAAGACTTAGTGTTTTAAGAATTCAATATTAAATTTATTTGCAAAATCTTGGGGTGCTACAAGACAGATGATGGAAGTAGGCAGAAGGTTGACTGTTTTGATCCATGACATTCTTGATAATGTAGTCATGATGGTTCCTAGTTTCTATGGTGTTCTTAAATTTTATCAATAATTCTACTCTAATTATAATTTATTATGTTATGTTTTAATTTATGTATTCTTTTTTTTACAGTTGATGAGATGATGTGGTCAGTTCCAGTTGATGAGATGATGTGGAGGTAGATGGATGTAGCAGAGGTCATGGGATGGATGTATATTGGTCAGGGGTTATTGTTGTTGGAAATATTTTATATGTATATATTAATTATTAAGGTATGGTTTGATTGAGGTTATGAGTTGACTGAGGTTATGGCGATAAAGGTTTTTGTGACCGAGGGTGTATGTATATATGACTGTGGATGTATGATGGTGTATGTATGATGTGTTTATCATGCATTTATGTTTTCATTTATTTCATGTTAGAGTATTTATATTTATATTTTTAATTAAATATATTTTCAATTTTATTTAGAAATATACTTAGCGGTGGTTTATGATAACCACTGCTAAATATATTTCTTAAAATTTTAGTTAGAACCTGTTAATATTCACTACCTCTAAACATAATTTTCATTAATGTATATAGTGGTGGTTAGGTTCAATTTTTATATTTTATTTTCGGTGTAATTTTTTTAAAAAACCACCACTAAATAAAATAGAAACCTCATCTAAATGCTAAAAAATGGCACATACAAAAAACCACAACTCAAATAATAACTAGAACTAAATGATTTCCAACCATAAAATATGCATTAGTTATCATGACCACTGTTAAATGATTTATTGGTGGTTTAAACTACTGCCTATAGAAAAACAAACCACCAATAACACCTCCATTTCTTGTAGTGTAAGGTGTATATGTTAGGGATATTAATCATTTTGATTATATTTCATGAGTGGTGGATGTCAGATGTATATGGTATATTTTTTTTGAGTTGCACAATTTGATCAGAAAAATAAAATTGGTTAAAGTTAAAAGATTATCTTTATGTGGGAAATGGAGAAAGAGTTTTTTAACTGTATGAACCTACAATATATTTTTTCATAGTGGATTGATTATAGGATTATAAATTGATACTAAGTTCCCACCATAAGTAATTTGAATTTTGTTTCATTTTGGGAATAAGAAAGGGGTTTTAAGGATTAATAAAAAAGAATCAATTTACATAAACAAAACGTTTCATGATGGTTTACATGATTTTAAAGATTTATATATCATATTCTTAAAAATATGCATATAATGTATGAAATAATACAATCAATGTTAACAATTAAATATCACTTTTATCATTACCACCTAGAATATAGAAATAAAAAACACCACCAATTCTCCCATATATATTTTCATAATTATTTGACTAATATTCATTTAAAATGTTTAAATCTTTTTAATTAGGAAAATGAAAAAAATTTCTTTTAGAAAATTAATACAGATATAATTAGTTATTGTCCCTCAAACACAAATATCTATTTCAATTAACATGTACACAAGAAAGTGGTGGTTTATAGTACTTTGTTACCTTTACAGATGATTTTAATTTATATAAATAAGTATTTCTAAAGAAAAAAAATTACAACATTGAAATGTTAAAAAATATCCAATAACTATGTAAAAAATAATCTTGGAAATGTTATTAATTTTTTTAACCAAATTGAGGGAGTGAATATCTAAGTGAAGAGTTTACCAACTATTTATGGGGGTGTGACATTATATCTTAACCTACTCATTTGGAAATACCATAATATAATGGTTTATTAAAATAAAAAAAACACTATTAAACATGATTCAACTAATGATGATTTAATATCGAGCTTCTTATATTAATTTTTTATTATTCTCTAGAAACAATTACACTCACATTTAACTGTGTTCTATGTATGAAAAATCCTAATAAACCATATGATATGTAGAATATAAAGCATCCAATTTTTTATAAGTATTTCTTCTTCAAGGTGACATCCAACAACTTCCGATGACCTTGGAGACCTTCCATGAAGTGAATTGATTGGATATGGAGATCTCTATTTTAAAAGTTTACATTATTATCTCTATTAAGGAATCCATTTTAAAAAATAATGCTTTATCATATTTGAATTCTTGTAATAAAAATAAGTGTTATAATAATTTTAATTCATATAATTTTTGGTCTTTATATGTTTTAACAAGTTGTTTATGTGATGAAAATTTATATCAATTATGATGAATTTATGTGTGTATATATAAAGAATAGCCTTTTATGATTATAAGCACATACCTTCTGTGTATTTATTTAATACGTTAAATATAAATATTTCTAATTCAAATGGGATGGATATAAATAAAAAATTGATGGATACCGATCATATAAAAGAGTTTGAAGATGAGATTAAAGAGTTCGTTAACTTTTCAAAAGATAATGCATATAACCCTTCACAAATCCTTTTTTTTGTATTTAAATTATTTTTATTCAAGACTAATTTGTATAGAGGAGTTTTAAGAACACTTTATTTATCATAAAACAGATCAAATCTATAAATATTTGACTAAACACTGGGAAGAATTGAATATATCTAGTTACTATGATAACATTTCATTTTATGGATCATTTGATATTATTATAAGTGTGAAAAATGATGAATATTGTATTGATTATATGATTACATGTGTCAATGATGATTGATATCATTTTTATTAAATGAAAATGATTTTTGAAGATGAAATTCAAGATTTTCCAAATCTATTTCGGAAGTTAAAGTGTTGTGAAATGAAACCATTTCATGCTTGTTATATAAAAAGTACAATATTTTCACTAAATTTAAATACTGTAGATGCTGGAAATGAATGTAGTGACATCCTATTTACCAAAATACTTTCTCTATTCAAGGATATGATTCAAAAATATAATGGGCTCACATTCTGAACATGTAAGGCTAAACGACTTCTTCGTTCAATGGGAATCATCTTCAAAAGAATACATGCCTATCCAAATGACTATATTATTTGACAAGGATTATGAATCACTTAAAAAATGAATAAATTATCGTGCATCTTGATAAAAGAAATATGAATAAAGTCATTCAAAAGTTTTTTGGTGCTTTCTACGCATTATAATGTTTAAGTGACTATATAAAAATGAGGAGGATGAAAGAAAATTGATGTGGCATGTAGATATATTAAATCAAGATGGAAAAATTCATCACCTAAAAAAGTATCCTATGTAAAAGAAAACTGACCATGACTGTACTAAATTTTAAAATTATATGAGAAACCTTCTTCTTGTGTTATATATAGATGGAGTGAATCCATTTTGTGTGCATAGTATCACTCATAATACATGACCATTTATATTGGTAAATTATAACATACCCCTATGGTTATACATAAAGTGAAAATACCTTATGTTGTCTTTATATCAATTCTAAAACAACTGAGTAGTGATAATGATATTTATTTGGATCAATTGATCAATGATATGAAATTAATGAGATATTTAGGTGTTGTTGTATGATGCTTATAGAAATAAATATTTCCTAATGAGAGACATGTTGTATAGGAAGATAAATTACTTTCGTACATATGGAAATTTTTTAGGACATAGAATCAAAGGAAATATAGGGTGTCCTATTTGTGAACACAATATACACCCAGTTAGGTTAAAACATTCCTCAAAGACCACATTTTTAGGACATTTCAAATTTATTCCCCACTGACATAAATTCCAATCATAGATGACATCATTTATTTGGAATTTAGAAGAAGTTACTATACTATATACACTAAGAGATGTTCAATTGTTTGAAAAATTAAAGGATATGGTACCTGCTTTTTGTAAACCTTCTTTGAAAAACCATACAAAAACTAGTTGAAAAAAGGGATTAGTTTCTTTGAATCATCTTACTGAAATTGTTTTTATGTCAAACATTTTATTGATATCATGCGTGTTGAAAAAAATGCAAGTGATAGTTTCATTAACACAATACTAAATGCAACTAGAAAAAGAAAGCCAGAAATTAAGTATGGTTTAGACATGATTAACATGGGTATAAAGGAAGAGTTAACTCCAATTAAGGGTGAAAGGTGGAATTGTTTTTCCCCAATAGCTTACACTCTTTCCAGGAAATAGAGATATTTATTTTGAAACTTCCAAGAATGATGTAAAATCTCAATAAGGGTATTCATCAAATTTCAAGAATATCATGCTAATGAATGATTTAAAGTAAAAGGGCCTGAAATCAAATGATTTTTTAAATGAACCAATTTTTTTTAATGAAATTTAATTTCTTATATAAATGTGTCATATTTATTAATGAGTTTTATATAAAGCACATGCACCACATTATAAAACAAAAAAATTATTATATGAATTTGAACATTACTTTTAGAGAATAAATATAGCCATAAGAATTTAAAATACTACAATTGGATAAAAATTTGAAAATAACATTACTAAAATATGAAAATTGGCATATTCTCGATCCCCCAGAATAATTAGACTCATGAAAAACATAGTAGAGATGAAGAAAAAAATTAATAATGAAATATTCATCTTGAAAATGAAAATATATATAACCTTGAGAGAAAATATAAGTGAATGAAGAATGAATAAAATATGAGGTATTTATAGAATATATGGAAACCATATAATTGTTACAAATCAAACCATTAGAATATTAATCTAACCATTGAAATAGTAATATCATTATTGGGATAGTAATATGACCATTAGGAATAGTAACATGACCATTAGAATAATATCCTCAATTTTGGGAGTATAAAATAATATTTTTTATCATATAAAATGAAAATATTATTATTTTTCATTATAAAAGTAAATAAATGATTTAAAAATGTTAAAATAATCATTTATATTTTTGTAAAAAAAATATGTTTTATTTTTATTTTTATAACAAATATAATGATTTAAAATAAAATTATTTTCATAAAATGGTTTTATAAAACAATATTAAGTTACATTATAATGATAATATAATTTTATGAGACCGTAAGTAAATTTTTAGTGTTATAAAATTGATCATAATATTAAAATTGGTATTTTTAAAATAAATAAGGATTTTAATTAAAAATTAATTTTCTCATATTCAAAAAAATATTTTCATAAAATGGATTCTGTTTTTGGTATCTACACATTGAAAAATTGTTTGGGTAAATTTTTGGGGAATAATGAAATATGTTAAAATATGTTATTTTACATTATAATTTAAATACATGATTAATTGTATAAAGGATTCTGTAATAACCCATTAATTAGTACTAAAATAATACATTTAATATATATAGTCAAAATATTAATCACTATTATTTTTCTTGAGGCAAAATAATAAACTAAGGAATATAATATTAAAAAACATTCCTCTCATTCCCTTATAAATACCACCCCTCACCACCCCATCTACTCACATATTCCGAGACTTGGAGCTTGAAAAACATCTAACCAATTATTATCCCAATCTCATACTCCAAATACAAGTGATACTAGTTTCAAAAAATACCATTTCAAGGATCCTAAAAGGTTATCCTAATAGGATATAATAAAAGGAAGAGTTAAAATTCTTGACTAAACCTCTTTCAATTTTATTCTAATTCCACCACCCCCATATGTTCTTCATCAACCTAAATATTGTAACAAAATTACCATAAATATACTAATTTTTTTTGTTATGGTGAAATATGTATCTTCTACCCTCACCATAATTGGTTCTTAAATGAAAACATTGTTCACAATATGGTTGGTTCACCGCTTCCATGACGAGCATACTTCATTTTTTACTACTGCATTTGAGACTAGTTATATAAATACTATTATCAATAAATATGATGATAATAAGTATATTATAACTTATTTCATAGATTCTAGGATTTATTAATAACCATGTCATTAAATAAAACACATCTAGTTCTTGATGGTTGGTAAACCCCCTAAATGAACTAACTGTATACCGAAAAAATTTATAGTAAATGAATCATCCCTATGTCAAAAAATGTATGGATATTTGGGACCATTTTAATTTCTTGAATTCAAAAATATAACTTCACTTCACTTCTAGAGTTAAGCCCCATTTGACGAGAACTCCAATAATTATCCACAATTGATCTGACCTTGGAACCATGAAATGATCGCCCTCAGAAGAAAAAAATTAAACTTCATATCTCATTGAAATGGTTGAAAATTAATATAATACAATTATATTATACAAAATTTATAAGTAAAATATGTTTAATTAAGTAATTAAGGAATCTAATTTTATTATTCAAGATTTCAATTTCAAGTACAAAATGATTCTGTACATAAGGTAAGGGATCTCCCCGAACCACCCTATTTTCTTTGGGTTATGTCCTTTCTCTATCCAACTCACTTTATATATCTATTAGATGTTATGGAATTATATATATATATATATATATATATATATATCTTATCCCCCTTCCTTTGATGGGGTTGTACATGACTTAAATTTATTTCTCAAATGCCTTATTTAAAATCAAACATGATTAAGGTGAATTTTCTATCCTTAAACCCTTTTATGTAAAAATATTTTTAAAACTTTATTCCCATTAATGATTTTATTAAATAAAGGAATATGTTTTTGATAATCATTCTGGTTTAACTTCTAGTTTTCAAAGAAAACTCCATGTTTCAAAAGTCTTAAACCTACTCCTTAAAACACCTTTTTAAAGTTCATTTCTATACCCAATTCTCTACCCTTTTTCATGACTTTTTTAAATGAACATAAAATTTGAGACCTATTATTTTTTATTCATACATGAACATCCAAAATATTTAATTACATATTATCTTTATAATCATTATGGAATATGGTTTGATTATTATATCAGTCAAGATTATATAACTTATTTCTTTCCATGAGTAATTCTTATATTTATGCCTTATTTTTGATTTCAATTTGTGGCACACATAAGTATGAAAATGTTATAATGGGTGCATCAAAATATCCCTCCATTGAATTGTGTAATGTTTATATACCATGAGATGATTTCTATGGGATTAGGGAGTAAAACAAATCCATGATGGGACTATGTCCACCATGTGACGTTGTATTGGTAAATGACATTGACTTATTCTTATGTCATGTTTCATGTTGTTTCCATATTCCAAAGTTGTATTGATCATATGATTCCATATTATTTATATTATTCTTCCATATTATTATTCATGAGAATTTTATTTTATGATATCATGTTATGAATTTTGAATCATATGTTTTTATTCATTATCATGTTTCTTACCTTACTTGGATTTGTTTATATCATATATATATTTTTTGTATTCTCCAAGTTATCCTATGATGTTTTAGGTTCTCAAAGGGATTTATGAGATCATTATATAGATTAAAATTGATTTATTTTTAGTTTAGTTTCACTTTAATTTATTATAAACCTACTCTCCCAATGGAACTAGGCGTCTTGATCTTATGGTTGTATTTATTGGATTTTTATATTAAAAATAATGTTATATTATGTGTAATAGACTTGGGGGTCACTATAGTTTCTATCATAGAAAGGTCTAGTCATTTTTAGGGATTAGGACTAGAATATATTTCTATCAAACCTAGGGATAAGTATAAGTATTGTAAAATATCATTAAATTTAGGTAAATTATAGAGTGTGTGGTTTCTATGAAATTACATCCCTCTCTGGATACTATAAGTGGATGTGGATCTAGAACAGATGTACGTAGGGGTAATAACCCCAAAAGATCGTTAGGTATTAACTCTATGAACACCAGGTTTAAAAATCCCGAGAAATATGCTTTGTAAAAATCATAAACTCTTTACAAACCATTATGAAGGTGTTGAATAGATTGTTAGTTTATGAAGAATAATAGGAAAATTACCATGGATAACCTAGATTGAAACCCAAGGACTCATAATTTAGGATATACATGTAATTTATAAGTTATTACCTATCAGTTCAAAGTTTCCTTGTTTATATGTTTATTAGTTCAATTATTCTCATCCCTATTTTTTATTTCTTTTACTTTAGTTAATAGAATAAAATATGAGGAACCGTGCCAATAAACAATGTGATTGGTAATGTGATGAATGAACTAATGAGATATATAACATCATGGGAGTGGGTTCTGAGAACTTAGTGGAATTAATGAATCAAATGACCCATGTTATAAATAATAACTTGAATCAAGTGGAATGACATCCTTCTCCTAAAAAAGAGAAAGTTGTAGTCGATTACTTTACATGACCAAGGTCTCTTAACATCAGTGGATATTTTGACCCCCTCATAATAAAAAAATGGACTAAATATATTAAAAAGATATTCACTATCCTCAAATGATCCAATTAAGATAAATTTGTAATGGATTTTATCACATGAAGGGGAATCTGATTTGTGGTGGAAACAGATCCTAAACACAAATTACAAAGAAGAAATTGATTCCATTAAATGAGAAGGATTTAATTATATATTTTTCAATAAATACTTTACCCAAAATCTCCATCATAAAATGGAGAGTGAGTTACTTAGACTAAAAAAAGGAATATGAGTCTATTAGGGTGCAAGAGGAAAACTTCACAAGGATTTCACAGTATCCATCTAGCTTAGTCATTAACAAAAAAAGTATGGTGGACCACTTCTTTAGTGGATTAAAGATGAGTCTTTGAAAAGATTTTGTGTTTTAATAATTTTAAATCTATGAAGATATTTAATGTTGTTCCCTTAAGGTAAAGATTGAGATTTGTGAGTCTCAATGGTCTCATGGGACTGGGGATAAAAAGTATAAAATGGATTTGAATTTGAGAGGATCAATAGGTAAATCCCATGGAATAAAGAAAACCTAATGCCCTGATAGGTTATTTACTAACAACAAGTGAAATTTAATTATTTTAATCCTACTAAAAACTAGTATAGTAAGAAGTAGGAGTATCAAATCCACATGGAAGGTGAATATAATTGTGTAATAAATACAAATAAAAATAAACAAAAATAAATTGTAAATAGAAGAAGTGGTGAAATGATGCTGATTATGAGACAAGATAAATTAGAGAGAATAAGAGAGATATATTGAAACTTAATGAATTAGGGGGATTGGAATATCTTGAATTGATTAAAAATAATTTTTATATTTAAACTTCAAGTTACAAAACTATAATAGTGACTATGAATAAGGGTTTTCGAAGCACACAATTATCATTAATGGTTCGACATAGTGTAATGAATTCTCCTAAATAATGATCGATAAACCATTGTTCAGGGATTATTTTCATTAATAGAGAAACGTTTCATAGTAATTTTCAAATTTTTAATACCTTAGATGATTCTAAAAAGTAAAAATATTTTCTATCATCACTTGTAAATACTTAGAATATCACAAAAATGATATCCATTAAGAATGAAATGAATAAAACTATAAAATTAATTACACTAACACTATTATGAAAATGAAATCAAAACATATTGAAAAAATAAATTCATTCTAATCCAAACCAACTAAAATAAATTAATCACACGTGTTTAAAAATAAAAAAAAATTAAATTATTCAATAAATACATCTCCATTAGAAATAATTGAAAAAGAGAGAGAGATAGAAATATTCTAGGATGATGTCACCTTCTTCCTCTTTTCTAATGTTCCTACAACTCCTACATTGAGAGTATTCTCATATCTGACTCAAGAAATTACTCTTTGTTATTCGTCTATCACTCAAAATTAATTTCCTCCTCCCCTTTTTTTCCCAGGAGACACTTTTATTTTTCAGCAGGGGTCACATCTCCCCAACACCACCACTGTTTGGTGAAAGTTATATGTAAGAAATAGTTTCCTAACATTGATTAACATTCCCAACTTCTATTTAAAAACTATTTATAAAAACTTCCATATCATCATGTGAGCATTAAATAATCCACCGAAAAACAAATTAATTTCCTATAAAAAATAAAGTCCACATGATAGAAAATAATCCAACCTCAAATGTTCCCACAAAAATATCCACAACTATTCCCATAATTCTCAACAAAAGATTCTACTCATCAATTCTTATTCTTGAATTTCAAATCCAGCACAATAATTCCTAACGATCAGCATGAATTCCTTCAGATTAGATAGTTTTATCCCTTCATCAAGATTATGATAGACCCATCCATTACATAACATTAAACAAAGCCTAAACATCACCAACTATGCATGATATGGTCATAAATTCACTACATTATTTAGAAAAACATTGGGTATGAATTATGAATCAATAAAAAAACCACAACATTTAGATGGTAAAAGTCCCCTTCCAATGAGATTTAACTTGTATAGGAGACAAAATCAAGTGGAATACATATTATCATCACCAACCAATCTCATAAAATTGTAATTAAACCCAAAATTCATTCACCATCATAAGTGAACACTCGAACAACTCAACTACAAACTCAAATCAACTCTTGGAAATTCTCATCTCAATTGACTTCATCAACTTATCTTTGATGATCATTAAAGATATTTTTTTATATTGGATTACAACCCTCATCCTTAATATCTACAAACAAATTTTGATTTCTTTATCAAGAGGAGCATCGACTTCGGCTAGGCGATCAACTAATTCATGCCAACAGTTCAATGTGAACTCCACCGAAAATCATTCATCTACCAATATAGATGATTCCATAATCTATAAATCTAGGCGAGTTCAAGAATTCAAACCAAGCCCAAAAAACTCAACTTAGTTTCTCTTCTCCAAATGACCACTCTGACATTGACCCAACACATTCCTCAACACCTACGATTAATTTTGGCTTCAAGTATTAATTTTTCAATGATCTCATCTTGAGTCTATATGGTTTGAAAAAATTATTTCATTAGAGTTTGATCAAGTTCATGTAGTTTTGTGCACCTGAATTAGTGAAACAAAAACTTTCTTCAGTGGTGGTAGGTTCTTCAGTCTTAGTTCTTCTGAGTTTTCAAGTTTCAATAGTTTTCAGCATCTGAAAAATTCAGTTCCCCTTTGATCAAATTATCTTTGCCTTCTCTTGAATCAAATCATTCCCTAAATGATCTAGGGAGAGGACCTCAGGTTTGGATAAGGTTTTATCATTGTTTCTTTATTCTATTTTGGTATAGATTTTATCTTCCACACCTCAAATAGAAATCACATATCATAATTTTTCCAACAAAATTTTATCTTTCGTGCAACTTAAATTCTCTTACACAAAAATTTATCTTACAAAGACCACCTCTCCAAATATATTATGGGCTTGATGAAATTTCTCTTATGTGGTATAATAATTATCTTAAATGATAATGTAAAATAATTCACTTATGATAATTTATCCAACGTGTTGTTTGACCCAAATGTCATATGCCCAACATCCAAAATACAATTTAATCAAATAAAAAATAAGATAAAAAATAAATTAGCTATAAATTAAAATTTCAAAATAATTAAACAATTAAATGAAAAAATTGTGAATTAAATTAAAGTAACAATTATTAAAAATTTATAGAAAATTAAAAATAAAAAAAATAAATTACTAAGAACCAAAAACACTTAAAATTAGAATTTTAAAGAAAAATTCAAAAGGAATAAAATAAGATATTTACCAAAAGGACATTAAATAAATTTAACATGAAAATATATGTAACTATAAAATAATGTAATGATTTATTATTCCAATAAAAAAATAAACTAAACATTACAATTAAATAATTTAAAACATAATTTAGCATTAAATTAATAGATTATACATCAAAAGAGATGTGAAAAAAACATGAATAAATTCCATATAAAATTCCCCCACACATAAATTTTTTCTTCTCCTCAAGAAATCCCTTAGTCAAACTCAGTGATAAAAAATATATCTCATGTTTATAAAATAGCAACACTACATAGACATAATTTTCAAAATGATTTCCCCCATGTATTATTTTAAGTAGAAATTTGAATTCTGTCTAAAATTAAATATATTCAGTATAAAGATGGTTAATATGTTATAAAAAGGATTGAAAACTAAATTTTTTAAAATGAATTCAACAAAGTTCAATTTCCAACCAATTAGAAGTCCAAAATCCAATTTTCCTCCAAGATAACAGATTCACATAAGTTAAGTTCTCATAAATAATAAACACACTATTGTATGGTCTAAAGTAAAAATATATTGACAAAATAAATAAACCAACCAAAAGTTGATAAATAAATAATAAAATAATAAAAGAATAAGAAATTCAGCCTATATTAGGATTTTCATTTTACAATATATTTTGATCCATATCTTATGAGTTAAATTCTAATTACAATGTTCAAAAATTAAAGACGACTGTATAATATTCTCCAATTTTTTTTTATATAAATCCATTTATTCTAAGAGAAAAGGAAAAAAGGTTTAACCAATTGAATTTATAAGGCATTAAATATTAATCTCCTTAAAGGGGAATCCTAACCCACAAATTTTAGAAAAATTTGGCAATAAATTAATATTCTTAAGTAAAGATCAAAAACTCACAATTTGAATTTTTTTAAGAGGTTATTGATGGGTTAAAATTGGAACACTTCTATGTATATTTAAAGGCTCATATTCCACACTAAACTCAACATTTACCCTAATATAGAACTAAATAAGGAATAAAATTTAATAATATTTAAATTTAAAAATATTTTATATTTAGAAATGGAAAATTCATGTAAAGGATCACAAGATGGTTAAAAAATTATTTTTTCACACAATAAAATAACAAACACAACATTAAAAAGAACTATATTAGCCACAATAAAATATTTTAGCATAAAAAATAAATATAGAAATGATTCATACTTTCATATTTTAATTTAATAATGGTTTTCAAAAGAGCACAAATAATAACACACATGCATTTATTCCATCCCAAAAAACTTTTGACAAGTATAAATGACCAACAAACTCCCTAAAAATTTTAGCTTGTATAAAAAAAACTAGAAATTAAGTTTTACAATTAAAACAGAATCCAATAATAGAAATAAAATAGATTTGAAGAATTAAAAATTACTAAATTAAAGAAAGTACTCCCCTTATATGAATAATCTTTTCTCGGTGTTGTACAATAAATAAATCCTCCCTTTAAGCTATTAAAATAGTTATATGCTTTCAATTTCAAGTTCTTAAAAAATTAATAGATCACAATGAGTCTCCAAAATTATAATTAGAGTTAGATTTAAAGGATGTTTTATCCTGTAATATCCAAGTAACACATCTTTATAGACTTGAAGTTCAAAAAATGATTCTACCACTTGAAATTAGATCATACAATCGAACATAACATCTTTTAATAATAACATAAGATAACACACATCCACTTATCACCACACAGTAAAACATGATAAAGAATATGCTAAAAAAACATTAGGAATTTTGGTTCAATGATTTTAGGAGGCAAATTATGGAGAAAGAAACAATTATTGAAACAAAACATAAAATATAAAAACAAGATAATCAAGATTTTCCTCCTATATAGTGTTGAATTTAATGTCATTAGTCAGAATTTATCCCCTAAAAGTTTATATCCATGATAATTTAGTGGGTAAGATGCATCATCAACTAGAAGATGACTATTTTTTGTATGAAAAATTATAGGTTCATTCAACAACTCTAGTAGAACAACATCCTATAGATCTATCTCTGAATAATTCAAATTCATGATACTCAATTGTTCATCACCAGCATATTTGAATCCCAATATTTTACTGGTAGAACCTAGTATTTAAGAAAATTACCCATCATTTTCAAAAAAATGTAAATATTTACCTTTTACTTGTTCCCCCACACTTGAGATAATCAAACAAGTCAGAATTAGGTGAAATAATTACTACAACAAGCTTACTAAGAACCTTAGAATGACTCTCAGAAACAACTACCTTGGGAGAAGTAAGGGGAGATTCCTCAATCCCTTCTATGATCTTCTCAAAGTCATGAAAAAAAAATCATCATCCAATTAATGCAATTAAGTGAGGATATATAATGGAAACAAAGGTTGATAAGATTGGAAACTACCAAAAATATTCCTAGATTCAGATTCTTTATGTAATGTGGGGAAAAACTCATCAAGATACCTTATAAATTCATTAAGCTCAAGATTAAAAATATCATTATCATAACAAATCAAAGGAGTATGGATAAAATTTCTATCATTAGTAGATAAAATCACTAGGAATTATTCTATCACACCCTCTTCAACTAATGGATGGAAAATATTAACCAAAAACTATTACTTAGCTTCAAAAAACTCATTACTAGTGAATGAAGAGATAAATAAATTAGAATCAAACCTCCTATGTTCTAAAGAATAAGAAGTAGTACCGGGGTTGGGTACATGAGGTGGTTTTGAATTTCTAATTCCAATATTAGAATCACTTTCATACATGGGTATTCGGTATCGATGTACCACTTCATGATCCTAAGAAATAAATATCATAATCTGGTTCTCAATCTACCCTAGAATTTTAATATCTAGTATAATCAAAATCAATAAAAATCACTTGAAAATGTTCTTCAACAGATTATTTGATTAAATCATCATAAGGGTGGGGATTTTTCTTTCTAATTTCTGCTCTAAAAACTTCTTCACCAATATCTATCTATTTGAAACTCCCTACAGGAGGGTAGTTTTTTTAAATGGAATTCTCCTAGATCCTCAATATCTTGAAGGGTAAGTATACCTTTTGAAATATTTATGATATCCCCACTCCTGGCTAATAACGGTGTATCTAGAATTATTGGAACTTTATTGTCACACTCTATTTAAAGGATGATAAAATAAGTGGGTATTGTGAGATTTCCTACTTTAAATAATAGAATATATACTCTCGTAACGATAAAAAAGTGATCTATCAACAAATTATTGATAAAAATATATTGGTTTCAATTCCTTAATACCCATATTCTGAAATAAGAATTATGAAATAATTTTTATGATATCTCATAAGTCAAAAAATCAATTTATTCCCTCACACTCTTTAATTACACAGAATATAAAAAAGATTTTACAGACTTTCAATTTTAGAGGTAATTGGTTTTGAACTATTTAACCACAATATTTAGTGAGATTTATGGTTGTAAACTCTCCCCAATCCCTATTGTTATCTTATAAATTTTTAAGAAATTTTACATAGGATCTAATCTTATTCAAGGCCTCCAAAAATGGAATTTTAATGATATAGCTCCTAAATATATGAAGAAACACCAAATAATTAGGTTCATCACTACTTCTAACACTTTAGGTAAAAGGGATGGGTGGTTAATAATTCCTGAAAATAGTTTGATTATTCTCATCATCCTCAAACCCCACCTAATACTTTTCTGCCTTAACTAGTTCCGACTTTATTTTCTTTTTTTATTTGGATTTTTAGTTAAATATTCACTGTTATATTCATATTGGACCCTATGGTCTATATTTTCAGATATAAAATTTTCTACATTTTTGACTTTAGATTTAGACTCTTCATCAGTTTTAACTTTTACATGGTTGTTAACAAACTCATTCTTTAGTTTAAAGGGTAGATCTAGTGGTAAAAACCATGAAACTCTCTCTCAAATTATGTTTTATTGTGTTTGGAATCTTTGCCTTATCTTCACCACCTATATATCTAGTAATTTGGACAATTTGAAGTTCCAAACTATGGATCCTAGAATTTTTATTTTTTTAATGAACCAATATCACCCAACACCTATTGTAACATCCCCTTTAACCCCCTTGAGAATTTGACGAATCAACCCCATATTAATTTTTGAAATATTGTTTATGATTTTTTTTGGAAATGT
The DNA here is from genome assembly GCA_963277665.1 of Viscum album. Classification (NCBI taxonomy): domain Eukaryota; kingdom Viridiplantae; phylum Streptophyta; class Magnoliopsida; order Santalales; family Viscaceae; genus Viscum; species Viscum album. Next base: position 684,371,820 of record OY728151.1, read on the forward strand.
AGGGGATGAATGTTGTTTAATCAGTCCCTAATATCTTTATGATAGTTTTGGGTGATTTTTATAACCAACATTGTATTAGTTTGAAAAAGGATGACTATTACCTTGATTCCTAGCTCTAATGTCCATAAACTGAACATTCTCACCATTCTGAATGGGTAGATCAAAATTAGGATATCATTTTTGAGTTTTACCATATATCCCACAATGAAAACATTGTTCCCTAGGAAATCTACCATTAATAAAGATATCTTAAGTGTTTGTTTCATCTATAAGAATGCATCTATTTCTTGTAAACTTATGATGAGTTTATTGAGAAATTTTATCATTTTTTTTGATTTCATCAGTGGTTAAATCAAAAAATCTCCACCATAAGATTGGCCAATGAGATTTTGATTGTATGGTGTAAGAAAATTTATAATATATCCATCATAATATGGGGAGCCAATTAATGATTGGGAAAATTCCTAAGAAGTTCTCAAAACCTATACCATGTATCATGAAAAAGATATCCCTCATCCGGAACAATAATATTTATTTTTTGTTTCAACTTAATTGTGGTGTTATTGGGATATAAATTATTGAAAAGACCATTGAATAAATCATTCCAGGTATCAAATATTCCCTCTTCAAGGTTTTGGAACCAACTCATAGACCATCCAATGAGGAAAAAAGGAAAACCATCTACCTAAGATCCTCCACACTCAACCCTCATATAGGTAGTTATTATATAGATCTATAAAAACATCTAATGAAATATAATGAGTCCTCTATAGGAAGGTCAATAAATGATGGAATCATAGAGAAATATGATTTCTCGATTTCATAGTTTTTAGACCTAGGATATATCCTTATACATGATATATTACTTGACCTAAAAGGTAGATGAAACTTCCTAATTCTAGGCCTATTGGGATATAATTTTCGGGTTGTAGTGAATTGATGTTTTGATTAAGATTATCATCTCTCTCAATATCTATAATTTCCATTTGAATTATGTTCTTATTTTTCTTATGGGCACTTAGTGTTTATCAGTTTCTAGAATAAAAGTTTCAAGTACAACAAATGATGTTGTGGCCCTTGTGTTCATGAAAGAAATGTTTTAATAGTGTAAAAACACATGTTTTTTTATAAATAAATTTAAAAATATCCTTAAATATTTTTTTGTGAATTTTTTTAATATTAAATTTATTGAATGTTTTCTTCTAAATTGGTTAAACATTACCCACCTTTAGATGGTGAAAAACATTTAATGAAATTTTAGTTCATTGTTTAACACCGAGTCAAATTTAATAATATAAAACCAACTAAAAACCAGTATTGTAAATATTAGGACTATCGAATCTACAGGGATGGAGAATAGAATTGTGTGACCAAAATCTAGAAGAAAAACTAAAAATAAAAGAAGTGGTAAAATTATGGCAATTGCGAGATAAGATAAATGAGAGAAAAAGAGATATATATACCAATAGTTGATGAATTAAGGGGATAAAACTGTATTGAATTGATTAAAATTGATTTTTTAGTTTAAAAATCATGTAACAATACTTTTATAGTAAATATAAAGAAGGTGTGTCGAAACACATAATTATCATTAATTATTTTACATTGTACAGTGAACTCTACTGAATAATTATTGATCAACCATAGTCCAGGAAAATATTTTTTCATTAATGGAGAAAAGATTCATCATACTTTTCCAATTTTTGGTATTTATAATGCTTCCCAAAAGTTAAAATATTTTCTATAATTTCTTTTTGGTACTTAGAATATAGCTAAAATTATAATAAATAATAATTAAATGAAGATCACTCTATAATTAATTTCATTGACACAATTTTTAAAATAAAATAATAAATGTTTTAAAAATTAAATTCATTCTAATCCCACGCACCTAAAAGAAATTAGGAACATGTGTTTAAAGATATTGAAACGAAATTATTCAATAAATATATCACAAATATAAATACAAGAAAAACATGGAGGGAAATAAAGCTTATCCATTTAAATCACTTTATTTCTCTTTGTTACATCTTCTACAACTTTTGCATCAATAGTATTCTCATATCTAGCTCCAAAATTTGGTCTTTACTGTCCATCCATCACTAAAATTTAATCTCCTCCACTATTTTTTTCTAGGGAGCCACTTTTATTTTTTAGCATGGGTCACAGCTACCCAAAACCACCTCTATTTGGTGACAGTCACATGTAATAAATAGTTTTATAACCTTGATTCATTGTCGAACACAATTACCATATCACAATGTGAGAATTAAATGCTCCACTAGAAAACAAATTAATTTCCTAGAAAAAAGAAACTCCATGTTTTGTCCAATTAACCAACCTCAACTATTCCCACTAAAAGGTCCACTACCATTCTAATAATTATTAGAAAAATATTCAACTAAAAAATCCTTCTTCTTATATTTTTAATAAATCACAATAACTCCTCAAGATCAACGTGGATTCCTTTGGCTCAAATAGCTTCATCCTCTCATTATACTTTTCCAAATAACCATACTTTCTAGACCTTTCAAATGAGCCTAAACCTCACTAGATCTATATGAGTCATTTGTGAATTTACTATGTGATTTAGTCAAACACCTTGAATGAATTATTACTCAACAAAAAAACCATAACATTCATAGGGTTAAAGGAAACTTCCACAAACTTAGATCATGAGATCATCCAATTCACGCCATCAGTTTAGGATCAAAACCACTATCCTTAGTTCATCTACCAATCCATACGACACCATCTTCTAAAAATATGGGTGACTTAAAGAATTTAAACAAAGATTAAAAAACTTGACTCATGCCATATTCTCCAAATGAACACTCTAACCTCAACCCTAAAATTTCTTCAACACTACTGATCATTCTTGGCTTAAAGTATTCATTATTTTAGCAACATTTTTACAGATGACACCGACCCCTCAGTTTGTAAAAGGGGATGGTGATTCTAGGTGGTGGGTGGAAAAACCCCACAAAAATCACCAGTAGAGGATGAGGAGGTAGAGGGAGTAGTTTCCTATAAATGGGGATATCTCCCAGTAATTTTTCTTTATCATCTTAAACCAGTTTCTCATCATTGGGAGTCCATCATTATTCGAGAAGTATTTTTTAGGTGGTTTCCCCACTTATTCAAGATATATATTTATGAGGGTTTTCTCTTTTTAATAGTGAGAGAGTGTGTACCCACTTTTAATCATAGTGATATCCTTCTATTTTCTTGTGGTTTTTTACACATTTAATTTTGGGTGTTTTTTCACATTACATATGATGTCCATTTATTTCCACATTTTTCACTTTATTTTATCTTGTGATTATCACTACAAAAGTTGAACAGTCATTTATGGTCCCAAAAATAGGTATCAGTAGAAGGTTTGGGCCCGATGTTGTTTATGTTTTCGGGTATTAATAATTATCATAAATTTGAGTATGCTCTATGATTGAAACTTTGGTTGATATTTCAAATCATAAAAAATGTATTGATATTATTAAATACATATTTTTGAAATGGAGGGGATTATAGACTGACTACATGTCCAGATGGTAGATAAATTCAAGATCTGAAAATTCAATAGGAATAATTTTTGTAGGGGAAAATGAAGATACAAGGAGTGTTGTAGGAGGATAATTTCTTACTGATAATTGAAAAACAATGGGTGGGTGTGACATAGGAGAAATGGAATGACATGGATGTGAATGATATTTACAACATCTATTTGGATTTAAAAGATGGGGTCCTATCGAGCATTGTGGAGAAAAAAAGGTGAAGGAAATATGGGATACTATATACATGGCCAAGTCACTACACAACAAAATTTTTCTAAAGATAAAACTGTACACTTTTTGAATGGTAGAGTCATAAATAGTGACCAACCACATCAAAAACCTCAATACTTTTTTTTCTCATTTCATAACATTGGGATATAAAATTGTGGATACTGTATGTGTGGATATTTTGCTCCAGATTTTTCCAGATTCATATGATAAAATCATCATCAACCTCACCAAAAATATCCTAACATATATGATTCCATTCAATGATGTTTCATCTGTAGTTATTAAATAAGAAATTTGGCATAAGAATAAAGAGGAAAGGTAGGAAAATTCTCACCAAGAAAAGGCTCTATCAATGGATAGAGGAAGGATGATGGAGCATGGTTCTAGTGGGATCCAAAATCATGGAAAGTCCAAATCAAGAAGTAAGAAGAATAGTGTCTCATGTATCAATTGTGTCAAGAAGGGGGAAATCAAGAAATATTTTTGGAATAAGAAGATTATCAAAAATATCTCTTAGGGGAATGTGGTGAGTACTTTTGGAAAGGGAGACATTCTTTTCAGTGAAGAAACGATGACTGCTCAATGTAGGAAGCATCTCAACGATTCATGGATTATCGACTCCGGAGAAATATGGAACATGATGTCTCAATAAGAATAGTTTTACTAGTATGAAAACATCCCAAAAGGACTTTTGTACATGGGTAATTATCACACCCTAAATATTATTGGATTTAGTACCATCAAATTGAATATGTATGATGGAATAATACAAACCATCCAAGGAGTATGCCATGTGAAGGGCTTAAAGAAAAACATATTATATTTGGGATAATTTGATGATATCAGATGAAAAAATCACACTAATAATGGAGTGATGAGAATTTTGAAGGGTGTACTTATGGAAATGAAGGAAGATAATGTCTCAAAGAACTTATAAATTTTTATGGGGGAAACATACAAGGAGGAAGATACATTTGTCACATCAACTACCTCGATGGAATTGTTGATGACGTTATAGGATCAAAATATTTTCCATATGTCAGAATGAGGATTGAATATTCTTTAGATTCAGAAGTTTCTGCCTTGTATTACAAAGGTATCCTTACCATTTTTTGATGATTGTGTTTTAAATAAGAAACACTGGTTAAAGTTCAGGACATCAACAACAAGAAGTTAGAAGATCTTAGATTTGATCTATTCTGACATTTAAAAAGCACCAACTATATCCTGTAAAAGAGAAAGATACTTTGTATCATTCATTGATGATTATTCTAGGATATGTTGGTATATCCAATCAAGAGAAAGGTAGTTATTTTTTAAGTCTTTAAATCATTCAAAGCGTGGAAGGAACATGAATCTAGAAAGAAGATCAAGTGTTTGAGGACTGAAAATGGAGTAGAATATACAAGTGATGAGTTTGATATTTTTTTCAACAGAAATAAATCAAGAGATAATTCACAATGGCATACAATCCTTAGTATACCGGAGTGGTAGAGCGAATGAATAGAACCCTATTGGATAGAACAAATGCAAAGTTGAAGACTATAGGAATTAACAAAACATTTTGGGTAGAAGTAGTGAATACCTCTTGTTATGTGATCAACCAATATCATTTAATGGTGATTGATCTGAAGACACCAATGGGGATTTGGACACATAAACCTATTGACTATTCTCAATTACATACTTTTGGAAGTCCTATATATGCATTGTTTAATGACAAGGAAAGATTGAAGTTAGATTCAAGATCCAGAAAATTTATCTTCTTGGGGTACACTAATGGTGTGAAGGGGTATCATTTGTGGGACCTCACTTTCCAAATAACTATCATCATCAGTGAAGTCATTTTTTTTCAAAATACAAGGTGTAAATGAAAATTGATCGAGACACAAAGATTACATAAACTACAATAGTCAAAGTAGAGAAAAAATCCAAGGAAGAACTAGTTTACTATGAGGCATTACTAGATCATGAATATTAAGTACTGGTTGAGTCAAGACCACGACGGTCAACTCAAGAGAAAAGAGAACTAGTATGGCACTCAGACTATGTCATTGAGAGAAATATTGTGTACTACTTATTGATGCTGGATGGAGATCCATCTTCTTTTTTGGAGGTGACCCATAGTCCATATGTATCCTCATGGATGAAAATGATGCAGAAGGAACTAGAATCCCTGTATAAGAAAATGACTTGGGATCTTATTCTATTACCTCATGAAAGGAAGGATATGAGAAACAAAAGGGTATTTATGATCAAACAAGATGGAAAGGACTAGGAAGAAATATATCGCATATGATTGGTGGCCAAAGGATATTCTCAAAAAGAAGGTAATGATTTTAATGAAATATTTTATCCTATTTTTACACTGATGATTGTTTGTTTAGTTCTGGTGATGTGTACTACATAAAATTTACATCTAGAATAGCGGGATGTGAAGACTAATTCTCTCCATGGTGATCTTGATAAACAGATCTATATAATCCAAATAGAAGGTTTTGTTGAATAAGGAATATAGAACTTGGTTTTCATGTTGAAAAAATATATGTATGGTCTCAAGAAGGCACTGAGGTGTTGGTACCAGAGATTTGATTCCTGTATCACGAGCCTTGTATATAGTAGACTTTATTTAGATCCTTGTTCATATTTAAATGGTTTTGATGGTAATGATTTTTTCATTATTCTATTGTATGTGGATGACACATTGGTTTCAAGCCCCATCAAAGATTATATCTAGGAGATGTCGGAAAAATTGGATAGGGAGTTTTATATGAAGGACTCGGGACCAACAAACAAGATTCTTAGGATAAAAATTTATCAAGACATAAATAATTGGAAGATTTTTCTATCAAAGAAGAATTACTTACAGAAAGTCTTGAAATGATTCAAAATGAAAGACAATAAGTGAATATCTACCCATCTTCCTATTAAATTCAAGTTATCCACTACGATGAGTCATAACAGTGAGGAATATAGGGCGTAGATGTCCTGAGTATCGTATGCATCAACAATGGGTAGTCTGATGTTCGAAAAGGTTTTTAATAGACCATAAATTTCACATAGAGTGGATGGAATTATTTAGTACATGGATAATCTAGTACAAGAGCATTGGAGCAGAGTGAAGATGATCTTGAGATACATCAAGGAGACATCAAATGTTGCATTATGTTTTGGAGGATCATATTTCACTATCAGAGGCTATGTTGACTAAAAATTTTTAGGTGATTATAACTGAAGGAAATCCACTACAGGTTATTTTTTTACCCTTGTAGGAGGATCTATAAGCTGAATTTCAAAGTTACTATTAGTTTTTGAATTATCCATGATGGAGGCAAAGTACATGGAAGATATACAGGCTTGCAAAGAGGTGATTTGGATGAGAAGACTCTTAGAGGAGTTTAGACACAGATAGAAGAAAATTCCATTGTTTTGTGATAGTCATAGAACCTTTCACATTGAAAGGAATTCATATTTTTATTCCAGGAAAAAAAATATTGGGGTACAATATCACTTTTTATGAGATTTAGTGGAGGAAGCAAGTGTGGACATGTAGAAAATTCCCACTGAAGAAAATCTAGAATATTTTCGGATGAATGAAGTTGACTCTGATAAGTTCTGATGGTGGAGATTCTTGAGTGGCCTTGCAGAGACTTGAGCAGAATATTCGGTAGATAGAAAGGATGTGTGAATATGTGACTGGTTATCAATCAAATATCCAAGTGGGAGATGTATCGGCATTTTTTTTCTGGATGACACCACCCTTTGATTTGTCAAAGGGGGTTGGAAATTATAGGTGGTGGGTGGAAAAACCACACCAAACTCACTAAGAATTTATCCAAAGCTTTTATTGACCAAAATATCTTACTCCCTTCACTGAAGATAAAACATAAGAAAATAAAAAATGACATAAATAAATAATGTTAAAAGTATGCGACTTTGAAAATATATATATTATAAAGTATAAATACAATCTAAATTAAATTTGAAACATTGACTAAATATATAAAAAATAATTTAAAATACAAATAATTTCATAAAAAATTTTAGTGAAAAATAATTTAAATGGCCTAAAATATCATTGTAAAAAAAAACAATTGTAATTATAATTTTTTTTGAAATTTGTTCCGCTAATTGAAATGGGATATCTACCAAAAGAATAAATCATTGTCGATTCCCATCAGTACCACAACCCAAAATATTAATCTCATGCCCACCCTGTATCTAGAATCTTTGTCACTCTTGTGTCCTAGCTATAAGCGCTAGTTCCTCCTCAAGAAGCGCTATGGGTGCCTCCTCATGCTGATGTGTAGAGAACTTCCCAACATCATATGTGGATCCATATGGTCCTGACTATAGTGGCATGAAATGAGCACCTAAAGATACCAAAAATGTGATATCAAAGAAGTCACTGCTAGTGGAAGTGTCACCTAAGGCCGCCACAAACTATGTTTTCATAGCAAGGTCCCAATCCATCAAAATTATCTGAGATGGATATATTATATCATATGTATGAGTAGTCATATATGGAATATAATACTCTACAAGTTGTAAAAGATCCTCCACCTACTGTGAAGGATTATCTTTTAATGGTGCAACAACATCTGTAAGAGCCTCTCTCAAGGGTTGATCTCTCTTCCCTCACCTCTACCCTTATCTATATCCTCATCTCTATCCTTAGGATGGTAGTGGTGGTGTTGGTGTATATTCCTTAGATTTCACAATAGGTAAATCATCATCCATAGGTTCCTCATCCAAATCATGTGTATCGAGATATAAAAGTGGCTCCCCATCTTAGATACTCTCATATGTTAAATGGAGCAGATCTCTGAGAGCCACCCAATTTTGGTGAGCCACATCTTGCCTAATAAATTCATCCTCCCAAGGATATGTGATATGTATTAGTAGATCAAGTCTATATTACTGAAAATAAAATAACATTCAAATTAATATGAAACATGACCTAGAAACATGTATAATAAATGTCAGTAAACAAGATAACTACTGAATTCCAATCCCATGGCGTGTAAGGTACATGATCATGTGCTGTTGGTACCAAAATGTATAATCACCTTGATCAGATAACCAAAAGTGCGTTGTGTAATATTTTTGATGAAAGATACTCTATTCAAAATGCGTATCCCAATACTTAATGTAACATGTATGTATTGTGACCAATCCATTGTTCGTCTGCCTATAAACATAATAGAATGTAATTTATCTACCTATCATGGTGCAATGTGGATATGCTGTATATAGACAAACTATCACATGAATCAATTTGGCCAGTGCTACTCAATGATGTGGAAGTGGACGAGTGACACTACTACACTATGATCTCCAACCATAGTTGTGAAGTATGGTGGAAGAAACATGTAAATAAATATTACATACGAGGTTCATGAAACTAGAAATTCCAACTCAGAAAAAAATTCACAAATTACCATTCTAATTTTACTATGTTAAAATTACAATATCTTAAAAAATTAATAACAAAATTATCTTTTTGACAAAAATATTAATGTTTAATATACATTAGTGGGCTGTATACCATTAAATATTTGTTTAAAGTTATGCACACTATGTCCAGAAGTATATTCATAATGATGAGCTTGAATCTACCTAGTTAAAAAATAATAATATATGGTATGTTTATAAAGGAGATTAATTAAATTATAAAATAACTCAAATTATTGACATAAATGTACCATTTTACCTAAGGAAAGTCTTGAAATAGGTGTTGTGGAAGTGGTGCGATAACTCTAGGAGTGATGCGTGGAAAACGCTCCCAGGATCAAATCTTTACCAGGGCCATACATCCTATAATCTGATGCACATATTCTCAACAACCAATATAAGGGAATCTATATAGATGTGATAATATAGCAGACCACAACTATATATACTTGTTTGGTCATGAACCTCAAGTGATGGTAGGTACATCATGTGTACCAAGGTGGTGGAGTAGTCTACACACAACATGCCTTCAATCAGTCAAATAATTTATGCATGTATTTTTCAAATTAGTATCACCTCATATGCATCATCAATAATGATGGAGAAATACTCTTCAAGATACCCCATACTCAATTAGAAACCTTGGAATACATGTGGTATGCAGATGATGTCAATGTCTAGTTGATGATGTATGATTGTACACTAGTCTCCAATTGTGTAACACACAACCTCCTATCTGTGGATGGGTATACCAAACATATAGGCCACATCCTCTAAAGTTATGGTCATATCCCCCTAAGGGAGATGAAATTTTTATGTATCTTATTGCCATATCTCAAATAGTGTAGCAATAAAATGGTGATAAATCATTTTGAAGTCTCACATGGTGACTTTTTAAAATCAATCACATCTAAGGTATGGATAAATGAGAGGTGCATCATGGTGAAAATGATGTGCTCTCTAATTATCCAGATATCCAATAGTTATTTATTCCTACATGTCATGCGACATATGAAATTGTTGGGTTGATAACACAGTCTTCTACATTTTAATGTATCAATATTAAGACATGAATAATGACAACTATTTAACTCATACCCGATCTTATGATTTTTTATAAAATATTTTTTTATGTTTCTAATTGGTTTTTTTTAAAAAAATGAGGCATGTTATTTATGATATGCCCTTTTTTATGTTTATTTTATGAATTAAAATTAAAAAACCATATTTCATTATAGTGGTATTGGAAAACCCATATAGGCATGTTTACTTCCTTAAATCTAATGATTATAATTAAAATAATAATTTCATGTAAAAACTTTTACATTAATCTATAGATAAATTGATCATTTTAACTATTAGATGACTACCTTATACATCTAGGGAAATGTTTCTATGTGTTACCATCCCCAAAATTCATCTACAGAGACCTGTATTAGTCATTAATACTCTATAGTCAAATTTATCCCAAGATAAGTGTATAAAAGTGCGTACTAAAATCACATATTCACAATGATACCATAATTATTGAAATTTACTACAATCATAGTAACATTGATCTAGTAAAATGAAAAGAACACGACCACTGCTAAGTCATATGATCATGGGACTTAACAACCTCAAATCTACACTCTACATGGTCAAATGAATGGGTAAAAAATGTTGTGTCCTATTGAATAACTCTATAAATATCACACTAGAAATGGTGACCATATCACATCCCTCTATTCAAACCCTCTTCAGCCTACTATCCTTATTCCAAAAAATAATTTACAGTGTGATAGAAGGTCTCTTTTACTAAAAATTAAAATTAAATTTAAAAAATTATATTATAATTATATTGTAATTTTGGGTCTTATAAAAATTGGTTAGAACCATGAAAGATGCACACGACACAAATAAGAAAATACTATTAAACCACTGGCCTGGGGACTTGAACCCACGACCACACCCCAAACCCCTCCCCATCCTTACCACCCTAACTGAATATGGGGGGCTAATTGTGGGTCTTCTAATTAAAAAATAATATAATATTATTAATTACATATGATTGGTGATTTTATAAGTCTCTATAAAACTTTATTTACATATTTTACAATGTTTGTCATCATATTTCTATATCTCCTCCCATCATTATATGTCAATGACAGTTTATGCTTTGGAATTTATATCATGTTGTCATAAACTTTCTGAATAGATCTATAAATATCTTTGAGACAATAATATATACTTTGTTGTTGATGATAATATACTAAAAAATAATAAATAATAAGAACACATATGACAATAACCATCACAATAATTTTTCAAACAAAAAAGGATATTCATACAAATTTTTAGGATTTCTTTCTTCCTGGACTCATCCTTGAATTGATTTCACCCATTTATAGAAATGTATCAAATAAAATATTGATGATGGGCATGGGGTGATCTCTATGATAGAACTTAAGACTATATTGCCTCCTAGATTTGTCAATGATGATATGAAAAATGATAAATCCCTTATGCATCCATCACGAACTCTCTAAGGAAAGATAGAAACCAGCTCCAAGATGAGAATTCTTGCTCTTGACAATGGAGAATTCCAAAGGTATATGGGCTCAATTACCATATTGTATGGTGGATATAAATAATTTTTTTATTATGATTTCCATAAAAAACTTTTCCATCAATTTGGATATACTTCTTGCAATGTTTAAAGGCATCCTCACATAGTAAAAATTCAAAAAACAATATTTCAAACACTACCTTAAACAGATCAACTTGGTTGTGATGGTCAACATATTCCATATTATGTAACCGATAGATAACTTGATTATTATGGCATATAATCTCCATAATTTGTGGTAAAAATCAATAAGAATCATACCAAACACTGTAAACTTTCACAATATTCTTATGTCATGTAGCCCATGCCTTATATAAATATATTTGATACTTGAAAATCTATTTGATTATCTACACCACTAGAACAAAAATAATGTATTAACATGTTATTATCATTTCAAAAATAATAGTTTAAATGAATTTAGAATCTAATCATGAGTGATCATATGATAGGATTGGGTTCACACATGTTTATGGAGTAAATCTATTAATGTTCCAACTATGAAATTTGATATCAATTATAGATTGCTTACACTATTTGGAAGTATGAATCATATTATTCACACCAAATAATATAAAGAGATCTATTTTACTCTTCTATAACATAACTATAATTTATTTCAATGTGATATTGTTTTCACATAATTTTCATTGATTTTTTTCAATCAAACTCTAAATAAATATACACAACACCTTTAACTAACACTCAATTCATACAATTTCTTAAAATTCTATACTAGGAGTAATAATTGACCAATCAAACCGTGGAAAGTGTGTCATGCCTTCATTTGACCATGCTGTGAATTATGGAGGATGGTTCAAAAGTTGGTGGAACTCCATAGGGCTGGGCTCGAAATGTCCATTGGAATCTTGTTGTTGTTCAAATTCCTCATAATCTTCTTGTTCTGAGTTTTCATCATCCTCAAAAATTTCCACCCTCGAATATAAATTATGTGGAAGTCTATCCATGAAAACAATACTTCCTCTATGAGACATCACAACTTAAGGATGTGAAATTGTGGCATGATGATGTGGCAGAACATCTACCATTTATGATGGGACTTCTTAAGATGTTACAACATGAAGATGTGATATTGTATCAATAAGTTGTGATGGAACAACTTCCAATGTAGATGGAAATTATTTAGTAGATATGGTGACATACAACTCCATAATTTGATTTTAAAAGTGATTCTTAACCAATGAAAAAATGTGTACTAAGTCATCATCATCAATTACTAGATAGGCTATATGCAACAACCTGTCTTTAAATTGTAGATGTATGTATATAATAAACTCTGTCACTGTATTAGCTGTTAGTTTTAACCTTAAAGGAATTTTTCTTCAAAAGGATTCCAAATCTATTTAATCTCTATGAATCACAAATCTTTCTGGTTGTATAGTATAACTACATCCTTGTTCAGGGTCAATTATTTGACTATTATAATAAATACAGGCAACTACCATTTTTATCTAAAATAAAATATCAGTATTAATTAAATATGATCAAATAAACATAATATGAATTTGAAATATCTCAACACTTGGAAATAATTTTACACTTAGTATTTGTGATGGATTTAATCTCAACATCTTATCTCATTTATTCCTTTTTATGTATGCACACTTCTAGTAATTTAGCTTAGAATCCCATTACCTCCATAAAATCAATATGTTCAAACCATATTGATGTGTAACTATTTACACAACCCATTAGTTTGTGTTACTAACCCAAAATAGAAGTCAAACATATTTATACATATCTAGTTGAGTCTTATGCATGAGGTACATGATTGATTCATGTAAAAGCATAGAGTTACATGAGATTAAAAAAATCTACATGAGTAATCCTAGAGCAATATATAACCAACTCCATTCACTTTCCTAGCCAAGGAAAGCCTCTTAGAAAGTAGGTGGTCTGACCAAAAGTCCCTATACCCAGTGAGACTGTACTCTATAGAGAATTAAATTCATGACAACTCTAATGTATAATATGCAAAAAATATATTCAATAATTAAATTTAGGAACATAACTTCAATCAGAAACTAAGGTCAAGGTAGATAAAAAACTAAATTCACTATCATACCTAAATGGATCCTTTCTCTCCCGGGTTCCCCCCTCCCGCACTCGGCCTCGGATTCTCGACTTCGACTGGGGTTTTCCTCTGAAACCCTTCACTGCGGGTCCGTCGGCACATCTTTGCGTCGTCCCTTTTGGCCTCTCTTATTTTCTTCCCCTCTTTTCTCCTGCCCTGTCATGTGGCTTATTCATGGGATCTTCCCCCATCTCTCTTTCATGATTGGTCCGCACCTCGCTTGTTTTCCTCTCCGGTTGCGTCTTCAGCAGTGGCTTCTATGATCGCTTGTGTGTTGGTGCTCTGGTTTTGCTGGCATCATCTTCTTTCTTTCGTGGTTTTTTCTGAACTAATGAAGGTCGTGTTGAAGACCTCGGTCACTCATATATTTCTTCGGCCTCATGATCCTCGACGGCTCTCCATGTCTAATTTGTAGCGGTGGATACAATGAGGTTTTGAGATTTGGGGTCTGGTGGTTGACAGTTTTCAGGAACTTCCAGAGTCTTCTGGGTTTTTTTGTTGGATCTGGTTTTTTCGGTCTCATCGACGATGCGCTTTTGGAGCCTTCGACCACCCATTCCTTGCTCTAATCTCTCTATCCTATGCACCTTTTCCAAGTTGGACTCAGTGTTGTGGTAATGAAGGGGTTTTGGGAGTTTGTTTAAGTAGACAACGATGCTCCAAGAGCGAATCCCTTTGAAGATGGTTCAGAGCACGAGTTAGAATCAACTTCATCTCAGTGTTGTTTATGTATTGCCTATTTTATTGGGTGTTTTCTCCTTTGCCATCGGTGAAGGTCTGTTGGTTTTCTTCTATGTTGCTTGATATCGTTGTTTTCAGTTCGGGATGACTTGAATTGTGTATTCTGTGGTGTTCGATGGTGTTCTTCTTTAATGGTGGTTTGAGCCGACATGCGTGTTTTCGGCGACGAGGATGGTTTCCGGCATGCTGTTTTCCCGCAGGCTGGTTTCGATGAAGGATGGATCATATGAGGGTGTAGGCTCGAGGAGGTGATGATGATCAATTTTTTGAAAATTGAAAAAGGTAATGTGTGATGGTGCGCATAGCGAGGCAACAATGATGTCTTTCTTTTGAATTTTGAATGAGGGTATGTTTTGAAGGATTGTGGCGCGATATTGCTGGTTATGTTTGAAAATTTGAATTTTGAAATCTGTAATGCATGTAATGCGTCTTTTGTGGCTTTTATGTAGGTTCCCACATACCTTTAAAGTGTCTTCTTCAATAAATAAATAAAAAATTGATTGTGGCCTATCATACCTAACATGTAATGCAAGGCTCTATTCTAGAAGAAATTTATCAAATAAACTCTAATATACAATCATTCATAATATAATCAATTTATAGATGTCAATAAACATTTATTTATTAATTAATATTAATTATTAATTATAATTAATCTGTAATTATTAATTTTAATTAGTGATTATAATTTATTAGTAATTTTTAATTAGTAATTATAATTAATTAGTACTTATAATTAATTATGACTGGTAATTAGTATTTTTAATTAAATATTAAATATAATTAATTAGTAATTATAATGATTAATTGTAATTATTTAGTAATTCATTATTAATTAGTAATTTATTTATTACTAATTAATTAATAATTAATAATTAATAATTATTTAATTCTTTAGTAAATAAATTTTAATATATTACTTAATAATTAACTAATAATGTTTTTAATTGTTAATTTGTGTTCATATTAATTGCTAATGATATTAATTAATCAATAATTAATGATTAATTAATTAATAATTCATGATTAATTAATTAGTAATTAATTAATTAATTAATTACTAATTAATTAATCAATCAATTACTAATTAATTAATAATTATTCATGTTAATTATTATTTATATTGATAATCCTATGAATTTCTAAACATATTAAATAATTATTCAATTGTTTTTCATTCACTAATTAATCATATTAAGTTAATATCTAATTATAATTAATTTGTAATTAAAGATTATAATTAATTTATTATTAATTAATTTGTAATTATTATTAATTTATTATTTGTTAATTATTATTTACAATTAAATAATTAATAATTAATAATTAAAATAAATTAATTACTAATTATAAAAAATTAATTATTACTTAGTATTTATAATTCATAAATTAGAAAGTAATTAGTAATTATAATGAAATAGTAATTATATTTAATAATTATAATTAACTAGTAATTATATTTAGTAACTATAATTACTTAGTAATTCATTATTAATTTGTTATTTATTAAATATTCATTAATCAACAATTAATAATTAATTAATTATTATTAATATTTTATTAATTATACTTTAATCTATTATTTTATAATAAACTAATAATATTTATAATTTTTAATTATTATTCATATTAAATGCTAATGATATTTATTAATTATTAATTAATAAATAATTATTTCTCTTAATTATTATCCATATTTATAATTATATGAATTTCTAATCATATAAACTATTAATTTATTATTCATTCCTAAATTAATTATATTAAGTTAATTACTAATTATAGTCAATTTGGAATTATAAATTATAATTATTTTATTATTTATTAATTAGTAATTTATTAATTTATTATTACATAATTAGTAATTACAATTAATTAAATTTTAGTGAGGTATTTATTATAATTAATTAATTATAAATTATAAATAATTTATAATTACTTAGTAATTATAAATCATAAATTATCAAGAAATTATTAATAGTAATTAATGAGTAATTATATTTAGTAATTATACTATAGAATTATGTAAATAATTAGATTGAAAATAATTATTAAACTGAACTAACTACTGAAAATTTAAATAAATAAATTCAAATATTAAAAAAAATAAAATATAAAAAGAAATACCTCAAATTTTAGAAGGCTGAAAAAAGTGGCAGGGGTAGATGTGCCTTTTTATAGGGAAAGTAGTGTGGAGCACCACTTGAAGTGGTGCCCTTAAGTGTATATTTTAAGGGAAGGGTGCCAAATAAAGTGGCACTCTACCCTTAAATTTCTAACCAAGAATGCCATTTCAAATGGCGTTCTAAATTTTTCTAAAAGTTCCACTTCATGTGGCACTTTTGGGTCCCATATAACTATTGCCAATTCATCTAGCACTGGACCCTCCCATTTACCCCAAAAAATAAATTGTACTCCTATAGAATTTAAAAAATCCCACCCAATTTTTTTTCTTGTGATTCCCTTAAGATTCACTAATGCTCCATCAGTCTTCATGGACTTAATGAATAGAGACTTTAGAGATTACCTTAAATTTTTTTGGTTGTCTTTATCGTAGGACCCCGGGACACCCTAAGAGGGGAGGGGTGAATCATGGTGTTAAATTTTTCTTTTAAAGTGACAGATCTTGTTTCCACGCTGGTAGGAATTTGTTAAACCTATATGATAGATATGAATAGAAATTAAACAATCACATGTGAAGTGACCACACAAAACTTTTACTCAGTTCACCATAAAGGGATATGTCCAAGGAGCATATGCTGAAAATGTGTTGGTCGTACCAAAAATCCACTAATATTCACTAGTTGTGAAGTACAAGGTTTTGAACAAAGTCACTCTATGCCAGGCATAATGCCTTTACTATAATTTAGAGATATCCCACTGCATCCCTTGGAACACATCCCTCGAATCCCCCTTGCTCGCTGCCTTGGGAGAAGTCTTACTAAGTTTATTGACTTGAGGGTCTATTCAATAGATTTGTATTGAAGTCTTTGTCTCTGTCCAGCAAGATACACTACTTACATCGAAGTCTTGAATTGATGCACTTGAAAGAACTGATCACACAAACCAGATATTCAAAATACCTTCAGAAGCTTGACACTACAATTGTGCGCAATACCTAAACTTGCATGAAAGATTTAGGATTTTTTGTGCAAGATGACTTCTGCACAATCCCTACTTTCCGTGAAACCCTTATCTTTTGCACAACTACAATGAAGGGTTCACTTGGTCTTTTCAGACTAAAGGAATACCTTACACGTAAGATTAACTCTCTACAACTATTTTGTGTGCAAATATTTCACGCGGTGGAGAAACTAGATTTTCATTGGAAAATTCTTAAGTCTTCCATGGGGGTATCCGCCTATTTATAGGTCTTGATGACCCTTCATGAAATTTTCTAACACATCTTTGTTGGTGCATGCAATATTATTCCTAATCATGAAAAACCCCTTTCAACATCGCATTGGGTGCGTAATATTCTTCTGTGCAACCTCATATTTTGTGCACATTTAAGTCTTTCACACACTTTTTTCTTTTCTATATTTTGATGCACTAATACCAAATTAGGCCATGCACACAAGTTTCTAAACACCCTTTAATCTTGCACACAACTCCCTTTTACAAAAACACTTTTCTCTATATTCCAATTTTTTGGACACAAAAATTTGGCAAACACTGGGAAACAAAAAAACCTTCAATACTGTTGCCCACTTGAACTACATGATCCCTTTCTGGGAAAACTTCATGAAATTACAATGAGGATTGACAAAAAACACAACTCATACTCCATTTCTATCATAGAACGACCATGGTTCCAACATTTATAAATGATATTCTAATATACTCCAAGATAAAGGAGGAGTATGAGGAGAATTTGAATACTGTGATAAATACTTTGTGGAAAGAGAATCTATATGCATAGTATAGAAAATGTGAGTTCTGGAGGGAGGAAATATTATTCCTGGGGAATGTAATCATTAGTAAAGGGAAATATGTGGATCATTCTAAGACAAATGAGAATGAGGAATAACCTAGACCAATATCTATAATATATATCCATAGTTTCCTTGGACTAGCTAGGAATTACTGATGATATTTGAGAAACTTATCAAGATTTTCAAACTTGCTAACCAAGATAACTTAGAAGGGAGTAATGTTTTTTTGAAAAAATTAATGTGAAGAGAGCTTCAAGGAATTGAAATAGAGACTTATCATTGTTCCAATAATTACACTGCCCATAATTGGGGAACTATTCATTATATATAGTGATTCTTCAAAGAAGGTCTTGGGTTGTGTACTAATGAAAAATGATAAAGTGTTAGCTTACACATCAAGGTAGTTGAATGTTCAGGAGAATAACTACCTAACACATGTTCTAGAGTTGGCAATATTGATATTCACATTAAATATTTGGAAGTTTTATCTCTATGAGGATAAGTTTGAAATATATAAGGATCATAGGATTATCCAGTATATATTCACACAAAAGCAGTTTAATATGTGAGAATGAATATAGTTAGAGATGATCAAGGATTATGACAATTTAATCCACTACCATCTTGGGAAAGAAATAAAGTGGAAGATGATCTAAGAATAAAGGATCCTACAACCTTATCAATGAAGTGAATCATGAGGGATCAAATCATTTCATTCATGAAAATGATAGACATGGGAATTATAAAGAAAGGAAAATCATCATTCATTTCTCAAATTATCTCTCAACCATCCCTTCAAGAGAAGATAAATGATGCTCAAAGGGATGATGTGGATATATAGAAGAAGTTGGATTCTATAAAAAAGGGAAATCGTTGGTGTTAAAAATTGTATGAAGAAAAAGCTGTAAGATTTTGTTCATGAATATGTGTACCATAAAATTCATAGATAAAGAAGGAAATATTAAATGATTCTCATAAACCAACCTTTTCTATCCTCCCAGGGAGCATGAAGATATATCGAGATATCTAGTTGCACTATTCATGGGACAATATGATGAATGATATCTCATAATATACATCAGTGTACTTGATATGTTATTAGGTTAAGGCTAAAAGAAAAAAGTACAAGGGGATGATGCAACCATTACCCATAACCAAATGGAAATAGGAGAAAAACACTATAGATTTTGTCACATGTCTTCTGAAGACATCCAAATGCAGTAATTCTATATGGGTTGTAGTGGATCATCTTACAAATAATACACACTTCATTTAAACTTTAGAGGACTTCTCACTCCATCATCTTGTAAGGATATACATTATAGAAGTGGTGAGGCTCCATAGAACACCACTATCAATTGTATAAGATCATTATTTGAGGTTTTACTCCAAGTTCTAGAAGAGTATCCAACATTCTCTAAACATTGAGTTAAAATTTAGTAAAACTTATCACCTCTAAACTAATAGAAAATATGGGTAGACAATCAAGTCACTTGAGGAAATGTTTAGAGCATGATCAATGGAATTCAAAGGAGGATTAGTTTGGTATCTTGCTATGGTCAATTTCTCAGACAATAATATATTCCACTAAATTATCCAAATAGATCCATATAAATATATTTATGGGAAAATATGTAGAAAACCTCTGTGTTGGAATGAAGTTGGTGAAAACATGTTGTTAGGGGCATGAAATGGTTAAGGAAATGGTAGAAAATTTCCAAACCATTCAGCAGCACATCAAGGCATCTCAGAGTCGAAAAAATATATACAGAGAACCATCAGAGGTACCTAGAAGTATAAGGTTGGATATGAAGTTTTCCTCTATATATATCCATGGAAGAGAGAAGTAAGATTTTAGAATAAGAGAAAGCTAAGTCCCAGGTATATTGGCCCCTTTAGGATTCAGGACTGCATCAAATTTGTGGTCTATCAACTAGTAGTACCACCAAGCCTATCTCAAGTACAATATGTATTCCATGTATCCCTATTGAGGAAGTATATACAAGATCCCTTTCATGTATTGAATTAAGATGTGGTACAATTGAAAAAATGGTCTCTCTTATATGGAACTACCAGTGAAGATCTTGGGCCGTAGATACAAATTTATATGCAATAATACAACTCACCAAGTCAAAGTACTATTGTGGAACCACAAGTATTAAGAGGTGACATGGGAACATGAGGAAGTAATGAAGTAGAAGCACCCTCACATATTTTATCCTTATTATGTAAAACAAAATTTTGAGGAATAAATCTATTTAGGGGGAAGAATGTAAAAACCTATAATTTTATAAATGTAATTTACCATTTTATATAAATGTGTCTTATTTAGTCATGTAGTATTATATAAAGCACATGCAGTACATGATAAAACCAAAAACATGTGATTATAGAAATTTTAAAATTACTTTTAGTGAATAAATATTTCCAAAAGAATTGAAAATATTATAGTGGGATAAAATAGAAAATAAGATAATTAAAATATGAATATCTGGATCTGCTCGATCCCCCAGAATAATCACACCCATGAAGAAAACTGTAGAAATGAAGCATAATATCACTAATGTAATATTCATCTCAAAAATGAAAATATATATAACCTTGATAGAAAATATAATTGAATGAATAATGAATGAAATATGAGGTATTAATAGAATATAGTGAACCCATATGACCATTAAAAATCTATCCATTGAAATATTTATCAGATAGTTGAAATAGTAATCTAGATTTTGGAGTAGTGATATGATTATTAGGAATAGTAACATGACTGTGAGAATAGTGTCTTCACCCTTGGGAGAGTAAATAAAATTATTTACCTTATTAAATTAAAATATGACATATTTATATCAGGATACAAGTAAATAAATGTCTTAAAAATGAGAAAACAATTGTTTATAGTTTTTTAAAACAAATATGTTTTATTTTCATTTTCATAAAAAATATAATTATTTAAAATAAAATTTATTTTCATAAAATGGTTTTATAAAACAATATTAAGTTACATTATAATGATAATACAATTTTATCAGACCATAAGTAATCCTTCAAAGGGTCATAAAATTGATCATAATATTAAAATTGGTATTTTTCAAATAAATAGGGATTTTAATTAAAAATAAAATTTATAATATTTAGAAAATTATTTTAACAAAATGGATTTCCTTATTTAATCTACAAATCAAAAAAGGGTTAGGTTGAATTTTTTTTTTTCTAAAATAGTTGAATTTTTGGTGATGAGTTAAATAAAGTATTTAACATTATAAGTTGAATACATGAATAATTACAGAGGTGATGATGTAAGAACCCATTAGTTAAAAATCACATGGATGATTTAATATTTATAGTCACAAGATTCATCACTATTGGTAGTCTTGAGGCCGAATTATAAACTAATGAATAACATATTCGATAACACCTCTCTACTCCCCTTATAAATACCACATATCACCACCCCTTCTCCTCATATTTTATAAGAATTATAAATTTTCAAATTTATACCCAATGATATTCCCAATATACTACCCTAAACCCCATTTCTTATGGTCCCACCAAATACCTTTTCAAGGATCCTTAAGTGGTGTCCTAATAGGAGACAACCAAATGAAGAGGTAAATTCTAAATTAAACATCTTTCAATTTTATTATTCTTATATCACCCATATACGTTCTCCATCCACCTAATAATAGTAAAAAAAATATCCAAAATATAGTGATATGTTATTTTTTACTTTGGAATATCCATATTATACCCTCACCTCAATTGGTTCTTAAACCAAAACAATGTGCACAATATGGTTGGTTCACCGCCTCCATGAACAACATAATTCATTTTTCTCCACCGTCTTCAAGGATAGTTAAATAAAAATTATTATTTTTAAATATGATGATAATAATTATATTATAACTCATTTTATTATTTTTATGTATTAATAACCTCTAAATAAAATAAAATAAATCTAACTCTTGATGGTCGATAAAACCACAAAAAAGAACTAATTGCATAACAAAAATGTTTATACTAAATGAATAATACCTATGCTAGAACACATATAGATATTTGACACCATTTTAATATTTTTAAGTACATGAATATCATTTTATTTCACTTTTTTAGTTATATTATCATTTTATAAGTAATCCAATAATTATCCACAAGTGATCTGACCTCGGAACCATGCAATGAATGCCCTCCGAACAATGATATTAAACATTATACCTCATTTAAATGGTTGTAAATAAACAAAATATAATTATATTAAATCAAATATAGATGGAAAATTTTATGAATGAATGAATGAATTAATCTAATTTTATTATTTATAATGGTAAGAGAAAGTACATATTGATTCTAAACATAAGGTATCTCTCCAAACCACACTATTTTATTTGGTTTATGACCTTTCTCTATCTAAATCACTTTATACCCCGCTTTGATGTTATGAAATGCATTTAAATTATATATATATATGTCTCATTCATATATACCTAGATTATTATCTATTCCTTTTATGTGGTTATACATTTCTTAAGTTCATTTATCAAATTCCTTCTTTAAAATAAATCCCAATTTAGGGGAAATTTTTTATCCCCTAATCCTTTTATGCAACAAAATTTTAAGTATTTATTCACATTCATTATTTTATTAAATAAAGGAATATTTTAGGGGTAAACATTTTGTGTTACCTCTTGTTTTAAAAAAAACACCATGTTAATTATTTCTTTAGAAGTCTTAAATTGATTCCTTAAAACATAGTTTTGAAAGTGTATTTCTATACAGAATTCATTACCCTTTATCATGATTTTTTAAATGAACTCTAAATTCGAGACCTGTGATTTTTTATTCAGTTATTAATGTATAAAATATTTAAATCCTTCTTCTCTTCATAATAACTATGAAATATACTATTATTGGGATATGAGGAACAATATGCAACCCATTTCTTTACATAGGAAATTCTTTTATCCAAATGGTTTAGGAACCAGGCATGCCTATTCCTATATTTTTATTAAAAACAAATGAGAAAGAAGGAAATCACAAATGGGGTTTACAAAGGTGGTTATACAATTCACCATTCATATCTACCTCAACAAATGGTGAGAAAGAATTTGGGGTCACAAAGGTCTATCTCGAGCTCAACTCTACAATTTCTCTATTTGAGAGGGTATCATCGACCTTATTGGATTCCCTGTATGAATGTGTAACATCCAAGAAGATATGATCAATAAGATGAGGTAATTTGATCTAGGATGCAAACATTCCCCATGGAAAATTCCTAGAATGAGCCTTGAGAATTTCCACCACCACACATGAGTTATATTCTATTCAAAGATGATGCCAGCCCAGATAAACAATATATTTAATCTAATTGATCATCACCCATAATTAAGATTCTATTTCACACCCATTCACAATTAAATGATTAAAATAACCCTTAATTAGGCCCCAATTAGTGATTAAGATACAATCACAACCCGAGGGTCTTGGTGCACCTATGTACGCCCCATCCATGTTAACTTTTATTCAATTTGATATCAGAGGGATCTATCTAATGGTCTTAAACACCAATGGTTTCTTGACCCTACCAGTAACATGAAAAGTTCTCAAAATAACAATGTTATAAAAGGCATTATCTATGGGCACTATTTGAATTTTGGAAGAAACGATGATCTTCCCATGGATTGCATTAATTTCAACATACAAGTAGGGAGTTTTGTTCTCAAAGGTAAGAGAATTTATTTATCTTCATGTATGTGAAATGACTAGTGCAACAATGGTGTCCAACATCACCTGTATCTATTCACTTTGGCCTACCTTTTTCATGGAGATCATCAAAAATTCAAAATTTTCCATGAATAAACTACTTCCAAAGGTGTCTTGAATGTACTTCCACAACCTTCATGTAAATAAATAAGATACAAATAGGTGGTTGATATTTTCCTTCACACTGAGACATAAGTGGCAGGTAGGGGGAATATGCATCCTTGTTTATTGAATTTTTATATGTAGAAATAGTCATTGTCTCTAAATTATTTAGATTAGTAGCATGGAGGTAGTTGGAATATATAGATTCTTGAAGATCATAATCTATGATGTAATCATGGTGGATCCATCATTGAAAGTGACTATAACATTCCTTGGTAGTGAAATTACCTATCCAACTAGGAACCCATATTAGAGTATCCCTGTTAGTGTACTCATATCTCCAGACCTCCATAATGATGTGAGGTGGGAGAAAGGAATATGAATCATCATTTCTCTAAATACAATCAATTTAAGTTTCTTTCATTGATTGAGGGATAACCACTTCTTCATTGATTGTCCTAGATAGCCTCGACGTAAACCAACAGTTTTAAGTTGACTACTTGCAAACAAGACACTTTGAACATTGCATGATATGATGATATAATTTCTTAAAGTATGTACATATATAAGAGGGTATGTATAGGTAATAACCATTATACATTTTTGTGATGAATTTGTTGGTGATTAACTCCATAAAAAAATCATTTTTGTTGAGTACATTCCAAGTGAATTTCTTGAGAAGAGCTTCATTGAAGAGTTTAAGGTACTTAATTCCCAAACCTCCCATGTCAATTGGTTTGACACATTATTTCCAGGACACTATGATCAGATTCATTTTATAAATGGAACCCATCCAAAAAAAATTGTATTATATTTTGTAACTCTTTAATAATAATTCTAGGACACCTATATATTGAGAAGGTATAAATGAACATTGAGGTTATCACAGAATTAACCAATAAAATCCTCCACACTTGAGACATAGTTTTCAATTTCCATTTCTTCATATGAGAAATGATTCTGGAATAAATTTTATTCAAGTAACACCTTTTGATCTTACCCAAAAATAATGTCACACCCAAGTAGGTGAAGGCAAGGGATACTCTCTTAACTCCAAGATCCCTAGCTACCTTGTTTTTCTTATGGATAGAAACTCCCCCAATAAAGACCAAAATGGACTTAATCCAACTAATAACCTTTCTAGAAACTTATTCATAATTCCTAAATAGGAATTTAATGTAAGAGATGTTAGTTTTAGGATCACAAATGGATTTAGAATCTCATTATGGAGATTAAAATAAAGTTATTTTATTTTAGTTTTACTTTGATGTATTATGAACATAGTATTACAAATATGCTAGGAATATTGATCTTTGGGTTGTATTTATTGGATATTTATGTTAAAAATCATATTATATTATATGAATGAGACCTGGTTTACTATATTTGTCATGTTTTTATGCAATATTTAACACCTAAAGATTTATATTTCATTTTTACAAAATGTTTTATCCATACATTAACCAATATTTATTTCTTTTTCAAATCTATATTAAGTGAAGTTATAGACCCGATGAAGGATCCAATAATAGAAAATGAAATTTCTATCATATTATGTGAATTGGAAAAGTTATACCTTTCATCATTTTCGAAATGATTGTTCAATTGATGGTTCATTTGGTTGGTGAGATTCATCAATGTGGTGTTGTACATTATAGATGAATTTACCCCATTGAATGATATATGAAGATTTTGAAAGGGCATATTAAAATATAATTTTCTATAATATTGTATTATATAGAGATATATTGTTAAGTAATCCATTGAATTATATATTGAGTACCTATACGATGTGAAGAGCATTGGTCTATGAAAATATCATCACTATGGGTGACTTGTGGGAGAAGGAATTTCCAAAAAATATATTGTAATGACTCTAGTTTTGATGCAAGGATCATTTGAAATTTTCTTGATGATACCCATTTATTTTGTATTAGCCTGGGTCCCAGCCCATTTTTTGATACGTTTTGGGTGCTATGGGTACCCATAGATAGCTTGAGAAGAATAATGTTTGAGTTTTTCTATTTTTATCAATTAGTGGAAATTCATGGTAGAATATATAATTCATGGAATTAATTTTTGAGGAAAAGTTTCAAGAGATTCTGGATTCAAAGGATTCAAAATGTTAATAAATTTATTCATGGCATGAGATAATTCTAGATAGTGTGGATCTGACAATGGTTTTTTCTAGGGAAATAAATCACATGATGTTCATGACATCCACCAATAATTTATGTTGTGAACATGTAAATTCCCAATATACCTATAAATTTACATATCCCTATGAATTTATTTATTCAACCTCTATTCCAATTGAACTCAAGGAATCCCCCTAGTGATTTTTGGATATTTACCATCCCTTAATTCTTGGATTTGATCCCAGGCATACAAAGATCATGTTTTAGGGATTCAAACCTATCTTGGATCATCATCGATGATGAAATTCTAATAAATCACCAATGAAATCATTGATGATGCATTATTCCTTAGTGATTGATCTAATTATGAGGTATGAATTTTTTATATTAAGATTTTACCCTCTTATTCTTATTTTAATAATAAATAGATTATATACATTTGAAACCTTAGAAATTAGATTTTTATGGAAGTGTGAAATCATTATTTTTTTGTTATAATATTTGATGTTTCAAATTCCTCTAAATTTATTTGTGACATTTGATCTTGAAATTGATGGATAACTTTTATAGGAAGTTACTGATTCTCAATTTGATGTTTGATAGATTTATTTCCCTATTATTCATGTCCTTCATCATAAAACCTAGTGGTTTGGGATTAAACTATTTTCATATTGGTTCAAGAATTATTGGACCTCTGGATACGCACTATCGATATGAAAATGTTTTAAAAAACCCTATCCACATGAGGTTCCATGACTAGGGATGAGTTAATAGATCATAATAGTGAAATATGGGCATGAATGCAAAGGATATATGTATTTTTGAATGGAAAGTGCATTGAAGATAAATATTGGGAATGAATATGGCCAAAGATCACTGTTTTTTACAATTGGTGACCATAAACAGACTTTCAACAAAGGGGAAAACCAAAATGACTTGTCTCAGGAGGATTTCAATAGAAACCATAGTTGAATCCGTAAATTTGTTGAAGGAAAACGATAATATGAGGTTCTAGAGGTTTTGTTCATGACATGAAGTACTACACCACACCATGAATATTCAGTACTTATTACTCTCACTTGTTTAGGAATTTAGTTGTGATGTTAACGAGTGTTTCACATTATGAATTTTCTAGGGTTGAATCATGACGTGAACTACCATTTCATGTCATGAACCACGAATTATAGATATGTTTCACCACATTGGTTTATTATGTGATCATTTGGTCCAAAATAAAACATTTGTGAGTCATGATGAGCATATGTGCGGTTATAGAACTATGTATGGGAAGAAGATAAGGTTCATGCATGATTATTAGAGTTGATGCTGGGACTAGTACTCCCTTGATGATGGCATTCTCTGGGTGCAAGTCTTCTATATATTATAGACATGTAGATTCAATACTCCTCATACTCATTAAGAAATGTTTCCCATATATTTAGAGTAAGTACACCGCCGTCACTGATCTATAGTGAGGAGAAGGTCCCCAACTAGAGTTGGAACTCCCTTTCCTGAGGCATCCACCAGTGAGAGGTGGGTCCTCTACTATTTTTTTCTTCGACGAGGTATATCCCGAAAATATGGAATCAATAAAACACAAGATCATGTAGTTTCATTAGACTCATCATTATTAAATGGATATAAAAATTAATATTCATCTCTCTTTGATTGGGGTTTCTTTATAAGCATATATGTTGTTGGGTTTATTTTCCCTTATTTGGATAATCAATTGAGATGACTATTTTAATTTACTTATCCCATACAATTTTTCTAGATTCCCTAGTAAGTATGTTTTTACTAACCCCTTCATGGGATTTTCCCACACTTTTCATTTATTATGTAGATAAGATAAAAATTAGTGGTGAATTTGGTGGACCTAGTATCGGTGGAGAATAACAATACCTTGAGGCACTGACTGCATTTGGTGGTTAGACTAAGGGATCATGGTCTAGGATCTATACTAAATTTCCCTTTTTTAGATGTTTCTAGGTTTTTATTTTTTACTTATTCATGGTTGGGTGTGTATTTTACCTATTTTATTATGGTAAATTTATTTATCATACATATTTATTTCCTGGAGGTTGTTGCATGATTTTTTTACACTTTAGAGATTTCAGTTTAGCATTAATCTTCATTGTTTCATGGATTTGGGAGTGTATGTGTGTGTATACATGTAATTTATCTTAAGACCTACCATTTTAGTGGTATTACTACTTAGTGACAGTTTTCATCCATTTTTCTATTGTAGGTGGACTTGGGTTGTCATTCTCAACTTACTCTCAGACTAGGAAGGCCTTGGTGTGTTTGATCAAGATAGAGTGGTATTAAAGGAATCTTACCCTAGGGATAGTGTCTAGAGTTAGATGTGTCATAAGGATTTTTTGGGAACTTAGTTTAGAAGTGGTAATCTATCTCAAGTTTGATTCTCAGGCCAGGGAACCCAATGATGGTGTGGTGACCTATGTATCTATACACTAGGATTCTGATAACTTGTTTTTCGACTCGACATGCTAAGATGCCAGCTTCTAAGAAAAAAATGGTCTATAAATTATGTAGGAATATGTCTTCAACTTCCATGTTATTATTGTGTTAGTCCCCCTGATATTCTCATCTAACTGTGGTATGCATTGTTATTTTTCAGGATTCCTCTGTGATGGTAGCTAGCAAGGATTCCAAAACAGGGTCATGATGGCGACTATTTGTGTAATGAGGCCTAAGTGTAGGGACTTATTCATGAGGTGTTACCTCTAGGAGAGAAAAGTGTATTGATTTCCCATGATAAGAGGCACATGCATCTACCTTTAGTACTTCAGGTATATTACTAACTATATGTTGATTATCTGATAGCCCCAGTAGGTAAGAAAAATGATTCATTTAGGCCTAGTGCATTGCATGAGTTTTAGCGACAAAGACCACTTAGGTTTCACAATGACCTGGACCCCTAGGAATTAGTTGATCAAATCAAGTCGATGATATGTATTTTTCATCTTATGTGGAACCTGATCAATTAGGCAGTTGTACTCACAAGTAGTCTTTTACATGGATCAGCTAAGCACGAGTGGGGGCTGGTCACTTAGAACTATGATGTGGAAATGCTCTCATGGAAAAACATTAATCACTTGTTCTGCAATAAATATTGATGTGGATTTATTTCATTACATGTTTTCCACATTAATTTTGGTGTTTTAAAGGTTTTATGCCGAATTATATTGAAAATTTGTTAATTTTAATGTTTTGTTTATTATACTATTCAAAAATTAATTTTATGAATTCATAGTTAACTATGTGTATATTTATGTTTAAATTATATTTTTTCCTTTTTGAAAATATTTTATTTTAATATTTTTAAATTTTGTGTTTAATTGTTAGTTTTAATTGTATCTATTTTAATCATGGATTTATGTAATTTAATCTTTTAAATTTTTTATGATTTTTTTATTATTAAATTAAGGGATCTTAATTTAATTTAAAATATTTTATTTTTTCTTTTAATATTTTTTATTTTGAATTTTAAATTTTAACTACTTGGTTTTTAGTTTTAACTAGTATAATTTGATTTTTTTAAACTTTTATTTTCTTGATTTAAAATTTTCTATTTTTAATTTATAATTTTCATATTAGATCAATAATTAATTTGTTTTGAATTTTTAATATTTAGTTTTTAATGTTTATATATTTAGAATAATTTTATTTTATAATTCTATTATTTTATTTTTCTTAATGCCTTGATGTAAGGAATTTCAAAAGCAGCAGCCAAATCCCACAATTTCAAGCAACACCACATAGCCACACTTCAAATAAATGGTTTTCACCATACATTTTTGAACAAGATTAATGTTTCAATGTGGTGTTGGGGTGGATCTCGGTGCCGCAGCAAAATCTATTCCACTAAACACACAAGAGAAGATTAACCTGAAGGCCCTTTATCACCCAAAATCATTTTATCAGCTGGAGGAATTTTACATCACCTGAAGGCCTTTTACAAATCACATGAAGGATTTTTCTCTCGACACACCTAAAGGAATTTTTCACACCACATCCATGAATGTACCATTTTGATTTACCAATGATCATCACAACCGGGATACACCGCTTTATTTTTTCAACCAAGAGGACTTTCGATACATGAAACCATTATCATCTAAGTGCACAAACTTTCATTAACCACTATTCAAACACCACCATCATTGTATTCATCTCCTATGCTTCATTCTCTTCCTCATCAAATTTTTTACCATGATTGGAACTTAGGTAATGACAATGGTCACACCCCCTTCCTTGTTCTCTCATGGAAGCTACATCTTTACCGACACACTCCTTCAAAACATGTTACCGCATCCTCTTATATAGAAACCCTGTCCATATATCTAATTAATGTAGTCAGTATTCAACCTTCCATAAATTAATATTGATAGTAACTCTCCAATAATGTTGGGAGAAAATCCTCCTTTAATGTTGTGATGAATCTCTCTATTAATAATTTTCTATCTCCTTAATATTTAAATTTTTAATAAAAAATCTCGACAATCTCCATCTTTATTTAAAATTAAAATACTCCACATTCATCTCCACCATCTTAGTCAGTGTGATCATCGGCACCCCCAAGCTCCAAATTTCACCTAATGAGCGAAACACACCGCATGACACCGACGACTAAGAAGACATTCGATATTCCAGCAACACCACTGATACCACCACCATCTTCTGGTGATATTCTTTCGGATGCTTGATTGACCACCTAACCTGAGGAACTTCAGCAGTCTTCAACCAAGCTATTCCAATCATCAATAATGGAACATGCCTCATGAATCTAGATAGTTAGTTAGACTTTTGATATCCTAGAAACACCTATAGTATCTTTGTTGTCTTCCGATAAAATCCTTCAAGTCCTTGATAAATTGATCCAACAGATTCCATCCACCATTTTTTGCAACCAAGGACTTCAACCAATCCCTCTAATACCACTATTGGGAATCATATCCTAATGTCATAATGGAATCCATTACACCAAATACATAATAGAAGATTAACCTGAAGGCCTTTCATCACCAAAAGGTATTTTATCACCCTGATGAATTTTACATCACCTGAATTCCTTTTAAAACTCACCTGAATGATTTCTCTCTTGACACACCTAAAGGATTTTTTCACACCACATCCATGAATTTACCATTTTTATGTACCACCGATCATCACAACCAGGACACACCGCTTGATCTTTGCATCCAAGAGGACTTTTGATACATAGAACCATTATCTTCTACATGCACACACTTTCATTCACCATCATTGAAATACCATTATCATCATCATTATCATAACCTATTCTTCATCATTCTCCATAATATTATTATTTTCCATCATTGACACTTAGGTAAACACAATGGATGCACCCACTTCCTCATTCTCTCTTGGAAGCTACATCTTTGCCGGCACACTCCTTCAAAACATGCTACCAAATCCTCTTATATAGACACCAAGTCCATATATCTAATTAATGTATTCAATATTCAATATTCCATCAATTAATATCAATAATAAGTCTTTATTAATGTTGGGAGAAAATACTCCATTAATGTTGAGATAAATCTCTACATTAAAATTTTCATCTCTCTTCAATATTCAAAATTTGAATAAAAATTCCCAATATGTGGATCCATAGTTATGTAGCCATAAATGATCAAGGATTGAAATATTTATACCCAGTTCCTTCATTTCCACTGAATATTGATGGAGTTTATTAAAAGAAATAGATTCACCTGATTGTTCTTCGTTGAGTTTTTGAATAAGATGACAAATTTTTAAAGATTCTGAACCGAGCTAGCATTAAACTCCATGGTTGATAAATACTTGAGATAAGGTTTAATATGAACCATATCCAACACTTGTAGAATCATATCCACTAAGTGAGAATATGAAACCAACACTGAAGATGAGACTCATTTGTTTGAATCAATGGGATCTCATCCCACTCAAGCTCCAATTTGAAGATAACCATCGAAGATGAATCAAAATAAAATGATGGACAGGATTGTTCAACAATAAATATATGTTAAGAAGAACAGAGGATTTGATTTTGAAAATAAGGAATCCAGATGTTTGATATTATATTTCATAGAGGTTGATGACTTTGTGGATTTATGAGCAGATTGGTGAAGTAAAATCTTGGTGCTCATCAGGGAATATTGAGGAAGAATACCAGAATGTAGATTCATCTATTTTGAATATAAACTAGCTTACCAAATTTTGAAAAAGTTTAATTGGTCCATGTCAACACCTCCTTTTAAAGGGTTAAAGAAGGAATATTAAATTGAAGATGATATTTACATGGGGAAGACAACATTGTTCCCCTATTATTGAAGTTTCTCCTAACTAAAGATCAAACATGATTTTTTGCGGGTTGGGGTCTACAATAAACTAAGAAAGAAGATGAGTATCAAGACATGTTTGAGGTTTTACATGTGGTGACCAAGATCTCTAATGGAAGTATCCATTGAGATCGAATATTGGAATTTGGTGTACTATTTTTTTTGATTTTAAGTTGGTGTTGTCTTTTATGTTTACTAGTAATCATATTTTTGGGTTTGTTATGATGATATAAGGATCTTGAAGTTTTTTTATACCATCAATTACAAAGATAAACAATGATGCACACTAGGTTCTTGTTCATTTTTATGTAAGGAAATGAATCTATAAGTTCAGTTTGGATAGGTGGTGGGGTGAAAAAGTTTGAATTGTACCTGAATTGTGTTTAACAATGGTGTTCATTATAATGACTCATCGAATGTAGATGAATGGTTAATGAAATAGTTACAGGGGATGAATGGGTATGTACAGAGGCTAGTTAAATTCAAGTTTTAAATGTTTCCAACAAGTTGGTGGAAATAGAAAAATTAAAATGATAATAATAATAATAATAACCACTAAAAAATGATTGTTTGCTGGTGCTATTAATGAAACCTAAGTATCCTCAGGAAGTGATTGAGAAGTTATACTGAACTGACAAGAGTAGTGACTCAAGTCTAGGAAATTAATTCAATCACTGGATGGTCACTCAATTCAGTGATGATTGTGTCACCATTAGTCAGTGGAGTTATTCTGGAAATAGAAAAGAAAATTTGAAGGATCACAGTGGACACAACCATTTTTCTTAGAGATGGACACATTCAGGAACTTTGAGACAGATGTTATAAAGTGAGAGTAGACAATTTTCTTCAAGATCATATGCATGAGCTTCATTATATGGGTGTTAATTGGAGGTGAATCAAAGAAAAATTGACTTTTAATTGATTGGTAAAATTTCTTCTAACCTCTAATTCTTCTTCTCCTGATTATCTCCCATTTTGGTGCTTGTGTATTCCATCCATTAAAAATGAACTATTATTAATGGAGTGGAGATATTTGATTATTTTGGTTTATATTTTTAATATTCATTTGTAAAATATTTTACAAATTTATTTCAACTTCTTGATTTAAACAATTGAATGAGTTTTGTACATCACAAATAAAAAAATAATCTAGTTATTAGTCAATTTGGTCGACTAAGATTTTCACTATATGTTTTTTATTATTAATTTCAATTATCACCTCAAAAAATAGGAAATAAATTGTCTAGACAATCAATTTTCTCTTAAAAATCTTTCACCTTGTACCTTATATTTAACATAGTTATCTTTTAACACATGAACACTGCATTTTACATGAACCTCTTTCACAAAATTCACCTCTTCATTAATCATTTCCATTCACTACATTCAATAGTTTAGGAAAATTAATAAATACCTACAAAAACCTCTCCTGTATTCCGTTTAAATTTACCCTACTTATTGCTTTCTAATAGTGAGTAGGATAATATAAATTGTAATTTGACCAGCGTGTCAATGACCGCATAATGATCAAATTTTTGTGTCTTTTTTTGGGAGGGCTTGTAATTAAATTTTTAGGGTAAAGAAATATAAAAAATGAATAAAAATCAAATAAAAAAAATATAAAAATATGTTTCTTGTGACGACTTCAAATTATGATTTATCTTATGTGTGTTTAAAAATTAAATATTTATATAAATTTAATATGAAATATTGTTGAAGATTTTGAAACTTTTTGTGCTACTTGAAAATGTAATATAAAGAGGGATAAAGTCCTGAAAGTGAAATTTATTAAATCTGTTATGAATATTATGGGAACACTGCCTAGCAGTGTGCTTATAATCAATCCTAGAATACATATCAATTTGAAGAAACTAAAGAAATTTATAAACCTAAGTCCAAAGATTATTCAAAACTAGAATAATTAAGGCAACATATGTTTTCCAAATTTGACCAAATAGAAGAAGAATATAGAATTAGAAAATTTAAAAAATAAACTTTTGAAATTGTGGTAAATATTAAAAAACAAGAAAAATGTGATTTAAGTAAAGGAATAAATGACATGAGAAATTTTTATAATGAAATGGATGGTGAGTATGAAATTATTGAACAAATCAATGATTGAATATAATTTGAATCTGATAGAGAAAAAAATGATGATATAATAAAATCATTGAATGAAGCAAACAATTATGATGAATTTAAGATGAACCTAATAGGATTTAAGTTGGAAATATTTTATAAATAACAAAAAAAATTGAAGAGAATTTCCCCATTCATTACATGATTCCTAGTTTTGATAATGTTGAATGTTATATGAGTTTTGGGAATGAGTTTTCTCATATTTCAGAGGAACTAAAAAAATGAGAATTTAAATGCTAAAAACTTTTCACCCTATCTTCTTGAAATTTTTAATAATGAATTTGAACATAAAATTTTGGATATTTTGTAATAGAACAAAAAACTAGAAATAAACTATTATGAAATTCTTGAACCAGGTATAAAAACTTATCATCTATATTTTTAAACTATAAACCCAAAAATCTTTTAAATGATTAGGATGAAAAGGATAAGGCTATGTGTTTTAAAGAAATATTGATTGATGATTTTTAATCTCCTTTTCCTTTTAATAAATAATCTTTTGATGATTGGTTTAGTTAAATGGAAGCTAGTGTTGAACAAACTAGGGAAAATTATTTAAATCTAAAATTCATTGAATCTTATTTTCTTACAAGTGAATTAAAAAAATTATCCCCTTGGAATTGAATTGGAAGACTCAATAGACTATTTTTAGGGGATGAAATCATGTAATTAGATATTCAAGAAATGGTTGAGCACACATTGGATGGTATAAGAATAAAATATTTTTTGAAATTAGTGGTTAATGATTTTCTATTTTCAAATGTGGAAATTTTGGAAGAAATTTATGATATTGTGAAACCCAAGTTTGTGGTTGATAAAAAGAACTCTATTCCTTTTTTTTCATTACATTCCTCATTTGATTTGGATGCAAAATGTATTATTGAAGATGAGAGTAAATTAAAATGGGAATTTATCTTGAGTTCTATTGTCTCAAACTATTCCAAATTCTACTATTACCCCTTCTCTTAAACCTATTTGTCTAAAATTTTCCCCTTTCACCACTTTTTTCAAAAAATTTGAGGTCGATATTGAGAGAGAATGTAACATCCTGACTTGACTGACTACTAAACTAGTAGCCATACTGGCCACCAAATGGCCTCATGCGTGCCTCCCCATACACCAGAGTCCACTGACTAGCAGTGAGGGTGTAAAGGTGGTTTAGTGGGGAGACTATACTTTCATAATTAGAGTTTTATAGCTGTATAACAAAATATCAAATAATAAACAATAGTGAAAGAAGTAAATATACAGATAATAGAGCAGCAGAGAAATCATAATATTCAATTGAATAAAAATGGACAACACTAATTTATAAAAAGCATGCACGTCCAGTTTATAATGCATAAGCTAAAATAGTTTTCATACGATATGCTTTACAATTCAGTACAATACAGGAATAAAGTTAAGAAAAGACCTAAAATCCAACTGGTGATCTCCCTGAGCATCCTGAGATCTATCTCAGTCCGGTGCTCCTAACTACTCAGGTACAAGAAAAAAAAGTAAAGGTCCATATCCCTACCAAAAAGAAGGTATAATCAGGCACCAATGGTACCCAAGTGGGGTGTGGGATAAAACCCCAGTATGTCGGCACCCACGGTGTTTATCCCAATAAATTTCATGCAATATAAATTAAGGTAGTATGAAAGTAAATAGAATGCATTAAATAGAAGTAAAGTTACCCATGACATGTAAACTGCTAAACCAGTGATACTAAAATAGCACCTCAAGGATCCCTGCACAAGATGGTTAAGATCTTATAATAGGGTAGCAACAATTAATTTACAATTAAACAACTTGGACTTTTTATTCATACAAAAGAGTTAGAAAATTCCTGGTCGATCCGTATAATCACACATGTCACAATTTATCATGGCCAGACCATATGGCCGAAGGTATCATATATCTCACAGCCATGCCGTATTTCAAAGAGTTAGACCATGAAGGGATGAATCCAATGTGTCGTAGACCAAGGCATCCTCACTAAGTCCCATGATCATCTTGATGGAAACTCAGTAAAGGAACTTGTTGGAGTCCTAGGAGCATGTCATACTAGGCATTTCCTATGTGAATCAAAGCATGCCGAATCCAAGGGGTTGCAAATCCCAAATAATCACACAAAATCCAGATCCAAGGGGAATACTCAACCCAATGCATCCACTACCATGTTAAAGATCCATGGATAGAAATATATGGAATCTATCAAATCATTCATCAATTTTATATCATTTATCATTTAACACCATATGAGTCTACCCACTCATATATAATCATTTTCATTATATTCACACAATGAGTATACCCACCCATTATCACATTTTGTAACCAAATACATTTTATGAGTATACCCACTCATGTATCCCAATTCATAATCAAATAAACCAAGGAGTATACCCACTCTTTTTTATAATTCACATTCAAATATATATAACATGAGTTTACCCAGTCATATTTTTACTTTTGTTTAATTAACCCTTTAAACAATTAAAAGTAACCAAATGAGAATTCTCACTCATTTAACAACTTAACATTTAATCCATTCAACCAATTAAAGCATGGATGGTTATCATGAAATTAGGTAAAGAGGCATGATATCACTTAAATAAGATATCTATGTTCTATATTAACCATTTTTTCAAAAGCATTAATATTATATGGAGGTGACCCATCTCTGAACTAATTAAACCAATTCCATTTAGTTACAACTAAGCTCTATATAACTAGGAAATCATAAGAACACACCCCATGGTTTGTTCAAGCTATGGAAAATAAAATAAAAAGGGGAAATTAGGAACTAAGAAGGTTCGATGGTTCTATAAACCTTTCTAAAGGAAAATTCCATTTCCTAAATCCATTAGAGTCCATGTCCTAAACATGCCTTACATCACACTATTTCATCAACACATAAGGAAAACTACAAATCTTTAATCCAAGCATGAATTAAACTAATAATCAATAATTTTTGTCTTAGAAGATAGTGCACCTCTATTACAGGGGTTTTATTATTAAAACATGACTTTGTTTCATGAACAAATCATTTATCATCACTAAAAATTTCATTTGTGGATCATAGTTCAATTTATTAAAGGAAAAAAATAATTAAACTTATTTAAAGAAGCAATTAAATCATTCTTACAATTAAAGGGTTAAGGATATGGATCCTACATCGAAAGAAGTACCATGACGAATATTTCAGCACTTGACATTTTTGATGAAGGTCTCCCTACAAATTCACACACATACATTCATATATATATATATATATATATATATATATCGCTTAGTCTAATAAACATATTTTGCTCGCCATGAAGGAATATATACATGTAAGATATATATATACATACCTATTTATAAGTGCGCAAGTCTTCAATGAGCCAAAAAAAATCTAATTAACCCAAAAGGAACCAAAAATTACCAAAGACCCAAAATTTAATACAAAAAACCAAATAGTGGAGGCAAACCCTCACCTCATATGAGGGTGGTATACTGAATCAAATAAATTAGCTTTTACATTAGTGGAGGATGTTGTAATACACATGAAGGGGTATCAGAAGATCCACCACATACCCTTGATCTAGAAGAAACAAAAAAAATCAAAACAACCCCATCTCTAGGGTTTCAGATGAACAGATCAGGGAAATGGGGACACTAAAAATTGCCTGGAAAGCAGGAGGAGAAGGATCTATGGGTCTTTACACAAAGATTCAAAGAGAATTAGAGAAGAAAATGGTGGAGATCAATAAACCATGAGGGATCCAGGGGGAGGCATTGCATACTATTATTTTTATTTCATACTATTATTTTTATTTAAATCAAATTAATTAAAATTTTAAAATAGGTCACCATGAATGGTTTGGGCCATACGGTTTAGTAAATCATGCACCAATCGTGTGCCCTCTACTAGGCACTTGAGGCACCCCACACAGTTTCTCCCTCATGGTTAGCCTAACTGTGCATAAACAAAGCAGTTAATAGTGTTTAGATACTACCCAATTTCCACTAACCAAGCATATAGCATGCACAATTCCACTACCCAACCCGCATAAGGCCACATAGTTTCCTGTTGGGACGCACAGTTTCAGAGAACCAGTGTGCCCGCTACAGACCCAAAAAACTTGTAATTTATAGCCCTGATGCTCTGAAAACAGAATGAGACACTCAAGGGACCTATCATGCCTTCACCCAAGAAAAAAAACACATTGAAGCATTAAAACTCTTAGAATTACATTGAAAATATCGATTTTAAAACCAACCCTTCGAGTAATTACAAAAAATTCAAATTCCCTAAAAAATAAATTTGGTCCAAAAACACGGGACTCTATAGATAAAGTTGTGATGATAATGTTACACCTCTAGAATGAATGAAACTACTACAAAACTAGACTTTAACAGCTCTAAAAATGGCCTTTATCAGTGCTATAAAAGTGATGAAAATGTGAGTGACATTAAAATCCCAGGAATTTTATGAGAACTGGAAAATCACTGATAAAGGAAACATTTATCAATGATAACAAAAGCATTGATAAATGGGACCTTTATCCGTGCCTTTAAAAGTGGTGATAAAGGACCCATTTATCAGTGATTTTATTTAGCGCCACTTAAGTAATCCTTTATCGGCAATAATAAAATATTTTTTATCAGTGCTGTTGAAGCGCTGATAAAGTATACCTTTATCACTGCTGCTAGAATCACTCATAAATGTGTCCTTTATCAGTGATTTTAAAAGTACTGATAAATGTGTTCTTTATCATCCCTTTTAAAAGAGCTAATAAAGGGTCATACTATAGTGTGATGTAATATCACACCACAGTACTAGAAAATCACCAGAAACACACGAGAAACACACCAGATATCAACAAAAACAAGTCCCAAAATAGAATATAAATGAAATGAAATTTACAACACAAATACTAGAAAAACACTATATTATAAAAATTTCAAACATTGGTTTATACAATTAAATAAATTCCAATTTTTACATAAATTAAATAATAATCCTAACTATCAATGTTACCATGATTTCCATTGACTTTTTTTTGTCGAACTGATAACACTACACGAGTATCTTCTAAAAAACCAAACCAACTCGAAGAAAAGAATACACGTATATCAGAAAACAATTATTATGAGTAATGAAATAAATAAATAAATTAAATGATACTATGAAGAAATATATTAATTCTATGTACAATTATTTTACTGTGCAAATATCAAGATTACCTTTTTAATTGAGTAGAGGGAGTGACATTTCTCTTCCTGCAAAGGAAATGAAGGGAACTTGGATGAAAGTGATAACTGAAACACTGTAGGGGTAAAAAGGTTATGAGGGAAAAGAAGCATGAAATTTTTATAGAGCACCCTAACTTGAACAAAAGAATCCACCAGTATAAGAAAACAATTATTACATGAGTAATACTGAAAACAAACAAATTAAATATAAATATGAAACAATTCATTATTTCCATGGACAATGATTTTAATTTGAAAATTTCAATATTACCAATATGATTGAGTATAGAAAACATCGTTTCTCTTCCGAAAATGTCTTGGCACATGGAAAAAATATTCTAAAATAAATGAACTCTATAAAGAATAATGAAAATTAAATCAACATTTCATTATATAATTTTTCAGTAAATTAGATAAAGTATATTGTAACATTACCTTTACATATTTACAAAGGGTTTCTTTTGTCCAGATATAAGCTAATAACAAAACTAAGGATTATTTGTGCACTTTACTACTATTGGTTAAATACCACTTAGCATAACATCTGACCCGAACTTTCTGGATGAAGTCCCTTTGATTCTCTCATCCCACACATGATTTCCACCATCTCTATTATATCCCCATTCTACATTCACTTTTTTCCTTCTCTTTTTGCACCCATTTACCACTTGTAAAGATGCATGATGCTTGCAGATGCATGCCTATAGTAAATGGGTGCAGGAAGAGAATGAAAAGTAAATACTGAATGGTGATATGATATAGATGGTAGAGAGCGTGTGTGATATGAGAGCCTCATGGGGATTCTAGGTAGGAAGTTCAGGTCAGATTCAATTCAAAGCGATAGTTAACCAATAGTAGTGAAGTTCACAAAGAATCCTTAATTTTGTTACTAAATTTGTGAGGGATGAACATCCAATCCATGTTTTGTCTTCCTTGATAAATGGAGACAAATAGACATCAATATTCTTCCAACACACTACATCAGTAGAAAAAATAGTAGAAATAATCGAAATATAGAATATAAATGATCCCACACACAAGGAACGAAGAGAAATTTCAAGAAAAATAGACATCTCCAAACAAGAACGATAGAAATAGGGGAACTAATTCATTAAATTCTAACCATTTAAAGGTTTACATTCAAATAAAAAAACAAAACCATTAGAACTATGAAATGATAATTTCATCAGAATTTTATAATGAAAGATGAACTTAAAACAGCCATAAAACAAAAAATGAGGAAACTATGAATGTATTCACCCCAACACATGAGACAACAACTAAGAAATTGTGTTTATTATTCTTTTAGAACGACTCAACCAAAAATGATTCCACCACTAACTTCTCAAAATAGAGATCTTTAGAGAAGAGGAATCACTCCTTGATCTCTGGATGAAGTCCCCCAATGGAAGGAGAAGTTTTCAAGAGATCTTGCAACACCACCCCTAGAAAAGAGGAAATCATCTCTTTGAAGTGTTCAACATATGCCTTCACCATCCAATGAAATTTCAGGACACTCATGATTTCTTCCCTTTTCTTTGTATTCACCTCCTTAGGTATAAACCATTGGACAAAGAGGGACTTAAAATGTTCCCATGTCATCCCAACTTCCATCGTTGGGGGAAAAAAAAACTCCCATTCTTCCAAATCTGGACCCCCAAGAAGACCCAAAAAAACATAAAATCTAATAGTGTTAGGATTTCCAAAAACTTGAAAGACATTTTTGATATCCTCAAGGCACTTCACTACCTCTAGAGAACCTCAATTACCTCATAAGATGGGCAACAACTAAGGAGAACTAGAAACAGGGCAAGAACCACTAGAAAATATGAGGACCTTTCTAGGTGGCATATTATAAATAAAACAAAAATAATAAAATATGGTTCAGAATCAATCTAAAACACAACAAAAAAGAAACAAATTGGGCCAAAACAATTGGCTCAGAAGCCAAATTTCATAACAAAACAAGAATTATCTCTTTGAAAACCACTATTTCACTTTCAGTTTCAAACCCCCTTCTTTTAAGGCCACTTTTGAAAACATAATAACCCACATTTTTGAAATAAAATCCAATTCTAGAAATTATTTTCCCCTTTCCCAAAAACATTTCAGAAACTAATCCAAGATGATCCACAAAACAGAGAATGCACATTGGCCATAATGGATGAGGAACGAGTCAAAAACTACAATAATACAATATATCTCATTAAATACTTTTCATAGTTGTCATAAATCATCTCTCATCATGATTACATGATGTTAAACTACAAAATTTCATCATAGAAGAAATACATAAAACTAAATAGTGTATCTAGTCTTATTTTAGTGATGTTAAACAACACAAATTCATCCTGGCAATAAGGCATTATACTACACACTGTATCTCATCCTGGTTATAGGATGTTAAACTATACAAATTCATTCTAGAAGAAAGATGTTAAGCTTCACAACATATCTCATCTTGTTTGTATGACATTAAACTGCACAAATTCATCCTGAGAGTAGGAAGTTAAATTGCACAACATCTTTCATCCTGGTTGCATGAAGTTAAAATAAAGATATTCGTCTTGTCAACAAGTAATTAAAACACACAGAGGAGTCACACCAAGAACAATGAAGAGATGAGATGTAGGGTTTGTTAGGGTTAATAACAATGAAAAAATGAAAAACGCAGAACCTAAAAAGATCAAACAATGATATAGGAAAAGTAGAAAATAAGATAAATTGGATTCTATCATTGATTCATCCAATGAATTGTAGTGGAGTCATACCGATAGTACAGGAGTTCCACAAAAGCTTCAGAATCACGAGGAGTGAGTACCAGTTGGGTCATTTTAAATAGATCGAGAACACTTTTAACAGCGATTTCGGAAAAGAACTGATAAAGATCTCTTTTATCAACATTAAATTTATAAGCTCTAATAAAATATATCTTTTTAAATGCTAAAAAAGGACTAATAAATCTCCCGATTTATCACCGCTTAGAAAGCCATGATAATAAACATTTTTATCTGCACTAATATTTTAGTGCTGATAAAAATTATTTTTAATCGTGCTTTTTAGCACTGATAAAAGATTTATATAAATAAATTTATTATAATTTTATAATTATTAAACATATATAATTATTTATTTATAATTATATAAATACTTATTTAAAAAATAATAATAATTTATTTATAATAATTATAAATATACAAATATATAAATATATGAAATATAAATTTATAAATATATTTATTTATAAATATTTATTTAGAAATATATTTTTAACATTATTAGTGGATATATAATCTTAAATACATGCATTTTAAAAATGAGTGAAATTGAATAATTCAAAATGAGTGCACTTTAAAAATATTAAAAAATTGATAAGTTTTATTAATTAAATATAAATTATAAAAAGACATGGATATATATATATATATATTGAATAAAGGTTA
This sequence comes from Viscum album, assembly GCA_963277665.1. NCBI lineage: Eukaryota > Viridiplantae > Streptophyta > Magnoliopsida > Santalales > Viscaceae > Viscum > Viscum album. Next base: position 684,415,620 of record OY728151.1, read on the forward strand.
ATACATATTTAAAATACTAAAATATAATAGAAAAAAAATATATAAATAAATAAAAGAAAACGATCAAATTCAAAAATAAAATAAAAAATAAAAAAATATTAAAAATGAATGCCCTAATGGTAATAGTATTGAAAATAAATAATTAAAATTGATTGATTAAAAACATAATATATTAAATGTATCATGTTAATAATGAAATTCAAAAATATATTGAAATTTGAATAAATTAAATAAATATTAGGTGTGTGGTTTTCTATATGCTGCGTAAATATATTTGTATGTGCATTTTCATATAAACTGCATTAATTAGACATATATATATATGTATGTGAAATCAATGTAACATATATTATTTGATATATGTTAAATTGAAAAACTGAACAACATTGAAAATGAATAAGACATCGATATGTTTTTAATTAACATTTTATTCATTATATATATATATATTTCTATCTCATATAGATTATTTATTATAATTTATAATATATATATATATATATTATACTTACTTATTTTTATTAATAATTATTTCATTAATAATTTTTTAAATAATTTTTCAATTTATTCATTTGAAATTGTTTTATTTGATTATATATTCATTTATATATCTACATTTAATATATGCTATTTATCAATATTTATATAATATATATATCTTAAATTTATTCATTTTTATCAATAATTATTTAATTAATAAAATGTTCAATATTTTTCTTAATTTAATCATTAAATTTTTATTAGTTTTATTATTTCATTTTATTCATTTTATATATCCATATATTTAATATATACTATATAATAATTTTTAAAATATATATATATGTTTATTCATTTTTAACAATAAATATTTAATTAATGAGTTATTAATTTTTTTAATTTTATTTTCCAATCCTTTATCGGTCATAATAATGCATTGATAAAGGTTAACATTTATTAGCACTTCATTTTTAGTGCTCATAAAGGGTAACTTTTATCATCATAAAAAATAAAGCGTAGATAAAGGGTCACCTTTATCGGCACATTTTGTTTAGCACTGATGAAGGTCCCCCTTCATCAAAGCTTATTTTAACATTGATAAAGATGGAATTTCTTAGCATACTTTTCTAGCACTAATAAATGTTAGCGTTGTAAAATCCCAATTTTGTAGTAGTGCTAGTTCACTATTATACCTTAAAAAACTCTAAATTTTCCAAATCTGAATTAATTTTAGAAGTAGAAAATATCCCTACCAAGAGTTATTCTATTGATGAGTTTTTGGTTGAGTAGATAAATAATTTCTTTCAAGTAATTTAGGTATATCATTTATTAAAACATGAACTTAAATGTATTGAAACCACTAGGAAATTGGATTTGGGTGATGAATCATCTGCTCAACTGGGAGACATATTTGACCAGTTAAAGGTGCCTCTTAGGGTTTCTTACAACTTTTCAGAATATTGCCTATATTTTTATAAGCAATGGTACCCATAAATATAATTTTTAACCTATGAATAAATAATAGAAGCACATATGGAGGTTTCATCTTAGGAAACCACATCAACCTAGTGACTGTAACGAGTTTCTGTGAAATTCCAACAGGTGACTATAAATCTAGTGCTACATGGGAGGAAACCCATAGTTCAATAAATTTTCTTTATTTTATTTATTTCTTTTACATTGAATAGAAATCCCACCTTTTTTTCTAGGTAATTATCATATGAACTTATGATCACTTGGATCAGTGCTTTCTGCCACACTCTCACCCTTTCTTGGTCTCATCTTTTTTGATTCTCAATATGTGGGGTTGATTTTTTTTCTTTTTGACCTTTTATGGGGATTTCATAGAGAGAATAAGTGTTTTTTTGGAAATTATTTAGGGCGGTGTGTATTTATTTGAGATTTGAGGAAATAATGAAACAAAATTTAGGAGAGTTTTATCTTTTATTCTTCATGGATATGTACTTGTTAAAATCAGTGCATGTTTCCCTAAAACTTGAATTTTTATTCTTTTGTTTAAAAATATTCTCGTGGATGATAATCAAGTGTTGGAAGACGCATTAAATTTAAACTAGATAATGCATGGATCTTTATTTTTTGTATGGTGCTATGCATGATTTTGTCTAAGAGTTTAGCAATATGTTTGAAAAATTCATGAAACCTTCCTTAGTTCTCTAAAATTATTTTTGAGTTGAACTTAAAAGTTTAATATTTTTGGATACCATAGGAATTTCATAATAGGTAACGTCCTAAAATTTATAGTGATTCTTCTCACGTGATTTATTTAAGTGGGTGAATCCAATTACACTCAAGCTCATATCAGAGACCTCATATGAAAGGAACGGTCAAATCTAACTCAGCCAAGAAAACTATTCACACATGATTTCCTAGAAATACATCACTGAACCATATACCACTCTCGCCTTAAACATGTGATGTGCTTTTAATATGGTTTCATCACTAACCATATACATTGAACAAGAAGGATAAATTGTCGAGCCACTCTGATAGACTTTTCTCATAGATTCCTGACTTAAACGACAGAAACATTTCAAACCAAACCACAAAACCTTCCCCAAAGGAATCTGATTGTTAACACAAGGATGTACAATGATGTCTACTTGAATTATGGTGACATTTCTAGATCAATCCATCCCTAGGAAATTTAATAATGTCATGCCCCAACATGAATAAAGGCTTATCCTAGAACCAGACCATTGAAATTTGTTACCCTTTTAAATACACCGACGAGCATGACTACAAGTCCAGGGTAACCTCAGATTCATCGAAATGGAGTCCATGGAACTAACCGAATCTAGTCCATACTCAAAATCATAAGAAAGAAATTGGTACAAGGCCAAAATGTTCACATCAAATCATTAACTGAGCTCAGAGAGGCATCCTCTTGGTGGTCACGTCAGAAGGAAATGACTTGTGTCCAAGAGCCCATCCAAGGTATTCCTTTCTAGGAAACCAAGTATCACACAAGACTGACCAAGAATCAATAAAAATCCTACATCTGGCATACAACATAGATTAAGATCTCAAAAAATCCCTATATCATTTAAACATTAGAACAATGTAAGACCAATTCTCTCTCTCAATGTATCAAGGATGATGTCAAGATAGAGGACATGATCATCTCTTTACAAAGAGTACACTAATAGAATACCAAAGAGAAACAATTGAACCACTACTGGTTGAATTCTTTAGAAGATGCTCAACATCACCTACCGACGCATCATCAACCAAACCACGATGACTATACCACCTAAGGAATTCATGATGTTCCAAACATTAGCACCAAAAACCTTCTAATACTAACAGAGTTTTTAAAGGGTTTCACACACAACCAACCTTGTCAACATTGTGTTGTCGAGAAAGCACCGACCAATTCAAGAATTCAACCCTCAAAGGCATTCAAAAACAAAAGAAACAATTTTAATGGTATTCCTTAACTCTATTCCTTCTACTCATAAGGACACATTTAATATAACTAATACAATTCTTACCGCCTTATGAGTGTCATAGTCATCCCAAAGAAGAAGAGACTAGCCGCTCCCAAGCACGCTAGTTCACGAACACCTCAATTAGACATGTAATGTTCCATAAACCACAATAACCACATCAAATCATTCTGAAAGAAATCTAAAATCAAACCAACTGACATGTCAAAACACCCGATTCCCAGATAGTCTTCTCGAATATAGGGATGAACTTGTTTTCTTAATGGACAGGTCACTCTAATCTAGAGATGACCCGATAAGGTACTCAATAACATAGGTCTCAACAACTTGACCAAACTCAACTAGTTCATTACATCATTTAACAAACCAATGGGTATTTCATATATTAATGCATACTAGCCTGAGTTTATAAGAGAAAACAACTCATCTTGATTAAAATCCATAGGTTTTTTTCCCTATGAAATCTTGAATTAGACCTCTCACACAAAAACTGAGTCAAAATAATATCATCTCATATAACAATTAACATGGATGATGACATACTGATTCATACATCACTGAAGAAAAGAGAGGTTCACATGAACTTCTAAGCAACTGACCATGCCCAGGGCATGTCTAACCTTTTGAACCAAGCATTCCTCGATGTCCTTCCCACAACAAGGGTCAAGATGCAATGACCAACCATCTGAACAAGGGTGTCATATTTAAAACTAAAATTCATACCAGGGACAATGAAAAATAAGTGGCACAAAGTGATGAAAATATCATGCTATTAGCATGGTATTTCAAGCTTTAAGGGCGATACATTCCATGAGTTACCCCTTTATAAAGAATAAGCATTGACCCTATCACTAGTTCATGTGAACAGATTCCACTAGGCTTAAGAGCCCCTCTAATTTAATACATTTCTATAAATAATAAACCTATAGATAAATGATCACATCACTATTCCAAGGCATACCACCAAAAACATTTAAACTACCCTTACACAAGGGTTCAAACAAAGGAAACCAACACATGTTCCATTTTAAAGTAATTTCATTAATTCACTTACGCCTTTAAACATTTTAAATAATTTAAAAAAAACATCAAGTACCATTTTATAAAATAATGTACTTGGTTTTAACCAAATCCCCAAGGTAAAAAACAGGCAAGTTATATCAAAGTTCCTCTTAAACATTTAACATTCATTGAAATTAGACCATAATTAGAAAATTTACCATATAAATTCCTTTTTAACTGATAAGGAGACCTATGAGGGTCCTATTAAACCAACTTGGGTTCTTCCAAAAACAACCAAATAGAAGTTGTTTAACTATAGAAAGCATAAACACCAAAATGGTTCATCTCATAAAACATGCCCCTACCAACCTAATTGGGTCCAGTTGAGAATTTTGGAAGTTAACTAGTCCATTTAAGTTCAAAACATAGCTTCTTTCACATTAATACATTTCAAAATACATCATTCCTTTACATTTAATATGGGTTTCTATTTCCCAATTCTTAAAACCCCCATACACTTCATAAATTGAAAATTGGCTCCCATTGATCACAAAAAAAATCAACTTTAACACTTTAAACTTTGCATACTTTTACAAGGGTTAGAATACATGGGTTACCTTTTCCTAGTTATAAGGCACCCAAACACCTTACAATTGAAAACTGACTCCCATTGTAATTGCAACCAATAAATTTTTAGCCCATGAAACCATTTACATATCAAAACATATCTAGAACATTGTTATAAGCAGTAACAAAAAAATAATTTTGTAACACAGAAGAATGGAATATCAAAAAAACATGCTAAAAATATAGGAAACATGGAATATAATCACGTAAACATGTTATATAGGGAGGAATGATGAAAGATACCTAAATAGGTACAACTAAGCATGGTATAACACCCATGCACTAAACTGAAATTAGTAGGCAACCTACTAATGCAACTATATAGAATGACATGTGAATTTCTAAGTGCATATAATGATGCATGTCATGATCTATCCTTTATATACTAGGCCAAGGGAAAATTTACAATATTATCATAATCAATAAGAAGTTGAAAAATACACCAATTATCCAAGGTGAAATAATAATCAACTATAATATCAAGCAACATGAAAAATAATTACCAGCCATGGCCACTTGGAAATTTTCCATACATGGGGTGATAAGTCCCAAGAATGAATATTTTAGAAGTGCTGATACATTCCTAGTCTCTTGTATACCAGTTGAAAATATTAAGACAAAGAAAAAACCTCCCTATGATACCACTTTGTAACGTCCCGGCCTGACTGACCACTAAACTGATAGCCGGATCAGTCGCCACATGGCCTCAAGCACACCTCCCAATATGCTAGAGGCTATCGATTAGCGGTGAGGGTGTAAAGGTGGTTCAGTGGTGATATTATATCCTCATAATCAGAGTTTCAAAATAGTATAATGGAATATAAAATAGTAAACAATAGCAGAAGCAGTAAATATACAAGTAACAGAGAAGTCGAATAATAATATTCAATTGAATAAAAATGGTCAATGCTAGTTTATACGAAGTATGAACGTACAATTTATAATTAATAATATAAAATAGTACATATACAAAATGATTTAAAATTAATTACAATACAAGACTAAAGTAAAGAAAAGAACTAAAATCCCATATGTGATATCCACAAGCATCCCGAGCTCCAGCTCAGCCTTATGCTCCTAACTCCTCTGGTTTAAGAAAAACAACACAAGAAAAGCTTTATATCCCTACAAACAAGAAGGTATACCCAGGAACCAATGGCACCCAAGCAGGGTTTGGGATAAAATCTTAATAGGTTAGCACCCACAATGTCTATCCCAATTCATTTCATGCAAAATAAATTAATGCAGTGTGCAGGTAAATAGTTAATCCATAATACAAGTAATGATTCCCATGGAATGTAAACCTCTAAACCAGTGATACTAAAATAGCCCCTCAAGTCACCCTACATAAGAAGGTAAATATCCTATAATAAGGAAGCTACAACTAATTCACAATTAAACAACATGACCATGCCATTCGATAAAAAGATTCAGAAAATTCACAGTCGATCCGTATAATCACACGTGTCACAATTTACCACAACCAAGCCATATGATCGGTGATATCATATATCTGACGAACATGACGTATATCAATGATTCAGACCATGAAGGGACGAATCCATGGTGTTGAAGACCAAGCCATCCTTATCAAGTCCCATGATCATCTCAATGGAAACCCAGTAAAGGAACTCATTGGAGTCCTTGGAGCATGTCATATAATATATGTACTACGCAAGTCTAAGAAATCCAGATCCAAGGGGTAGTAAAGCCCAAGACATCCCACCAAATCAAGACCCAAGGGGCATACTCAACCAAAGAAATCCACTACCGCGTTCAAGATCCATGGAGATCCATCCATGGAATCTATATAATCATTCTTCAATTTCATATCATTTAAAATTCAACAACATATTAGTCTACCCACTCATACATAGCCGTTGACATTAAATTGATACATTTACAATACCCACTCATCAATCGTATATCATAACCAAATACACTTCATGAGTATACCCACTCATGTATCCCAATTCATAATCAAATCAACCAAGGAGCATACCCACTTGTTGTTACAATTCACATTCAAATATATATTACATGATTTTACCCACTCATGTTTCAAATTTTGTTTAATTAACCCTTTAAACAATTTAAAATAAACAAATTTGTATTCCAAATAATTTAACTACTTAATATTTAATCCATTGAACCAATTAAATCAGGTCAGGTAAAAATGACATTATGTAAGGAGGCATGACATCTTCTAAACAATCTATTCATGTTCCATATTAACCATTTATTCAAAAGCATCAACATGCTATGGAGTCAACTCATCTCCAAACTAAGTAAACCAATTCCCTTTAGTTATGAGTAATATTCCTCTAACTAGGAAAGCATAGGAACACTCCCCTTGGGTGGTTCAAGAAAGTGAAAATCAAATAATGAGGGATAAGTAGGCACTTAGAAGGTGCAATAGTTCCATAAATGTTTATAAAGGAAAACTCCATTTCTTAACTCCATTAGAGGATATGTACTAAACATGCCTTACATCAAACTATGTCATCAAATAATAAGGAAAACTAGAAAGCATTAAGCCAAGAAGTAAAAAAAACTATTTAGTACTTTTGGATTATAAGATGGAACACCTCCATTGGAGGGTTTTTATTATAAAAAAATGATTTTGTTTCACAAAAAAATCATTTATCATCACAAAAAATTTCATTCATGGTTTATAGTTCAATTTATTAAAGAAAAAAATACAATTAAACTTATTTAAAGAAGCACTTAAAGCATTCTTAAAATTAAAGGGTCCAGGATAGAGATCTTACCTTAAGAGAAGAACCAAGAAGAATGCTTCAACAATTGACATCTTTTGATGAATTTCATCCCAATCTTGTATGCACATAAATTCATATATATATATATATATATATATATCCCTTAATATAATTCAAATATTCCCCTCTCCATGAGAGAATATGTTAAATGAAGATATATATATATATATATATATAGATACGTACCTATGTATAAGTGCACAAGTCTTCAAGGAGCGACCAAACAATCTAATTAACCCAAAAGAACCAAAATTTACCAAAGACCCCAAATTAAATAGGTGAAACCAAATAGTGGATGTAAAACCTCACCTCGGATGAAAACGACATACTAAATCAAATCAATCTGCTTCGCCTTTAGTGGAGGATTTCAGAATAGGTAAGAAGGGGTCCTGAGAATGCCACCACTCAACTTTGAACTAGATAAAACACAAAAATCCAAACAAACCTATCCTAAGGTTTCAAAAGAATGACTCAGGATAATGGGGAGACCTAAAATCAGTCAGAAAGCAAGAGGAGAAGGATCCATGGGTCTTACCTTGAAGAATCAGAGAGAATCCGAGAAGAAAATGGTGGAGATTGATGCACCATGAGGGAGACGGAGAGAGGTGTCATGAATAACCAAGGAGATCCCAAGGGTGGGGATGCGTCGTGATATAGGAGGGGGGATAGGTGAGTTAGAATAGGTTTTATTTTATTATTTTTATTTTAAGAAAATTAATTTAATTTTTAAAACAGGTTACCATACATGGTTTGGGACACACAGTTTAGAAAACCATGCACCAATCATGCACCCTCTATTGGGCACCTGAGGCACACCACACAGTTTTTCCCGCATAGTTAGCCTAAGTGTGCATAAACCATGCAGTGAATAGTGTTCTGATACTTCCTAATTTCCACTAACTATGCAGGCTAGGTGCACAATTTGGAAAACCATGCGCAACCTATGTGCACTTCCATTTTCCCACATACACAAGGTTGCACAGTTTCTAGCTGGGCCTAATGGTTTCAGAAAAAACATGCACCCTCTATAAACCCTCAAAACTTATGATTTCTAACCCCAGTGCTCCCAAAACTCGATGAGACACCCAAGGTACCTATTGGGAATTCATCTAATCCTATAAAAGTCACATTGAAGTGTTAAAAATCTCAGAATTATGTTTTAAAGATTAGTTTTAAAATCATCCCACCGAGTAAGTTTCAAAAATTCAAATTCCCTCGGAAAACCACCTATTCCCAAAACATGAGACTCTACATAGAAAGTTGTGAGGATAAGTTCACCCCTCTAGAATCACCTTGTTCACTAAAACACCTTTAAATAACTCTAAAATTTTCAAATATAAATTAATTTTAGAAGTATAAAACATCACTTCCAAGATTTATTTTATTGATGAGTTTTTAGTTGAAGAGCTAAATAATTTATTTCAAGTTATTGAGGTATAAACTTTATTAAAACTTGAACATAAATATATTAAAACCACTAAGAAAGTGTATTTGGGTGATGAATCATCTTTATAACCAGGAGACATATTTGATTAGTTAAAGGGATCCACTTAGGGTTTCATATAACTTTCTATAATATTGATGGTGTTTTTATAAGTAATGGTGCCCGAAAATATAATTTTTGACCTATAAATAAATGGTTGAAGCACATGTGGTGGTTCCTACTTAGTAAACCACATCCACCTAGTGACTATGGTTTTTTCTAAGACAATCTAGATGGGTACCATAAATCTAGTGCTACATGGGAGGCAACCCATGATTCAATAATTTTTTTTATTTCATTTAAATTGAATAAAAATCCAATTTTTTATTCTAGGTAATTATCATGTGAACTTATTCTCACTTGGATCTTTGCTTTCTACATACACTCTCTCCCTTTCTTGGTCTCATCTTTTTGATTCTAAACATATGTGATTAATTTTTTTCTTGTTGACCTTTGATGGGGATTTCTTAGAGAGACCAAGTGTTGTTTGAAATGCTTAAGGGTGGTGTTTATTGATTTGAGATTTAAGGAAATTATGCAACAAATTTTAGGAGAGTTTTATCTTTCATTATTTATGAATATATACTAGTTAAAATCAGTGCATGCTTCCCAAAAACTTGAATTTTTATTATTATGTTTAAAAATATTCTCATCAATGATAATTAAGTGTGGAGGGACGCTTTAAATTTAAACTAGATAATGCATGAATCCTAATTTTTTGTTAGGTTCTATACATGATTTTATCTAAAAAGTTAGAAATATGTTTGAAATTTTCATGAAACCTTTATTAGTTATCTAACATTATTTTTGAATTGAACTTAAAAGTTAAATATTTTTGACTACTTATTGATTTATTATAGTGTAGTTTCTTAATTTTTTAAGATTAAAAATTGATTTGGCTTTTTGATAATTTTTTTTTTGAGCTGAATTATAACCCTTTTACACGCCATTTAACTTATTAATTGAAAATATATTTTTAATCAAAATGTCTATTTGTTTTATTTCACCTCGAGATTGAACAATGGAGAAAATTTTGGGTTTGAAGTGTGTGTGTGTGTGTTGGTGGGGGGTCTTTATTATTCTAATCTATATTCACATTTTTACAAAGAAAAAACCTTCAAATTTTTTCGTAATTTTTTTTCAAGAATTTACCTTCATTTTCAATGGGTCAAAAGTTTTCTTGAGTTTGAAGATTGTGATACTACTTTGTGGTGGTTAATTTCTATTACTCCATTGTTTTAACTGAGCATATCATTGTTATTTCCCATTTTAAATATTTTTTTGTCAGTAATTTTTTTTGAAATGTTACACAAATATCATTGGATTTGAACTTTTTGGTTTAAATTAAACTCACAATATTTGCATCCACTTGGGTATGAAATGAAAATCCAAATCCAAGTTAAACCTTTATTCTTTCATTAAAAAATTATTATGTAGTTGGATAAGTTATTTATATTTCAATATAATTATTATGTTTCCTCAACAAAACAAATTGTCTCATTATTATGATTTTTAATAATGTGTGTAGGTTCACCTCGTGGTAAAGAGATGTTTGGAACTTCCAGTTGGATACAAATTTAAGCGTGTTTAATTATTTTCAAAAATTATAATTTTAGTCATTTTTGTAAAACATGAAACTAAATTTGTGGTGAGACTACAAAATATTATGGGGGAAATCACATTTTCAACATAAGGGAATCCTTGGGGGAAAATATTTTTGAAGACTAATTCTTTTTGGTATTCTAGTTTTTCACATTTTCAGATTTATTATTTTCCATTGAAATTGATTAAGTAATTTCTTGAGGACAAGTGATATTAAGTGTTGGGGGGGGGGATTTTGATGTAGTTTTATTTCATTACATGTTTACCACATCACTTCTTGTGTTTTAAATGTATTTTATATCAAAATATGTTTAAAATTGGTTAATTTTAATGTTTTTTATATTTTCTCATTCAATTATTAATTTTATGAACTCTTAGTTAATTATGTGTATATTTATGAAAAAATAATGGTTTTCCTATATTAAAATATTTAATTTTTTAATTTTTTAATTTTGTTTTTATTCATTGTTTTTAATCGTATCTATTTTAATCATGGAGTTTATTAATTTAGAATTTTATTTTTTATAATTTTTTTTATTAAATTAATGGATATAAATTTTAATTTGAAATATTATATTTTGTTTCTTTTAATAAATTTGATTTTGAATTTTAAAATTTTCATTAATTGGTTTTCAATTTTAATTAGTGGAATTTAAATTTATCTTTAAACTTTTATTTTATCAATTTAATATTTAATTTTTTTAATTTATAATTTACACATTAGCTAATTAATAAATTTGTTTTTAATTTTTAATATTTAGGTTTTAATTTTTTCATATTTAGAATAATATTATTTTATAATTGGTATGTTTTATTTTTATTAATGCGGCATCATATGGGATTTCAAAAGTAGTAGGTTCATTGAATTTTTAAAGAAGACAACTGATTTTTGAATCTGTCAAACTGGGTTGGTTTTTGAATACAAGGATGATGAATACCCAGGCTTCTGGAAGCTAAAGGTTGAATATTAACAAGTCCTAACACCTGTAGACATAGATCCGCCAACTGAGAAGAAGAACCCAATGCCAAGATGAAACATGAACCCTAGATTCATTAGGATCTCATTCCGCTAGAGCTTCAATTTGATGATGAAAAATGAGGATGAATCAAATGAATATGGAGGACATGATTGTTCAATGATTAAGATATTTTAATAATAAACATGGATTTGATTTGGAAAATAAGAAATCCATAGGTTCGACATTGGATTTTTAGGATGCTATTGATTTCTTTGGATTGACACACATATTAGTGTAGTCAAATAATAGTGCTTAATTGGTCATGTTGGGGAAGAATTACCAAGCATGAATTCATCTATTCCAAAGATAGACAAGCTTTCTAAAGGCTGAAGAAGTCAAAGTAGGTTATTCCAGCACCACCTTTTAAATGGTTGAAGAAGGAAGCTCAAATCAAAGATGAAATTGACATCGAGAAGACAACACTAATACTCCATTGTTGAAGTTTCTTTTAACTAAATCTCCAATGAATTTTTTTGTGGGTGGGGTTTGTAGAAAACTAAGTAAGAATATGCAAGTCAAGACATATTTGAGGTTGCACATGTGATGACCAAGATTACTATTGGAAGAAATCATATGGGACTAAATATCAGAATCTGCAGAACAGTTTTGTTCAAATTTAAGTTTATGTTGAGTTTTGTGTTTGATGGTACTGGTTTGTATAAAGGTTTTTTATGAAGATGGAGGGATCATAAGGATTTAGATACCACCACCTATAGATATAAACAACGATGCACACTGAGTTCTTGTTCATTTTCCAATGAGGAACTGAAGCTGGATGTGTAGTTTGGATAGGCGGTGTGGTGATAAAGTTCAAACTATGCATGAATTGTATTTGAAAACGGTGTTTGTTGCAATGAATCACCAAATGGAGATGCATTATTGATTCATGATTTGTAGGTGGTGAATGGGTATATGTAGAGGATAATTTAACACAAGGTTGAAACATGGCCAAAAAGTTAGTGGAAAGATAAAAATAAAAATAAAAATAAAAATAATAATAATACTAAAAAGCACTCAAAAAATGATTATTTTCTAGAGATATTAGTGCAACATGAGAAACCATAGGATCTAATATAAAAGCTCTGAAGAAATGACTAGAGTAGTTAATCAAGGATTAAAAATTAATTTTATCACTAGACAGTCACAAAATTAGGCATTGATTGTGTCACCATTAGTTGGTAGAGTTATTTTGGAAATAAAATCATATTTTATAGGATCAAAGTGGACACCTCCATTTTTGTTGTAGATAGACACATTGTAGAACTCTGAGATAGACACTTCAGAATGAGAGTAGATTAATTTCTTTAATATAACAAGAAGAAGCTTTATCAGAAAAAAAGAAATCAGAGCTAAAATGAATAGAGATAGACTTTGACTCAACCAATGAGATTTATTTTCTTTTTTAATTATTCTTATATTGATTATCTCTCAGTTATTGTGCTCATGTTTTTGTTCTGTTAAAAAATTCCTTTTTCTTAATTGAGTGGGGATATTTGATTATTTTGCATTATATTTTTAATCTTATTTTTTGTGATATTTTTCAAATTGATCTCAAAATCTTTATTTTTAAAATTGAATGATTTTTGTATATGTAGAACTACAAAATCATCCGATTGTTGGTCAATCTCCCCAAACTATATTTTGACTATATGTTTTTGATCATTGATTTCAATTATCACTTCAAAAAATAAGAAATATGTTAGCTAAAAAATTGATTTTCAATAGTTAATATTTTATATGTCTCTATTGTTTAACATAGTTTGATTTTAACAAATTAACACAACATTTGACATTAACCTCTCACACCAAATTCACTTACTCATTCATATTTTACATTCACTTATTTAATTATTTTATAAAAAATTATAAAACCCTAAGACCATATCTCCCATATTCCATATGGATCGACCCTTCTTTCCACTATCTAGTATTGAGTAGTAGAATATAATTTGTAATTTGAATGGTGCATCAATGATCGTGTCATGATCAAGTATCATCAATATATCTTTCACTCTATATGGATCTAAGAGATTCTTGAGCTGTGATATAGTGATATATCAGTTTCAGAGTATGCATCAAAGTTTACAGGTCTCATATTCTACCCAATCAATATAGTATGAGGTAGATACTTCCAGGGACTGATGTTTGAGTAGGGTTTTTATAGGGACACTTGAGCTATCATGGTTTGTTTATGTATTCCCACTCATTATGAAGTGATAAAGTAGTCCTTTGTAAAAAAGAGCATCATAACAGAGGTGGGTAAGGAAGATGGAGTAGGAAATGGTTATTATGAGGCTAAGTGATCTATAGTAGCTGGCTGACAATAATATTCAGGGTGTTGATGTAGGAGGAAAAATTATACCCAAACTAAGATGCAGGGATCTTTAATATAAGGATCACATAGAGCATCTAGTCATTCTGAATATAGTTGATTTTATTATTATGATGGTCTAGGTCACACAAATTGTAATTACCCAACATGACATGCTATAGAGGGTGGTCAGATAGTGGATGAACCACCATAATAGAGGCATCACCTTTATTAGGGATCTCTCAGGAGTGGAAAGGGCATCGTCGCACATGGAGTGATTTAACCATTTATCACATCTTCTATAAATTATATTTGGTGATTAGGGGAGAGAGACTGTCATGGTACATATTGGTTGTTGTAATGAAACCATATGACGTCATCCTAGGGATAAACTGGTTGTCTGCATTGTTTTTCTAGATATACTATCACCATAGTGGATTTAGATTCTTATGGGTTGATGGGATGATATTATAATTCAATTGTGAGAATTAAGTTTTGATATAATTAGTAGGGCTTAGGATCAGTATGATGCAATCTATCTCCCATCAAATGTAATGTTTTTACCTTAGGACAGTGAGATATTTAGACATATATCTTGTAGAAGTAGTAGAGGATTATATGGATGTATTCCCAAAAGATATTCCGGGACAAACTAAGAGGTGAGAAATCGACCTGTTTATTGTCATTCACCTTGGGACATTACCTATATCTGCTGCAGAAAATTGGATGGTCCCTGATGAGATCTAGGATTTGAGGGTGTAGTTAGAGGACCATTATGAGAAGGGATTTATCATACTCAGTGTTTCTCCTAGGTAACTCCATTATTGTTCATAAAAAAAGGTGAATAGGTTCATGAGTATATACATTATAATCTCTTTAATTAGCTGAATATCAAGAAAAAATACCCCTTAATGAGGTTCAATGATCTCATCTACTAGTTTAAAGGTGCAAGATGGTTCTCAAAGATTAATCTTAGATCCATTTATTACAATTAACCATGATTAAACATTACACAATATTTATTTTTAAGTCTAGATTTCATTATCTTACATATGATGAAATTTTTATGTTTAGAGTTTTATAGAATTAGTCCATAACTCATATATAACAGACCAATGTAATAAAAATTGTATACTTCTAATCAGTATCAACTTTTCACACCATATAAAAAATTTAAAAAAACATGTTTTCTTTTCATGAAAACTCTTCATGAATTTCAACTTCACCTCCTTTCCTTTACCCATTATTAAATCCTTTGAAAAAAATTTAAAAAACAGATGATGAGGAGAAAAATATCAGTAAGTTACATAAAAAGAAAAGAACTGTTAATCTAGTGAAAAATTGAAAACCCCTAAAAAAAATTTCTTAAAAACATAAATTTTTACCAAAAAAGGGAATTACAATCCTTTGAAAAGTCATTTATTTTACCTTCTGGAAACAAATTATTTCCATTAAAACTCATTTGCTAGCATAAAAAAAGTCATGTTGGAACCTTGGAACATCATCTCATAGAACCATTAAAAAACCCTTACAGAACCCTTAAAAAACCCCGAAAAATTTAAATAACCATATTACTAACTTATAATATAATTATATAGGGAACATAATCATTACCCAATTCATTGGAGAAATATCTGAGTGTACTTTTCATTTAAGTTCTAATGGAATCACCTAGTGCTATCTGGGTGCACCCATCATATATAATGTTCAAGAACCACAATATGGATAAAACATTTTTTCATTTGAAAAACTCTTTTAAACTCATATGAAAATCACTTTCATATATTAAGATACTATTTTCTTTCTAAAGTCCATTTTCAATACAAAATACAATTTTATTTTTAAAAAACCATTTTCAATACCAAAATACCCAAAAAAGAAAAATATGTTTTTTTATTTAAAAAACATGTAATATTGAAAAGAAAGAAATAAATCAAATAAAAGTCAATGTGGTTAGAAAATTCATTGTCACTATATACTTTAGAACATTTTATTTGTCATTTTTCAAAACATTTTTTGAAAAACCATAAAATGATTCCTTTTGAAAGAATTTTAAATAAATTAAAAGAAACATAAAATAAACTTTATAATTCTTTTCTTTCCACATAAAATAAATTAAAAAATTATTATTAAAACATGAACATGGAAGAGAAATAGAGATAGACGGAAAACTTTAAAAGTGGATTTATTTATAAGAAAAGTCCCATATCACTTTTGAAATATTTAAATAATAACACCCATGAAAGAATAAAATTGAAAAAAACATTAAATACCCAGATTAAAAAAAAATTCATGATATAACATGTAAAAGGGGTTATATATACACCTTATAAAACAATAAAGGTTCCTAACATCAAGATATGACTCAATGAATATAAATATATGAAGTCCCTGACCTTGAGTCTGACTTTTCACGTGTGTCTTTATCTTCCCAAATAATAAACTTATGTAAATTATTTACTTTCTTGAGAACCCTTTTTAACTTTATTATTAATTTTATTTCACTAATTAATAAGTTATATAAAATCACTTAATAAACTAAGTTTAAGTCAGATGTTTTGACCATATTAAGATTATGTGTTAAAAATGACTTTGGTAGATTGACTATGATAAAAAGGAAATTATTTAAACATCTAAAGAATAATGATCATGAAATAATTATTATATTTTTGCATAAATTATAATTTTAATACCAATCATGAAATTTGGTTCGTGAGAAATTAAGTACGTTACGATCATGGCGATAGTAGGCTGTTCGTATGGATGAGTAACATTTGAATTTTTCAATGATCATTATTGAAATAAAGTAAGTAACATTTATTTCTAGAATGATCATAATATCATAAAAAAATTATTTAATTATACATACTTAGATATAGATATATATATATACATACATACATACATATATATATATATATATATATATATCATTATTGTGATGTGGTGATGAAAAAAGGGATCACATTGCTTTGAGGAGGCGGTAGTCCACAAGTCCACAAAAGATGTTATAATTTTTTTAGTGAGTGAAAATGTAATAAAGAAAAAGATATACTAAATTTAAAAAATGATAAATATATCATGAATACAATACATGGGTGAAGAAAATGTAGGGGTTACTACTTAGTAAACCTCATCCACCTAGTGACTATTGTTAGTTTCTAAGATATTCTAACCAGAGACTATAAATCTAGTGCTTCATTGGAGGAAACCCATGATTCAATAAATTTTTTATTATTTTATTTATATAGTTTACATTGAATAAAAATCCAACATTTTCCTCTTGGTAATTATCATATGAACTTTTTCTCACTTGAATTTTTGCTTTCTGCCATACACTCTCTCCCTTTCTTGGTCTCATATTTTTGATTCTCAATATATGGGATTTTTTTTTCTTATTTACCTTTGATGGTGATTTATTAGAGAGAAAATGTTTTGTTTGAAATGATTAAGGGTGGTTTTTATTGATTTGATATTTAAGGAAATAATGCAACAAATTTTAGGAGAGTTTTCTCTTTTATAATTCATGAATATATAATAGTTAAAATCAGTGCATGCTTCCCTAAAACATGAATTTTTATTCTTATGTTTAAAAATATTCTCATGGATGATAATTTAGTGTGGGAGGATTCTTTAAATTTAAACTAAATAATACATGAATCATGTTTTTTGTTAGGTGCTATGCATGATTTTATCTAAGTAGTTAGAAATATGTTTGGAATTTTCTTGAAACCTTTCTTAATTATATAACATTATTTTTGAGTTGAACTTAAAAGTAAAATATTTTTTTGTACTTATTTATTTATTATAGTGAAATTTCTTAAATTTTTAAGCTTAAAAATTGATTTGGATCTATGGTAAAATTATTTTTGAACTGATTTATACCCCCTTTACATGACATTTTACTTATTAATTGAAAATCTATTTTGAATCAAAATGTCTACTTGTTTTCTTTCACCTTGAGATTGAACGGTGGGGGAAACATTGGGTTTGAAGTGTGTGTGAGGGAGTGCGCGGGGGGGGGGGGGGTCTTTATTATGATAATCTATATTAACTATTGTAAAAAGAAAAAACATTTAAATTTTTTCATAATTGTTTTTTCAATACTTTACCTTCATTTCTAGTGGGTCAAAAGTTTTCTTGAGTTTGAAGATTGTGATGCTTCTTTGAGGTGGTTATTCTCTATTACTCTATTTTTTTAACTCAGCATATCATTTTTATTGACCATTTTAATTTTTTTTTTGTTTGTAAAATTTTGGGGGAATATTATACAAATATCACTGGATTTTAACTTTTTCGTTTGAATTAAACTCATAATATTTTCATCTACTTAGATATGAAATGAAAATCCAAATCCAAGTTGAGAATTTATTCTTTAATTCTTAAATTTTTAAGTTGTTGGATAAGTTATTTATATTGAATTATAATTATTAGGTTTTATCAACCAAACAAAGAGTCTAATTATTATGATTTTTAATTATGTGTGTTAGTTCACCTCGAGGTAAAGAGAAGTTTGGAATTTCCTATTAGTTGAAAATTTAAGTTTGTTTAACTATTTACAAATTTTTTTATTTCAATAATTATTTTTAAAATATGAAACTAAATTTTTTGTGAAACAAAAAAATTTAATGGGGGAAATCACATTTTAAACTTAAGGGAATCCATGGGGGGAAATATTTTTGAAGCCTAATTCTTTGTGGTATTCTAGTTTTTTTAATTCTGAGTTTTTTTATTTTCCATTGAAATTGATTATGTTTTTTCTTGAGGATAGGTGATATTAAGTGGGGGTGGGAGGTTGATGTAGTTTTATTTCATTACATGTTTAACACATCATTTTTTGTGTTTTAGATGTAATTTATAACAAAATATGTTGAAAATTGTTTAATTTTAATGTTTTTTATATTTTCTTGTTCAATTATTAATTTTATGAAATCATAGTTAATTGTGTGTATATTAATCTTTAAATTATGTTTTTTCCTATATTAAAATACATTATTTTTTAATTTATATTTTTTTAATTATTAATTTTAATCGTATCTATTTTAATCATGGTGTTTAATAATTTAATATTTTATTTCTTATGATTTTTCTATTATTAAGTTAATGGATCTTAATTTTAATTTGAAATATTTTATTTTTTTTTCTTTTAATAAATTTGATTTTGAATTTTAAAATTTTAATTAATTGGTTTTCAATTTTAACTAGTGGAATTCGAATTTATCTCTAATATTTTAGTTTTTCAATTTAATATTTAATATTTATAATTTATAATTTACGTATTAATTAATTAATTAATTTGTTTTAATTTTTAATATTTAGGTTTTAATGTTTTCATATATAGAATAATGTTATTTTATATTTAGTTTGTATTATTTATATTAATGCGGCAACATAAGGGATTTCAAAAGTAGCAGGTTTGTTGATTTTTGGAAGAATATTACTGATTTTTGAATATGTTGAACCAAGTTGGTTTTCCAATCTAGGGCTGATGAATACCCAAGATTCTAGAAGCTGAAGGTTGAATATTGATGTGGGCTGACACCTATAGACACAGATCCACCAACTAAAAAGTGGAACCCAATGCCGAAGATGAATCCCGAATCCTAGATTCACTAGGATCTCATTCCTCTAGAGATTCAATTTGAATATGATAACTAAGGATGAATTAAATGGATATGGTGGCCATGATTGTCCATTAATGAATCCATGTTAAGAAAAACAAGGATTTGATTTTGAAAATAAGGAATTCGCAAGTTCAGCTTTGGATTTAGGGGATGATGTTGACTTATATGGATTGAAACATAGATCGATGAAGTCAAATATTAGTGATAAGTTGGGAATTTTGAGGAAGAACACACAAGCATGAATTCATATATTCCAAAGATATCCTAGATTTCTAAAGGCTGAAGAAGTAAAACCAGGTCATTCTAGATCCACCTCTAAATGGTTGAATAAGGAAGATGAAATTGAATATGAAATTCACATGAGGAAGAAAACACCAATATTCCATCATTGAAGTTTAAAAGGTGGGTCCATTAATTGTAGAAACGCTACAAAGAAAACCGTATGGGGGCTCAACCCCATGATCAGCACCCCAAAACCCATTCCCCCTTCCTATAATGATCTTCATCTATTCCATTGATGATTTTTCTTTGAACTAAAGCTCAAATGAGATTTGTTGTGGGTGGGTCCCATGGATAACTCTTAAAGAATATGAGAGTTGTGCCATTTTTGAGGTTTCACATGTGATTACCAAGAATGCTAATGGAAGAAACTATCTAGTACTAAAGATCAGAATATATAGATCTATTGTTTTTCAAATTTAAGTTCGTGTGGAGTTTTGTGTTTGCTGGTATTGGTTTGCATGAAGCTTTGTTATGTAGATGGAGGGATATTGGGGTTTTATATACCACCATTTATAGAGATGAAAAATTATGAAAAATAGGTGCTTGTTTATTTTCTAGTGAGAAACTAAAGTTGGATGTGAAGTTTAGATAGGTGGTGGGGTGATAAAGTTAAAACTATGCATGAATTGTATTAAAAATTGGTTTTTATTGCAATGAATCAACTAATTCATAGGAATTATAGATGCAGGAGTAGCAAGTGATGATGGGTATATGAATTGGCTACTTTCTTGTAGATGGACACATTCAAGAACATTGATATCGTCACTTCAGAATGAGAGTAGACTATTTTATTCTGGATAATGAGAAGGATATTCATCGTACATGATGGAATCAATGATGAAATGAAGGGAGATCGACTTTGACTCGACCAATGAGATTTATTCCCTCTAATTCTTTTTCAATTAATTATCT
This sequence comes from Viscum album, assembly GCA_963277665.1. NCBI lineage: Eukaryota > Viridiplantae > Streptophyta > Magnoliopsida > Santalales > Viscaceae > Viscum > Viscum album. Next base: position 684,436,708 of record OY728151.1, read on the forward strand.
CTCAGTTATTGTGCCCATGTTTTCCTTATGTAAAAAAATTCATTTTTCTTAATTGAGGGGGGATATTTTATTGTTTTTATATATATTTCTAATCTTAATTTGTGTGATATTTTTCAAATTGATTTAAAAATCTTGACTTTAAAAATCAAATGATTTTTGTGTGTGTAGAACTACCAAATCATCCAGTTTTTGGTTAATCTGACCGAACTATATTTTGACTATATATTTTTGATCCTTGATATCAATTATCACTTCAAAAAATGAGAAAATATGTTATCTGAAAATTTTATTTTCTATTGATTATATTTTATATGTCTCTATTATTTGACATTTTTAGCTTTTAACACATTAACACTATTTTTCACATGAACCTCTCTCACACAATTCACCTCCTCATTCATCCTTTCCATTCACTTATTTCAGTAGTTTATGAAAAATAATAAAACCCTAAGACCGTCTCTTCCATTTTCATATGTATTGACCTTGCTTTCTACTATCTAGTAGGGAGTAGTAGAATATAAATTTTAATTTAAATGGTGCATCAATGACCGTGTAATGATCAAGTATTATCCATCTTTATTGCACTTTATAAGGATCAAAGATATTCTTCACATGTGATAGAGTGATATGTTAGTTTGAGAGTATGTATCAAGGTTTATGGATCTCACATTCTACTCACTCAATACAGTATGAGATGGATATTTCTGAGCACCGAATTTTGATTAGGGTCTTCCTAGGGAAATATAAGCTAGCAGGGATTGTTTATGTATTCCCACTCATTCTGAAGTGATGAATAAGGCCTTGGGAAAAAGAGTATCATAACAAATATAGGTCATGAAGATGGAGTAGGTAGTGGTTATTATTAGGCTGAGTGATTTATAGTAGTTGGTCGTTATTAATCTTCAGGGTTTTGACATATGAGGAAAACTCATACCCGGACTTAGATATGGAGATCTGTAATATAAGGATCATGTGGATAATGCAATCATATTGAAGATAGTTAATGATTTTCGAGGTCACACAACTTATGAATACCTAACATGACACACTATAGAGGGTGTTCAGAAAATGGATGAACCTCTATAATAGAGGCAACACCATTATAAGGGTTATCTCAGGAGTGGTTTGGGAAACTTCTAACATGGAGTGATTCAACCATTTCTCACATATTCTAGCAATTTTATTTGGTTATTAGTGAAGAGATATTGTCACGTGACATCTTGGTTGTTGTAATGAAACCATAGGACATCATCCTAGGGATGGACAAGTTGTCTGCCATATTTTCTGAGATATACAGTCACCGTAGTGGATTTAGTTGCCTATAGGTTGATGGGATGAGATTCTACTTCAATTGTGAGAATTAAATTTTGATATAATGAGTAGGGATCATGATCAGTATGCTGTAACCTATATCCCATCTGTTTTCAAGTTTTTCTCTTGGGATAGTAAGATCTTCAGACATCTGGCTCACAGAATTAGTGGAGGATTATCTGTATGTATTCCCTAAAAATGTTCTTGGACTACATAAGACATGTTAAATAGAATTATTTATTAACTTTCACCCCGATACCTTACCTATATCTTCTGCAGAAAATTGGATGGCCCCTGATGAGATCTAGGAGTTGAGGGTGTAGTTGGAGGACCTTCATGATATGGGATTTATCATACTCAGTGGGTCCCCAAGGTAACTCCATTATTGTTCATAAAAAAGGTGAATATGGTCTTGAGGATATACATTATAATCTTTTTAATCAGGTGAAGATAAAGAAATAATACCCCTTAATGAGGTTCAATGATCTCTTTTTCTAGTTTAAAGGTGTAAGATGGTTCTCAAAGATTGATCTATGGTTTAGTTATTATAAGGAACCATGCTTAAACATTACATAATATTTATTTTTAAGTCTATAATTCATTCACTTACATATTATGATCATTTCAAGTTTATCTTTTTTTAGAATTAGTTCATAACTCATATATAAGAGATCGATATAATACAAATTATACATTTCCAATCAGTATCCATTTTTCCCATAATATAAATTTTTTAAAATAAAACATGATTTCTTTTCATGAAAAATCTTTATGACTTTAAACTTCACCTTGTTTCTATTACCCATCACTAAAACTTATGAAAAACATTTTAAAAATAGAGGATGATTAGAAAAATACCAATAAGGGATATAAAAAGAAGAAAACTATTAGTATAGTAAAAAAAATGAAAGCCCGTGAAAAACCAATTCTTAAAAACATAAATATTTACCCAAAAATGGAATTGTCATCCTTAAAAAAATCATTTATTTTACCGTGTGGAAAGAAATTATTTCCATTAAAACTCATTTCCAAACATAAAAAATTCATGTAGAAACCTTGGAACACCATCTCATAGAACCATTACAAAACCATTTCATAACCCTTAAAAAACCCTTAAAAGTTGGAATAACTATATAACCATCATTCAATATAATTTTCTAGAGAATATAATCATTACCCAGTGCATTGGAGAAAAATTTGGCCACACCCATCATTTAATCTTCAATAGGCTCACCCAGTGCTATTTGGGTTCACCCATCATACATAATGTTCACGAACCATAACATGAATAAAACATAATATCATTTTAAAAACTCTTTTGAACTCATATGAAAATCACTTTTATATATCAAGATTCTATTTTCTTTCAAAAGACCATTTTCAATACAAAATACAATTTTCTTTTGAAAAAACCATGTTTAATACCAAAATACCAAAAAAAAGAAAATAAGTTTTTTTATTTAAGAAAACATGTAATCTTAAAAAGTTAGATAGAACTCAAATAAAAGTCAACATGGTTGGAAAAATCAATGTCAATATATACTTTAGAATATTCCATTTTTTATTTTCCAAAACGTTTCTTTTAAAAAACATAAATAGATTCTTTTTGATTTTTTTTTTAAATAAATTAAAATAAACCTAAAAGAAACTTTATAAATATTTTTTTTCCATAAAAAATATATCCAAAAATCAATCTTAAAACATGAACATGAAATATAAAGATAGTTTTAAAGAAAAATTCATAAATTAATTTATTTATAAGAAAAGTCCCTTATCACTTTGAAAATATTTAAATAATAAAACCCATGAAAGAATAACATTGAAAAAAAATTAAATACCATTATTAAATATAAATTCATGATATAACATGTCTAAGGGGCTATATGTACACCTTATAAAATAGTAAATTTTCCTAACATCAAGATATGCCTCAATGAATGGAAAGAGATGAAGTCCCTGACCTTGAGTCTGACTTGTCATGTGTATCTTTATCTTAAAAAATAATAAACTTATGTTAATTATTTACTTTCTTGAGAACCTTTTTTCAAGTTTATTATTAATTTTATTTCACTAATTAATAATTTATATAAAATCTCTTAATCCATTAAGTTTAAGTGTGATGTTTTGACTATATTCAGATTATGTGTCAAAAATGACTTTGGTAGGTTGAATATGGTCAAAGAGGTAATTATTTAAACATCTATAGTATAATAATCATAAAATAATTATGATATTTATACATAAATTATACTTTTAATACAAATAATAAATGTTGGTTCTTGAAAAATGAAGTATATTATGATCAGGGTGACAATAGGCTATTCGTGTGGACGAGTAACGTTTGCATTTTTCAATGATCATTATTAAAAGAAAGTATATAAAATTTATTTCTAGAATGATAAAAATATCATAAATAAAATATTATTTAATTATACATACTTATATATACATATCATTATTTTTATGTTGTGATAAAAAAAGGGATCACATTGCTTCGAGGAGGCGGTAGTACACAAGTCCACGAATGACATTATCATTTTTTCAGTGAGTGAAAATGTAAGAATGAAAAAGATATAATATATTCAAAAAATGATAGACATGTCATTAAGATAATAAATATTTCATGTATATCACATATATTAAATATATTTACCCTTATTACCTTCCATGTGACATCTTAGTGAAAAATGAATCACATCGCTTCGCGAGGTGGTAGTCCATCGTACACACAAGAGACATTATTCATTCCCATAAGATATGGAATGTAAAAAGGTAAATATGATATAATGAATATATAGATATAATTATGTTATAAATATCTTATATAAACTTTATATCCATCATCATACCCAAACTTGAGAGGTGGTAATGGAAAAACGAACATTGGTTCATGAGGCGGTAATCCGCTGTACACACGAATGATGATTTTGTAACCCGTTTGATAAAAGATGGAAATGATTTAGGTTATTACAATAACATAATAACATATAATTATATGTAATATACTTAGGTTATTATATAATCATGGTGTAATAATAATTTAAGGGGGTGGAGAAATAAATAAAATAAAGACACTCATTGAAAAATGTTACCTCTTCTTCGGGTATTCTCTTTAGGTTTGCACCAAAAGAGTTTGTAGGTTGGATTTATGCGCAAAATAAGGATTATAAATTAATGGGAGGGAAAATTTTAAGTTATTTGGGATTTTATTGGTCAAAAAATAGGTTTTATTTTGTGAAGAGAGGAGAAGAAGGGGTGAACTTTTATAAGTGGGGGAGAGGACACACTTGGTATTTTAGATAATAATTGAGTTCTCCCATTTTTTAATTTGTAAAAAGGTTCAAAAATGAACCCTTATTTAACATTATATGTTTAATGTTAGAAATATTTCTATAAAATATTTTTTTATACAAGTTTATATGTCATTTTTACCCTTATCTTTTTAGTTTAACCTCCAATTAATAAACACATTTCTCCCTTAACCGTAGTAATAAATTATTTTCATTTTTAGTATTATTTTTGGTCAAAAATTAATTTGATATTATTATAAATTATATATATTCCAAATATTTAATATATTTTTATAAAATAAATTCATATAAGTTTAAAAATTTAATTTCATATTAATCCTGCATATGCGATGAGAAAATGAGTTTTTAAGAAGAGTATTTTTTTGAGAAAAAGATGATTATATATTAACTATATGATTAATAATATTCATTTTAAGAATTAAAATTTATGTTTAATGATATATAATCTATATATTTAATTTTAAACATTACCCATTAGGTATTATTTTAATTAATTAAAATGGAGAAGCATTATGCATTTTAATATTTTTTTTTAAAAAATCCGTTTTAAAACTCAAAAAAACTTATACTAAAAAACAATGTAAATTTGATAAAAAAGTAATTAATTAGATTAGATATAAATAAATAGAACTAATGTTAATTTAAATAATATTTAAAACATATTAATACATTTAAATTAATTAATTTATTGAAATGAAAAGACTTTTCACAAAAATCAATATTTTTAACTATTTACTGAAAAATCAATATTTTCTGAAAAATCCAAAATTTTTCCCAAAAGTAATTTTTGATGTTATAAATCAAAAAATTATATTCATTTTATCAAATTCCAATCCTAAAATTTATAAATTAATATTATAAATAAAACATTATAAGAAAAAAGTTTAGTTAAAACTATTTCCTTTTTGATTAAAAAATTACTTAATATTTTTATAATAAATATAAATGTATAATTAATATTAATAAATATGAAAATAATTTATTATATCATTACCTAGGGTGTTATATTCTCTTCCAATTTTATAAATTTTATCTTCATAATCTTATTCACTTGTTAAAAAAGTGGGGATATCTTTCTATCATAGCATTTTCAGATTTCTCTATTGCCTCTTCAACCACATGGTTTTTCCAAAAAACCTTAACTTGGTGAATCACCATATTTATAAAAACATGAACATTATGGTCATGAATCTGAACTGGTTGTTCCTCATAAGAAATATTCTCTTCCAACTAAACTACTTCAGGGATCAAAACATGAGAAAAATATGGAACATATTTCATCAACATTGAAACATGAAACATGTTGTGTATATAAGATGATCTCAAGGGAAAATCCACTTGGTAGGGAAACAATCCTAATTTCTCTGAGATTTTATTTGGTATAATGAGTCATGGACTCAAATTATTATTATTACCAAAACACATCACAATTTTCAATAGAGAAACATTGAGAAAAACATGATCACCTACCTCGAAAGAAAGATATTTTCTCAAGTTATTTGCATAAATTTATGCATGCACTGATATATCCTTATATGTCATTGAATCAACCGAACCTTCTCTGCTTTTTCCTTTACCAATTCTTGTCCCATTATCTTTTTTTCTCCTACATCATCGAAAAATTATGGCGTCTAACACTACTTTCTATATAATGCCTCAAATGGTGCTATCTATATACTAGAATGAAAAATATTGTTATAAGAAAACTCAACTGAATAAAGATGATGATCCCAAATTAAATGGTAATCAATTAAACAAGAAAAAAGCATATCATCCATGGTCTTAATTTTTTTCTTATACTTCCCATCAGATTAAGGATAAAAATATATATGGAAATTTAATTCAGTACCCAACGACTTCTAAAGTCCCTTAATTTAATTGGACGTGAACCTAAGATCAGGGCCTGATACAATGGAGAGAGTAACTCTATGTAACTTAACTATCTCTTTTATATATAGTCAGTAAAGTAGATCTAAATACATTATATCTAAAATGGTATTTTTTTTTCAAATTTAGCTAATCGATCAACAATAAACCAAATTCCATTATTACATCGATAATTATTTGACAATACTACAGTGCAATCCATTGATATATTTTCCCATTTCAACTTCAACACTAAAAAAGGATGAATCCTTCCTTTAGTAACTATCATTTTACTTTAACCTGATAACAAGTCAAACACTTCATTGTGAAGTATGCAATATCACTTTTCATTCAATCCCACCTGTAATACTCCTAACAGTCTCTGTACATCATAGTGCTACCTGAATGAATAGAAAACAGAGAACTATGAGCTTCACTCAATAAGTGTTTCATCCTTTGGGAATCACAAGGCACAAATAAGGTTTTTAAAAATCATAAAAAAAATTATTCAATAATATTAAAATCAGGAAACTTACCCTTTTTAATGAATTCTAAATTTTTGTGCAAAGATTGATCCTCCTTATGGTCGTTGTTAATTTTTTCTGAAAAAGCTGATTGTAATGAAACTAGAAACAAAATAGAGGATGTACCTATATCCAAAACATCTAGGATACAATTAATCAAATTAGTTACCAATGGGTAATGTTCCAAACATAACATGGTTACTGTAGCATTAATTTTTCATCTAAAATCATTGACTAGTTTTTTTTCTTTTCCATGATGGTAATGAATCGTTCCATCATGACCCTTTATTAGTTCCATCCATCATATCTGTCTCATGTTCAATTATTTTTGAGTGAATATATAATCAAAAATTTTATGATCATTATATATTTCTTAGTTTACTCTATTAAAATGATGCCTCTAAATTATTAAAGGAAAAACACATCATTTAATTCCACATCATGTGTAGGGTAATGTAACTCATGTGGGTTAAACTGACATGAAGAATAAGTAATTAACTGATCATTGTAAATTAGGACACTACCAAGTACTTTCAATGAATCATCACTATAGATTTCAAATTCAACTTTTCTGGAAGGCAAGGCCAAAACTAGATCATTCACCAATATTGTTTTTTAGTTCCTAAAAATAGTCTTTATATTATTTTGTCTAGATGCATTTAACTCATTTTCAAGTTAACTTAGTGGGATAGAAAACTGAGTAATTGTTTCAATAAACCAAAATTAGTAACCCACTAATCCAAGAATACTATGAATCTTTGTGATCTTTGTGGGTATTTGATATTTTAAAACAACTTTTGTTTTAGTAGGGTCAATTGTTATGCTATCTTTAGAAATAATATGTCTAAGGAATGAATTTTTTTAACCAAAATTCAGACATGATAAATTTTTCATATAATTTTTTTCTTTTATGGTTTTCAAAATAATATTTATGTTTCTTTCATGTTCCTCTTTAATTTTAGAATATAAAAAATGTCATCAATAAACAAAATTTCAAACATGTCCAAGAACTCCAGAATAACTCAACTATTAATGTCCATAATTATAACATGTACATTAGAAAATCCAAACTGCATAACTTCAAGCCTATAGTTTATATATATAGTCTAAACTATAGTCTTCAGAATGTCATCCTACTTAACTTTTAATTGATGGTACCTGAATATCAGATCAACCTTTAAAAAATACTATACTTTCTAGATATGATCAAACAAATCATCAATATGAGGCTAAGGGTAGTTGTTCTTAACAATGTTGTTATTCAAAGACCTATAGATAATGAAAATTCTCATTGAACAATATTTCATTTTAAAAAAAAATATAGGATCACCCCATGGTGAAGTGATAGTTTAGATTAAACCTCTATCTAACAACTCCAACAATTTATTTTTAAATTCTAAAAGTTACACTTGATCAATTCAATAAGGTGGTTTAGAAATAGTCATAACATCAAGTACTAAGTCAATAGTAAATTCAACCTCTTGATTAGGAATAATACCAGAAAAATCATTTAGAAAACATCTATTTATTCCTTTAATACTATCACATCACTAATTTGAATAGTTTCTTTCCTTTTAACAATATGAGTTAGGTAACTTTCACTACCATCTCTAATAAATTTCTCAGCTTCTTGGTATGTTATCAAAGGCATGAAATAATTGAATAAAACTTTCTTGGAAATAAAATCTATCTTATCATGGTAAATAAAAATCCAATACATACCCAAAATGATATAAAACTCTATTATAGAAAGTTCAATAAGATTTGTAGGAAATAAAATCCCACTAAAAATAATAGGAATATTCCTATAAATCTTGGTTTCTTTGAAACTTCCACCCAAAGTTTTAAACAAAAGTTATATCCTTTGTTTCATTAGGTGATATTACAAATTTAATTGAAAAATTATCAGAAATGAAAGACTGTGAAGATTTAGAGTCAGACAGGGTATTGGCATAATTCGAATACAAAATTAAAATATGTGTCACCACATTATTTCACAACCCAACAACAACTTTAGTAGTAAAAAATGAATTTGTTACACCTTTATGTTTCCGATCATGCTATTTTTTGTCCCATGAAACTAAATTCAGACACACATTAGAATAATGATCCAACTAATTACAGCCAAAACATCTTAACATTATATGTATATTGGTTACCCCTATAACATCCCAAGCTTCCATAGTACATTTCCCTTTGAATAATGCAATAGCTTGCATTGTACGCAACTTCGAGATTCAAACACACCGCAACCAATAAAAGTATCTGTTATGAATAGTAATACCCAATTTTTGAAATTTTATGAATTTTATATTTCAAAATGGATTTCATTTTTGGGTTCTAAATATCGAAATTATCTTAGTGTAAATTTTTGGTCTTTTTCTAAAAACTTTCAATTTTTGATAAATAGTGAAAAACGCTGAGTTATAGTTTAATACCAAATTTTTATTTAAATATTTTATTTATTTTATTTAAATTAATTTTATGTCAAAATAGATACATAATACCTATATAAGTTCAATTTAATTCATTGGAGTCAGTTTATAATAATTTTAGATATATAAAAATTTTATTGAACTCTTCACCGTCTTTTACCCACTTCCTAGGAGAATTTGCAAATTCACATAAAACATAATTTTACTGCTTCTGTGAGTGTAATTTCAACAATCTGAGATATACGGTTGATATCAGCAAGAAAAATGTGGTTTAATAAGATGAAAATAATTTTTGGTGAATAGTAGCTTTTTACTTTTATTTACCACGGTTAAAAGTAAATAGGGCAATGAAGGGTAAAAATGATATTATTATTACCCTAACACTTGTATTAATTCTATTGGATAAGTGTAATTCGACCAAAAACAACCTTAGGAAGAAATAATGAACCTCTTTGGTCCACTTGGATTAGATTATGACATTTATTATTATTTTATTTAAAGAAGAGTTAAAAGCATTAAAATCCAAGTTTAATAACTAAAACATTTTTAATATAGGGTCATACATAAGATAAATTCGAATATAAATATTATTTAGAATGATAAAAATATTTCCTACGTAATGGCATTTTATTTATAATTTTTATACATTAAATAATTAAATTTATTTATGACACAATGATGATACAATAATTACCGTATTAATGAAATATTAAAATAATTGATATTATAAATATCCAAATAAATGTAATTTGAGACTTTTTGTAAATTCCACTAATTTTATAGGTTAATATTACATATTAATGTTGGTTAAATTAATTGTTTTTGAAGTAATAATGTTTTTATAAATTTAGGAAAAACAAAATACCAAATAGTGTCAAAGTTGACATAAAAGAGTTTTTTAAAACAAATATTATATTATTAATTGATATTCCATTCATAAAAATCTATGGTTTGGAAAAAAGACTTATATAATGATATTTGTATCATTAATTAACCAATTTGTGTTCTCTTGGAAGTATATAGTACGTTTATTAACCATATAATGTAAAAATACAAAGAGACATGGTAAATGTCAAACTATTTAACTAAGAGTTAAATCTAAAAGATAAGGTTAATATAGTGACCCAAACCTGTCTAAAAACTATTGGTTGAGTGGTTTTTGTCCCATACCCACCTTATACTTTAAATAGTCCATTTTGGATCCATTAGAAACTGAGAAGTATTTTATTATAAAATAATATTTCTAGCTTTTCCTAAGGTGCCCCTCACCGCTCTTATAAAAGGGCACACCCCCTTCTCTCTAATTCACTCCTTCAAATCCATTTGGATCAGACAAACCTGGACGAAATACCCTCTCAAATATACTCCCTTCATCCTAGAGGCCTTACTTTATTCATAAATCAAACCTAAGGATCCCTTTTGATTAAATCAATACGAAGAACCCAAAGAAGAGGTAAATATCTCACCACCTCTTTCAAGTTCCTTTCTTCTTCCACTTCCTTTTTCTTCATTGTTTCCATTATAAAATAATAAATCCAATATATTCTATATTCTGTGATGTTTTTATAAATATGGTACAACCAAATTCATTATTTTATCCATACTTTTAATGACATGTCACCAAACGTGCGTACGTACGACTTACAGTCTCCACGTCGTGGTGTAATTGTTATTCAATACATTATTTTTTGGATGAGTATAATAATGATGTGTAATTGATGTAAATACTAAATATAACATGATAATGATTCTGTATATATATGATATACCATCCAATTATATATTATTTTAATATCAAAATAATGATATTGTCGCTCGTGCGTACGTATGGATTACCGTCTCCACGAACGCTATGCGATTCATTTCCCATCTTATACATTCAAGACTAATTTTCATTAGATGATTAAAAATAATGTTTAAAGACTTTATATAATTCTGTATATGAATAATATACATCCCATCCATTAAAAATATGACTCAAATAACAAAGAATTTAAAGGAAAATGTATTCATTAACACCCGAAACGATGATAATACTAAGATATTATTAACAAAGAAATGTTAAAAGATCATATATGATATCATATTAATGTATATGATTCTTGTATAATTTAAAAACAAGTATTTCACCATTATATAGGAGGTTAACCTACCCTCAACCAAGGAAAAGTACAAGGTAAGGGTTAATTTTACAATCTCTTTATTATCCGAGGTTGTTTTTACGTAAGTATCTATTGGGACCTCTTAATCATCCACATCCATGTTTCTTAAAAATGTATTTCAAAACATTCTTAATATTTTATATACTATGGGTTAAAGTCATTTATACCCCTGTTTGAATTTTTATAAGATTTTTATAAAGGAATCTTTCCGTCGTTTTCCAAACACAGTCCTTTATAACCTTTTTGACAAAATTAAGGTAAGAATGTATTTTTTTAACTTATACGATGGGTGCGGCTATTTTCTGCTATTATAACATCATCAAAGCTTCCCTTAAAATATTATAAGAATATTTTTTAAATACAAATTATTTCTTTTATAATTACATGACTTTTAAATGATTTCAAAATAGAAAGAGATATTTCTCTAAAAAAGTTTTTATTTCATCTCTGTCAATATCCTTTGATGGATTTTAAGTTTGTTTGAAGTTTATTTTTTTTATGATACAAAACTTCCATATTTTATTAAAGATTTTCTGATATGTTTGACTATGGATGTGTTATTTCATACCATTCATGGTTTATGGATAAAGTATTGACATTTTGTATGCTAGTTTTAACACGAATGTTTATGTAATGTTTAAACCTTTTCATATGAGGAATGCATTGGACTTAGTAAGTGACGGGTGGAGCCCACTATAGCTTCTCAATGCATCAGTAGGTCTCATGAGACAAACTAGTGTTTTGGCACAAGGCCTTGAAAAAATATTATTTGTAATCTTAGCACAAGGCTTTGACTCTTTGGTTATGAAAGTCTGGTATTATGCATTCCATCATTATGAAAGTGGATATTGATATTGCATATGATTATTTAACTAGTAGAGTATACATGTGAGTAATTAAATAGAATTAGTTGATTTTATCTTTTCTATATTATGATGAAGTTCTTGTTTAAAAGGATTTTGTTTTAGTCTTATACACTGCCTTAAATGTTTATGCTTATTTATGAAAGTTTCCGCTATATTGTTATCCTTACTGAGAATCTGAGCTCACCCCTATCTATGTTTTATTTTTCCCAATATGCAAAGAAGTATTTTATGACTGACTTGTAGGGATAGTCTGAGGGGATATGAGTGTGGTCTATGGAAACAATGTTGTTGTAGTTTATCATTTTATGATGTAATTTAAACCTTATGAATGTATCTAGTACTTCCAAGGCTACTAAACTAATCGGTATTTCGAGACTTGATCTTTTGTGATTATGAAAATGTTATGTAATAATGCACCAACTCTGGGTAACTGGGGTCGGGGAGTTACAGTTTTTATTAGATGAAGTTTAGTATAAACCTTGGAAACTAGATTTCGATAAACTCTGATTAGAGCACATATCCCTAAGATAAACTTTGAGGATTAGTATAAAAGAACTTCCTAGAATTTTGGTATTATAGAGATTTTGTGAGTTTTCTAAGAAATACTTCCTTGTCTGGATAGGAGCAGGTAGAGGCGGCTCTGGAATAGATGTACCTAGGGGTAAAACCCAAAAACACCACTTTGAGCTAGACTTGAATGGGAACTAGTGCACGAAAATGAGCCTTGCTGCACTCTTGGTTACAACACTTCCGGGGGATATATTTAGGATAATTATCATTTTATTAACAAACCATTATGAAGGGTTTATGAGTATATATTTACTCAAATATAACATTTTTATTATTAAGGATTATATCCATAAACTGTTCAATTTATGTTAAGTGTTTTACAAGTTTCGATTTATGTATTGCGATTCATAAACTAATCTAGTTTATGCCATTGTCTAGAAATGGAACCTAGTTGAAGGAATGTAAACCGTATCAATTCACGCACTACATGTAGGGATTTCCCTTCTGATCAAGATAATTATAGTTTAGCTGGTGATACAACTGGTGCTGATCATCTTATCACCATACCGGGACAACTCACACAGGTTATGAATAATAACCTTACATTTATGGAGCACCCTGATCCATAGCGTGGAGGATCAATGTTAGACCGCTTCATGAGGCAAAAAACTCCAACATTCAATGGGGGTAAAAATCCATTAGTAGCTTAGCAATGGATAAATTCCTTAGAGAAAATATTTCACACCTTGGGGAGTCGCGAAAGGGAAAAAGTTGTTATGACAGTTTACCGCCTTAATGGAGATGCTGATCAATGGTGGTCATTGATTCAAAACACAAAGGAAGATGATAAAGTATCAAATATGGAATGGTGGGAGTTTAAAGAAATTTTCTTAGAAAAATACTTTCCTCATGACCATTAAGTGGATATGGAAATACAATTTCTGAGTCTAAGGAAAAAGAAGGATGAGAATGTCGCAAAGTATGAAGCTAACATTACAAGGTTAGCGGGGCATGCTGCAGATTATATACATAACCCAATAAGTAAGATTGATCATTTCTTTGATGGGTTAAAACTATTTCTCCATCGAGCATTATTTTCACAATCCTTCTCGTCGTACGAAGATATTGTCTCATGTGCTATTAAGACAAAAAAATAATTCTCTATGTCTTACAACTTTAAAGCAAATCAAGAGAAGAATAGATCTGCTGAACACTCTAGAAATGGAAATAAGGGGAAAAAGGGAAAAGTTGAATACCTATCCTGCAGTAAATGTGGGAAGAAACACCCTGGTACTTTCCTAAAGAGAATGTGAGTCTATTACAAGTGTGGTGAAAAAGGCCACCAAGCTCGTGATTACAAGTGGAAGAAAGAGGCTATCGATATTAAATTCTACAATTGCAGAGAAAGGGGGCATTATGAAAATGAATGTCCTAAGTGTCGGGGGAACATACCTCAAAAAAGACCAAGGGATCAAGGCCAGGCTTATGCTTTCACTACTATTGAGGTTGAAACTCCAAAAGATGTAGTTGTAGGTAATTTAATGGTTTCCTCAAGTTTAGAAAATGATTTATTTTATTTTGGATCATCGCATTGTTTCATATCTTCCTAATTTGCTAAGAAAATTAGATATTTCCAATTTGATTTAACAAGGGAGTTTTTAGTCAAAACTCCAAAGGGAAATATCATTGCAATAAATTTTTGTGAATCAGTCCCCATTCGGGCATATAAATGTTCTTTATCTGCTGATCTCATCGTCATACCCATGATTGAATTTGATATAATCCTCGGTATGGATTGGCTTTCAGACCATGATGCAAAAATTTATTATAATAAGAAGGAGGTTACTATTTTTTATGATGATGATAATGAACACCTTTTCTTTATAGCATAATTGTCACCACCTAATTCTTATCTATATACTCCCCCAGTAGCTCAACTAAATTCAATTATTGGGGAGGAAGAGAATGAAATAACCGTGGGTGAGAAAAATAATGTTCAAATATAGGATGTAATTATTGTGAAAGAATATGTTGATGTGTTTCTAGAAGATTTAACTGTACATCCTCCAGAATGAGAAATTGAGTTTCCACTGATTTAATTCCTAGATAAAGGCCCATATCGAAGAACCCTTATAGAATGACCACTATGGAATTAGTGGAACTAAAGAAACAACTAGAGGAATTGAGTAATAAGGTATTTGTTCACCCTAGTGTTTCTCCATGGGGAGCCCCTGTCCTTTTTTTAAGAAGTAAGATGGATCTATGAGGTTGTCCATTGACTACAGGGAGATCAATGGTATAAAAATAAAAAACAAGTATCCCCTACCTCGCATTGATGATTTATTTAACCAACTACATGAATCCCAATACTTTTCAAAGACTAACCTTCGATCTGGATATCATCAGTTGTGTGTGAAGAAGGAAGACATTCCAAAAATAGCATTTCGAACCAGGTACGAGCATTACAAGTTTACAGTAATGCCTTTTGGATTGACTAATGCACCCTCTATATTCATGGATGTAATGAATAGAGTTTTCAAGGAATATCTTGATGAATTTTTGCTGGTATTTATTTATTATATCATGGTATACTCCAAAAGCTATGAAGATCATAAAAATCACTTGCGCATTATCCAGAAGACTCTTAGAAGACATGAATTATATGGGAAGTTTAGCAAGTGAGAATTCAGGCTTCAGGAGATTTCTTTTCTTGTCCATATTTTCTCTAAGGATGGAATCTCTATTGATCCTTCTAAG
The DNA here is from genome assembly GCA_963277665.1 of Viscum album. Lineage (NCBI taxonomy): Eukaryota > Viridiplantae > Streptophyta > Magnoliopsida > Santalales > Viscaceae > Viscum > Viscum album. Next base: position 684,452,450 of record OY728151.1, read on the forward strand.
ACCAAGGCAATCCAAGAATGTCCAACACCAACAAGTATAGCCAAGGTACGTAGTTTTATTGGCTTAGCAGGTTATTATCGACATTTCGTCCATAATTTTGCCTGGTTGGCTAACCCATTAACAAAGCTCACACGAAAAGGGGTAAAACTTGTTTGGACAAAAGAGTGTGAAGAATGTTTTGAAGAACTAAAGAAAAGATTAGTCAATGCTCTTATATTGACTCTACCATTTGGGAATGATGGGTTTGTTAATTATAGTGATGCTTCAAAGAAAGGACTTGGTTGTGTCCTTAAACAGAATGATAGGGTTATTGCCTATGCATCAAGATAGCTAAAAATTCATGAGAAAAACTATACTACTCATGATCTTGAGTTAGCAGCTTTAATATTTACTTTTAAGATTTGGAGACACTATCTATATGGTGAAAAATGTGAGATTTATACTGATCACAAGAGTTTGAAGTATATTTTGTCACAGAAATAACTCAACATGAGGAAAAGGAGATGTCTTGAACTACTCAAGGATTATGATTTCACTGTACACTACCACCCAGGGATGTAAAATAAGGTGGAAGGTGCTTTGAGTAGAAATAATCATGGAGTTTTGAACAAGATGAGAGTTGAAAGGGATCCTATTTTAAGGGATCTAGTAAAGTTAGATATGGGAATCACCATGGAAGGTGAAACATCAATACTTTTTCAAATGGTTTCCAAAACATTTTTACTAGAAAGGATAAAGAGTTCTCAGACCGATGATGAATAGTTTCAAAAGAAGATTAAAGCTGTGAATGATGGGAGATTGAGTGGCTTTGAGTATGAAGATGGAATTTTGAAATTTGGGAAGAGACATTGTGTTCCTGATATACCTGTTCTAAAAAGGGAATTGTTGGATGATGCTCATAGTTCCAACTTCTCTATACACCCTGATAGCACTAATATGTATAAAGATTTGAAGGAACATTTTTGGTGGGACAACATGAAGAGGAAGATTTCTGATTTTGTGTCAAGATGTATGGTTTGTCAATAAGTGAAAGCTGGAAGGAAATAGCCTGGAGGAGTCATGAAACCTCTTCCCATTCCTGAGTGGAACTGGGATAATATTACGATGGACTTTTTCATGGGACTACCAAGGAATCCTAGAAGGAACGATGCAATATGGGTCATTGTTGATCGTCTTACCAAGTCAGCACATTTTCTTGCTATAAGAGAAGATTTACGACTTGTAGGTTTAACAAGAATGTATATTAATAAAGTTGTAAGACTTCATGGAGTACCCCTATCGATTGTTTCTGATCATGATCCCCATTTTACATCAAGATTTTGGAAAAGTCTTCAGAAAGCCCTAGATACTAAAATTTGTTTAAGCACTGCCTACCACCCCCAAACTGATGGAAAATCAGAACGGACTATTAAAACCTTAAAAGACATGTTGAGATCTTTCTCACTTGACTTTAAAGGTATGTGGGATCAATATTTACCTATGGTATAATTTTCCTATAACAATAGCCTCCATTAAAGTATTCAGATGGCACCATATGAAGAATTATACGAAATGAGATGTCGCACACCAACCTGTTGGGAGGATGTTGGTGAAAGAAAACTTGTAGGACCAAAACTTGTGGAGGAAACGATGGAAAAGGTGAAGGTAATACAAACCCACATCAAAGCAGCTCAAAGTAGACAGAAGATCTATGATGATAACCAAAGGAATTGGAATTTTAGGTAGGAGATCATGTTTTCTTAAAGGTACCTCTATGGAAGGGTGTTATAGATTTCGGTAAGAAGGGTAAATTGAGTCCCAGGTACATCGGACCTTTTGAAATTCTAGAACGAACTGGGGATGTAGCTTACCATTTGTCAGTGCCGCTTAGTCTCTCCAAAGTTCACGATGTATTCCACATATCACTATTGAGAAAATACATGCCTGACACAACGCATGTACTCACCTATGAGGAATTAGAACTGGAACCCGATCTATCTTATTACGAAGAGGCTGTCAAGATTCTTGATACAAGAGAACAAGTGCTGCGAAACCGGACGACTCGTCTGGTCAAAGTTCTATGGGGAAACCATAAGATTGAAGATGTAATGTGGGAACCCAAGGAACTTATGATGAAGAACCACCCGAGTCTTTTTATGTAGTAATATTCTAGAATTTCAAGGACAAAATTATTTGAAGGAGGGGAGAATGTAACACCCCAAGCTTCCACAATACGTTTCCCTTTGAATAATGCAATAGCTTGCATTGTATGAAACTTTGAGATTTTAACACACTGCGACCAATCAAAGTAGCCGTTATGAATAGTAATACCCAATTTTTAAAATTTTATCAATTTTAACTTTCAAAATGGACTTCATTTTTGGGTTCTAAATACTGAAATTAGCTTAGGGTAAATTTTTGGTATTTTTCTGAAAACTTTCATTTTTTGATGAATAGTGAAAAACAATGAGTTATAGTTTAAAACCAAATTTTTATTTAAATAATTATTTATTTTATGTAAATTTATTTTAGCTCAAAATACATACATATTGCCTATATAAGTTCAATGTAATTCATCGGAGTCATTTTATAATAATTATAGATATATAAAAATTTTATTGAACTTTTCACCATCTTTTACCCACCTCCTAGGAGAATTTGAAAATTCACATAAAACATAATTTTACCACTTCTGTGAGTGGAATTTTAAATATCCTAGAGACATAATTGATATTAGTAAGAAAAATGTGGTTTAATATGATGAAAATAATTTTTGGTGAATAGTAACTTTTTACTTTTATTTACCATAGTTAAAAAGTAAATAGGGTAATTAAGGGTAAAAATGATATTATTATTACCCTAACACATGTCCTAATTCTATTAGATAAGTGTAATTCGACAAAAAACTACCTTAGGAATAAAATATGAACCTCTTTGATCTACTTGGATTAGATTAGGACATTTAATATTATTTTATTTAAAGAAGAGTTAAAAGAATTAAAACCAAAGTTTAATAACTAAAACATTTTTAATATAGGGTTATACATAAGTTAAATTTGACTATAAATATTCATTAGAAATATAAAATTATTTCCTACATAATGGTATTTTATTAGTAATTTTTACACATTAAATAATTAAATTTATTTATGACACAATGATGATGTAGTAATTACCGTATTAATGAAAAATTGAAATAATTGATATTATAAATATCCAAAGAAAAATGTAATTTGAGACTTTTTATGAATTAAACTAATTTTTTAGGATAATATGACATATTAGGGATGGTTAGATTAATTTTTTTAGAGGTAATAATGCTGTTATGAATTTAGAAAAAAAAACAAAATACCAAATAGTGTCAAAATTGACATAAAAGAGTTTTTAAAACTAATATTATATTATTAATTGATATTCTATTCCTTAAAATATATGGTTCGGACAAAAGAATTTTATAATTATAGGTGTATCATTAATAAACCACTTGGGGTTCTCTTGGAAGTATATTTTATGTTTATTAACCGTATAATATAAAAATACAAAGAGACATGGTAAATGTCAAACTATTTAACTAAGAGTTAAATCGAAAGGATAAGGTTAATATTGTGACCCAAACCTATCTAAAAACTATTGGTTGAGTTGTTTTTGACTCATAAAAACCTTATCCTTTAAATAATCTATTTTGTATCCATTAGAAACTGAAAATAATTTTATTGTAAAATAATATTTCTTGCTTTTCCTAAGGTGCCCCTCACCGCTCTTATAAAAGGGTACCCCCTTCTCTCTAATTCACACCTTCAAATCCATTTGGCTCAGCCAAAACCTTACCAAATACCATATAAACTATAATACCTTAATCCTAGAGGCCTTATTTTATTCATAAAGCCAACCTAAGGATCCATTTTGATCAAATCAAAAGTAAGAACCTGAAGAAGTGGTAAATATCTCACCACCTCATTCAAGTTTCTTTCTTCTTCCACTTCCGTTTTCTTTCATGATTTCATTATAAAGTAATAAATCCAATATCTTATATATGAAATGATGTTATTATAAATATGGTACAACCAAATTCATTATTCTATCCATCCTTTGAATGACATGTCACTGTATGTGCGTACGTACGACTTACCGTCTCCACGTCGTGGTGTAATTGTTATTCAATACATTATTATTTGGATGAGTATAATAATGAAGTTTAATTGATGTAAATAATAAATATAACATGATAATTATTCTTTATATATGATATAACATCCAATTATATATTATTTTAATATCAAAAGAATGATATTGTCGCTCGTGCATACGTACAGATTACCGTCTCCACGAACGCGATGAGATTCATTCCCCATCGTATCCATTCAAGACTAATTTTCATTATATGATTAAAAATAATGTATAACGACTTTATATAATTCTTTATATGAATAAGATACATCCCATCCATAACAAATATGACTCACATAACAAAGAATATAAAGGAAAACGATTCTGTTAACACCCGAAACGACTATAATACTAAGATATTATTAACAAAGCAATGTTAAAAGATCATATATGATATCATATTATTGTTTATGATTATTGTATAATTTAATAACAATTATTTTAACATTATATAGGAGGATAACCTACCCTTTACCAAGTAAAAGTACAAGGTAAGGTTTAATTTCACAATCTCTTTATTATCCGAGGTTGTTTTTATGTAAGTATATACTGGGACCTCTTTATCATCCACATCCATGTTTCTTAAAAATGTATTTCAAAACATTATTAATATTTTATATACTATGGGTGAAAGCCATTTATACCCTTGTTTGACTTTTTATAAGATGTTTATAAAGGAATCTTTCCGTCATTTTCCAAACAAGGTCCTTTATAACCTTTTTGACAGAATTAAGGTAAGAATGTATTTTTTAACTTATATGGTGGGTGCGGCTATTTTCTGCCGTTATAACATAATCAAAGCTTCCCTTACAAGATTATAAGAATTTTTTTTAAATATAAATGTTTTATTTTATAATTAGGTGACTTTTAAATGATTTCAAAATAGACAGAGATATTTCTCTAAAAAGTTTTTGATTTCATCTATGTCAACATATTTTGATGGATTTTATGTTTGTTTGAAGTTGAGTTATTATGATACAAAAATTTCATATTGTATTGAAGTTTTTGTGATATGTTTGACTGTGGATGTGTTATTTCATACCATTCATGGTTTATGGATTAAGTATTGACATTTCGTATTATAATTTTAATATTAATGTTTATGTTATGTTTAATCCTTTTCATAGGAGGAATTCATTGGACTTGGTAAGTGATGGGTGGAGCCCGCTATAGATCCTCGATGCATCAGTAGGTCTCATGAGACAAAATAGTGTCTTGGAATAAGGCTTTGACAAAATATTATTTTTAGTCTTGGCACAAGGCCTTGTCTATGTGGTTATAAAAGTATGGAATTATGCATTCCATCATTATGAAAGTGGCTATTGATATTTCATGTGATTATTAGACTAGTGGAATATCCATATGAGTAATTAAATGACAGTATTTGATTTTATCTTTGCCATATTGTGCTGAAGTTCAAGTTTAAAAGGCTTTTGTTTTAGTATTATACATTGCCTTAAATGTTTATGCTTATTTATAAAAGTGTCAGCTATATTGTTATCCTTACCGAGCATATGAGATCACCCCTTTCTATGTTTTATTTTTCCAAGGATGTGAAGAAGTATTTTATAACTAACTTGCAGGGATAGTATGAGGTGATATGAGTGTGGTCTATGGAAGCAATGTTGTTGTAGTTTATCATTTTAGGATGTAATGTAAACCTTATGAATGTATCTAGTACTTCCAAGGCTAATAAACTAATTGGTCTTTCGAGACTTGATCTTTTGTGATCAAGCTAATGTTATGTAATAATGCACCAAGTATGGGTAACTGGGGTCATTGCATTACAAACCCATTAATTGATTGTTCAATATTATATTCATTGCATGAGAGGGCCATATAGATAAGCTTTCCACATTGGTAACACTTCTCTGACTTCATAAAACATTCTACAGGGTGTTTTTACCATAGTTACCACAAGATGGGAACTTCGTTTTTTTACCTCAAGATTTCTTTATCGTATGTTCCCCATCGCTTTTCATCCTGAAATCTTTTTAATTGATTCATACCAAGACACATAAGAGTCAATGAACTCAATCTAAACTTTTTTAGCACAATGAACAAATTTCTCATAGATTTTATATTCTCACACTACAAAATATATACATGGACTTGGTTTGAATATTGATTAAAATCTATTAATTTCTCTCTCAGTGTGCTAAATAAAATTTGGCACATACCTATCCAATCTTGTGAATCTTACTTTATATAAAGCCATAAAATATTCATCTTTTTTCATCAGTTCTAGAAATTGTTTCAATATGAAGTTGAAAAATATTTAGGAAATATTTATCAAGGAAAATATCCTTAAATGTTTCCCATTATATGGAATCAAATCCATATTTCTCTATTGTACTCTTAACCAAATACCAAAATCGATCAACTACACCTTCAAAATGATAAATTACATGAGTTAAAATTTTATGTTTTGAAATACCATGGCATTAAATATTTTATCCAAATAATTAATCCATCTTTCAACTACCACTGGGTTATGTGATCCACTAAATGATGGGGGACATATCCTCATGAAATTCTGAAAAATAGACATGTTTCTTCATGGTAGACCATATCCCTCTCTAGCATGGATACCCCCACCATTTATAGAATGTGTACACTAATCCATCACTGCAAAAAAAAAATACTCTATTCCAATTCCAACCATCTTAGGATGTTGATTTGGAAGGATATTTTCTTATTAGTGCCACCATATTTTCATTGTTTCCTCTAAAAAAAATTCAGAACATACATAATTTAGATGAACAAACACAATAATTTTCAAATTCTATATCATTTTAACTTGACCATAAGGTAAAATATTTCAAGGGAATACTATTAATATTATCCTAACCTCTCAGGTTATCTAAACTGACCTTGGATACCAAGTATAAGATCCCAAACTTAAAAATTACATAATATTGAGTTTTAAGTCAATAATTCATTCACTTACATTTGAGTATCTTTTTAGATTTATTTTTTTAGAGACTTAGACCATAACTGATACATTACAAACAAATATAATACAAGTGGACACTTCCAATCATTATCCATTTTTCCAACCATATAAAACTTTTAAAACAAAACAAAATTTATTTAAATAATAAATCTTCACAATTTTCAACTTGACCAATTCATTTCCCTTAGACATCCTTAAATCCTATGATTTTTTTAAAATGTAGGATGATTATAAAAATATTAGTAAGGGACATAAAAATAAAAAACAATTAGTCTAGTGAAAAACATGAAAACTCAAGAATTGTTTCTTTCTTTAAAACATAACTTTTTACCTAGAAATGTAAATATAATTCCTTTGAAATATTTTACCTATTTTAAAAAAATTATTTCCATGAAAACTCATTAGAAATCATAAAAAATTCATGTGGGGTACCTTAGAACATCATCTCATAGAACTATTATAGATGCCTTACATAAGCCTAAAAAATTGGATTAAATAAACAAATAAATTCCAAAATAAGTCTCTAGAGAACATAATAATTAACCAATAAATCGGAGATCTATATGGGTTCACTTTTTGTTTAATCTATAATAGGCACACTCAGTACTATATCAGTGCACCCAAAATATATAATTTCTAAGTAACACAAGATGAATAAAAAATTTTATCATTTGAAAAACTCTTTTAAACTCCCATGCAAATCACTTTCAGATATTAAAATACCATCTTCTTTCAAAATCCCATTTTCAATAAAAAATAAACATTTATTTTGAAAAAAAACCATTTTCAATAACAAAATATCAAAAAATAGAAAGAGAGTTTATATTTTAAGGAAACACAAAATCTTGAAAAATAAGCTAGAAATCAATTCAAATTCATGCCAATGGGTAAAGTCATTATCACAGTATACTTTTGAACATTCCAATTTTTGTTTGTTAAAATGTTTCATTTAAAACATTTAAAAAGATTACTTTTGAAAATATTTGAAATAAAGTAAAAGATAAATAAAATAAAGTTTATAAATCTTTCAAATCCATAAAAAGCATTTAAAAAATCTTTATAAAAACATTAACATGGTAGATAAATATATTTTTTAAGGAAAACTTGAAAAGGGGATTTATTTAGAAGAAAAATCCCTTATAACTTTGGAAATATTTAATTCATAAGAACAATAAAAAACATCAAAAAAATCTATTCATATGATGATAATATATAAATTCATGATATAAAATGTAAAATGGGAAATATATACAACTTTTAAAATAATACAGGTGAATAACATCAAGATTTTCCTTAACAAATGGAAATTGAGATAAAGTCCCTTACCTTGAGACTGACTTGTCACGTGTGTCATTATCTTAGTCAATAATAAAATTATGTTAATGATTTAAATGATTTAAAACCCTTTTAAAGTTTATTAATACTTTTATTTCACTAGTTAACAAGTTTTATACAAGTATTTAATCAATTAAGTTTAAGTCAGATGTTTTTGACCATAATCAGCTTATGTGTCCAAAATGAATTTGGTTAGTTGGAAAAGATCAAAGAGGTTATTATTTAAACATATAAATTAAAATAATCAAGACATAATTATCATATATATATATATTTATAAATTATACTTTGAAGACCAATCATAAATTTTGGGTTTGAGAAATGAAGTATGATCTGATCATGGATATGGTAGACAGTTCATACACATGAGTAACATTTCTATTTTTCAAAGATCATTATGGAACGTAGCCGAGTCACATATATATTTACATAATGATTAAATTATCATAAATAATATATTATTTTATTATATATAATTATATATATATTAGTCTCATGACGTGGTGATGAAAAAATGAATCAAATCGCTTCAAGAAGGCAGTAGTCCACACGTCCATGAACAACATTATCATTTTTTAGTGAGTAAAAACGTAAGAAAGAAAAAGATATATTATAATTAAATAATGATAAATATGATATTAATATCGTAAATATTTCATTTATATCATATATATTAATTATATTTACCCTTATTACCTTCAACGTATCATGTTAGTGAAAAATGAATCACATTGCTTTGTAAGGTGGTAGTCTGCCATCCACACAAGCGATGTTTCCATATCCCATACAGAATGGAATGTAAAAGGGTATATATGATATAATGGATATAGAGGTATGATTATGTTAATATATCATATATTTACTTTATATCTATCGTCACACCCAATCGTGAGAGGTTGTAATGGAAAAATGAATGACATCGATTTGCGAGATGGAAGTCCACCATACACAAGAATAATGATTTCATTACCCATTTGATAGAAGAGGGAAATGATTTAGGTTATGAAATTAACATGATAATGTATTAGTATATGGAATATATTAAGTTTTTTATATAATAATTTTTTATGAATAATTAAAGGGAGTGGATAAATAAATAATATAAAGATGCTCGTTGAAGAACGTAACCACTTCTTTGGGTATCCACTTTATGTTTGCACCAAAATCCTTCCTAGGTCAGATTTCCTAAAAAAATGATTCTTGTACAAGGGTATGAAATTTAGTAATTTATTTGGTTAGGTATTTACCAAACCAAATAGGTTTAATTGTGTAAAAAGAGGAGTATTGGGGGTGGTCTTTTATAAGTTGGGGAGCATACATCCTTGGTATTTTCGAAATGATTTGAGTACTCCCACATTTTTCATATACTAAATGGGTAAAAAATAGACCATTATAGAAAATTATATGTTTAATTTTCTTAATATTTCTATAAAAAAGTTTTTATAAATCTATATATTTCATTTTACCCATATCTTTTTAGTTTAACCCATAGAAAACCCATTTTTACCTTAACTACGGTAATTAATTTTTACATTTTCACTATTCATTTTGGTAAAAAATTAAGTTATAATTATTAGAAATTAGAAATTATGTTGATTAAAAACATGGAATCTATTTTTAAAAAATTTATTCACAAAATTTAATAAATTTATTTTAATATTAATCCTGCAGACACAGTGAGAATGCGAGTTTTTAGAAAGAGTATTTTTTGAGAAAAAGATGATTCTATATTTAGTCTACGATTAATAATAATAATTGTATGAATTTCTATTAATATTTAATTATATATAATATAAATATTTAATTTAAAAAATCTTCCATTTTTTATTATTTTAATTAATTAAAATGGAGAAACATTATGCATTTTAAAATAATTTTGAGAAAAACCCATTTTTAATCCCTAAAAACCTATATTAAAAACAACATAATGTTGATTAAAAATTAATTAATTTAATTGAATAAACTAAATAATACTTTGGTTAGTTTTAAATATATTCAAAACATATTGGTACTTTTAAATTACATAACTTATTTAAAAGAAAATCCTTTTTACAAAAATCAATATTTTTCACTATTCACTGAAAAATCAACATTTTCTATAAAATCCAAAAATTTCACCCAAATTAAATATTGATATTTTGAATTAAAAAATAATATTATTTTATAAAATTTAAATTCATAATTTTATAAATTAATCTTTTAAATAAGACTTTATAAGAAAATAGTTTGGTTAAAACCATTTTCTTTTTAGTCAAGGAATTCCTTAATATTTTTACGACAAATATAACTATATAATTCATATTAATAAATATGAAAATGATTTATTCTATCATTTACTTGGTGTTTACAGTTAAAACTATTTGAGGGTTCACAAGGAGGATATTTGAAATATAAAATTCTTATGTCGCTATGGCATTAAGAGTTCCTTGTGGTTCTATTTGGTGTGAGGAATAACCCCATAGTTTTTATAGAAATGATGAACTAGATATTTCAAACTTTCTAGTAAATGTTTAAGTTTATATTTTTCAACGATATTATCATTTACTCTACATTTGAGGATGATTAAATATAGCATTTTTGGATGGTCATGGACTTACATTGGGAGCACTAGTTATATGATAAGCTCTGAAACTGTTAATTATGGAATCAGGAGGATCAATTTCTTGGGAATTTAATCTTTTAAAATGGTATAATGGTAGTCTAGGACTAGATTTAGTAAAATTATTTCATGGGATCCACTTAAGAGTGTGTCATATGTATGAAGTTTCTTTGGATTTATAGGGTATTATTAAAGGTTTATGATAGAATTTTTAGGATTATGGTCCTTTTGAATACCTTAAAATGAAAACAGAAACCATTTTCATCAAATAATAAATTCCAGAGAACCTTAATGTTGACTAGGTTGAGGTTGAATCATTATTATATGTTGATAATTTCATATGATGGTGATAAGTATGTGTTATTTGATTCCTTTGATGACAGTCTTGGATGTGTGTTGATGGAGAGGAAGACCATGATTTCTTATAGGTAGAGATAGTTGAGACCTTTTCATTAGAACTATGTGACCCAAGACTTGGAATTGGGTGTACTATTATTCTGGTTTAATATGTGAAGGAATTATCTTCTAGGTGATAGCTTTATATTTTATTCAAATTAGAAGAGTCTTAGGTATATATTTACTTATAGGGAACTCAAACTGAGACAAAGGTGTTTGTTGGAATTAATACAGGAGTATGAGTTTGAGATAGTCTACACTCCATGAAAGGTAAATTTGGAGATAGATTCCCTTAATAGAAAACCTCATTATTTCACGGTGAAAGAGGAATCATGGCAGTTTTCCTATTTAAAGTCGTACCTCGTGGAGGAAAGAGGGGAAGATTATCTACATTTGATGGTAGTGACCCCACCTCATCTTCATCATATGAAAGAGAATATACTGGGATAAATGTATTACTAACTTCTATATGAGTGGATATCCTGAGGAGATGCTCTAGATAGATTCTATAAAGGTGGGGAGCATGTATTAATTTTATAAGGACAGATTGTAATCATGGTTTCTTTATATGAGGAGGTGTTGAAGATGTTTCATACCCCCTTGGATTTATATCCTAGTTTGGAGAAGATATACCATGAACTTTGATGACAATTTTGGTGGGTTTGAATGAGATGTATTGTTACTGAATTTATATCTCAATTCCCCACATGTAAGTAGATGAAGGTAGAGCATGAGGTTCTGGCGAGTTTGTATCAACAAATTAATATCCTATAATGGAATTGGGATAACATATTTATTGGTTTTTTGACATGGGATATACATAAAGTTAGTGACCATAGAACTATATGGGTGATTATTTATTAACTTTCCAAGTTAGAAAACTTCATTTCCATCAAGGTGTAGAGTTCAATTGAGTGTTTGTGGCACTTATACACACATGAGATCATCTGGATTCATGGATTACACTCAATGACTGTCATCAACCATGATAATTGGTGTGTAGAAATTAGGCACATCACAATATGATACATATCATGACTAGAGTGACTTGAAGTGTGTGTTTTTAGTTCAAAACTGACATTTTAGATAAAAATAGCTATCACACATTGAAAAATGATAAAATTCATTCACATTGTTTTGATACTTTATGAAAATGATCCATAATTCATTTTTAATGTTTATTAATCAGTCACATTCCAATATGAAACATGGTGTAACTCATATGACTCAAAGTATGTGTTTTTAGTTTAAAATGAAATTTTATTTTAAAACATGTTACTCACAAAAACTATGAAAATCACTTGGATTATCATCATATTTTAGGAAAATGAACTGTAAGTCATTTATAAAAAGTATAAATCATCGAAACATCAATCCAATACATGGTGTGACTGATATGGCTCAAAGTGCTTGTTTTCAGTTTGAAATTGACATTCTAGTTAAAAACATGTGTCACTCACTAAAAACTAAGAAATAACAGTTGTATTATCTTGATACTTTATAAAAATGACCCATAAGTCATTTTTTATGTGTATGAATCAACCAAATGTCTTTTGGACCCATGGTGTGGCCGGTCGGACTCAAAGAGTGATATTTTATTTAAAATTGACATTTTAGTTCAAAAGACCCATGACATACACAAAATCAATCAATTTTTTTGAATTGTTTTGATAATTAAGGAAAGTGGTCCAAAAGTCATTTGTAACATGTAGTAATCATCCTCACCTAAATCATATTCATAGTGTGGATAGTATGAGTTAAAGTGAGTGTTTTTAGTATAAAAAACAAATCTTATTTAAAAACTGTGATCACTCACTGAAAATTGAGAAAAAAAATTCAGATTATTTTTTAACTATATAATAATGATACATAAGTATTTTTTCTATTTATAAATCAACCACATATTAATTTTATACACTATGTTATAAGTATGACTCAAAGTGTGTGTTTTTATTTTTTTAAAAAAATTAGATAAATAATTACACTTACTAAAAACAATGAAAAACACTCATACTTTCTTGATATTTTATGAAAAGGATCTATACATCATTTATGATTAGTAGGAATCAGAATCATGTCAATATGATACATGATGTGATTGGTATAACTCGAAGAGCTTATTTTCAGTATAAAAGAGTCATTTTAGTTAAAAATGTTTGTTTCTCATTGAAAACTAAGAAAAAAAACTATGATTGTCATAATAATTTAGAAAAATAATCCATAATCCATTTTTATATATATGATAAAACCACATGTCAGTTAGACACATGGTGAGGTCGGTATGAGTCAAAGTGTGTGTTTTTATTTTAAAATGACATTTTAGCCCAAAAGAATCATAGAATAATAAAAACTAATAAAACACATTCATATTATTTTAAAACTTTAGGAAAATGATTCACAAGTCATTTTTGATATGTACGAATCACTCAAAACTCAATCTAATACACGGTGTGACTGGTATGACTCGTAATGTAGTTCTTTTATTTTAAAAGTCTCATTTTAGTTGAAAACATGTTTCCCTCATTCAAAAATGATAAAAAACACTTCTATGGTATTAATAATTTAATTAATGGTCTACAAGTCATTTGTGATGTATAGAAATCATCCACACATCAATCTGATTTATGTTGTGACTAGTATGACTTAAAGTATGTTTTCAGTTTAAAAATGACAATTTAGTTAAAAACCTATGTTACTCATTGAAAACTATGAAAAAACACTCATAATGTCTTGATAATTTAAAAAATGATATATAAATATATTTTGATGAGTAATAATTAACATCATGTCAATTTGATACACAATGTGACCGGTATGACTGAAAGTGCATGGTTTTAGTTTAAAAATGACATTTTAGTTAAAAATATGTGTAAATCATAGAGAACCAAGAAAACAAACTGAAATTTAACTTATACTATGATCCATAATTCATTTTTTATTTATAATAATCAACCACATGTCATTCAGATACATTGTGTGGTTGGTATGACTCGAAGTGTGTGTTTTATTTAAAAATGAATTTTTAGATCAAAACACTTGTTACATACTCAAACTAAACAAAAAGATTCATATTGTCTTTAAACATCAGAAAAATGATTTATAAGTCATTTATGATGTCTTGGAATCATCTGTAACTCAATCCAATACATAGTATGACTAGTATGAATCAAAATATTTGTTTTTAGTTTAAAGGAGACATTTTAGTTAAAAAATTATATCACAATCTAAAAACTAATTAAAAAACTTATAGAATCTTTATAATTAAGTACAATGAACCATAAATTATTTGTGATGTTTATGGATCATCCACACATCAATCTAATACCTGGTGTGACTGATATGAATAAAATATTTGGTTTTCTATTTTAAAATAAAATTTTAGTTAAAAATATTTTTCACTCACTGAAAACCTAGAAAACACACTCAAATTGTACACTTATTTTAGTATAATGATCCATAAATAATTTTTGATATGAAATAATTATCTGTATATCAATCTGACACATGATGTGGTTGATTTGACTCAAAGTACATGTATTTATTTATAATTGACATTTTAGTTCAAACCACACATCACATACTCAAAATCAAGAAAATGATATCAGGTTATCTTTATAATTTCTTAAAATGATTCATAATTTTTTTACATATTAGAATCAACCACATATTAATTAGTCACACGGTGGGCCAAGTATGACTCAAATTGTATGTTTTTTGTTTAAAAGTTACATTTTATTAATTCATTATCTTATATTAATGTTTAATTTATTTCTTTATAGTATTACTAACGTAATATTTATTTATACAGGTATACTATTTTGTTTTTTATATCATATTTTTGTTTAATTTATTTCTTTATAGTATTACCAACATAAGATTTTTTAATATAGGTACACTCTTTTGTTCGAGAAAGGGTGTTTTTTTGGACAACTGGTACAATGATTAGGCTCTTTTAAGAGGGGTTCTAAATAGAAAAGAATAATGTTTTTGAATTTTTTAATCTTTTTGATAAATTGTAAATATTAATTTTTAAAATCTTTGTAATAATTTCACATTATTTTTTTGTTTGATTGTGATGTAAATTTAATTGGAATTTGATTCTATATTTTCTATTTTAGTGTACTATAAATTTCAATAGTAGATTACTGTAACATGTATTTTATTTTCATAAGAAATATAACTGATAGAAGTTCTATTTATCAATGATAAAAGAATAACTGATAAATGTCCCCCTTTATCAATGCTAAAAAAGAACTAATAAAGGGCCCAATTTATCAACACATTTTTTACATTGATGAAGGGAGATTTTACCAGGGCTATATTTAGTGCTCATAAAATCTATTTTCTTTTAAAGGTGCTTAAAATTTCATTGATTTTTTAACATTGATTATAGAAGTTTTTAGTGATAATAAATCTTGTATCCACTATGATGTACTGATCCCAAGTTTTACTTAGATGTGCGTAGATATCGATTAGCCACATGGCCTCAAGCATGCCTCCCCATAAGCCAAAGGTTTCTAACTAGCATTGAGGGCATAAAATGTGTCTGTGGGGAGACTATTCTCTTATGTTATAGTGAAATAAAATGGGTAAAAAGAAAAACAAATATAACAAACATGGTATAATAATTAATATATAGAATAAAAGAGGATTAAACATCCATGCAACTGATAATCAACTAATAACTAGAAATTGAATCATATAAAAAATAATGATGATGTATTTCAGGTCTCTAGAAAACTACAAAGCATGAATAGATGGAACCCAGAAATAAAATCTATAAAAAGGAATAAAAAATAAGACAAAAACTATCCAACATCCTATGTTACGGCTCGATCATCTACTGCAAAGCTCCATCCTTATGCAAAAAAGCAATATCGGGTGTCAATAAGAGGGAAACTTCCCATTATAAACACCTGCATACATATAATCTTGTTGGGTACCATCAGTAGCCTAGATAGGGTGTGAGATAAATCTTAGTAGGCCACCACGATTTGCATCTATACAATTCAGTCTATGAATATAAACTGAAATAGTTTTTAGGTGTATATAAATGTAAAGTAATGCTATAATGATAACTAATACCTGCTTTAGCTTTAGATGATAATGCCTCTGAACATGAGATCATTTAATTAATTAATTTAATTTTAGTTTATAGAAATAAGTCATGTGAGGTGTAACCAACACTGAAATCATCACATGATAATAATAATAATAATTAAGGATCTAAGGTATAAACAATGCAACCTATAATGACGATAATAATGAAGAGGATCTAAGGTAATAACCATGGAATCCTTGACCATTGGGGCTATGCCAACTCAGTAATAACATGAAACCTGGCTATAAGGGGTTATAGTGTAATCCAAGGGGAATCTTCCAAGGAATTCCTCTGTAATGTGATTTTAACCAAGTCCAAAGAGTATATCCAAGGCATCCTAATATTTGGAATATAGTTAAGGGATCCTATGACATAATTATAAGCATCCACTAGTACATAAGGACCATATTTCATGGTGGTTATCTCCCTTGGAAACTAGATTCTTGAATCAGAATGGCTTCCTTTGAGTGCCTAAGGCATTCCCTTGGGAATACAAGGTCGACTCAAGTCTTACCACTCATATAAATATAAAAAGGTTCATATTAAACATGAACCTTTTACATGTATAATTATTTAATTTAGGCCATGTAATACTGATGACTTTTAATAAATCATAAGGTTCATTCCATTTCCTTTCATACTAGGTAACAAGGCTAAAAGGATATGCCACCATTTATTAGTTTTATTACTTAATCATTTACTAGGTTTATTCCTTTACCTTACATAAACCTGAAAAGGTGGGATAAGTACATTCAACCAATGTAATTTCATTATTTTCATTTAGCAGGTTCTTTCCATTTCCTTATATTAGGAACAAAAATGAAAAATTGGGACAAGAAACCAATTCATATCATAATGGTTAAGTCTAAGTTATATATATAAAATATACTTTCCAATTAAATTTCAAGTTTCATTAATTGGGACACATACCATAGAAGGGTTAAGTGATATCTGTACATTTTCTGGGAATTAACAATTCATTAATTAAATTAAAAAACATTCCTTTATGAAGTCCAATCCAAATAACACATGAACGATGGCACATATAGTCAAAATAAACCAATAAAGGAATAATTAAGGGACCAACCTACTTAGGGTGGAAGACATTGAGGTATCAAAATCCATTAACATGATTAATAATTATGAATAGGGTACTAGAATATGAGAATAATGAATAAAATAATGTCATATGAATTAAATAGAAAATGCCTGATGAAAATCGGTGTGCACACAATAATGATAGTTTATAAAATGAAGAGAATTGAGGGACAGGTCATAGACCACCTAACTTATGCCTGTAGTAGATGCCTCATTTAGTATCAACCCATAGTTTGACTTAGATCAAAAAGAAATATGAATAATGGTTCAATTCCATGAAAATAGGGTATATGATCCTACATAAAAACAATGTCACTGATTAGAAGAAGAATGATGAAAAGAGATGAAGGACTGATGGAATTACCAATGTGCTTCCAATGGGTTAGACAAATTTCGAATCAGAGTCTAGATGGAGGAATGGTTGAGGAATTTGAGGATCTTTCTATGGGGGACCTCTTGTGTGTTGGAGAAAAGAATGAGGGAGGGGGATTTTGTCGATAAAAATAGAGACTCTACCTCATATTTTTAAAATCAGCCTCTGGTACACATTGTGTAAAGATCAGGGTCTTCCTCCCTAAGAAAAAACATTTACATGACATGAACTAGTATACCCAGGTCATTGAACATCATTTATTGAATAAACATCTTGTATTCCAATTTCACAATGTGTAATTAGTATACAGTCAGCATACAACCATACTGCCTCTTCCTTTCCAAACATAGCCCAACTGACCCACGACCTAACCTTAGGGTCTAAGACAAAAATTGAACTATGAAACAAGATTAACTAAGAAATTAAAAGGATCAATAATTGATAGTAAAAATCGGATTCTTATAGTCTTTCCCCTTAAAGGAAATCATCCCGAGTTCACCTTCGAAGGGAAGAGAAACACTTTCTAAGAATATCTCTAACCACTCTGTATGTATGTTGGACTCTCTCTCCAAAGTATTATCTTGTACAAGGCTATGATACCATAACACCTGCACAAAACGGATTGACCGACCTCAGAGAGCCTTCATGATCCAGTTAACGATGCATATAAGATACTCCTCAAAATAATCATCTTCCTCAAACTCAACCTCCTTGGGATCAAAATCATGATAAATGTCATATTGATAATGGTAAATCCGTGAAATGTGGAAGAAATCATGTATGGAATGGTACCTCTGTGTTATTAACAATTGATAGTCTACTAGCCCAACTCTATATAGAATCTAAAATGACCTGACATAATGAGGCAACCACTTTCCTTGCGTCTTTTTTCTTCTACTCCCAAGTCTTGGTGATACCTGTAGGAAAACACGATCCCAGACCTCAAACTACAAAGGTCATCGATAACGATCATTATAAGATTTCTATCTAGATTGAGCTATTGACAAATGTTTATTGATTAGCTGAACCAAATCTGAATTATCCTACATGAGATGAGGATCCAATAGTACTACATCTTCTGCCTCTAACCAGCACATGGGTGAACAACATGACCTAATATACAAGTATGGAAAAGGATCCATCTAAATCATTTTCAAAAATATATTATTATAGGTGAAATCAAAGAGGAATATGATTCTATTAAGAGCCACCAAAACCAAGGACACATTCTTATTGCATGTCCTCTAACACATGTATCATCCATTTCAACTTGATATTTTTTTGATGGTGAAAGGAAGTGCTTAGAAGCACCTATGTACCGATACCTGTCTTTAACCCCTACTAGAAGTGTGTCATGAATTGGTCAAACCTATCAGACATGATGGTACCAAGGACTCTATGTACTCGTATGATCTCACAAAAATAGTCTTCCTAGATCATCAACTAAGAAAGTATCCCAGATAGGAAGGAAGTGGGATAACTTTATTAATCTATCAATGAATACCCAAACCACATCACTACCTCGAGACGAACTTTCTAATACAACTAAAAAATCCATAACAACATCTTACCATTTCCATTTTGTGATTGGAAATGTCTGTAACAATCTATAAGGAAATTGATGCTTTTCCTTTACCTTCTCATAGGTGGAACACCTAGTGATAAAACCTTCTATTTGACATTTCATCCCAATCCATCAATACTAGCATCATATATCTCGATACCTCTTGGATATTCCTAGGTTAACTTCCTATAGAGAAGCATTGTACCCTCGCATCCATTCCTATCTCATTTTTATAGGAACCCAGAAATGTCCATGTAATTGTAGGATTTTTTATCCTTCCATCGATCAATCTAGATGTGATTCCTCATTATAAATACCCTCTTAGACAACCAATCCTTTAGTATATAAGAACCACATTCTATTTTCCCAATCCATAAGGGAATATGTAACTATCAAGGCTAAGAGATAGTACTACTCATGATTATCAGGAAACTCCAAATGAAACTTATAAAATAGGTCCATCAATTTTCATTCATCACTATATTCTTTTATAGCCTGTGCCCGAGTTTCCTAGCTCAGCGCATCCTTTACCACATTTCATTTTCTAGGTGTATAAGCAGGATCAAAGTCAAAGGACTGAAGAAATTTGACCCATATTCACTATCTGAAATTTAATTAACATAGTGTAAAGATATATTTTATGCTCTTGTGGTCCATATACCCCACAAAATTCTCACCCAACAGACAGTGTCTCTAGCAGCATAAGGCATGGACTAAAAATACCAACTCAAGGATATGCATCAGATAGTTTCTCTCATGAGACCTCAACTACTGAGATTCATACACAACAAATCTATCATTCTACATCAACACTAACCCTATATTGATTCCAAATGCATTATAAAGCATTGTATATCCACTTACAAGCTCTGGAAGAATCAGAATAGGTTCCAAAACAAACCTTCCTTTATGCTTCTGATAGGTTTCCCGCTCTCTTCCGACCACAGGAACTTAACAACATTGTTTATAAGACCTTTAATAGGTTATAAAATGTGTGATAAGTTCTATATAATTTTTTTTTAATATACAAAAAAATCTAAGAAACTCCATTTTTTAGATATGTTCTTGGAATGCTCCCACGAAATCACAACATTCTCATTCATTGGGTCAAAATATACTTCTCATTTTGGTATAATATAACCTAATAAGTGAACTTTGTTGATCCAAAAGTTTCAATTATCATGATTTTTATATAGTTGATGCTCTCTCAGTGTATTAAAAATGATATCAATGTGTTTAACATAGTTACTCTGAGTATGAAGATACACCAAGACGTCATCCACAAAGACCATGAAAAAAGAATCCAAATTGGGGTGGAAACCCTATTCATCAAATCCATGAAGATGGTAGGCACATTTTTAAGACCTAACAATATAAAGAGATACTCATAAAGACCATGACTGTTACAAAAAGTTGTATGAGGTATGTTTGAAGGCCTGACTCTCAGCCGATGGTAGCCCGATCTCTGGTCGATCATTGAGAATAACCTTACTCCATGAAGTTGGTCAAAGATATCAACTATTTGAGGTAGTGGATAATGGTTCTTAAACATATTATGGTTCAAATATTGGTAATACACACATAAATAAAGGGTCTCATCTACCTCTTTGGGTAAAATCAAGGGTAAACACCAAGAGGAAGTACTAGGTCAGATAGATCCTTTAGACTTTAGATCCTCTAACTATATCTTAAGCTCCTAGAGATCCGTAGGTGCCATCCTTTTTAGAGTAATGGATTATAGGTATACTCTTGGAATGAGATCGATCATACACTCTACCTATATATCAAAAGGTAATTCAAAAAAATCATCAAGAAATAGATCTTTGAAATGATCTACTACTAGGGTGAAATCTATGAGATGTATTCTCCATTCCTCCATGAAGATACTAGAAAACTCAGTGGTCACACCACCTTTCCCATGATGCTCTTGTCTAGATCTATAAACCTGGACACCTAACTGACTATTTTGGAGATAACAACTATCATCTAGTGATGTAAACTAAACCTTGCTACAATAAAAGTTCACATAGGCATGATATTGAACCAATTGTTCCTTCTTGATAATGACAATGATGCCTGTCATATTGAGGAAAAAGTGGTACCATAAAAAGGGACAAATACCTACTTCATGTTTTTAATCTATGTATTAGAATATAGCCACAAACCTCACACCCAACAGTGTGTACATGGTTATCATACAATAGTAATACCAAATTTTTTGCCCGAGACTCTCCACAGTTATAAAGAGGTAAAATATTGAGAAACACCTGAATTTAATAAAGAAGATACAATATTGGAGGCTACTAGAATAATATTTCTTAATGTAGATGGTCTTTCACACTGATCCTTGGGTATTAGAAATAAGGAGTGAAACTCACCCGATCCACAACCCCATGCTACAACTAGACTACCCAGAGAAGGTTTTCTCTACTGATGCAGATGATCATAAGTTTTACTACCTTGACTATAACCTACCCCTAAGACTGTCCTGTTGGTTGTACTCTAACTCCCCACCTGAAATGAAACTCCAAAGGGTCTCTATCACATTGAGGCCTTATATTTCCCTATCTTTCATAATGATGACATATAATGGAGTTTTCAGGTTGGATAATCTGGCTACCATGAATCTGAAGTGTAACCTTTAGGTAATACTTCTTCATACTAGAAGAACTACTGGCCTACCTCGGTACCAAACTTCTTTACATGGAAATATCATCTTCCCTCAAGTTGTGATCATTTATGATCTTAGAAAATTTAGGTAGGAAAAATAAATTCACTTGAGTATAGATGGAATACCTAAGCCCATCCTCAAAGTGTCTAACATGAGAGAGTTCATCACCGACTAAAAGTAGTGAAAATCATTGAAGCTCAGTAAAACATTCTAAATAATCTATGACTGACATAACTGTAACACCCCGAGATTTTATGAAAAATATTCTTTTAATTTCATTGATGTCTTCTATTATACACCACACCAAGTTTAGCTTGTACTATACGCAACACCGTATTAGCTTTCAGTATACGCAACGCTATTCTTGGATCGTGTTACACACAATTTCAAGTTCGTTTTATAATAGTCATTCTACGCAACATTGAGTGTGTTTATATATATATATATATATATTCAATGTATAAATAAAATATGGTTGGATTTTGTTATACGAAACAACGAAGTATTCTTGCACAACACGGAACCCTGACTTGGCTTGCATTACACGCAATCGCGACCTTCCTCGATAGCGTGTGTTGTACGCAATACCGGGTTTTACTAAACAACGATATATTATAATAATATTATTATGAACTACCCGTTATGAATAGTATTAACTAAAATTTGAATTTTATGACATTACTATTCATCTTACACATTTTCTAGAACATGATATAAGAACAAAATAAAATTTTCGGGTAAAATAAGTATTTTAAAAAAAATGCAGTTTTACCACCTTTTGATGGCGCACCCACTTTAAATATAGTTTTTGACATGTTTATAAGTTCAATTTGACAAAATAAAATTCTTCTTTTGAATCAGGATATAAAAATTTACATTAGATAAAGTTTTGATATTTTTCCGATAACTTTCATATTTTAATGAATAGTAAAAACACACAATATTTTAATTAAAAACAACTTTTTTCATCGTAATATATTATGTGGTTAAATTATAATATTGAATGGTTTTAAAGTGTAAATAGAATATATTTTTACCATTTAATATAATGTATGTCATTAGCATTGATTTTACCTTGAATTCGTAGGTTAAATCAATTCAATCTTTTGCAATGTTTTAAAGAAAAACCCATTTTCTTTCGACAACGGAATTAATTTTAATTTAATTTCTGCAACTTTTGTGTATTGAACTTGGAAAAATGGATTCAGTATTTGGAATCAGTGGATCCAAATTATGTTAATAAGCTACTTTTTATTTTTTGGAATTATGAATAGTAACTACGGTAAATTTTATTTGCCATAGTTAAAGGTAAATCGGGTAATTAAGGGTAAATATAATATTTTAAAATTACCCTAAAAAATGTAAAAATTCTATTGGATGACTAAAAGTCGACCCATATCACCTAAGGGTCGGATTAGATTCATTTAATTAAATTTTGTCAATGAAAATAATTTAATTATTATTAAAACCAAAGAATGTGACAACATGTCACTTTCTTAAATCTTATAAGTATAATAATTTTAATCTAGTGATAAACTTCATGAAACTTCGAACATTAATAGTATCAAGAAAGATAATACAATTATCTACATCATAGGAATTTATTTAGAATTTTTAGAGATTAAATAATTATCATTTATTATGACACAAAGATGATGTAGTAATTGTCTTATTAATGAAATATTGACATAATTGATGTTATAAATGCCCAAATAAATGTAATTTGAGACTTTTTATGACATAAACTAATTTTCTAGGTTAATATGACATGTTATTGTTGATTTAAGTAACTTGGTTTGAACTTATCATTCTGTTATAAATTTCATAAAAATCATTTACCAAATAGTGTCAAAATTGACATAAATTAGTTTTTAAAACAAATATTATATTATTAATTGTTATTTTATTCCTAAAAATCTAAGGTTCGGCCAAATTACTTAGATAAGATTATATATATTGATAATAAACAACTTGGGGTTCGTTTGGCTTTATATAGTAAGTTTATTAACCATATAGTGTAAGAAAACAAAAAGACACGGTAAAAGCTAAATTATTTAACTTAGAGTTAAATATAATTGATAAGGTTAAAATAATAACCTAAACTTGTCCAAATTCTATTGGATGAGAGTATTTCGACCCATACCCACTTTAGCTTTGAAATAAGACCCTTTGTAACCATTATAAACCGAATTTGACCTTAATATAAAATAATATTTTGAGATTTTCCTAAGGTGCCCCTCTCCTCCCTTATAAAAGGGAACCTCCTCCCTCTCCTCCTCACACCAATTTGAGCATTCAATCTCAGCCAACACCTGACAAAATCTCTTCTCCACTTCTCTAGTATCATTCTAGAGGTCCTGGTCTTCTTTAAAGACAATCCTTTGTTCTTTAAGTGGAGGTTAAGTGAAGGCGCATCAAAAAGAGGTAATATGCATTACCGATCTTTTTCAATTTCTTTCTTCTTCAACTTCTTCTTATTCAGTTGTTTCATGATAAAGTAACAACATAAGTATTTCTTATATACTAATATGTTATTATAAATATAAAACAACTCTAATTAACCTTCTATCCATCCGACGGAAAAAGGAAATCACCGCACGTGCGTACGTACGAAATACCGTCTCCACGACGCGATGAGATTCATTATCCATGTCAACCATTCCAGAATGATTATAAAGTATATATAATGAATAATAATGAAATATATGACTTGTTAAATCTACTGGATTTATGTATATATATATTTCATCTACTTACTTCCATTCAAGACAATAAGGAAAGGAAAACAACGTTCATGCATACGTACGGACTACCGTCTCCATGAACGGTGTGTTTCATTTCATTTATCTATCTAATATATATATATATATATAATGAATATATATGATATATAAATCATATTTTATATTCTGTAAGTAAGTAAATCATGATATAAGTAATAATAATGTCAAGAACAACAAGTCCAAACACCTACGATAAATGAAACGATTTTACCCAAAACGCTTCTTTAACATGGAATTTACAAAAGAACGGGTAATATGAAGTCATAGGTGAACCATATATGATATCATAACAATGAATATGATTCTGTAATAAGTTAATGACATTATTTAAATCATTATACAGTAGGTTCGGATACGTACAAAGCATATCAGACATAAGGTAAGGGAAAATATCACAATCTCATTTTTATCCGAGATTGTTTATACCTTGGTATTTACTGGGGTGTATTTTATCATCCACATCCATGTTTCCTCAATATGTAATATTGTTGACATCCACCTACAACTGTTTAAATCCAATTTTACCCTTCGGCGAGTTTTTAGTAAAAGATATGAAAGGAATCTTTTGTCGTTTTTCGTACAAGGTACTTTTTGACTTTTCCGAAAAAAGTACGAGAAGAATGTTTTTTAACTTATACGACATGAATGGATTTTTAAAACATTATTTCCAAGAATCATCCTTTACAAGTTTTCAAGTTTATTTTTAATCAACTTCTTTTATTTTAAAGTTTTATGACATGTTAAGAAAGGAAAAATGTTTTTGAAGAAGAAAGGATATTTTCCTCAAGAATGGAGTTCAAGTGTTTTATCAAAATTATTTTCCATCTAAGATAATAAATTGTTCTGTTTTTCTCCCTATTATTACATTGATTTTATTATGTTGTGATTGAATTATTTTTATGAATTCATTTATCTTATATGAATTGTTTTATGATGTCATGATGTTTAAGATTCCCATTTGTATTACATGGGTTATGTAATGATGTATGATTTATGATTTTGTGGCACACATAAGAATGGTATAATTATGAGATGGGTGGGACCTATATATACCTCCAATGCATTGGGTAAAGATTTTATATCTCATGAGATAGACATGGCTGGAATGGTAGGTTATACCGGTTCAGTGAAACAAGACTGAAATGAGGAGTGAACTCGGTTCAGAAAGGGACTTTGTCCACTAAGATAGTCTTGGCAATGAGTCTTGACTAATAAGAAATGATTCTCTATGATTATGTGTGTATGCCACAAAGTTTCATGTTTTATGTTATGATTATTGGGATTTCATTTCACTACTATGATTTATCCCATGTTATGAAATTATGCACTCTTTTGCAGGTTAAGATTTCCAAAATGTTATGTTCTTATGAATATGATGTGATTGATATTTCTTTTGTTTACCCTTACTTAGCATTTGAGATCACCCTTTTATGTTTTCTTTTCCCAAGGATATAAAGACAGGTTTTAGGTAAAAAAAGAATAAGATCTTTATGGGAGATGTTGAAGATCTTTCACCACAATTAGAAGATTATATTCCGAGTTTCCAAAGACACTAAACTGTTACGGTCCTTGTGTGTGTGTTTTTGTTATGTACTAAGTATTCCGCAAAAGTAATGTAATGTCCATGTACGTCAAGATACGAGTCTCTACAGTTGGTATCAGAGGAAAGGTTTAGTCAACCATTGGAAACTAGGATGTGATAACGTTAGTGAGATCCCTAGAGATATTTCTAAGGTATGTCTAGGGATGTCCCTAAGGATAAGTATACATATAGGATATGGTCCTAGAACTACGGTAACGATCTTAGAATTTAACCTAAGATGTTAGATATTAAGGGTACTCCCCCTTTACTATGTTGTTTTCCCTAGCATTATTTTTTCCTCTAACACTATTCTTTTTGGGTTTTAGAAAATGGTTGGAAACAAGATGATTCACGCTAATGGAGGATATGATGGACAATGGAATGATATTCTTCATGAGCAACCAAATGAAATGGGATTTGGAAGTCCAAACATCATTATTATGCCGAATCAACAATCTCATAATATGATCAATAAAGTAAAATTTGGTAAGTTTCCTGACTCGGCTAATAAGAGAAAGATGGAGTTTCATGATGATCATAGAGGAAAGAAAGTTCAATTTCCCCTATGTAAATAATGTGGGAAGAGGCATCAAGGAGAATGTTTCAAAGGAACTGGTAGATGCTTTGGGTGTGGAAAAGAAGGACACAAAGCCAGTAAGTGCAAAGGAAAAGGTTCAGTTAACACCAGGGATGAGGATAATGGTATTTCTAGGACATCAACAATGGTTAAATGATTTAAATGTGGAATGTACGGGCATTATGCAAACCAATGCCCTAAGGTGAAGTCTCATGAAGAGAATCAGTATGGTCATATGGGTAGTATTTATGTTGATGATGATGAAGAGACTACAAATGATATGTGTGATGAAAGAATTTTTGAAGCTCGGTCAATGGTTTAAGAATGTAGTGGAATGATTACATGTTTATCATGTGTAATGTTGTATAAGTAATCTCATGGTACTATGGAATAAAGATACATCTAAGGATTGTTACACTGTTGCCTTTCCTTGAGTTTTGAAAGTGTATGATTAATGGTACCGGTATCCATGAAAGATTATTCAGATATTTTTGGAATGTAGATGATATGCACATAATGAAGGGATAAGGAGAAAATTAAATGTTTGATAGTATTCATGAGCTCATGACTGATATAAGGAAATAGTTATATCATGGTTTGAGTATATAGAATTTTGGGTTTTTGGTATGTTGAATGCGTTAACTTTTTATAGAACTCATGTTTTTACTAAGATTCAATGGGTATTCATTTTTCAAGAGATTACATGATTATGGTATTCACATGACTGGAATGTGACGAACAAGATATATGAGGGATAAATGATGGAATTCACGTGATCATTTTCTCTATACTATGAGCTTGGACCAAAGTATTTTGGATAAGCCTAAAGATTAGAATGGATTATGTTGGACATAAGTTAGTATTGTTTAAGGATATAAGTTTTTCGATAGTATTGATGGGATGTTATAGTAATATAGTTTTAGAAAAAGGACAAACTTCAGGATGGGCGACAACCCATCGCGTCGGAAAAGGCTGTGGGAATCGAACCAACAACCGAAGTACGACTGGCCTTTATCACCTACCACTGGCCTACAGGAAGTCCCTGTTTAGTAGATACTAGTTTTATTATATTAAGCAGTATAATATATGAAGTATAAGTCCATTTTAGGAACCATATATGATTAATCTCACTATAGATCGAATTATTTAATAACTTTTGCTAACCTTTTGTTTGAGACAGATGGAATGACCCGTCATTCTATCACATGATCTGCTAACACTTCACGAATAACAAATTCAACTTCATTTCTTTAAGAGATGAAGTGGAAATTGTTCAAGGCATGAACAACAGTGATATTGTACCAAAATAAAGTAAGTATTTATTCTAATTCAAATTCTTCAACTTTAGGGAAATGATCTTGAAAACCAAAAATGTTGTCCTAGTGCCCGTATATCCGATGAATCAGATGGTACCCTAGATCATCACAAATCTATGGCTTTGTGATTGTTGTCTTTTCCATAGCCATGTTCTCTACCACTCTCTATCAGAACATGATGGTTAGATTTCTCTTCCATATCCATATTTTCACCTATGTTCTCCTATGTGGAAACCCAGTGATTATTTAATTTGGGTAACCATTACGTTTCATACATTAGTTTTTAAAGTCAAGTTTTTGTATTCCTTTTTACGATGTGGGTTTCTATTAAAGAAATTTTCAAGTAGCAAACCATTTATAACCCCAACGAATTTTGAGGGCAAAATTCATTTTAATGGGGGTAGAATGTAACACCCCGAGATTTTATGAAAAATATTCTTTTTAATTTCATTGATGTCTTCTATTATACACCACACCAAGTTTAGCTTGTACTATACGCAACACCGTATTAGCTTGCAGTATACGCAACACTATTCTTGGATTGTGTTAAACACAATTTCAAGTTCGTTTTATAATAGTCATTCTACGCAACATTGAGTGTGTTTATATATATATATATATATATTCAATGTATAAATAAAATATGGTTGGATTCTATTATACGAAACAACGAAGGATTCTTGCACAACACGGAACCCTGACTTGGCTTGCATTACACGCAATCGCGACCTTCCTCGATAGCGTGTGTTGTACGTAATAACTGGTTTTACTAAACAACGATATATTATTATAATATTATTATGAACTAGCCGTTATGAATAGTATTAACTAAATTTTGAATTTTATGACATTACTATTCATCTTACACATTTTCTAGAACATGATATAAGAACAACATAATTTTTTCGGGCAAAATAAGTATTTTTCAAAAAATGCAGTTTTACCACCTTTTGATGGCGCACCCACTTTAAATCTAGTTTTTGACATGTTTATAAGTTCAATTTGACAAAATAAAATTCTTCTTTTGAATCAGGATATAAAAATTTACATTAGATAAAGTTTTGATATTTTTCCGATAACTTTCATATTTTAATGAATAGTAAAAACACGTTATATTTTAATTAAAAACAACTTTTTTCATCGTAATATCTTATGTGGTTAAATTATAATATTGAATGGTTTTAAAGTGTAAATAGAATATATTTTTATCATTTAATATAATGTATGTCATTAGCTTTGATTTTACCTTGAATTTCGTAGGTTAAATCAATTCAATCTTTTGCAATGTTTTAATGAAAAACCCGTTTTCTTTCGACAACGGGATTAATTTTAATTTAATTTCTGCAACTTTTGTGTATTGAATTTGGAAAAATGGATTCCATATTTGGAATCAGTGGATCCAAATTATGTTAATAAACTACTTTTTATTTTTTGGAATTATGAATAGTAACTACGGTAAATTTTATTTGCCATAGTTAAAGGTAAATCAGGTAATTAAAGGTAAATATAATATTTTAAAATTACCCTAAAAAATGTAAAAAACCTATTGGATGACTAAAAGTCGACCCATATCACCTAAGGGTCGGATTATATTCATTTAATTAAATTTTTTCAATGAAAATAATTTAATTATTATTAAAACCAAAGAATGTGACAACATGTCACTTTCTTAAATCTTATAAGTATAATAATTTTAATCTAGTGATAAACTTCATGAAACTTCAAACATAAATATTATCCAGAACTCTAATACAATTATCTAAATTATAGGAATTTATTTAGAATTTTTAGGGATTAAATAATTATAATTTATTATGACACAAAGATGATGCAGTAATTGTCTTATTAATGAAATATTGACATAATTGATGTTATAAATGCCCAAATAAATGTAATTTGAGACTTTTTATGACATAAAATAATTTTATAGGTTAATAGGACATGTTATTGTTGATATAAGTAACTTGGTTCGAACTTATCATTCTGTTATGAATTTCATAAAAATCATGTACCAAATAGTGTCAAAATTGACATAAATTAGTTTTTAAAACAAATATTATATTATTAATTGTTATTTTATTCCTAAAAATCTAAGGTTCGGCCAAATGACTTAGATAAGATTATATATATTAATAATAAACAACTTGGGGTTCTTTTGGCTTTATATAGTAAGTTTATTAACCATATAGTGTAAGAAAACAAAAAGACACGGTAAAAGTTAAATTATTTAACTTAGAGTTAAATCTAATTGATAAGGTTACAATAATAACCTAAACTTGTCCAAATCCTATTGTATGAGAGGATTTATACCCATACCCACTTTAGCTTCTAAATAAGACCCTTTGGAACCATTATAAACCGAATTTGACCTTAATATAAAATAATATTTTGAGATTTTCCTAAGGTGCCCCTCTCCTCCCTTATAAAAGGGCACCTCCTCCCTCTCCTCCTCACACCAATTTGAGCTTTAAAGCTCGGAAAACCCCTGAAAAAATCTCTTCTCCACTTCCCTAGTATCATCCTAGAGGTCCTGGTCTTCTTCAAAGACAATCCTTT
Organism: Viscum album; assembly: GCA_963277665.1. Classification (NCBI taxonomy): domain Eukaryota; kingdom Viridiplantae; phylum Streptophyta; class Magnoliopsida; order Santalales; family Viscaceae; genus Viscum; species Viscum album. The sequence goes on from OY728151.1 coordinate 684,483,503, forward strand.
GTTCTTTAAGTGGAGGTTAAGTGAAGGCGCGTCAAAAAGAGGTAATATGCATTACCGATCTTTTTCAATTTCTTTCTTCTTAAACTTCTTCTTATTTAGTTGTTTCATGATAAATTAACAACATAAGTATTTATTATATACTAATATGTTATTATAAATATTAAACAACTCTAATTAACCTTCTATCCATCCGACGGAAAAAGGAAATCACCGCGTGTGCGTACGTACGGAATACCGTCTCCACGACGCGATGAGATTCATTATCCATGTTAACCATTCCAGAATGATTATAAAGTATATATAATGAATAATAATGAAATATATGACTTTTTAAATCTACTGGATTTATGTATATATATATTTCATCTACTTACTTCCATTCAAGACAATAAGGAAAGGAAAACAGCGTTCATGCGTACGTACGGACTACCGTCTCCATGAACGGTGTGTTTCATTTCATTTATCTATCTATTATATATATATATATATATACTGAATATATATGATATATAAATCATATTTTATATTCTGGAATTAAGTAAATCATGATATAAGTAATAATAATGTCAAGAACAACAAGTCCAAACACCTACGATAAATGAAACGATTTTACCCAAAACGCTTCTTTAACATGGAATTTACAAAAGAACGGGTAATATAAAGTCATAAGTGAACCATATATGATATCATAACAATGAATATGATTCTTTAATAAGTTAAGGACATTATTTAAATCATTATACAGGAGGTTCAGATACGTACAAAGCATATCGAACATAAGGTAAGAGAAAATATCACAATCTCATTTTTATCCGAGATTGTTTATACTTTGGTATTTACTGGGGTGTATTTTATCATCCACATCCATGTTTACTCAATATTTAATATTGTTTACATCCACCTACAACTGTTTAAATCCAATTTTACCCTTCGGTGAGTTTTTAGTAAAAGATATGAAAGGAATCTTTTGTCGTTTTTCGTACGAGGTACTTTTTGACTTTTCCGACAAAAGTATGAGAAGAATGTTTTTTTAACTTATACGACATGTATGGATTTTTAAAACATTATTTCCAAGAAGCATCCTTTACAAGTTTTCAAGTTTATTTTTAATCAACTTCTTTTAGTTTAAAGTTGTATGACATGTTAAGAAAGGAAAAATGTTTTTGGAGAAGAAAGGATATTTTCCTCAAGAATGGAGTTCAAGTGTTTTATCAAAATTATTTTCCATCTAAGATAATAAAGGGTTCTGTTTTTCCCCCTATTATTACATTGATTTGATTATATTGTGATGGAATTATTTTTATGAATTCCTTTATCTTATATGAATTGTTTTATGATGTCATGATGTTTAAGATTCCCATTTGTATTACATGGGTTATGCAATGATGTATGATTTATGATTTTGTGGCACACATAAGAATGGTATCATTATGAGATGGGTGGGACCTATATCTACCTCCAATGCATTGGGTAAAGATTTTATATCTCATGAGATAGACATGGCTGGAATGATAGGTTATACCGGTTCAATGAAACATGACTGAAACGAGGAGTGAACTCGGTTCAGAAAGGGACTTTGTCCACTAAGATAGTCTTGGCAATGAGTCTTGACTAATAAGAAATGATTCTCTATGATTATATGTGTATTCCATAAAGTTTCATGTTTTAAGTTATGATTATTGAGATTTCATTTCACTACTATGATTTATCCCATGTTATGAAATTATGCACTCTTTTGCAGGTTAAGATTTCCAAAATGTTATGTTCTTATGAATATGATGTGATTGATATTTCTTTTGTTTACCCTTACTGAGAATTTGAGATCACCCTTTTATGCTTTCTTTTCCCCATGATATAAAGAAAGGTTTTAGGTAAAAAAGAAGAAGATCTTTATGGGAGATGTTGAAGATCTTTCACCACGATTAGAAGATTATATTCTGAGTTTCCAAAGACACTAAACTATTACGGTCCTTGTTTGTGTGTTTTTGTTATGTACTAAGTATTCCGCAAAAGTAATGTAATGTCCATGTACGTCAAGATATGGGTCTCTACAATAAAACCCTGTTATAGGTGCATAAACTCTATGGCTTTGTCATCTCTCAAGGTTTTAGGAAAGAAATAATCATAGAATATAGTCTATAAGTCAGTACACACAATTCCCTGATGATGAATAGCCTCGGTAATCACATCACACCAGTGCTTGGCTGAATGATGAAGAATGTAGGTGGAAATATTCAACCTCCTCTCTGGAGTCATCTCTATATTCTCAATGATAGACAAGGTGGCCTCCAGCCAAGACTTAGTAGCCCAAGGATCACCATCCACTGAAAAGGTGAGAGGATACTGCTACTGGAACTCACAAGTCAGACTGTCCATGGTTGATATAGGTCATAGAGTGCCCTACATGGACTAAATAAGATATAAAAAACCCTCTCTAAGCTAATAATTAGTGCCTAGTCCAAGTATAATAGGTTATTCCTTAAGTGTAACTCTTGGTGGTATGACTGGTGGCTTAGGGCCCACCATATCTAGAGTGTAGTCATATTCACCTTCCTGGAGCACGACACATGGATGTCATGGTCACATAACTCTAAAAATTACAAGCACACACCTTAGAATAATATTTCAATAAGATATAATAACTAGTAGAATAAGTTCAGAAGAATAGGGGATCGCTACCCAAGGTACTACCCCAATTACCCACTTAGTATCCTAGGGTATTGATAAGTGTTCATGTTTGATTTATATGGGTTCTAGTAAGTGAAAGGGTCAGTCACAATTTTCCTTTTCATTTATAAAAAACCATTGGTTTTATAAGTCAAGATACTCATTTAAGGTTTTTATTTTCTTATATTTATATAAAAATGTTTGATTAAAATGGATCACCATTCCTAGTGAATAAGGTCACATACACCTTATCATTGAAATTAACACCCATTTAATATCTATTTAACCATTTCTATTTTCAATCTCATAATTTAATGGGTAATATGTGATGGCTCGACTAGGTAAATTACCCATTCCAACATAGAAGGGCCCGTACACCTCTTGAATTGAAATTGAAAATCACTCAATAACAGCCAAAGATCATCTCATTTTACCAATGTTATATAGATTACATGGGTATAAAATATCTATTTAATATTCCACCATCAAACTATATATAAAAATACTATTTAGATTGATTCGAACACTTTAAATAACTATATACCTACCCTAAAAAATATGTTAGCAGCAAAATAATATATAAAAATAACTATGGATCCCTCGTCACATGAAACATAGGAAATGAAAGTAGTGAAATTCATATATATGGCATAGAATATGCATGGAATGAGATTTCTAGGTTCCTATAATGATGCATTATAAGGCCCCAGCCTTAAACCTTACTTAATATTGAGTTATTACAAGATTACACATTGAGGATCTTTTCAGGTTTAGAGTTTTAGAGAATTAGATCATGAAACTTGCATTACATTCCACATTTAAACAAAGTGGTTACATAAAAGACAGTATTCATTCTTCCCATCAACAGAAACATATTTAAAATATAACACGGATTCTTTCTTGATACATCCTTGACACTATCATCACATCATGTACCTTTCCCTTGACCTATGAAAAACATTTCAAAAACATGGGATGAGCATAAAAAGCTCAGTTAGGGTTATAAAAATATGGAAAGGAAACATGGGTTCATATATACATAAGAATGAAATCATACTTTACCCATAAAACATAGGCACTTTAACATACCTCATCAAACCATGAATAAATCATAGAAAACATAAGACATAAAGGTAACTTGAGGCATTCATAACATTATTACGTGGGGAGTAACCCTCTTGGTTATGTTTGGAATACCCATCACAGTATATTCCCTAAATCTCTTCGGAGAAACCTTAACGTTTCACTCCTTCGCGTTACCCAATGCATTGGAGAGCTATATCGGGCTCACCCGCCCTTAGTTTATCACGGAACCACCCGTTTTCATAACAATGCCCAAGAACCATAACATAAATGTGTCACATAAAACATGCATAAAGGAAACATAACATTTCCACATTTCAATCACAATATAACATTTTACTATATTGAAATATTGAATCCATTCAAAAAGAAACCATTTCCAAAACCATTTAAAACATTTAATAAAGAGATTTTTGAACCAAAGTGTCCTATACTACCTTGAAGCTTTTAACATTTTAAACCATTAATATCTATGTAAATAAATCCTTAAAACCATTTTGAAAACATGGATATTAATAAGAACAAATAATTAAAACATTTAAAACGATATTTTGGTTAAAGGGGTTTTACCAAAATTAGAGACACTTGAATACAATAATCGAGGAATAACATTTAGTCAGAACTTTATAATATCACGAGAATAAAAGGATTCATGATATAATACTCCAAAGGACAGTATACACACCATATAAGAGTGAATTGGTGTATAACAACAATGAACCCTCAATAGAAATGTCAAATGTGATGAAATCCCTTATAAAGAAGGTATCCTTAAATTAAGGACAAATCAATCTCAAAATATGTGTGACAAATATAAATACACCCAATATAAGTGGATATTAAGTGTAAAACAATAAAAGGACATTCACAAATATTCAATGGATGACATATTCAATGACTACATGTTGAACCCAAAGAAATCGAAATTGGGTTAAAAAGTTCCCTTGACAGCCTAACGACATCACATCAAAATGAGTTGATGAGAGATAAAAAGTGTATCTCATCACTTGGAAATAAAATTTACATCAATAAGGATATATGATAACATATCCCAACATAACAATATGTAAATTAAAAGACCCAACAAAAGAAGTCTTTTAAAAAGATGATGGTGAAAGGTTCCCTTACCGACTTGGGTATCTTTGAAAACATACACCCCATGAAAGAAGGACAATAAATCAATGATGTAAATACTCATAAACGAAATTATATTACACAAAGAGTAGAATTATGGGCAGTACATACACCAATCAAAGTAAATTGTGGCAAATGTAGCATAAATCTCACGGGAATAAAAGTGAGATGAAAAATCCCATACGAAAACTCGGCAGCCTAACAGCGCCACTTAAAACTTCCAAAATAGATTGATGAGAGAGAATAGGGTCTCTCATCACATGAACATAAAAATTACAGTAATATTAATATAAAATAACATCCCAATAACAAGAAATATGATCTTTAAAAGGAATGACATAAAAGAGTGTACTTAAAAAGAAAGAGTGGAGTAGGGTCCCTTACCTCAGGTCCGACTTGACTCGATCGTTCTTTAATCTCCTGAATAATAAACTTGAGTTAATTTATACTTGATTAAGAACCTTTTTCAAGCTTATTATTCCTTTTATATCACTTATTTCCTTGTTATAAACACTATGTAATCATTAAGTTAATAATGATTGTTTTGTCGATATTTGGTTCTTAAGTCGAAAGTGGACTTCTTACAATTACATGTTGTTCGTGTGGCCAAAAGTTTATTATATCCAGAATTGTATTCATGATGTATATATCATATATGTCATATATATCCAGTACATGCATGCATTTATAACATTACATAATCATTTAGAGGTAAGAAATGAAATGCACCGTTCATGGAGACGGTAAGCCGTACGTACGCATGAACGCTACTTTCATTTCTATTTCATATTTTATAGAATGGAATAATAATGATATAAAGGTATATTATAATTCCAGTATAATATCATATATAATATCATAGTTCCATCCTTTATACGTCCCACATATGGTATTAAACGAATCAAATCACTTTGAGGGGGCGGTAGTCCGCACTTCCTTAAATGAAGATATCGCGTTTACCCATAATGGAAACCATAAAGGTATGCCCAAAATGAAAAAAACAGAAGATTAAGGAAAACATAAACATATTATATATCATATATAAAAATAGTGGCATCATAATGGCCACCTTTTAAGGTGTTAGATGAGTATTGAACAATCATCGTTTCGGGAGGCAGAATTTCGCCATCCACGGAAACCGTATGTTCTTTAACCATTTGATGTAGTTGTGTGAGAGTTTAGCTCGAATAAATATTATAACAACATCCTAGTATATTGAAGATACTGGTGTTGTTACAAAAGAAATAAATAAAAAGAGTTTAAGGGGTTGGAGAAGCAAAATAAAACAAATGAACATGAGAGAATGAATTACCTTTAAAAGTGTAACTCCTTTTGATTTGAGCCTAAAGGCTTTCTTTGAAAGGATTATGCCCAAATGGAATCCTCTAGAATGAGTATAGGGATGTGGAGAGAGTAAATGGGCAGGGGTTGGCCTAGCCAAAGGCTTGAGGAGTGTGTGAAATGAGGTAGAGGTGGGGGCCTTTTATAAGAGGAGAGGAGGGTCACTTTTGGAAAGTAAAGAAATATTACTTTATTTGAAAATGTGTTTCGGTTTTAAAAGGTCCCACATTGATATAATTCGTGGATAAGGTGATAAGGGTTAGAAATCCACTCATACAATTGGTTTTGGACATGTGTAGCTCATAGATTTTACATTATCTTTCCATTTTATTTAAATCTTCAAATAATGATGTCATCGCTGCATCATTATTATGTCATAAATAATTTAATTTATTTAATGTCTAAAAATTATAAAAAAAATACTATGATGTAGGAAATCTTTTTATCTTTCCAATTATTTTTTATAATAAAAAATATGATCTTTATAACCCCATGTAAATTTTTTTTTCGTAAAACATATTATGTTTGTGTCATTTTAACTTTTACATTAAATAAAAAGTTATTATTGTCATTTTCCAACTAAAGTGGCTCCATGGGGTCCCCAAGTTGGCCCATGGCTTGTCTTGGTCGGACATGACTCACTCAATAGGTGTAAGACAAGTTTCATGGTTTTTTCACATCCTTATAATATCATTTTTACCTTAAACTACACTAATTACCACTAATCGCGATTAAGAACTTAATAAGTTACTATTCACCAAAAAATTATTATAATCTCATTGAACCACATTTTACTTGTTAATGACAACCATGTATGTCGGATTTTTGAAATTCAAAACACAATGATGGCAAAATTTTATTTAAACGGAAAATCAGTCTTTATAAGTACCACTTAGTGGTTTCACTATTCATCAAAAATTGAATTTTTTCAGAAAATTACCAAAAATTCACCCGAAGCTATATTTGATATTCCGAATTCAAAAATGAAGTCTATTTTACAAAATTCAAAACATATAAGTCACATTAATTAATTTAATAATTAATTCCCGCTGTCAGAGCAAATAGCGTGTTTTTATAAAACAATAAGTATCAAAAGATTGGCCCCAGTTTAAGTCTAATTTCAAAGTGAAATTGATTCCAATGACCACCATTGGATTAAATGGTAAAAATATATTCAGATTACACATTAATACCAATTCAAAAGATAATCTAATCATATAAATAAATTAGATTAAAAAGAGGTTTTGAATTTAAAATACAACATTTTACACTATTCATTAAAAAATGAACTTTATCAGAAAGATACCAAAAAATTACACAAAGTAAAATTTGATGTCACGATTCTTAATAAGAGTTTTACTTGGTCCAAAATAATGTATAAGAGTGATCAAAACGATATTTAATGACGGTTCGTCATCAAAAGGCGACAAGTGAACCTTTAGGGAAAACTAGGGCACATACGCCTAAAATTGAATTCTTTCCGTATTTTAAGCCTTTATCTTTTATTGTATAAATGTAAAAACATTTAAAAACATATATAATCATATTTTAGTTATTTCTATCCATTCCCGCCATTACAACGACTACATGTTAACTACCATTTAAAATGATATTATTTTATCATTAGAGTGCAATGTAAGATTCCCAAGAAACTCGTTGTTGCGTGTTGGGTACGCCATCGAGCATAGAGTCCCCTTTAAAGTAATATCAATATTTTATTCAAAAATATGGATAAATATGAAAATGTCATATTCTTTATTTACCTGGGGTGTTACATCCTTCCCCCCTTTTGGGAATTGCGTCCTCGCAATTTTAAAATTGCGCTTGGAAACATCCTTGAAAGTCCCACATCGGAACAAGAGTCGGTAAAACAATCACTTTAAAATAAAGAAAGATAAGCACATAGGTCACCCGAGTTAAGCCATACTAGGATTCCAAGTATGAAAACATGGACATGGAGGAGAAAACATAGGGTCATGTTCTGATGGAGAGTGATAGAAAACATGTTTTGGAGAAAGTTAACCATGAGAAAATCACAAACTTGTGATGGGTTAAACTGTATTCGATTCCCCAGTAAGAAAAGTTAATAGAAAACATTTTTGTTTTAAGTTACTTTTTATTGAGTAATTTATTCATAAGGAAACATAATCACTTATCATGTTGACTTTCAACTTTTACACAAACTCGTATTTTGTCCAAAAGACGAGTATTTAGGAAGACTTGTTCACATTAAGAGTACTATAATCAACTTCTAGAGAATCACATAATCCACAAAAGAGAACTATATACATCCCATGTCTTTAGACTTTAACTAAAACCAAAACCAAAAAGGCTAGTACAAGATTAGATAATCCAGAAAAGGATAACCCCTTATAAAAAGAAAATCTATTCTTAATCTCCAAAATTTGTCCAACAAAACCCAAAGTTCAACGAGGACCATCCGATAAATAATTTGTCCATAAAATTCTTCAAAGTAAACCAATATAAGATTGAAACCCAAATATTTGAAGGATTTAGTCACATAGTCTTCCAAGTTAAATCGTAACATTTATCTCCAAACAACATTAGTCGCTCCTAAAGTCTCGCATTGAAAAGTAATTATCCTAATCACATATCCTCCATGATAGGTTAATCATTTTCATAAATAACCGAAAATCAACTTACTCTTAATTCATAAAATCATATAACTAGAAAGAATCAGTCAAACTAACCAGGGACTTCACGTAGTCCAGTGGTAGGCGATAAATACCAGTCGCGCTTTGGTTGTGGGTTCGATTCCCGCAGCTTTGTCCGACGCGACGGGTTGTCACACGGTCTGCGTGTTGTCCTTTTTCCAAAACTATATAATTCTTAAAACATTCCCCAAAAGAGATAAAATCATCAAAAATGATCATAACATATTTTAACCTCAAGTTTATCTCATGCTTTTCATTTTCCAGCATATCATATAATAACCCATAATTACCTCAAAAGTAAGGATCATATAAACCCAAATGGTTCATTATAACTATGTCCACAAAAGAAAACATAACTATTACTTGAATAAAATTTTCCTATATTAAACATCAGGGTTACACATAATATAAAAAGTCTTCTAATGTTACCCCATCATCAAAAGAGACTTAATACTCTTAAGAATTTCACCATAACTCTTAAAGCCCTTATATGTTGACATATTACTCATTCAAAATTCTTCATGATCCATTATCCATTCCTTTCCAACTTATTCCGAAATACCTCTTTCCTACAAACAAAATCATGAATCATATCCTAAGATTCCAAAATAAGAAAACAATAGTCATGAAATAATACATACGTTTGATTGGTCATTGTCAGTTTCTTCATCCTCAATCGGAATGGCATTAGGTAGTGGTAAACAAACATTTTTACGCTCTTAGTGACCCCATTCACGAAACTTCTTCATAGGACATGTGTTTGCATAATGACCATGCACACCACATTTAAAACATTCAATTGATCCCTCAGAAAGAACTTCTTTCCCTTTCCTCGAGTCAACTAGATGCTTCCTTTTCCCATGGCAGGTTCTTGATTTATGACCTTCATTTCCACATCTATAGCATATTTCTGTCCCTTTGAAACATTTTCCTAGGTGTTTCTTTCCACATATTTGACACATAGGTTTTTGAACACACTTACCTTTATGATTATTACCTGTACTTCCGTAGGGATTTGTTTCTTGCATATATGATGTCTTAGAGAAATCTCCAAGGTTTAGGTGGTCAATCATGACTCCAGATAGTTGGTTCAGGATAATCACAAGAGTTATTATTGCAGCTCCCATATCATTCAGTTGCTTGCTCAAAACACTATCACAGTTTCCTTCACATCCACTGTTACTTTGGTGCCTTCTAGATCCAACCATTTACTAAAACCAAAAAGTTCAGTGTGAGTATATCAACAAACCATCATGTACTAATGAGTAAGATAAACAATAAGATATACTTACTCATTAAATTTATCTAAAACTAAGACTCTTGTCTGAAATCCTAACCATTATGGTAATGTCAGTTATGCTTAAAGAATACCCTAACCTCTAAAGTTATCTAAACCGACCTTTGATACCAACTATAAGGCCCCAGCCTTAAACCTTACTTAATATTGAGTTATTACAAGATTACACATTGAGGATATTTTCAGGTTTAGAGTTTTAGATAATTAGATCATGAAACTTGCATTACATTCCACATTTAAACAAAGTGGTTACATAAAAGACAGTATTCATTATTCCCATCAACGGAAACATATTTAAAATATAACACGGATTCTTTCTTGACACATCCTTGACACTATCATCACATCATGTACCTTTCCCTTGACCTGTGAAAAACATTTCAAAACTTGGGATGAGCATAAAAAGCTCAGTAAGGGTTATAAAAATATGGAAAGGAAACATGGGTTCATATATACATAAGAATGAAATCATACTTTACCCATAAAACATAGGCACTTTAACATACCTCATCAAACCATGAATAAATCATAGAAAACATAAGACATAAAGGTAACTTGAGGCATTCATAACATTCTTACGTGGGGAGTAACCCTCTTGGTTACGTTTGGAATACCCATCATAGTATATTCCCTAAATCTCTTCGGATAAACCATAACGTTTCACTCCTTCGCGTTACCCAATGCATTGGAGAGCTATATCGGGCTCACCCGCCCTTAGTTTATCACGGAACCACCCGTTTTCATAACAATTCCCAAGAACCATAACATAAATGTGTCACATAAAACATGCATAAAGGAAACATAAAATTTCCACATTTCAATCACAATATAACATTTTACTATATTGAAATATTGAATCCATTCTAAAAGAAACCATTTCCAAAACCATTTAAAACATTTAATAAAGAGATTTTTGAATCAAAGTGTCCCATACCACCTTGAAGCTTTTAACATTTTAAACCATTAATATCTATGTAAATAAATCCTTAAAACCATTTTGAAAACATGGATATTAATAAGAACAAATAATTAAAACATTTAAAACGATATTTTGGTTAAAGGGGTTTTACCAAAATTAGAGACACTTGAATACAATAATCGAGGAATAACATTTAGTCAGAACTTTATAATATCATGAGAATAAAAGGATTCATGATATAATACTCCAAAGGACAGTATACACACCATATAAGAGCGAATTGGTGTATAACAACAATGAACCCTCAATAGAAATGTCAAATGTGATGAAATCCCTTATAAAGAAGGTATCCTTAAATTAAGGACAAATCAATCTCAAAATATGTGTGACAAATATAAATACACCCAATATAAGTGGATATTAAGTGTAAAACAATAAAAGGAAATTCACACATATTCAATGGATGACATATTCAATGACTACATGTTGAACCCAAAGAAATCGAAATTGGGTTAAAAAGTTCCCTTGACAGCATAACGACATCACATCAAAATGAGTTGATGAGAGATAAAAAGTGTATCTCATCACTTGGACATAAAATTTACATCAATAAGGATATATGAGAACATATCCCAACATAACAATATGTAAATTAAAAGACCCAACAAAAGAAGTCTTTTAAAAAGATGATGGTGAAAGGTTCCCTTACCGACTTGGGTATCTTTCAAAACATACACCCCATGAAAGAAGGACAATAAATCATTGATGTAAATACTCATAAACGAAATTATATTACACAAAGAGTAGAATTATGGGCAGTACATACACCACTCAAAGGAAATTGTGGCAAATGTAGCATAAATCTCACGGGAATACAAGTGAGATGAAAAATCCCATACGAAAACTCGGCAGCCTAACGACGCCACTTAAAACTTCCAAAATAGATTGATGAGAGAGAATAGGGTCTCTCATCACATGAACATAAAAATTACAGTAAGATTAATATAAAAGAACATCCCAATAACAAGAAATATGATCTTTAAAAGGAATGACATAAAAGAGTGCACTTAAAAAGAAAGAGTGGAGTAGGGTCCCTTACCTCGGGTCCGACTTGACTCGATCGTTCTTTAATCTCCTGAATAATAAACTTGAGTTAATTTCTACTTGATTAAGAACCTTTTTCAAGCTTATTATTCTTTTTATATCACTTATTTCCTTGTTATAAACACTATGTAATCATTAAGTTAATAATGATTGTTTTGTCGATATTTGGTTCTTAAGTCGAAAGTGGACTTCTTACAATTACATGTTGTTCGTGTGGCCAAAAGTTTATTATATCCAGAATTGTATTCATGATGTATATATCATATATGTCATATATATCCAGTACATTCATGCATTTATTACATTACATAATCATTTAGAGGTAAGAAATGAAATTCACCGTTCATGGAGACGGTAAGCCGTACGTATGCATGAACGCTAATTTCATTTCTATTTCGTATTTTATAGAATGGAATAATAATTATATAAAGGTATATTATAATTCCATTATAATATCATATATAATATCATAGTTCCATCCTTTATACGTCCCACATATGGTATTTAACGAATCAAATCACTTTGAGCGGGCGGTAGTCCGCACTTCCTTAAATGAAGATATCGCGTTTACCCATAATGGAAACCATAAAGGTATGCCCAAAATGAAAAAAAACATAAGCTTAAGGAAAACATAAACATATTATATGTCATATATAAAAATAGTGACATCATAATGGCCACCTTTGAAGGTGTTAGATGAGTATTGAACAATCATCGTTTCGGGAGGCAGAATTTCGCCATCCACGGAAACCGTATGTTCTTTAACCATTTGATGTAGTTGTGTGAGAGTGTAGCTCGAATAAATATTATAACAAAATCCTAGTATATTTAAGATACTGGTTTTGTTACAAAAGAAATAAATAAAAAGAGTTTAGGGGGTTGGAGAAGCAAAATAAAACAAATGAACATGAGAGAATGAATTACCTTTAAAAGTGTAACTCCTTTTGAATTGAGCCTAAAGGCTTTCTTTGAAAGGATTCTGCCCAAAGGGAATCCTCTAGGATGATTATAGGGATGTGGAGAGAGTAAATGGTCAGGGGTTGGCCGAGCCAAAGGCTTGAGGAGTGTGTGAAATGAGGTAGAGGTGGGGGCCTTTTATAAGAGGAGAGGAGGGGCACTTTTGGAAAATACAGAAATATTACTTTATTTGAAAATGTGTTTCGGTTTTAGAAGCTCCCACATTGATATAATTCGTGGATAAGGTGATAAGGGTTCGAAATCCACTCATCCAATTGGTTTTGGACATGTGTAGCTCATAGATTTTACATTATCTTTCCATTTTATTTAAATCTTCAAATAATGATGTCATCGCTGCATCATTATTATGTCATAAATAATTTAATTTATTTAATGTCTAAAAATTATAAAAAAATACTATGATGTAGGAAATCTTTTTATATTTCCAATGAATATTTATAATCAAAAATCTGATCTTTATAACCCCATGTAAAAATTGTTTTCGTAAAACATATTATGTTTGTGTCATTTTTACTTTTACATTAAATAAAAAGTTATTATTGTCATTTTCCAACTAAAGTGGCTCCATGGGGTCCCCAAGTTGGCCCATGGCTTGTCTTGGTCGGCCGTGACTCACCCAATAGGTGTAAGACAAGTTTCATGGTGTTTTCACATCCTTATAATATCATTTTTATCTTAAACTACACTAATTACCACTAATCGCGATTAAGAACTTAATAAGTTACTATTCACCAAAAAATTATTATAATCTCATTGAACCACATTTTACTTATTAATGAAAACCATGTATGTCGGATTTTTGAAATTCAAAACACAATGATGGCAAAATTTCATTTAAACGGAAAATCAGTCTTTATAAGTACCACTTAGTGGTTTCACTATTCATCAAAAATTGAAGTTTTTCAGAAAATTACCAAAAATTCACCCTAAGATATATTTGATATTCCGAATTCAAAAATGAAGTCTATTTTACAAAATTCAAAACATATAAGTCACATTAATTAATTTAATAATTAATTCCCGCTGTCAGAGCAAATAGCGTGTTTTTATAAAACAATAAGTATCAAAAGATTGGCACCAGTTTAAGTCTAATTTCAAAGTGAAATTGATTACAATGACCACCATTGGATTAAATGGTAAAAATATATTCAGATTACACATTAATACCAATTCAAAAGATAATCTAATCATATAAATAAATTAGATTAAAAAGAGGTTTTGAATTTAAAATACAACATTTTACACTATTCATTAAAAAAAATGAACTTTATCAGAAAGATACCAAAAAATTACACAAAGTAAAATTTGATGTCCCGATTCTTAATAAGAGTTTTACTTGGTCCAAAATAATGTATAAGAGTGATCAAAACTATATTTAATGACGGTTCATCATCAAAAGGCGACAAGTGAACCTTTAGGGAAAACTAGGGCATATACGCCTAAAATTGAATTCTTTCCGTATTTTAAGCCTTTATCTTTTATTGTATAAATGTAAAAACATTTAAAAAAATATATAATCATATTTTAGTTATTTCTATCCATTCCCTCCATTACAATGGCTACATGTTAACTACCATTTAAAATGATATTATTTTATCATTAGAGTGCAACGTAAGATTCCCAAGAAACTCGTTGTTGCGTGTTGGGTACGCCATCGAGCATAGAGTCCCCTTTAAAGTCATATCAATATTTTATTCACAAATATGGATAAATATGAAAATGTCATATTCTTTATTTACCTGGGGTGTTACATGCATGATTGATAATTCCTTTCCCTTATCTCATTGAGCCAAGTATAAAATATAGATAAGCATATAAAATACCACAATTCACGTGAATCAAAAAATTATTAATGTTTATCAACAGTAATAAGAGAAAATAATAAAAACAATTATTATTTTAGGAAACTTTGTCTTTACCCCAAATGTGAGTTAACTACTCCCAAACAAGGATTATAACCAAGGTACAAATAATTCCTAATATATTGTATATTGTATCAAAATACTAAATAAATAAATTAACCACTCAAATACCACTTTGTATCATCCAGATCTCAGGTTTCACTCAGAGGTTCCCCATGCTTGGTTAGCCACGTGGCATCGAGTGCACCTCCCAATACACTAGAGGATGCTAAATAGAAGTAAGGGCCAAGGGTGTGTTTGTGGGGAGAAAATTTCCTCATGTCACAATGAAACACAATGAATATAAAGAATTGACAAATAGTTGAATCGTGATTTAATAATGAATAACAATTGGAAAATATAAGTGAACATCCAAGAAACTGATAGTAAACTAATAACTAGAAATTAAATCATACAAAAAATGATGATGATTATGTATGTCATGTCTCTAGAAAACTAGAAAATTGGTATATATAGAAGCATGTAATACATGATATATAAGAGGAATAAAAAAGAAGAAACAAACTATCCAACATCCTAAGCACTTGCCTGGTCACATACTACCAAGATCCATCCTAATTCAAGCAATCATGACTAGGTTTCCAAAGTGGGACGCATCCCCTTATCAACACCTGTATACATATATTATTCTTGGGTTCCATTATCCTCCTAGATAGGTTGTAGGATAAATATCTATATGCCCCAACCAATGGTGTCTATTCAATATAGTTTATGAATATAAACTGAAATAATGTGCAAGTATATATGAATATAAAACAATGCTACAATGATAATTGATACCTATTTTATCCTCATCTGGTAATATCTCTAAACATGAGATCATTTAATTAGTTCATTTAAGTTCAATATATATAAATATGTCATGTGATATGTAACCATCACTGAAATAATCACATGATAATAATAATAATTAAGTATCAATGTTATAAACAAGGAATCCTTATTGATGATAATAATAAAGAGGGTCCATGGTAATAACCAAGGAATACTTGACCTCAGGGGTCAAGTCAACTCAGTAATAACCTGAAGCCTATCAATAAGTGGACTAAGTGTAATACAAATTGAATCTCCTAAGTAATTCCACTATAATATTATTATAACTGATTTCAAGGATCTCATTAAATGTAAAATGGGATAATAATGACTAGGCATAATTCGGTTAATCCATGGAACCATATATTTTAAGACATCAATAGGGATCCAAAGAGTGCATCAAAGGAATCCTAATATCTGAAAGATAGTGAAGGGATCCTACAACATCATGTTGGTCAGAAACTAGTAGAAAATACCTTGTTCCAAGGTGTGGATCTCCCAAGAAAACTGGCTCCTTGAATTGGAATGGAATCCTCTAAGGGCTCAAGTAATTACCATAGGAATCAAAGGCTGGATCAAGTCTAACCTCTCCTATAAAGATGAAAATGTCCATATGGAATATGCACCTTATAATTATATCATTATTTAATTTTGGACATGTAATACTCATACCTTTTAATAAATCATAAGGTTCATTCCATTTCCTTTCATACTTGGTGACAAGACTAAAAATCCATAAAACCATTTATTAGTTTGATTATGTAATCATTTACTAGGTTCATTATTTTACCTTTCATAAACATGAAAAGGTGGAATAAGGACATGAAACCAATTTAATATAATTATTTTCATTTAGTAGGTTCTTTTCATTTCCTTTTATGAGGCATAATAATGTAATTTGGGGCAAGCAACCAATTCAGATTATAAAGGTTAAGGCTAAGTGATATATATAAAATATACTAGCCAATTAAATTTCAACATTCATTAATTAATTGAAAAAATTACCTTAGAAGGGTTAATTGGTATCTATAAATGTTCTAGGAATTATAATTGCATTTATTTACTTTAAAAATTACCTTTATAAAGGCCAACCCAAAGCACACTCGAACTATGGTGTAGAAAGAAAAAACCACTAAAAGAATAATTACAGGAGAAACCTACTTAGGGTGGAAGGCATTGAGGTATTGACCTCCAATTAAATGATTAAAAATTATGCATACTGATCTAGAATATGATAATTGTGAATATAATCATGGAATATGAACTAAATAGGCAACACCTGATGGAAATTAGTGTACCCACAACAACAGTTTATAAAATGGTTAGGCTTGAGGGATAAGTCATAAACCACATACCTAATGCCTGGAATAGATAACTTTTCCTATATAATCCCTTATTTTGGGTTGGATTAGAATAAATATGAATAATAGATAAACTCACAAAAAATAGGGCATATGATCCTGTATAAAAACAGAATCACCAATAGGAAGAAGAATGCTCAAAAGAACCAAAGGAATGAACGACTTACCAATTTACTTCCAACAAGACAGATGGATCTGGAATCAGAGTCCATATGGAGGAACGATAGAAGAACCTATCTATAGGGCTTTGAGGAGCTTCCTATGGCAAACCTCACATGTGTGGGAGAAAAGAATGGGGGGGGGGGGGGGTTATAATAATAGGGACCAACCTACTTTTTTTAAAAAACTTCCTCAGGCATTTACACGTTGTGTATCTTCTTTACACATAATGTAATTATTAGGGTCTTCGTCCCTCATGAAAACCCTTGACACAACATGTACTAGCCTACCCAGTTCATTACACATCACACATTAAATAAAAGTATTGTATTCCAATTACATGACGTGTAATTAGTCCACAGTCAGCCTATAACCCTCATGTCTCTTCCATTCCAAAAACAACCCAACAAGCACATGACCCCATTTTAGGATCTAAGACAAAAAGAAAACTAAGACATGAGTTTATCGAGAAATTAAAATGAACCCTACATGATAGTAAACAATTATTTCTTACATATTCAGTATTGAATCTCAACTCACTGATTATATCACCAAACCTGATATTCCAACTCTGAGAATCTTGATATAATCCATAAATGGACTATTGAAACTTTCAAACCTTAGTAGTATCATTTTGAACTTCTAAACCATTCTGTATTATCATATATACATCCATGAATAAATTACTATTAAGGATTTTGTATTTGAAAACCATTTTATATATCTCATAATATTAATTAGCTAATATGTCTAGTAAAACCTGAATATAATTTACCATTGCAACAAGGTAAAAGGTCTCTTCATAGTCAGTACAATGAATTTGTTTGTAACACATTTCCACTTGTAATTATTTATTGGAATACACTATACCTATAATTTCATTTTTATCATGGGAAACCCAATTTCACCCTATGGTTCTTTCCATTTTTGGTGCATCTACCATGTTTCAAACTTGGTTAGTGTACATGGAGTCCATTTTATATTCCATGGATTTTAACTATTTCTCAGAATAAGAATGCTAAATGGTATGTTGGTAGGTATTATGTTCATCTCATAATAACCTTAAATCATCATTATTAACCTTGAAAAATACATCTCTCAGGTTCCTGAAAAATCATTCCAGACCTTTTAGGTTCTTATTAAACTTGAGCTAACTCTTCTTCCACAACGCATTATGGAACTAACTTAACTTATAACTCAGGAAAAATTCCTATTTCCTTCTCTTGAACTTCCTCAAGTTACACATTACTCCCACTAACTACACTATCAATGTGTCTTCTATTAAGGAAAACACTATCTCATTTTATAAACACTCATTATTCTATAGGATTTTAGAAATTATATCCCCCAGTTTTCTTGGGATAGCCAATAAATAATCATTTATATGACATAGGGACTATCTTATCAATATCCAATCATCATAAAAGTTATTGAAAGCCCAAAATCCTTATTAAATATATAATGATACATTTAATATACCATATCTTATATGGTGTCTTTATGACTGATTTATATAGAGCATAGTTTAGTAAGAATATAATAGTCTCTAGAACATAACCCCATAATGAAAGAAAAATTTTACATAGTCTCATAATAGATAAAACCATATCTAACATGGTATGATACCTTCTTCCAAACACAACATTTTATTTAGGTGTTCTAGGAGTAGTGATTTTTGGAACAATTACAGAATTCCTCAGATGATTAGCAGACTCCTGGATCATGAATTCACCACCCTGATCCGATATAAGAATCTTAATAAATTTTTCTAGCTGATTATGTACTTTATTTTGAAACACTTTGAAATTTTAAAACATATCATACTTTTATTTCATTATAAACACATAACCATATTGACTAAAATCATATATAAAATGAATGAAGTACCTAAAACCACTACTTGGTTGGGTACTCATTGGTTTGTACATACATCACAATGTATAAGATCCAAAATTTCACTAGCCCTTTCACCTTTTCCCCCCAAAAGGTGATCTGTTCATTTTTACCAATAAAAAATATTCAATTATACTGAATGATTCATAATCAAATGAGTCAAACAATCCATATCTATGGAGTCTTTGAACAAGTTTCTCATTTATATGTCCAAGGCGATAATTAAAATGGTAGGTGAGAATTTAATCAACAATGATTCAGTTTTATTAAGTGCAAAACTTTATCAGTTATATAAAAAAGTGTTGATTAAAGGGTGCTTTTATCAATGCTAGCTAAAATATCCCATAAAGGCGACCTTTATCGATACTAAAAAAATCACTGATAAAAAGGTGTTTTTAGTACTTTTTTAGCACTGATAAAAGTCCCACCATTATTAAAACTAAAAAAGAACTGATAAAGTGCATGATGAATAATTTAATATATATATATATATTTAAATATGATTTATATAACAATAAGTATATATATGTAAATATAATATATATATATATATATATTATTTACATAACCTTATTATAATATAAAATTATTATAAATCTTATTTTTATAATTATAAATAAATGAATATATATATATATATATATATTGAAAAGGTAGGGTCACTACAAACCATTTATTAAATAAAAAATACAAAGTACCAGGGAGAAGTATTATAGACCGAATACAAGACTAATTGTAGCAATTATCTTCCCCTAGATCTTGTATACATGCTGTGATGAAAGAAGCGACCACCACAACCTGGAGGATGTCATCCTCTTCTCCATGATTTGTCTTGCATCCAGGGTCCACCACCACCACCACCATCATGTAGTACATAATCAACAGTATCCATCATCTCAACAACTTTAGTTTCAGGAACTTTTCTTTGAAAATCCTCCTCACTAATACCTAAACCAAGTAGCTCAAAGGAATTATGATCACTTAATTTCATAGAAGATTTATTCTTCAAATTCATAGAAGATTTGTATCCTTCCATAGAGTAGGGAGTCATTGCCTTCTCTAATGATGAATTCGAGACTACAATAACAGGGCCACCACCCCCCTTGGTATTGATAGCCAAGGGAATGGTAGTCTTGATGCCTTGTAAATTAGGTGAATCCAAGATGAGAACCTTCCCCTATTCAGCAAGAACATGATGAGAAACATGTTGTGTAATGTTCCTAGCAAATTTCTGATATAAATTCTTAGCATCGTTATGATTCAAGGCCCCAAATTTTTCCTCACCCATGAAATGAGTGGGAGTTACCATACCAATGTCTAGTTGAGAAACCAAAACATCATTGGAGGAAAAATTTGGGCACTTAGCAGGCCTAGAATTAGAAGTCTTTCCCCTTCAATATAGGAGGTAATTTATTCTCAGATTTCTGCATGCTATGGGAAACTAGAACCTGCACATGTTGATGCCTATTTTTCAAATTATTACTCTCCAACCGATAAAAATCATGTGTAGAAGAATCTGATTAATCATTTAAGTCTGTGTTTTTTCTTACTGAAGAGGTATTTCTAGGATGAGTGGAGACCATTGAAGTACTCAAAGCAGGGGAAGACTTACAATACACTTGAGAACGAGCAGTGATGGCCTTTTTAGACTTGGATGTGGTAGCCTTCAGTTTTTCTTTCCCATTGAATTTAGGGAAGACCAGTTTTTGTTATTTAGACATATTGTAATCCATGAATTCCTGAGCAGAAACATCCCCATCTAAATGTTTATCCATTTAATCAACATCATCATCATCTCTTCTAAAATTTCTAGTTAAATCATCTTTGAAAGAAAATCTAGGGAATTTGCCTTCCTCTTCTATGTAAGACCAATATCTCCTAATATTATCTAACATGATATTATTTTAAACAATATCTCATATAATTTTTGTTCCATGAGAAGAACCTATATCTTTAGGTTCATTCAAATGTACATTGATAGCATTCATATGTTTCAATTCAAAGGCATTATCAAGAATGGGCACTGGATACTCACTCAACTGACCATTGTTCTATTTAAAATCTAGAGAATTAATTGCGACCACCATGGGGTGGTAAGCAGAATAATTTTCTAGGGTTGATACAATAACTATACTATATTTCTTTCAACAATATTTGGTGTCATGAACGTTTTCTTGGAAATAGAAATAGAAAAGATCACTCATACAGTTGTCCCATGAGTGACCAATTATTTTACACAAAACAAAGAACAAAGGCTTATTCTCATTATCTATTATAAGGCTAATTACATCATGAGGTGTAGAGAGAACAGCTTTATCAACCAAGGTGGAACATAAATCCACTTCAACTAAAATCCTAGAAAGGTGTCCATAACTAACTAGCTCAGTGGATGTGTCTATCCTAATTGGTGCACCTATTGCGTATTCTATGTCAAACAAGATTTCCATGTTCCATAACACCCAACTAAGTCCATATTTTTTATCCTGACTTGAGCACATGTGTCTTTGTAGTCATTGGGATTAAAGTTTAAATTCCATTCATGAGATCTTATAAAACCCGAATGAAGGTTGATCGAACCATAACTCCATTCTCAATTCTTTAGATCCATAGAGGGAAATTGGAAACGAAAAAACCCACAACCAATAGAGGCACATTTGAATTCAGAAAATCCCCAAATATTAGACAGACAATCAACTAAATCAACCACTCTCCAGGGATTGATGACTTTGGACAATGAGATGCAAGAGATGAACGAATTCTTAAAGAGTTTGATTCTTTCCAATATTGCACCGTCCAAAGCTTCCACACCCACAGTAGTGCCTTTACAGATTATTCTTTATGGAAATATATTTTTGAGGAAGGAAAGATATCCTCCAGCAAAACCTGAGAAGGAAGATAACTTCACGTCCTCATACTCCTTAAATTTATATATTTATATTCATATTAAATAATTTTAAATATACACATATATTTGTATGTATGAGTATGTATGTGTATGTCTATGGATTCATTTGTACTTCTATATGTCCATGCATGTATGTGTATGTATGGCTTTGTATGTGTTCTATGTGTATATATGTGTTGTGTGTGTATGTTTATGTGTATGTATATATATGTATGTTTCTGTTTGTGTATTTTTATGTGTATGTGTATGTCTGTTCATATGTACATGTATGTATCTATGTATGTGTATATGTATGTATGTGGATGTATGCGCATATATGTGGGTATGTATGTGTATGTATATGTGTATGGGTCTGTATATGTGTATGCGTAGACACTTATATGTATTTTTATGTGTATATGTGTATGTTTATATAGTATGTGTATATCTATGTATTATGTGTATGTTTATATAGTATGTGCGTATGTATGCATATGTTTGTGTATGTATGTATAAGTAATTATATATATCTGTATGTATGCGTATATGCATGCTTGTGCATATATGTGTATGCACGTGCATATATGTGTATGTGTATGTGTATGCATATACGTATGCGTATGCATATGCATATGCATATGTGTATGTGTACGTGTTTGTGTATGTGTATGTGTATATATGCGTATGTGTATTTCTATGCAGATATATGTGGGTATGTGTATGTATGTAATGTGTATCTTTGTCAATTCATTTAATGTTATTTATTCAATATTAATATTTCTCAATTTTTAGTATTTTCTGAAATTTATTCATTTTTAATATTTATTTATTTAATATTTTCATATTATATTAAATTTTTATATTTATTTATACATGTTTAAATATTAATATTCAATAAATTTAATATTTATCCAATTTATATAATTAGAATTTATTCATTTTTATTTAAATATATTTTTATTTAAATCTTTAAACAATTATTATATTTTCATTAATATTCTGTACTTCATTATAAATTTCTTATTTTTAAATTTCAATTTTAATATTAATTCATTTTAATATTATATTAATTTATATAGTTAAAATTAATAATTGATTTTTTTATATTTTTAATATTTTTTATTTATAGTTATTAAATTTTATTCATTTTTAATATTTATTTATGAATTTTTATTTATCAGTATTTTATATATTTAATATGTTTATAATTTACATAATTAATATTTTTTCATTTTTATTCAAATATTTTTTTTAAATTTTTGTGCAGTTATTATCTATTAATTTTCCATTAGGAATTTGTTTTAAATCATTTTACTTTAAATACATTTTTCAGTCTTTATTTATTTTTATTTTAATATTTATTCAACTATATTTTTTTGTAATATATATAATATATATAATTTATTCATTTTTAATATTTTTGTGACTTGCATAATTAATATTTTTTTTCTTTTTTTATAACATTACTATATTTATCATAAATTTATCACATTTCTTAATAAATTTATTATAAATAAAAATATTTATTTATTCATAATATTTTTTTAATTTTATTTAATTTTACTTTTTTACTGTAAAGTAATATTTAGTATTTATTTTTAAGTAATTATAAATTTATTTTAATTTTTAAATTTAATTTTAGATGTTTATTTTCCACTTGTATTTATCAGTGCTATATGGAGTAGTGATAATAGCCACATTTATCAGCATTAGTATTTTTTTTTGAAAAGAATACACATTTATTAGTGCTTTCTGCTTTTGCTTGAAAGTTATTATTTTTATTAATTTTCATGAAAAGAAGACAAAGGAATCAAGCCCTCAAGGAGGATGAAATAAATGCAGGCCTAGGGCATCCCCTTGCACCACACTGATACACTCGAGGGGTAGAGAATCAAGGTTGTCATAAAGTTATTATTTATCAGTGATTTCTTCTTTAGCGTTCATAAATTTGTATTTTTTCAGTGCTTTTTTACTAGTGTTGATAAAAAAATATTCCCTATTTTAAAAGAACCAAAACTGAGATCGTTTCTTCTCACATCGTTCAAGCTCTCATAAAATCCAAATTCTATATTCACCTCATTTAAATATTTCGACAGAATCGAACCTTATATTGAAGGTATGTTACTCCATACTCATTTTTAATCGATATTTCATCTTTTTCATGATTTTTTGTTATTCTCATTGGGTTATTTTTATCTGTATGTTATTTTTGCACTGTTTTTTTTTATTTTTTCGTTTTCTCCTCACTTATTCACTTATGATCAAAGTTTGACCCCTTTCTTGGATGATTTTTTGTTTTTCTTCTTCTGATCGATGTTTGGACCCTTTTTTATTAATTGTTGGTTATTCCTTATTTCTTTATTTTTGGTTTTTCATTACATTGAATTATTTTTATAATAATCAAATATTTTTTTAAATTTCTATGAATTTTAAAAAACTATCATTTCCATAGACCTATTATTAATTGGTTTTTATTTAACATAATATGTCATACATTAGAGACCATGTATTATAAATTAAAAGCATGAATCACATACTCAAAATCAAGAAAGTGCTCTCTGTTTGTCTTGATACTTTAGGAAAATTATTAGTAAATCATTTGCGACATGTATGAATCAACCACATGTTAA
Source organism: Viscum album (assembly GCA_963277665.1). NCBI lineage: Eukaryota > Viridiplantae > Streptophyta > Magnoliopsida > Santalales > Viscaceae > Viscum > Viscum album. The sequence goes on from OY728151.1 coordinate 684,508,363, forward strand.
TCTAAGACAATTTTTGCCCAGTATGACTCAAGGATTATGTTTAGTTTAAATGTGACATTTTATTAATTAATTATATCATATTTTTGTTTTGTTATTTTACTTTATAGTATTTCTAACTTAATGTTTATTTTCAAACAGGTACACTCTTTTGCTCAAGCTGGGGTTGTTTGTTCGACAACAGGTAGCATTATCAAGCTCTTTTAAGAGGGGGTCCAAAGATGAAAAAACAATGTTTTTATTTTTTTGAGGTTTGTGATCAATTGTACATAGAAATGTAATTGTATATACCAATGTGTGAATTTTTTTAAGAATTGTACATTATTTTTTGTTGTATTGTGAGTTAATTTAATTAAAATTAATTTCTATATTTGGTGTTATAGTGTGTTGTAAATCATAGTTTCACACTACTATAGATTGGATTTTATCACCATTATAAGCAGTGACGATAAATGTTACCTTTATTAGTGAAAAAAATAAATGATAAAGTACCCATTTATCGATACGAAAGAAAACACAGATAAAGGGCCCCCTTTATCAACACCTTTTTAGCACTGATAAAGGCCTTCAGTTTTTAAAGGTTCTTACAAAATGAGTGCTTTTTTACGCCGATGAATATAATTTCTATCATTGAATAAGGTCATATCTATAGTAGTGACTATATTTAATGAGTATGTTACTTGGATGAATTAAAATTAAATATTTATTATGCAAACAATTTTTAGGGAAAAAGCGAGAAACAAAAAATTCAACCACAAAGAAAAATAACAGATCCATTAAAAGATAGTTTGAGCCTACCAGATTTAGAATCCCTAAATAACTTCCAAGAAATATTGTTAACTAGGGTTTTTGGTTCATCTAATAAGAGAAATTTGAAATTGAATTCCAGCTTGTCCCAAGACTAAATGTACTCTTTAAGGTTATCTTCCCATTGTTGAATCCCTCAACAAGAATCAGGTCTTAGTTGTCAATCTCGGTGTACTGCTCCTCATTGAGCTTCATCCTTAAAGACTTCCCCATCATTTTGGAAGCTTCTTCTTCTGTAGCATTAAGTTAAATCACATGTTCACTAACTTCTTATTCAGATATTAGAAGTATCTCTAAAGAGTGATCAACCAACTAAACCAGTTTCCACTGTTGACAAGTAGCTTTGGGGGTTGCTTGTCTTTCATCTTCTTCGCAGATCATGTCTTCATTGAAGGTGGAAAATGGGAGTAGTCTTTTATCCCTTTTCATATGCCTCTCTGCCTTATACTTCTCCTCATCCATGAGAGATTACCCTCCTCAACCACATCCTCTGCTTCATCAGCAGGAGATTCATCATTGGATTTATTCTTGGGGGTCTTCTTCCCATCCATGGAGGACCTAATCAGATCTTCCTTGGAATCCTAAACCGAATCATCATTACACAGTCACTCGATGTGATTTTATAGCATGATGGTTTCCACCTCCATTTGATAACTAGGCTTAAAGCCCTCCTCGGGTTCTTTAGAGACCTATTCCTATCCTCTATTCAAAGAATTCAAGAGACCTCTACCACCTACCTTGTGAAGTTTTTTAATCTCCTCCTGGAAAGAAACATTCTGTGTATCAGTGTACCACTCCTCATTCATGGGTTCCTACTCAAGAAAGTCTAAACTGCTAGGTTTCACAAATTCACTCCCCAAAAACTATGGTTGAATATTAGTATACTCCAAAACCAAGCATGGAAGATTCCCAATAGCTTGAGAATTACCGACAGCCTCCTGTTTCATAGATTCCTTACTCATATCCAAATGGGCCTCTATCTCTTCATGCTCAGAAGCATCATCCTAGACTATCCCATCATATTTCTTTGCACCAGAACTCCCTCCCTATGTATTCTGGTTAGACAAGACATCATCCTCCACTCTATTAACTTCAGCAACCTCAATAGGATTAAGACCATTTTTCTATGAATGTAGATCAACCTCCACCATATAATTAACTTTAGAATCCACAACTACCTTAATAACACCTGAAAGGATTTCTAGATCCCTCCTCAGTCTATTAAAAACACTAGCAACACTCAGTTCATAAGATCACACCATTACTTGCTTTGGTTTTAATGCTTCACCCGACATAATAGTAGTAGGCACAAAACCATCACCTCCCTCAATTTCCCCATTACAATATACCAGCTTGTTATGTACAATAGGAGGCCTCTAGTCTCAAGTTTCCTACACACCCAAAGTAGAACCCACATGATTCAACCCCCCGTGCCTAAAAATATCCATGCGATACCCTAGTTTCTTACATGAAGAACAAAATTAATACAAAGATTCAAACATGACCAACTACTTATATCATATTTCCTCACACATAGAAATCCAGAAGGATTCAATAGGCTCTTTAGACACATAAAATTGAACACATACCCTCAACAAGTCCAGATGACACATTTCCCTAGTCCCACTATCCAAACAGTGATAACACCCTACCAAATATCCAAGAAAATGAATGATCAAAGTGTTTTGAAAGGGGAGTGGAAGTTCTGGAAATCTTACTCAAATATTCATTTTTGTTGACTCTCTCTTCATATGAAAATATTATGACCATTTGAAGATATGGAAGTGTGAACCAACATAGAGATGAGGCGCACTCAAATAAGAAATGATCATGTCATCGTTAGAAGGAAAAAAATCATAATATGTCTAGAATCAAGAAGCTACACCATCTATCGTTCTTCCAGACACCATGATTCAAAAACCAGATGATCGAAGTGATCCACAGAAAACTGGAGGTTCTATATGGGTGAAATCAAGGTCCGATGCAGTAGGGAGGACACATTAGTGAATTCCAAAGTTGAGATTGACAGTTTCTAGGACCTTTTGAAGCTTTTAAAGACTTCCAGACTTATAGATATATGCGGGAAAGAAGGTAAGAAATCCGGATTTGAGAAGGGAATAAATAGCGATGGATAATCTCTAGTAATCAGAGGATTAGTGACCTCCCCTACATAGGGGGGAGAGACTGGTGTGACCATCATTTCCTAGGGTTCACTTGGATTCATATCATAAAATACAATACAGTCACAACCCTTTATATAATATGGGTGTTATGTAGAAAATTATCTACATTCTATATATTTATAATTTACATATATATTATTTACATATATAAGTATTTTTATATAAATTATATTTACATTTATAAATATGTATTTCAATTTATAACTAATTTTAAATTACTTTTATGAATTCCAAATCCAATTTAAAAGTTGATTTTAGTTTCAATGTTCTAATTTAAATTTCAATTATAATTAATTTCTAATTTTAGTTTTAATTTCAATTTTTTTTTCAATTTTAATTTTTAATTTAACTTAAATATCAACATGGGCATAAAAGAAACACATAATCATATATATATGTGAAAAAAATAAAAACAAAATAAAAATATAAAATTAAATATTAAAATTATGTAAATTCAAGCTCAAAATGAAAATAATTTTACAATTCATCAAATTCATTTGAGATTAATTTTAAGTTTAAATAGATATAAAATGTAGGATTAATTTAATTTTTTTTTGGCTTTGATGAATCCCTCTATAGACTTAGATTATTATATGATATATGTTGAATGAGTGACTAGACTGGGCACAAGGCATACTAATTCCAGCAGGGTCTCAATCAAACAGAATGGATCAATGTAATTTTTTATTTCGAAGTCAGGATTTGGACAGGACATAGATTCCATATGTGTAGGGGGAATGTGTTCTACTTGTGATAGTCCATAGAAACCCAAAAGTACCATTGGGGTATTTTTTCAAAAAAGTTTAATCCAATCAGAAAGTAAACATTGAAGATGAAAAAGCAAGAAAGTAATAAAGAAAACACAAGTATTTGACATGATTTAGTCCTTTTAGGGGCCTACATTAATGTAAATAACACCAAACCCACATGTTTTATAAACCTCAAAATAAGAATAAGGTATAAGATAAGGAATACCAGAAAAGGTGAACAAAATATAGGAACAAAATCTGCAAATAGATTTGTTAAAGAATGCTTATGAAGGGTGATGAAATTATAAGCCCATATATATTTAAACATATTAAAGAGTTCTAATAAATTCTTGGTCATTTTTATTACACTTATGGAGTTCCAAGTGATGTAAAAAAATTCAATACCTCACCCAGTGTTCTAGGTTCATCAGAAAGCAACCCTTCTTCATAAAAAATGATAATTTTCACAAAGATCCATCAAGAGCGGTGCACCTGAATCAAAAACCAGAGACTAAGGATTATGAACAATGATTAATCATAAAAAAAATCTAGCTCTAAGATTATTATTTCACCAAAGGAGAAACTAGAGCATAACCGATAGAGGATGAACAAAATGAGTGAAATTATACTAGTCGAACGTGCAAGGGACATCAACCCCCGACATGCCGCTGCCCCTTAAAACAGGCTATCCAACCTATAGGCACCATGATTACACAACAAATAGAAAATTAAATGGCATTATATAGTGATGTTAAATAGGTAGAATAAATTGATCAAACTAGAGGCCAAAATAATCAGCGACTATAAATAAAATCCATGAAAAATTGACGAAACAACATGAAAGAGCTAATGGAAGGTATAAGAAGGTTGAAATCATGGCCCAATAAAAGGTCTATATAGAAATTGAGTGGTCATGTAGACAAGCGGTGGACCATCTTTTAAAATTGAGAATATAAAATAATTCTAAATTTTTTTCATCTATGTAAAGAATATAGAAAATTGGAATAATAAAAAAAAGAAATTTCAATATGAAAAAACATAATTTCAAAAATATATACTATTTAAAATTTAAAATTTTTATGTTCTTACACCAAATGTTATTAAATGGGAACCAAATTAAATATTTCTAAACAATATTTAAAATTTGATAATACCACAAATTTACTCAAACTGTCAGCCATGTTTTAATTAGTATATGTCTTATTAACACATACTATCCAAATTCAATAACATGTCTAATAAAGTGTAATATAATATCTTCTTGTTTGAATTTATCCTATAATAATATATTTTTGGATAGATATAAATCATATTACATGTTAGTATACACTTTAATAATAGAATCATAAATACTAAGTTCAAAAGCTAAATCCTGAGCAATAAGGCTTCCTTAGCAGCCTTGACTAGTGAATTATAACCTTATTTTACTGTTTAAAGAGAAACCAAATATTTAATTTTACATTTTTGAGGTACATGATCTCCACAATATATGAATAAATACCCTGTCAATGAATTTCTAGTGTCAATATCACCTACATAGTTAATATCTACATATCCAATAATAATTTTAGTAGTATAAACATTTTTATTATAATACAAAAATAAATTTCAAGTACATGATAGGTACCAAATAATTCACTCTAGAACATTCCAATGTGGCTTCCTTGGGGTTTCCATAAATACTCTAAGAGTGTAGATTTAAAAAGGTAAATTAGGTCTGGTGCAAATCATGGAGCACATAACACTACAAAAATGTTGTCCTAGGGTATTTTAGATGTATACTCTATATCAATAGAAATGGTGAGTCCTTATTTCAAATAAATCTTAAAATATTTTCAAAATGGTACATTTATATGCTTGATATATTCAAACATATACCTTATTATAACTTTCATAAAATAAGAATACTAGTAAAGATAAAATAATTTATTGGGTCTATCCATAAAAACTTCAACAATAATAATATATTTTTCCACACCTAATTCCTTCATTTCAAAAACATATTTTAATTAAGATTTAGCAGCAATGATAAGCTTCATGTTTTTTTATATAATCACCATGTCATCAATATATAAATGAAGGAAAATCTATCTATTTTTTATAGAATTGAAATAAAAAAAATAATCATATTAGATCCTAGTAAAATGGGTGTTAAGAATAAAAGAATCAGACATTCTATACCATTTTATAGTTTCTTGTTTCAAACTATAAATTGATTTATTTAAAAAGAAAATTTGTATAGGTAAATTCCTTTGAATAACTATCAAGAGGTTTTATATAAAATTTCTCATTAATTTCACCATTAAGGAAGGTATCTTTCACATGTATCTATTTAATGTGATAGTCATTATAGGTATCAAAAGCAATAAGAAGTGTTATAGAAGCATGATTTACAACCGATGAAAAGATTTAAGAATAACCTATTTATTATCCTTGGATGAAACACTTGGAAACTAATATATCTTTAAAATTTATTTTATTTTTAGCAGTGTTATCCTTGTTTCATTTATAAATCAAGTTAAAACTAATTACTTTTGAATTAGGTGGTTAATCAATGATAGACCAAGTGTTTTTTTATTTACAGAGTGAATTTATTTATCCATGGAAGAGATCATCTATTTAGAATATTTTTCATTACTATATTTATTTTAATATTGAGGATTATTATCTATAAGGTACTGAACAAAATGAATAGTAAATTAGGCCATATCATACTGATTTAAATGATAAGGAGGTCTATGGACCCTTCTAACTTTATCACATATCAACTCGTAATCAACATTATTATTAAGAGGTTCATTTTATAAATCTATATCAGAAGTAGGGTTGGATTAAAATCAGGTCATCAGTTGGGGATCAAGTGTAGGAGGATGGAAAATAACCTAAAATCGGGTTTCCAACTGAGCATCAACCACCAAATCTATGGTTGTATCATCACTGTCTTATTTGAAAGGATTAGATTTATGAGAATTGGATTTATAGAATACCACATATCTAAAAATTATACTTTTTTGGTAGATGGGATTACCAAAACTTAGTTTATAACCTCTTAAAACATTGAGGAGTCCCAAAAAAACACATATAAGAGATCTAGCTTCAAGATTATTAGTCTTGAAATGGGCATATACAATGCTTCCAAAGACTCTTAAGTGATTATAAGAAGGTGTTTTTTTATTCCAAATTTCTTTGGGGTCTTTAAAGTAATTAACAGAGGATTGGAAATTTTTTTATGATGTACACTTCCATAGTGTTATCCTCTTTAAATAAGTATTTATGGATACTATATAATGAAATAATGCCTTAGACTCTCTAAATAATAGTCTTGTCCATTATTTAATAAAGTCCATTCTATTGGGGGGGGGGTTCCCTAATAGTTCAGTGTATTGGAATGTCCTCAGATTGGAATAACTAAATTAAATTAGTAAATATTTATTTTAATCCATTATTAGATATCATGGTTTTAATTTTATTTTCATTCTAATTTTCTAAAAGTATTTTTAATTTTTCAAAGGTTTAAAAAAACAAGATTTGTTTTTTGGCTATGTAAATCCAAACATTTCTAGAGAAGTCATCAATGAAGGTAACAAAATAGAAGCCTCCACCATGGGAGGTTTTCATAGATGGTACCCATAAATTTTAATGAGTAAATTACAAAGGAAAAATTACTTTTAAATCCTACCTATTGATTCTAACTCTCTTATCATTACTAATCACACAATCCTCACAAAATGGATGGTTACTAGGTGTAATGTCAGTTAACAACCATTATTTATTAAGTTCTTAACGACCCTTAGATCTTACATGCCCTAATCTAATATGACATAATAGTGTGTTATTAGTATTATTTACACATACACTACCCAAGAATCTAGAATTGGTTGTCTCATTCAGTACATACAACCCATTGAGAAGGGAACCCTTGATAACTGTTCTAGGTCCTTTAGAGATTTTTAGGCAACCTGATTCAAACCTAAAAGAGAATCCTTTTTGGTTTAGAATTACTAAGGGTATAAAGTTTTTGTGGAGGTTAGGAACCCACCTAAATTCTAATAGATTAATGATTTAGTGGCCATCTAGTTCTATAAAAAACCTCTTCCCATGACTTGACACCTCCTATTATTTCTTAAATGAACATCTCCTTTTAATATTTCTACTAAATTAAAAAAAGGCTCCCATATATGGTAGGATTAGTATGAATCCATGACCCACTCATGGGTAAGTGAATTTATAGACACATTCAACACTTCAGTAGTGTCATAAAAATAATCCACTAAAGGGGACTGGTAAGTTGGTTCTTTTATCTCAAGATCTTGTTTTTTCATTCTACACACAGGTTTAGTATTCTTGTGCTTACCAATGGGGAAGAAACTAATTTTTATTTCCCTAGTATTATACCTATACTTGGGATGTTTATGGTTCATGATTTTATATTTACTATACTATTTCTTCTTACCCCTCGTTTGTTTCCTACCCCTTATGAAAATACTCTTAGACACACCTATAACTCAAGATTTTGAATGTAATTCTGTAGAGAGTATGAAATATATAACCTCTTATAGGGATATAGAGTAATTAACATAAATCATTTTCACTAATAATGTGTAATAATAGTTATATAAGTAGATTAAAAGAATCATGGATTAATCTTTATCACCAATAATCACATTTATGTTGGCTAAATCAAGCATGATTTTATTGAATTCCTTTAAATGCAATTTAATAAAAACACATGATTTAATTTTAAATGTAAACAAGTGATGTTTATTATAATGCATACCATCAAGAAAAGATTTAGTATATAATTTCTCATGTTTAATTTTTATACCAGTAGTCGTTTTTTTAAAGGAAACATATCTAATAACCTTTTCACCCAATGAAATAAGTAGATAACTATGGTCCTTAACAACAACATCAGAAGGGATATCTTGATAAACAATGGACAGACATCTAATATTAGACATGGAAAATGGGTTTCTTAGGAAAATATAGGGAATGAATTAAACCTTTTTGAACTTGTAGGGATCTTAAATTAATCCTAAATGTATTGAAATCATTATCACCATCAAAATTTTCAATCTCAAACCCAATTGTTATCATGTTTCTCTAAAAAATCAGATACTAAATTGTTTGAGAAAATGAGACTGTATTACCCTAAGAAATGGAAAATACCAATGGATATGCATGAGTATACAATTAAATATTTGAATTAAAATAATATTTGAGGTCACTATGATTTCAATAGAAAAAAGAATAGGCATGATGTGAACTAATATGAGATTGTAAAGAGGAATTAAAATAGAAATCAAATTGAAACAAGAAGAATATTTTTAAAAACCCAATTATGCTTTAATAAAACTTTTTAGGGGGGATGGTGCACTATTGGAGATATTCCTCATGAATCCCAAAGGACCATTTGGGTATTTTGTATAATTTTTTTAATCCAATTAGATACAAATCAATCAAGATGAAACATAAATAAATACATAAAAGAATCATAATCATTTAACATGATTTTTCCATTTGGGGCCCTATATGTATGAAAATAGCACCACCCACATACACAAACACATTCATTTTATTAATAAAAAATAAAAATAAAGTACATGATAAAGTAGACCAGAAAAGTTAAATGGAATATAGTAACAAAATCTTAAAACTATTTATTTAAGGAAATATAAATAAGAGTGAATAAATTGAGAACTTGAATATATTTATAATTGGGAGGTTTATCAATGATATTCCAGGTGTTATTTTTATTTATGGAGTGAATTTCTTCATACATGGTAGATATCCAGTTTTCATAATATTTTTCATTATTGTATTTCTTATAAAATTAAGTATCAACATATATATGACCCTATGAAACATGAATAGAAAATGAGGCAATATCATACTCATTAAATTGAGAAGGAGGTCTATGGACCCTTCTAACTATATCATAGTTCAACGGTAGTAATTATTTTTATTTGGAGGTTCATTTTTAGAATCCAAATCAGAACTAGATATAGACATAGTTTGGGTTATAGGCTAAGGATTATGTGGAGGAGGCTAGACAGTAGCCTCAAATTGGGTTGATGGTTGAGCATCATCAACCCCATTTATTACTACACCATCACTATTAAAAGATGATAGGTTTATATTTAGGCAACATAATTCATAAAACCCTACATATCTAATAATTATACTTTTTGGGTAACCAGGTTTATCAACCCATAGTTAATAACCTTTGACAACTTCATTTTATAAAAAAACACATTTAAGAGCTCAAGGTTCAAGCTTATCAGTCCTGACATGGGAATATAAAGTGCATCCAAAGACTCTTAGGTGATTATAATAAGGTGTTTTTTATTCCAAAGTTCTTTTGGGGATTTAAATTGATTATAATAGGATGAGATTTTTTTATAAGGTACACTACCATAGTGGAAACTTCATCCAACAAGGATTAAGAACCCAATCATGAAAACATTCTTTATAATCAACTAAGAATAGTCTTATTCATTTTTTTAGAATGTACATTCTCTCTGTGTGTGGGGGGTGGGGGTTCTATAATAGTCTGGTGTTTCCAATTACCTTATATTGGTATAATTAATTGAAATTAAAAGGGATTTATTCTAGTCCAGAATCAGTTCTCATGGTTTCAATTTTTTTCAATACTGCTTTTTTATAAGTCTTTTCTAGGTTTTTAATTTTTGGAAAACATTAGATTTGTTTTTGAGTATGTAAATCCAATACTTTTGAAAGAATACATAAAAAAATGTAAGAAAATGGGAGCCACCACCATGGAATGTTGTATTGGATGGTCCCCATAAATCAGAATGAATATATTTTAAGGGGTATATTTCTTTAAAAGAGTACATATTGAAGTTGATTCTATTTTCTTTATCCATTACAAAATCTTCACAAAATGGAATTTTACTAGGTGTTATATCAATTAACAACCCTTGTTTATTATGTCCCTAAAGACCCTTAGAGCATAGTTTCCCCAATATCCTATGCGATAATAGTGTGTTATCTATATTAGTGACATACACACTACCCAAATATCTAGAATGTATCTTCCCATTCAAGACATACATCCCATTTACAAGGGAAAACTTGATGATAGTTCTTGAGCCTTGGATATTTTTAGGCAACCAGAATCAAATCTAAAAGTAAATACCATTGGGTCTAGAATTCCTACGGATATTAGGTTTCTATAGAGATCGAGAACCCACCTAACATCTAACAAAGTAAGGATACAGTGGTCATCTAGTAATATTAAAACATAACCTCTTACCAAAACTTAAAACCTCCCATTATTTCTTAAAAGAACACCTACCTTCTACCCTTTCTACCGAATCATGGAAAGACTAAATAAAGGGACACATATGGAATGATCTTATAGAATCCAAGACCCACTCATGGGTGAGTTAATGGATGGAAACATTTAATACTGTAATATTCTCATAATTATAATTCACCAGAAGGGGATAGTCAGTATGTTTTTAATCTCAACATATTATTTTAGCTTTTTAAATTAAGGTCTAGGGTGCCTGATCTTACCATAGTAGAAGAAAATGAATATTCCTTCCCTAGACTTAAACCTAGACTTGGGTTGTTTATGGTTATTAGTTTTGTATTTATTTTAGACTTTCTTCTTACCCCATGTTTGTGTTCTACCCCTTATTAAAGGATTCTTAGACTCACCTTTAACTCTATGTTTAGAATGAAATACCTTAGAGAGTTTTGAATATTTAACCTTTATAGAGTTACAAAGTCACTACCATACATAATTGTATCTACTAATGTTCTATAGGAATAATCTAAATAGATTAAAATAATAACAACTTGATCTTCATCATCAATAGTCACATTTATATTGGCTAAATCATGCATTATTTTATTCAAATCCTCTAAATAATATTTAATTAATACATTAAATTTTATGGTAAATATAAACATGGGATGGAAAGGAAAATCTCGAATCACTTTGTCAACCAAAGAAAGAAGAAGATAACTCTGGGCCTTAACAACAACATTATAATCTACATCTTAGTAAATGATAGAGTATTTATATTATCATACATAGTAACAATGGGTTTCATAAGGCCATATAGGAAATAAATTTACCCTTACTTAATCAGCAGATACCTCATTTTAATCCACCATAGATTGAAATCACTTTCACCATCATATTTTTTGATTTCAGTCCTATGTGCTGTCATGTTTATCTGGAAAATAGGATTCCAATTTATTGGGGAAAACGACAACATACATCACTAAAATATGGAAAAGGCCAATAGATATTCCCAAGTATACCATTAGGTTTTTGAATTCAAATAACATTAGAGGTTACAATGATTTCAATTTATAATTGAAGAGTAAATAGGTGAACTAATATGATATTGGAAATAATAATTAATACATAAATCATATTGAAAGAATAAGCAGATTCAAAAACAAAAATAAACTATATTAGGATCTGATATCACTTTACAAGGGGAAGTTTCATTGCCAGAGATAGTATACAAGAACCCAAAATGACCATTTGGGTATTTCATTCAACAAATTCAAATCCAATTATGAATATTCAAGATTAAAATTTAAGAAAATATTAAAGAAAAACAAGATGATTTAACATGATATGTTCCCCTTGGGGCCCTATGTTCATGGAAATAACACCACCCACACACAAACATGTTTTATTAAGCTCAAAAAAAATAAGCAGATACAAGATAAATAATTCTATAAAAGATGAATGAAATATATGAATAGAAGATTCAAACAACTTCTTTAAAGAAAGATTCAGAAGAGTAAAGAACTTATAAACCCAAAAATATTTAAATCCATTTGGGGTTCCAGATTTATTATTGGTTTAATATACTAAACATATATATCTTGAAGTGATTTAGATGATTTCTTACCTCCCCAAATCTTATAGGTTGATTAGAAATCCACACTTTATCATAAGGAGGGATCTTCATCACAAAACTCTACTATGAGCAGCGCACCAGAACACAAACCGGTGATAATAGGCTTATAACCAGGGATTCATCACCATATAATATAGATCCCTGATTAGGGTTTCACTGTAGGATAAATGTGAGCATAAATAGTATAGGATAACTAGAATAAGAAAAATTCCAGTAGCCGAATGTACTTGGTTCATCAATTCCTTGAAACATCGCTACACCTCAAAACAAGTCAAATAACCAACAGGAGGCTCAATGCTGCACTGAATAGTAAACAAAATGGCACAATCAAGAGAGGTTAAACATGTGGATGGTGATAATAAAAAAACTATCCATAATAATCAATTACTATGAATAAAATCTGTGGAAGATTGATGATATAGTAGGCACCAGCCGATGAAAGTCATAAAAAGGTCTAACTCAATTGCCCAGTATATGGATAACATGCCCGTACACATTATTTTATTCATGTGGGATCCGATTAGATTAGAATTCATTATTTTTAAATATTCCCTTACTATTAAGACATAGTATAATTAAAGTAAGGGGTAGATCCCAGGGGTAATTGGGCTGGAAATGGTAACCTTTTGAATATAACCCTTTAGTGTACGATTCCTCACGAGATGAATAAGGTTGGAAAAACTCTTTCTAGTGAGTTGAGGGTTGTCTTCAGGAATAAAGAAGGGATCAGGATCAATTTTGGGGATCTATATAAAATATTATCTTTATTCTAACATGGTAGGATCCTAAGGTTTAGTATGTTAAGAAAGAATAGGAAACTAGTTGAATATGGTCAAATCAACCAGTTCTACCTAAGAGGTAACTATTCCTTAATCTGGAGATAGTGACAACCCAGATAAATTAAGATTAGCTTCAAAAGAAGAAATTATTTAAGGCTATTGGCCATAACCCAATCTACTCCAACTAGGATAGGGTCTTTCATTTGAATGTATCATGGTCAGGTATGTTAGAATGAATGGAATAGATTCTTGTTATTTATTTTTATTACTAACCCTTAAGGTTACCAAGTTGATAATTAAAGATTTATTGAGTCCAGATACCCTTAATGTTGATCCCAACCCTAGGTGGTTTAGCCACTCATGGTTGGATTGAATGAAGATACACGGGGAATTGAAATCATTATAATAATACTAAGAAATATTTAGTTTAAATAGCTTAAAAAGATGAAATTATTTAAGATAACCTAATTTGATGAACATGTAACAACTATTAATAAATTTAGATCTCGAATTAAAAAAAATAAATGTACTACATACTTGAAATAGGGATATAAATGAGTGCATGAAAGGTTCTTCGACTATAAGTGCACGTAAAAATGATGAATGAAGGTGATTATGACAAAAGGAATGAAGATTAAATTGAAAACAACTCACGATACTTGTATTAAATCAAAATAATGAAAACAGACTATGAAAGTTTGAGTTTAGGGTAGTGGGAGTGCCAGATAATGAGAGAGGAATGAAATAAAAAAAGCTGTCTGCTCGAGAACCAATTGAAATACGATGTCCAGCTGCTATAAATATATAGAAGAGATATTACATGATGTTTAATTGGTATTTACATTGTGTAATGCCTATTTTGTGGGTTTATCCATGGATTTGGAAACTATGCATATCTCATGTGTATCATGTTCAAGATTTGAATATTTGACACCTTTCACATCATATATCTGAGACCCACAACATGTACGTTCCTTCACGATTTGTATTTAGAGATGGAATTGCATTCAAAGGTTTAAAAATGTTTATTTAAAACTCACATTGTGTAATGGATTCTCCACTTGTAGTTTTCACGACTTGCTTCATGACTTGCAGCATGCTGTGAAAGTGTACTACACATCATGTAATGAGGTTTCAGAATATGTAATAGGAAAATTTGGTCCTTTTTTTCATTTTATTATTTGAAACTTTGGAATAATAATTTTTTTAAAAATCAACACATACTAGGTGCATTATCAAATAAATCATTTAAAATCCTTAACTAAATGAAATTAGAAAGTATTTATGATTTCAGCTTATCAAATTCATCCACAGTTGAAAAATTGAGTGTCCTCAAGAAAAAAGATCTCAATAGGGATTTCAAAAAGGGTAAGTAATTTTTAAAATAGGAAACATTCATCACATGTAGAAAAATAAAACAATTTGTAAGTAGAAAAAGTGTACCTCAAGAATCATTCCTACATAGAAAATCACCCATGCCTCATAGATCAGTTCTTTAAACAAAATCTTAATCTTTTAATAATAATCTGATAATTTTTAATTGAATTCTATACCCATTTCCAATTTACCTCCGAATGAAATTTCTCTCACCACTCATGGTAATATAAAATTTGAGTTATGATCACACCTCGAGTACATTCTCATAACTATAGTCTTACATTATTTCTTTCATCTCCACTTTGTAAAGACAAATACAAAATCAGTAATGAGGGCTTTGGTAATTCGGTTCTAATGGCTTTGAGGCTTTGAGAAGGTATGTAAATTGTGAAAAACTAGCTAAAAAAGGGGGGTAGGATCTGAAGTATAATGCATTAATGTTATGAAAAGTGTAATAAAATGGATCCTCTATAGCTTAATAAAATCCATGCTCCCAATAACTCATGTTGTATCCCTGTATATGTCATGTAAGTGTAAGAAGGGTATCCTGTTACTTTTTCTCTTTCATTTTTATTTTTTGACATCATGTTTATGCCAAATCTCACATCCATATTATAACCACATATGATCCTTTAGGGGATTCATTGGTCTAGAAATGGTGATTTTTGACCTTCCTACAACACAACCTATAGAAATTTTCTTTTAATTTCTTATTTTTAAATTAATCATGATAGATGTTAAATTATAAAAAGTGTAAATGGATCATAACTAGATTGTTTGATCACCAAAACAATACATCTCTATAGTAGAATCATCCCATGCGGTCTGAAATCCCCCCCCCCACACCTTTTTCAAAGTAAATTCATATATTATACAAAGATCAGGGTAGGAAGGTATAATCGGCTTGAAATAGATACATCCTATAATGTCACTCATGGAAACTACATGCATAATGATTGAAATATGAAAGGTGAGTATCAAGAAAAATTATTTCAAGAAATATTGTCTTAATCATTTTAAAATTTTATTTTGTTTATTCATAGCCTCAATAAGATCTCAATGATAGTTTGATAGGTTTACATGTACTAGGTATCACTCAAGAAATATGCTCATGAAATAATATGCAATTTTTGTATTATAATCATCCCGAGAATGAGAATAAATATAGAAATTGACAATCACTAAGTGTATAAAACTAAGTAATAAGTCAATTGACCGTAATTTCAAAAATGTTGAATTTGAATTAAATCTCTATGCTCAACAATCATTCAAAAAATCTAAACATATACAAAACATGGATTCCAATAATTTACAACTTAACGTTTTCTTTTATTTACATGGGTATAATGATTTTCAGGTTTAAAGTATGATTTCAATTTGAATAATTTCTCTTAGATAGATGTGAGTATGAAAAAATTCAAGCGTATCAAAAGTGACACTCATGAAAAGCTCCCCCACAATTAAAATAAGATAGTTTCTGCACTGTCTATTGAATTATTGTGGGATTGTTATAAAAATAATGCTTAAATAAATGAAATGTCAATTGAAAACTTAAATATAGAGGGAATCTAGAGCTCTATTTAAGAAGTGGAATTCCGTGATGGAATTTGGGTGTCTTGAGTTAGACATGGGGAGACCTGTAAAATGGGTTACAATTACAAATCATACACTAAATAAAACATTAGTCAATATGTTTGAATCATTAGTGAGTATTACTAAAGGTAGGTGTATAGTATGATGTGAAATGGAATCCTTTTTTATTAAAGAGCATGAAGGTTTATATAATAAATCTAAAGGAACCCATGATGAAAATAAAAATATGCAAGAACTACAATCAACTTAAGGACCCAAACATGAAAAAGGATGAAATATGGGATGCCTCCCAAAAAGTGCTAATACAAACCTCATCATCCAGACAGATGGATCAAAATATAAGGTATTGTTTTCCATTAGATAAATGTCTCCTATAGCTTCTACAACTACTCATGGTAGTGTCTTCCAGCTCATGGAGCCTTTTGATAGGATTTATGACTTTATTAGCATTACAAGAATGGATCAGAAGTGGTAGGAAGGGTATCGTAGCTTGTAGCAGTGGCTGTTGTGCATGAATCTCTAGTGAGAGTTCTAGAAGTTGACGTTTGATATCGGCCACATGTTGAGTCACTTTTTGTGCCAAAACCAATGCTAATATAGGTCCATCGACTACCATATGTGAAACATAGGAGATATACATGTCTATTATAAAATTCAAAGATGTGAAAATTAATGTAAGAAAAAATGATGTAAAAATCAGTTCCCATATATAAATAAGTGTAGTAGTACAAATTGTTGGGATATATAGACTAAAAAAATAAAAAACAACAAACTATCATACAAAATTATAAAGAAAAAGAAAGAAAACTAGCCAATTATGATTTGCTGGTAGAATAAAAAATCTCTTCCAAAGTCCACTAATGATCTGGTGGAGGTAGTAGCTATCAAGCTGGATTAGTGAAAATGAAAGCCGTAGGGGCTGGTGGATTAGCTATGGAGGATGAGGTCGTGGTGTTGGAAATATGGGCTAGGGTAGGTGGTGGATAGGTGCTGATCCTAAGTGGGACTGTGAGTCTGGAAACTAGATAAACATACAACACCTTGATGGATGTGGCAGTGGATAGTCCCATGCCCCATCAGGCATACTCTGTAAGGTACTCCTTCTAGGTAGTAGGGTCAATGATCAATGAGAGTACATCAAGGTAGGTTATGGGTGGTTATAGTGTGGTAGAAGAGGTGGGGGTATGTAGGTTCCGGTGGTGGATGAGAGTCTTTGGGAGAAGATGGTGGTGGAGGGGTGGTAAAATGGGAAATATCAACAAACAAGAGGTGCAGATGTGTGGAGAACCATCACAAGTTCTCCCGCATGACCTAGAGATTTGGAGTGGTGGGATGGGTGGGTGGAGAAATATTGGATATAGTAGTGGTAGAGGTAGGGACATGGGTGGGAGGTGCTGGTGGGGTAGTGGTGGGTGGGTCTGGTGGTGGGTTTACCACATGTGGTGGGTCCACTGCAGGTTCTACCTCATGTAAGCCTCATTCCCAATAGTAAATACCATCTTCACTCACCAAGAGCTACATCTTGTGAAACATCAGAATATCAATAGCCTCTATACGTCCAAGGTATGTAAGGGGAAGAGCATCATCAAATATTCTGAGATGGTCAGTGAGGTGAGTGATGAATGACCCACCCATCAATGTACCTCTAGTATGCTATATGTGATCCCAATAGTAGTAAGTGAACTGGACAACCATGTTGATGGTTGGGCCACCCATGGCTACTACCAAAATGAGTACATTGACCTCGATCACACTCCCGTGAGATTCTTCTTGGGAAAACCAGCCATGGGTCAAGGATCTATAAAGTATCAGAAGGGATGGGATATGTAGCTAAGTAGACTTGGTGATTTGGGGGTCATGTACTGTATGATAATCTCATAAATTCTTCTTCCATGGTCTCCTTGAATCTGAATAGGGTGGATCAAGCTGAATTGTTGGAAATATATCATACATATAAAATTTTCTTATGTAGATTCTTATACCAATGAAGAATTTGGAAAGAGAGAGATCAGGTGGTCAACCATCCTAGACTTAAGCATAGGCTATATACTACTACCTAAAATGTGGAAATGAACCTTTGGAATAGATCTATGTATGTTTCCTCATGCACATTAATAATGCTAGATAAACGGAGTCTGTTGATGAGCTCAAGGATATCATTGTTGATGTTTATGCGATCGAGAATAGACATTCCCAAAGTATTGTTTGTCCTCTTGGGATTTTCCAATAGCTGGTTGAGGTTGAAACAATGCTTTGGGTTGGAGAAACATAAAATGATATGTAAATGGAGGATTTTACACTCAAATGAGTCATCAGAGCCAGTCAGGGATTCTTCTGGAGCAACGGGTGTAGCATGAGCTACTACAGGAGGCGAAGGAGATGCTGCTTGAGGTGGTGAGGGTGCAGAAGGTGTGGCGCCGCATGGGAGTTTGGCTAGAGACTGAATATAATGATCTAATTTTGACTTTGAAGGTGTAGGGTGGAATTTTTTTTTCATTTCCAACACATAGGAAAGATATAGGGGTGCAGATGCATTTCAGAATGATTGGGGGGTGGGGTGGGGTTTAGTTATGGTCAAAATAGATGGAGGGGAATGGGTGTGTGGTGCATGTCATGGGATATTGGGGGTGAAGGTTACACAACCATGAGAGGAGGGGGGGGGGGGGGTTCAGAGGAGGGAGAAGGGGATGGAGGTGGGTAGTGGTTGAGGGGGAGAAGGTGGTGTTGGTTCTGAAGGAGGGGGAGTGGGTAAAGGATGTGGTTCATGGGAGGGAGAAGGGGAGGGAGGTGGCCGGAGGAAGGTGGAGGGTTGGGAGGGGAATGCAGGGAATGGGGCCGTGAACCTGGGGCTCATGAACTATTTTTGAAAAACTGGCCTAAGGTGTTAGATAAAATGCACCAACATTTTACATCGTGTAATGCTGATTTTATAGGATTTTTGGTAGAAATAGTACATATTTTGTAATAAGGTTACACGATGTGTAATTAAAATTTTTGGTTCATCTTTGGTAAAAACCCTGGCCTTAATATATTGGAATATCCAAAGTCTTCCTAAGGATATTATAATCTACTCTAGTCTAAGATGAGATACCCTAGGTTTCCTCTCAGTCAACACTTCCTTTAACATCAATAGCTTGACTTTTTTAAGGAGTAGATGAACCTCAGGATGATAAAATAGCCTCCATGGAAGGGTTGTTGATAGATTTTAAACCATTGACCATTAACTTTGAAATATGGCCAACCTTCCTTTTAAATTTCAATGGTCCCATAGGGAAAAACTTGAATGAATTCGAAAGTGATGTACCATCTAGATTTCAGTTTCCAAAGAAACAACATGAATCCGGAATTGAATAAGAGGACCGTATTTAAAAGGAAAAAGTTAGGTCTTTCAATGTGTTGATCATGCCATTTATCTTTTTTCTCTTTTTATATCTTGAATTTTTATAATAATATTTAATAATTTATTCTAAATCATCCATTTTTATCATTCGAGATTATCTAGCTTTCGGAGAATCCAAATTTAACCTCTCAATTTACCAGTATGAGCGATTCTCTAGTTCAATTGGAAGGTGACACGATTTCACATAAACCAATCAGAATGGAGTGGTACCAATGAGTTTTTTGGTATTCTATGTAGTATTCCCATAGTGCATTATCCAATTTCAAATTCTAGTCCCCTCAAATTGTGTTCACCATCTTGTCTAAGAAATGTTTGATTTCCCTAATTGACAATTCAGCTTGCCCACTTATTTGTGGGTGATAGATAATTTCTAAGTTATAGAGGAATCAATATATTTCCAGTAATCCTTTAATAAATTTATTGTTAAAATGTGTTCCTCAATCACTGATGAGTAATCTAGGGAATCCAAATCTTAAGAACATATTATTTTTTAGAACATTCATGACCATTCTTGTTGTTTCATGTGATGTGGCTTTAGATTCTACCCATTTTTAGATGCAGTCAATTCCAAAAATAATGTAGGACATTCCATGTGAATTGGGAAATACTCCCATGAAGAATATTCTCTATACTCGGAAGATATAAAATTCTATTATTATATTTTGAGGCATTTCATTTCTTTTCCCAACACTCCTAGTTTGCTAGAACCTATCACAGATTTGATAGAATTCCTTTGTGTCTCGATGTAGCATGGGATAGAAAATTCCACTTTGTATTATCTTTGATACAATGTTCTTAAGTCCATGTGGTCCTTTAGTTGGTGATGAATAGCACATTTCTATCACATTTGGGATTTCATTTTTGGGAATGAAACACCATAACAATCCATTAGTGAAACACTTGAATGGGAGTGGTTCATCCTAGTAGTAATATTTTGTTTCATCTAAAAATATTATCCATTGTTGATAGGAGTGATATAGGGTAAAAAAATACAATGGTGAGATAACTAGAAATATCGCAAAAACACAATTGTACCTTAATAATAAAAAGGGATTCATTTGAAAAATTGACTTCGATGTCCCTATCATCGCCATCTTTGATGAGTAAAAGAGGGATATGGGATAGATGATTTGTAATAAAATTTTCAATTCCTTTAGTATCTTTGATGAAAATATAAAATTCTTGGAGTAGGAGGATCCACCTTATTATCCTTCGATTGAATTCTATTTTTTTATTAACAACATGAGGGCATCATGATCATTGTATACAACCACATTGGACAAGACCAAATAGGAACAAAAAATTTCAAAGGCATATACAATAGCTAAGAGTTCTTTCTCTATAGTCATGCAATTGGCTTGATCATCATTTAGTGCGTGACTAGCATAATAGACAAGACCGAAGATGTGACCAACACGTTGTCCTATAACAATTCTTACAACAAAGTCTCTGATCTCACACATCAATTAAATTTCTTTGTCCTAATGAGGTGAAATGATTATAGGGGCCTCTATTAGGATTTTCTCCAAAGTATTGAATGCCAACCAGGATTATTCATTGAATTAAAAATGGAACTTCCTTTGACAGTAGGTGTATCATAGGGCGAGAAACTTTTGAAAAATCATTCGCAAATCACCTATAGACTTTTGTATGGCCCAAAAAGCTCCTTATACCCTTAACCGTTCAAGGTTCAGGTAAATATTAGATGAAATTCATATTAGATAGATCAAATTCTATGCCATATTTGGAAATTTTAGGTTTGAAGACTATTCCTCCTTGAACCATAAAATGGAATTATTTTTCAATAAAAAATTACTCATTTCTCTTCACAATGATGTAGGAATAACTTAAGATTGTTTAAAAAAACTTAGAAATATCTTACATAAACTGAGAAATCATCCATGAATAGTTCTATGAATTCCTCAATGATATCCTGGAAAACATGTCTCATTCATCTTCGAAATATTGCTGGAGCATTACACATGTTGAATGACATGCACCTGTAGGAGAAGGTTCCAAATGGACATGTGAATATGGTTTTTGAGTAATCAGTTAGGTTGAATACATTTTGATTATAACCTGAATATCCATATAGGAAACAATTAAATTCATGTCCTATAAGTCTTTCCAATATTTGGTCCAAAAAGGGAAAAGAAAAATTATATTTCTGTTTTTCCACACATAACTTTCTGTAATCCACACAAAATCTCCATCCAATGATGGTGCATGTTGAGATCAATCCATTTTCATCATTTTTTTCACTATGAGTCGACATTTCTTGGGAAATACTTATAGCGGGCTCACCCACTCACTATGAGAGATTGAAAAAGTCATTTGGACATCTAGAAGTTATAGTAATTCATTTCTAACAACTTCCTATATAGGTGGTGTGAGACGCCATTGAGGTTGTTGCTGGTTTTTTAATCTTCCTTGAGAATAATTCTATGGGTGAACATAGTCAGAATTATTCCTTTAATGTCATCAAATCCCTAGGAAATTGCTTACTTGTGTGTTTTTATCAATTCCACTAGTTTTTCCTCTTTTTCCTAATATAGATCAGAGTTAATGATTATTGGTAGAGAGGTTGAATATCCTAAGTATGAATGCTGAAAATTATTGGGTGTAGGATTCAAATCTAGTGTTGGTGGTTAGATAATTGAGGGTGTGAATGGTGGAAAAGTATCCCTTATGAGAGGTTCATTGAAGCTAAATTACTTAAAATAATTATCTTCTTTTTCATTTGTGAGTGAATCTTTACTATCTTATTCTATGTACATTTATTCATTTCCTTTTTGGGTGAGAGAGATATCATTGCACTCAATGGAACCATCTGATTGTTTAGCAGTTTGGATATGGTTGAATACTACCTATTCTTATCCAAATTGAAAGATTATATGCCCCCAATTTACATATATTAGATCCTTCCCTATGTCAAGAAATGTTCCCCTGAGAATAATGGGGATGTTTCCTTCTTTGTCCATGTATAAAACTAAGAAGTTGGCTGGAAAGATGAATTTTATGACTTTGACTAATACATCCTTGAGAAATCGTCTTGGGTACTTTACTGAGCAGTCAGAAAGTTGTAGCTCTAATCAAGTTATTTTGAGCTGTTGGATTCCAAACTTGTGAAATGAACTCATTGGAATGAGGTTGATACTTTCTCTGAGATCGCACAAAGATCTTCCAAAGTTACACTCTCTAATAGAAAATGGATTTGAAAACTTCCAGGGTCTCTCATTTTTGGTGTAATTTTATACTAAACAACAATAGAGCATTATTCATTAAATGAGATGGCACCAAGATCTTATATTTTTTCTTTTATTGGAATGAAGTTCCTTTAGGATTTTGGAATAAGCCTACATATGAGAAATAGCTTTTGCAAAGGGTATATTGATGTGAAATTTCTTAAACATTTCCTAGAACTTCTTGTATTGTGCCTCCTATCTTCCTCATCATTCTCTCTTTGGAAAAGGTAGAGGTTTCTTGTGTGGTGGGGGAGTAAAATAGATTGGTTCTTTTGGTTCCATAGGTGTTTGGGTGTTTGTGGCTGGTGATACCTCTTAGGGTACTACTTAGGGTATCCCATCAAATTTTTATTCTTACACTTGAGGTTTCTTCTTAGGTTCCTCAAATTTCCTATCATCCCTTCCATAGGTTATTGAAAACTCAAATGTTTTCAACTTATCATCACTACATACATAGCTTCTTCTCTTGGGTATGTATCTATATTACTAGGTAGAGTACCTAGTAATCTGTCTGATAGAGTCTTTGAGATATGACCCATATGAACTTAGAGATTGCATTGGGAAGCTCATTGGTTATGAATCTCTATCTCTTGAGTAGTAATTCACTTGTATAATTGATGAAAAAAACTATCCAGGTGGTTCTCTAAATTACTATGGAGAGGATAAGGTTGCTGCTGAGGTATTTGTTAAGATGGTTGAAACTAATGCCATGCTCTCTATTGGAAATATTGTTACAGTGCTTGTTGTTGTGGTCATGGGACAAGGTTCATGGGTGGGTACCCTGGGGGCCCTTGGTTATGAAATGGTGATTGAACACTTCTTTGTTGATAATAGAGCTAGTTGTTTTAATGTGAATACTAAGCCAACCTCTACTGATAGTACTACTACTGTTGTTGGGATGGTGGATTTTGCTAATTATAATTGATGTAGACAGAATATTGAGGTTGTTCTTAAACTCCTTCCTTGCAGTCTTGGTATAAGTGTGGTCCACCACACATTTTTCATGATTTCATCTCCATTATAGGAGTAGGAGGGGGTGGTGTAGCTAGAAGCTAGAATGACTCTAGCTTCTTTGTTAGTGCTTCAACCTATTCCTCTAGTTTGGTATTTCTATCCACTTAGTGGATTCCTTCTAAAGGTAGGCTGTGATCACTCTACCACATGCTGCCATTGCGAGAGACTTCATCTAAAATGGATCTTCCAAATTTGGGTGTCTTGAACATCAGTCCACCAAGAGCCACAACATCAATGACTATGCGTGTGGTTGGTTTGAGTCCTTGGTATAATTTTTGTGACTAGATCCACATGTCATTTACATGGTGTGGGAATTTCCTCATCATCTCCTTGAATCTATCCTAATCCTCCCATGTAGATTCTCTATTGATCTGAGATAAGTTTTGAATGTTGTTATACAGTTTCCAAGCCTAGATTGGAGGGAATTGTTTGTCTAGAAACTTTTTGGACAGATCATCTCATGTCATGATTGAATTGGGAGCTTGAATCTTGAGCCAATACATGGCTCCATATTGAAGAGGTAAGGGAAATATTTAAAGTTTGATTGCATCAGATGATACTCTTTGGTTGCGAAAGGTATCATATACTTTTGGGATGTTGGAGACGTGCTCTTGTATATCTTCACTTTGAAGTATACTAAGCTAGACCATGTTTTGGATCACATGAATGAGTCCTGGTTTTATCTCAAAGGTATGAAATTGAATAGGAGGATGCACGATTCTTGGTGTTTAAATATGGATTGATGGAAAGACATAATCAATGATGGTTCAATCTTATTGCATTGGGTGCTCTCTAGGAATTTTCTGTTGCATGTTTGGAGGGTTAGACAGGTTAGGTTTGTAACACCACAAGATTTTGAAAATAAATTTATTATTGAATGCATGAAACACTAAGTCTCTACAAAACAACAATTATTTATAATCTAACCAGTTAACATAATTTTTACA
Organism: Viscum album; assembly: GCA_963277665.1. NCBI lineage: Eukaryota > Viridiplantae > Streptophyta > Magnoliopsida > Santalales > Viscaceae > Viscum > Viscum album. The sequence goes on from OY728151.1 coordinate 684,533,366, forward strand.
CCTCTGAGATTAGAATTTCAAAAAACCGACACACACGGTTGCGTTCAGTGAGATATTTTGGGTCTGATAGAATCAAATTAGTTTTTGATAAATAGTAACATACCCTTATGAATAGAAACACACACTTATGAATAGTAATGAATAGTAAATCAGAAAAAAATATAAACTTCACCCCTGAATTTATAAATACAATTTTGAAATCTTAAAAGTGAAAAAATGATCATAGTATAAGTATTAGTATTTTTGTCTGTCATAAATATTTCAATTACAGTTTTATTATTAATTAAATAATTTAAAATGGAAAAGTATTTTAATAAAAGGTAATCATAAATTGCTATTTTATTTTCTTATGGTTAAAAGATATTTTTATGGGACCTTGATTAATTTTTTCAAGGTGTTATAAAATTAGTTATAGTATGAATGTTGTTTTTTTGAATAAATTATTATTTTATTTAAAAATTAAATTAAAAAAATTTAGAAAATTATTTTAAAAAAATTGATTTAATTTTTGAAATCTATACATTGAAAAATGGTGGTGGTAATTTTTTGGAATTTTTCAAAAATACTTGAATTTTGGGTGAATGGTAAAATACGATAATTGAAGATAAATGTTAAATACTTGATTTATTAGGACATAAGTGATGTAAGGAAAATTTAAGCCCGCTAGGTTCTAAATCACATAAAATTATTAATATTATGGGTCACATAAATTAACACTATTTTTTTTCTTCACTGAATTAATAAAATAATAAATAAAATATTCAAAATTCACTCCTGTCCTCCACTATAAACCCCCCTCACTCCCTCTTCTCTTCACTCCTCTCAAGCCTTGTGCCTTTTCTATGCTCTACCCAAATACCCTTACTTAGTCACTCCCCAATTTCATGATCTCTTGTAATTTCCAAAAGACCAAAACCCATTCCCTTAAAGAGATTCTCATGGAGGTGCATTCAAGAGGTAAATTCTCATTCTATTTCTTTCAATTTCATTTCAAGTTCCTTTTATTGTTATCCTATCCTAAACTCCTCTTTCAAAATGACCATTATAACTACACTATAATCTATATACTGGAATTATATCTTGTTAATGGAGGAACTATCATCATTATTCTTACTCTCACTCTCTCTCTCTTATTTTGTAAACGAAATCATCATTTGTGAGGTGGCAATTTACAACCTTCGTGGATGACGAAGTTTTGGTTTTCAATTTCACCTTCAATACTGGTCATGAAACCATTTTTATGGTTGAAAAAAGCTATTATATATGTATTATAACCTATTTAATATTCAGAAACTAGTATATGTTCATAATATTAAATCATATGACCAAACCAGTTCCTAATAATCAAAATACCGCTAAAATAATCTAAGTGATTGTCATTAATATTTCATCTAATGTATCATCCTCACTCCACATAACCAAATGATATAAATTACCATTAAATCCTATATATGCTCATGTATAATATTTCAATTCATTTTTGGAGATTTACATCCATTCCATGTGAACTCCATTACTTAAAAACAAGTGAATCGATTATGAAAATCAAGAAAACGAACACTCAAAAACCACAGAATTCAATATTATAACTTATCAACATGGACCTAAATGAAATTAGAAAAATGATAAACTAAATACATGTATAATATATTATGAATTAAGTTATTAATGAGTCTTTTTATATATTCCAGGACCATTAGTTCAAGAATCGAACATTTAGACTTAAGGTAAAGGTTTTCTACCCGAACCTCTATTTTCACTCGGGTTACTTTTATTGTCAAATTACCTCATTGAAGTTATTATGTATTGTTATTTACTCCTCATAAATTCTGTTTGAGTGTTCTAATTATGTTTACCAACCATAATACTTCTTTATTTTATGCGTATTTACACATTTTAAAAGGAACTTTAAAAATTATTTCTGAAATACAAGCCCAACTCAATGGAATTTCTCACATTCTTACCTATTTTCAAGGGTGATATATAATATATTTTTAGGAACCAACATATTTCTAAAATAAATAATTTTATTATGAAAATACTATCTTGCTTAAATTATGGTTTTATATGATGATTTTTCTAAAAGAACTCTTATTTTCAAAGAAGAAGAGTGTTTATCTCAAGAATTACACGATTATTTTATAAGAGTATTTTCATTAGTTTCAACACTACTATTGATTATTATGTATTATTGGGATTAATATTTATGATATCATCTACCAAATTCAATTTAATGGTTTATGATTAGTGTGGACGTGAATGTGCTATTTTAAAATCATTTGCAAATTTTCTCAGAATGGTTAGTGTTTATGCTTAATATTCGGGGAAAGTTATTTATGTTTCATATGTTAGTATCAATATGAATGTATATGTTTTTTATGTTTATCTCCATTCATACAAGGAATGAATTGGACTTATTATGTGATGGGTGGGTCCTGCTATAGCCCATCGATGCATCAGTAGGTCTCATGAGACAAATAGATATGGACTTGGCCAAGGCGTGGCCCATTTTTAGATATGGTTTTGGCCGAGGCCTTAATAATTTTTAGATGTATTAGATGTGTCCTTGACGATATGTTTCAGAATGTCCAACATATAAATTTCCCTCATTATGAAGCTATAAATTCATAGTTCACATGGTTATTTGACTAGTATAATACACATTATTATGTTTTATTATGGTCATATTTACTCAGCATATATTCCTTCCATAATGTGTTCAAGTTTACTATTTTTTAAAGGCATGTGTTTTCAATTATTCACCATGACTAATGTTTATGTTATGTTATCTTCCACTGTATTTCTTACTCTTATTGGGAATTTGAGCTCACCCCTTTCTTATGTTTCAACTTCTTAGGACATGAATAAGTATATTAATAATGACCTGTAGGGATAAACTTATAGTAGTGAATGTTCCCAATTAAACTTTTATGTTGTATTTCATTTAAAGCTGTAATGTTGAAATTATATATATATCTTGTTTACAAATATACTAAACTATTCATTCCTTTAGGATACAACTTTCTTGTAATCATGAAAATGTAATGTAATAAGGCACTGACTTCAGATAACTGGGGTTGGGTCTTTATAGTCAGTATCATAGGAAGTTTAGTAGAAAACATGGAAACTAGATTTAGAAAACATAAATTAGGGAACAAAACCCTAAGATAGTCTTTGAGGATAAAAATTCAAGAGAATCATAGTTTTTAGTAAGGAATAGATTATGTGAATATTTCTAGAAAATACATCCCTGTCAAGACACTACAGGTGGACATGGTTCTGGCTCAGATGTACGTAGGAGTGAAAACTATAATAAGGACTTTCAGGCTTGACCCGATGTGTCACACCCCGACCCGACTTTCGCGGGTATTTTATTTATTCTTGAGTTTCGATTAATTTTTTTTGATTTTTGAGTTTTCTTTTTTAATTAAATCAATTGAATTAGAATTGAAATAGAATTAATTAATAAAAAACCCTAATCTATCCCCCTCCCCTTTCTATTCGCGTGACCGAATCAGGTGACTGGTTCAGGGTCGACCTGGGTTGGTTCGTGACAAAATGGTATCAGAGCATAGGTTCTTTAGAGGACCTAGATTTAAGAGTGCCCTTTGTTATTTGGGTTGTCAAGGTAGATAGAGTGAGACTTCCAGAGTGTAGAGTGTAGGTTCTGGGGAGTGTCTGGCCAACACTTTCTGGGCCGAACCTTGAGTTTCCATGGGAAGTCGGGGTTTTCTTGGTTTATTTGGTTCTTGTGGGTTTCTTGGTATTTGGGTAAATGAAATGATAGTTGGGCTAGTTGTCTCAGTGAGCTCACAGGGCCTAGAAAGCCATGTGGAGATAGGGAAGTGATCCCAAAAGACTCTCTGTGATGATGGTTTGATTGGCATATGGCCGCCAACCATATGGACAAGCCACCCATTGACACTAGTATCCCATTGTATATTGTTATGTATCCTTTTGTGATTTTGATATTTTTGACCAATTGAATGGTAGGTTTTTTTCAATTGTACTTAATGTTGTCTGGGTTGGTTTTGGGGAGTTTTGTTTAGATTTTAAAATGATGTTTGGTTTGAAAAAATGATGATTGGATGGTCAAAAATGGGATTTCCAAAACCAAAATTTTGAATCTTTAGAGAGTGAAATGGGTTGTTTGAAAATGGGGGTTATTTTGGAAAATGTTATGGAGGTTCTTGAAAGGTTTTGTGAAATGTGAAATTGGAGAATGAATATGGGATTTGAAAATGTTTTTCTTTGATGATGATGTGTGGTACTAAAATTGGTTAATGTATTTTTTAAATTGATTTTGAAAGTGAAAATGTTTCTTATCGGACTTTTGGTATTCCTATGAGTGCTCACATATATGTATACAGATGTATGTTTGTGATGAGTGGATGATTATTGGTATATATGGGTGACTACTTGAGCTAACCCAAGAGTGTATGTATATGAGGCTAAATGGAATACCAATAGTGGGTGATTGGTTCGCAAGTCTTGTTATGTTTTATGGAAATGTTCTTTAAGAAGGGGGATTTCAATGTTTTAAAATGCATGAGTGTGTGATGTTTCCATTTTGTTTTGGGTGTTTTCCATTTTAGACTTTGGCATCGGTGTGTTGGAGTTGTGATTGAAATTATGTTTTGAGTTTGGGTTGTTGATTAAAAAATGACATGTGGAATTTTGATTTATGATCTGTTTTGATTTGGTTTCTTGCTTACTATTTTCAAGTTTCGTCCCCACTAAGTTTTAAGGGATTTTGAGAAGTATATGAGGGTAGTTATTTCACTGAGTGAATTTCAATTGATCAATCCGTGCTTTAGGCATTTGATTTGTCCTTTTCAGATATGGAGCCTGGTGGTTCTCAATATTAGGAGTTCGTTCAGAGGTTCTGAGAGTCAAACCCTTCTCATTTTCTTGGGTAGCTGGAACTAGGTAAAGCTGAGGAATGGCTATGAAACATCGAGGAGATCATTGTTCAGATTGGATCTCCCAAACCTCTCATGTTGGAGCTTTACACCTTCACGTTGGAAGGCTTAAGTCGGGAGTGGCGGGAATCCGTTCTTCAGGTCAAACTGCATATGGTTTTTTCATGGGAATGCTTTAAAGACTTGTTCATCTAACAATACGTTCCCAATGATGTGAAGACATTGATGGGTTCAAGGTTGTATGGTCTAGAGTAGGGATATTCAATGGTGTTGGAGTATGCTAAGAGCTTCACCGAGCTGGTGCCGTATCTCCCAAAACTCGCCAGGGATGAATTTTTGAAAGACCGATTGTTTGAGAGGGGTCTCTGATCAGAATTCCTCCCAAATATGCCTTCATTCCCAGATGATTATGAAGAATTCATGAGGTGGTCTGTTCAAGTCGAAGTCGATTTAGCTACATCTGGCCAGTTGAGAAGAGGCACAAAAAGGCCGTTGTTTTCTGCCTCACCAGATTCATCTGAGAGGAAGTACCAGTTGTGTTTTAAGTGTGGGAAATTGGGGCATAATAAGTTTTCATGTCATGAAGCACCTTAGATCTATAATACCTGTGTTCGTTTAGGAAATTTTCAAAGGTTTTTCCAGGGCAGTGCCAGGAAGTGACATGGGGCCAGATCCAATCCCTTTGAGAACCTTTTTGCTTAGTTGGATGAATATAGCGCTGGCGTAAGCTCAATCAGAAGCTTCTTTTATTATGAAAGATTTTGTTTCTCTTATTAATGTAATCTATGATGTTGTCTTTTGCTGATGTAGAATGGTGGTGGTTGTTGTGCCATGTTTCATTTCATACATGTTTTTTCAGGTTTTTGATAGGATTCGAGAATTATTTTTGGCTTGAAAAAATCAATGGTTGTCTGGAATCCAAATATGGTGGGGAGACCACCATGAGATGAACTCATGATGAATCCATCTTCCAAGTGTTCTTGGATGACCATTTCCTTGTTTTTGCTCCAATCAATGCCGACTGTAGTAGTTGGTTGGCATGGATAGTGGGTCCTGTAATGGATGCTCGCAGATATCCTAAACAGGTCACGACTGGTTTCTTAGATGGTTTTGTTGTGTTAGGGGTTGGGTTATTCCTTGTTGGATTGTGTTAAGAAGAGATCAAGTCTTCATCTTCATCTCTTCATTTTTGTTGGAACTTTTTGGTATGATGTGATGTATTCCTTGGATGTGTGACTTCTTTTGAGGGCGGTCTTGTGGTTTCTTTTTGGGAATCCGTACTTCTAGGCTCTGAATGAAAGGGAGTGTTGGTTATTTGGTCTTTGAGTTTTCAGGTTTTTCTTTGGTTGTAAATCATCCTTTCTTTGATTTTGATCAACTGAATCTCTTGAGACTTTTGGGGGAAGAATGTGTCATGGTGGGGATAATTGTCACACCCAGACCCGACTTTCGTGGGTATTTTATTTATTCTTGAGTTTCAATTAATTTTTTTTGTTTTTTGACTTTTCTTTTCTTAATTAAATCAATTGAATTTGAATATAAATAGAATTAATTAAAAAAAACCCTAATCTATCCCCCTCCCCATCCTATTTGTGCGACTGACCCCCTCCCCCCTTTCCACGCTCGACGCCACCCCCCTTTATGTAGGAGCTCTCCGGTGCCCCCTCCGCCGGCCGTTCCTCCCCCATAGGTTCCCCCTCCTTCCTATGGTCACGCGACGTAACCTCACACCCCCCATAACTCTCAGCCGAGCATGCTCCACCCCACCGACAAGCCTCCCTTCTCCGCGATTTCCACTCGGTTTCTTAGGGTTTTCGGTTTGGCTCGCCTAGGCAAGGTTGCAACTCCCCTCTTCTTGTGTTTCCAGAATTTTTCCCACTTCCCATGGCCCCTCTTGTCTTGGTCGAACCCTAGGTCATGGGTTGATCAGGTGTCGATAATTTTATTCCATTTATAGGGTGTGCGGTGGGTCTTGCAGGTCTTCCTCGTGTGGATTTCTACGTCTACCACCAAAGGCGAAGCATCTCTATCCATTCCGTTTCATCTGCCATCATTTGAGGTTGATTTAATTTACCCCCTTAATTGTTTAGTTAATTTTAATGTGTTATAAATGTTATTTGGGTAGTGTGAAGTGTGAATTGTTATCATTTTAACATATTTATGGGTTCGAAATGAGGTTTTTCAAAATAAATTACTATGTGTTGTGATATTTTATTGTAATATTTCTTGAAATGTGTTTTATGCCTTATTTCTAACGTGAAAATTATATTTTCAATGGCACTTCAGGTGCGTATTATTTCAAAATGAGTTTTTATTGAAGAAGGAAGTAGTTTTGGAATGTTCTCCTTGTCGTGTATTTTTACCTATGAATTTTAGATTTGTTTAATTATTAAAATGGGCTTTTTGGGGAATTGGTTGGGAAAGTGTGTGTACTTAAGGTGAAAAATATTGTTTTTCTTCCTGAAAGGGTTTTAATAGAATATTTAAATGGCTTATAATATTGTTTGAGTGACATGAAATGCATTCCTGAAGGGTTTGACATGCTCATGTATTGGGTTCAGATTTCGTATTGAAAATTGGTTATGTTTTGTGTGAGTGTATTGGTGTGGAATTTTATGAGAATGTTTTTGAGGGTTGTTTGGTGGGTGTGATCCATGTTTTAAGGTCACAAAAGGTGAAAATGATTTTGGAAAGGGTTTTTGAAGGAAAATGAAATATTTTACATGTGAACTTAATTTGTAATTTTCAATATCAGTTGTAGATGGTTTTGAATGGCGAGTCATGTTTTTAAATGGTCTTGGTTTATGTAAAGTTTTACAGGGGGCTTGGCCCATATAATTGGTTGATTGCTTCCACCATTTTTTATATTGTTTCAATTTTATTTAGAGTTTTTGGTAATCTTCGATTCTCTTTGGGGTTAATTAGATTGTTTGGGGTCTTCTTGAAGGGTTGTACACACAAACATAGGTACGTATACCTATGTATATATAAATCCTCCTTGCACATATTCCCTCAAGGAGAAAGGAATATGTGTATTGGATTAAGGGGTATATATATAGGGGTGTATGTGTGCGAAATTGCGGGGCGGTCTTCATCAAAAGTGTCTAGTGCCTAGTTGTTCATCTTGGTCCAGTCCCTTTTTGAGGTAAATTCCCATATAAATTTTCCTTTATATTTAAGAATCATTTATTTCTTTATTTTCACATCTAGTTCTAATATTAATTATTGACATAGTACTGTTAGTAAATTGTGTGCCCTAAATTGGAGTGGTTACATCTTGTAATGTGTTTTAGTAAATGGTTTGATTGTGTTTTCACGTCAATTTCCTGATGAAATGACCCTTTGGCCTTTGTGAACATGTTTTAGATTTAACATTCTGGTTTGGGTTTCTTAAATGGGTTTCTAATTATATTTCTAGTTTTCAAAGTGGTGTGCGTGTGATTCTTAAGAATTGGTTTGACATGTGAAAATCATGTGAGGCCCAGTTAGAATTTTTGTAAAACTAGTTATCTATTGAAAAATCTCCTTGGATGTGGTCCCCTTTCTTTGGTTGGGTTATATGTTATGGGGGTTCGCTGTGTAGGACTTCCCTATGATCAATGGCAGAAAGGTGAGGGATATATTCCTTGGGGTGACTCGGGGTGTTGCTTATTGTGATTTATTATTATATATATTGTGATTGGATGCTCAGATGACATCGGTAGGCCCACACCCTTTCTAAATACAAGAGACATGGGAACTTGGCATTTTGAGAGAATATTCTGAGAATGATTACTGCACTGGTAGGTTATGGTACTGACCAGTGGCCCGCAGTAGGTGGATATATTGGATTTATTACTATGGGATTTTTCTCTCAACCTGCCTGAGAAAGGATGGTCGAGCATATTGGGAGTTTTTATTTCATCATGTGTGACATGTCAATGAGGACGAGGTCACATGTATTGGTGTCGTCTGAATTATTCTCGATCTCCTAGGTTCACCTATGTGTACTCGGATTTTGTTGATTGAAGTAGTGATTATGAAGCTTATATGTATACCTACATTTCCCTTGCTGTGTTAATTCTTTTTATCATTTTTATATATTGTTTTCCTTAGAATGTGGTAAACTGGTTTTGATTAGGTTTCTAAAAATTGTTTTCAAATGAAAGTGTTTAATCCTCTCGGTATAATTCTAAAAATATAAACAACACTATCCCTTTGAAAATGAGAATGTTTCACTAAAATATTGATTTGGGTTTTGAGAAAAGAATATGGGCAATGAATTGTACTTTGCTTTTGAGTAACATGTAGAAAGCCTTACCTTTATATATTTTAGTTCAAACAAGAAATTGACTATTCTTTTGTTTTAAGTAAATTCATTTGGGAATGGATTACTTGGGCAAACCTACTGAGTTTAAATACTCACACCTATACTTCATTCTTTTTCTTAGACTCAGGTGCAAGTTTTAGTTTTATCTCAATCGCCGTGGGCGATGTTGAGTCTTGGGATCGGAGAGTGACCCGTGGGGTCATGTAGAGTTTAGTAGTCATCAAGTCCGGTTAGTTTTTCTTTTTAGTTAATTCTTTGTTGTTCTATTTGGTTTGTTTATTTTTGGGATACTTTATTATTATTATTATTTTTCCGCTACTTCTATTTATTTATATTGAGATAAATCATTCCCCTCGTCACTTTGTTGATGCCCTTGGCGCTTGTCGCTAGCCTAGGAGGTTTGGGAATGCCTCTCGGGCCCTATCGCGGGCCGACTCGGGTGACCAGTTTAGGGTCGACCTAGGTTGGTTCTTGACATGAGTTATCTTGGTATACAACAACGGGCCTTACTCTACACCTGGTTTGAGACTCTCGAGGGATATGCTTAGGATAATTCACATTTCCTTTAAAAGAAATTATGAAGGATTTAAATATAAATTTCTCTTCAAAGAAACCATGTTTATGATTATGAGATTAGTTATGTATATAATTTAAATTAATTCTAAGTATTTTTATATGTTGAGATTATACATTATGATTCCTAACCTAATATAGTGTATTCCATTATTTAGAAATGGTGTCTAGAGGAAGGAATGGATACCACATGAACGCATGTATCCCATGTAGGGATTTACCTCCTATTTAAGATAATGATGTTGGATCTGGAGTTGTGAGTAGAGTGGAGAAAGTTATAACTATACTGGGATAACTTTATTAGGTTATAAACAATAAGATTTATTTTATGGAGTATCTAGATACACAACATGGAGGAGCTATCTTAGATCGTTTTATGTAACAATAGTTTCCATCATTTAATGGGACTACAGACCCATTCGCAGTAGAGCAATGGCTAGGTTCCATAGAGAATATATTTCTCTCCTTGGGAAGTAATGAAAGGGAGAAGGTTTACATGGTATATTATCACCTATCAGGAGATGATGATCAATTCTGGTCACTAATTCAAAACAAAAAGAAGGGGAAGATATAGAAAACAAGTAATGGAGTTAATTTAATGAACTTTTCTTAGAGAAGTAATTTCCTCGTGAAAAATGAGCAGATATGGAAAGTTAGTTTCTGAATATGAGGGAAAATGAAGATGAAAATATTGCCAAATATAATTTTAATATCACAAGGTTTGAATGGCATGATGTTTACTATATATATAATACAAGGAGAAGGATTGATCGATTCTTTTTTGGCTTAAAGCCATTCCTCCAGTGGGCACTGGTCTGCCAAACTTTCTTATCATACAAAGATATAGTCTCATGTGTTATTAATACAAAGAAGAAGTTCTCTTAGTCTTATGAATTTAAAGAAAAGGAAGAGAGGAAGAGGGTTGCTAAAAACTCTAGAAAAGGAAATAATAAAATAGGGAAGAAGGGAAGAGTTAACTTTCCACCCTATGATAATTGTGGATGGAAACTACCAGGTGCTTTCTTAAAAGGAAAAGGGGTCCTCTACAAGTGTGGATAAAAAGGCCATCATACTGGCGTTTTCAAGGGAAGAAATAATATATTAATTTTCAATGATATAATGGTAGAGAGATGGGACACTATTCTACTGATTTTACAAAGCATTAAAGAAACATGCATTAGAAATGGCCAAGGGAGCAGGGATAAGCTTATGCGATCACAAATACTAATATTGAAGTTTCTAATGACATGGTGGTAGGTACTTTAGTCATTTAATCAAACATATAAAAATTATTTATTTGATTCTGGATCATTGCATTCTTCCATATCTTCCCAATTTTCCTAGAAAATTAGATATTTCCAACTTGATTTAGTAAGGGAGTTGTCAGTCAAAACTCCTAAGGGAATTATCATTCCTAAAATGATATGTCTAGAATTCCCCATTATGGAATATAAATGTGATTTATCTACTAATTTTATTATAATACCCATGATTTATATTGATATAATCCTTGATATTTATTGGATTTCAAACCATGATTTGAAAAGTTATTGCAAGAATAAAGTGGTAATAATTTTTGAGGATGATGTGGAATCCATTATCTTTATAGCAGAGACACCACTATTTGTTTGTCATCAAGATCTACCCCTTGTAGCCCTACTGAATTCAATTATTGGGGAGGAAGGGAATACAATAACTATGGGTGAGGAAAGGAATGTTCAAATAGGGGAAATACCTATTGTGCAAAAATATATTTATGTATTTCCATAGGATTTACCCGGACATCATCCAAATTCAGAAATTGAGTTTTCCATTGACTTAATTCCTAATTCAAGGCCAATATCAAAGACACCTTATAGAATGACCATTGTGGAATTAGTGGCACTAAAGAAACAACTAGAGAAACTAAGTGATAAAGGATTTATTCACCCTAGTGTTTCTCTATGGGGATCCCTTGTTCTTTTCATTAAAAAGAACGATGGATCTATGTGGTTGTGCATTGAATACAAGAAGATCAATTCTATTATAATAAATAACATGTATCCCCTACCTCACATTGATGATTTCATTACTCAAATTTATAGAGATATTTTTTTTGAATATTGAACTTCCATTTGGATATCATCAGTTGCTTGTAAGGAAGGAAGACATTCAAAAAATAGCATTTCGATCTATGTATGAGCATTATGAGTTTATAGTAATTCCTTTTAGATTGACTAATTCAACCTCTATTTTCATGGAGATAATGAATTGAGTTTTCAAGTAATATCTAGATGAATTTATGGTTGTATTTATTGATGATATCTTGGTATACTCTGAAATCTATGAAGATCATGAAAATCACCTACACACAATTCTAAAGACTCTTAGAAGAAATGAATTATACGGGAAGTTTAAAAAGTGTGAATTTTGGCTTTAATCAGTTTCCTTTCTTGGAAACATTATCTCTAAATATGGAATATCTGTTGATCCTATGAAGACAAAGGCTATGAAATAATGGCCTACTCCAATGAACTTAACTAAGGTATGTAGTTTTATTGGTTTATTAGGTTATTATCAGCGTTTCTTTCAGAGCTTCACCCATTTTTCCAACCCAATGACCAATCTTACACATAAATGAGTTAACTTTGTATGGATAAAATAATGCGAGGAATGTTATGAGTAATTGAATAGAAGATTAGTGAATGCTCAAATCCTAACTCTACCATTGGGGAATGAAGGGTTTTTGATATATAGTGATGCATCTAAGAAAGGATATGGTTGTGTCCTTATACATAATGATAGAGTTGTTGCATTTGCATCAATACAGTAAACAATTAATGAACTAAACTATTATACTCATGATCTTGAGTTAGAAACCATAATCTTTGATTTGAATATTTGGATACAATATCTCTATGGTTGAAAATGTGACATAAACAGGGATCACAAAAGTTTGAAGTATATCTTCTCACAGAATGAAATCTACATGAAGAAAAGGTGATGGCTCAAACTACTTAAAGACTTTGTTTTCTCCATACACTACCACCAAGAAAAAGAAAATAAGGTAGCTCATGAATTGAGTGGGAAGGATCATGGAGTTCTCAACAAAATATGGATTGACAAGGATACATTGTACATGGTTCCAGTGAGGATGGATATGGGGATTGTCAAAGAAGGTGAAATATCACTACTTTTACAAATGGTTTCCCAACCTTATTTATTGGAAATAATTAAATCTTCATAGTCTAATGACGAGAATATTCAAAATAAAATAATTCTATGAAATATGGGAAGTTGGTTTACTTCATTAGTGAAGATATAATTCTGAAATTTGGGAAGAGGCTATGTGTTCCCTATATACCTGAACTGAAAAGGGAGTTATTGGTTGATGCTCATAGCTTGAATTTCTCTGTACATCCTAGGAGCACTAAAATGTATGTATATTTGAAGGAACATTTCTTGTGGGAAAACATGAAGAGGTAAATTAATGAATATGTATAATTATGTCTAGTTTTTCAATAAGTAAAGGCTGAATGAAAATTTCCTAGAGGAGTCATGAAACCTCCACCTATTCCTACATGGAGATGGTATGACATCACCATGGATTTTGTCCCTAGATTACCCAAAACTCCAAGGAATAATGATGCGATATGGGCAATTGTGGATTGAATTATGAAATCTTTACATTTTATCACTATAAGGGAGGATTTTCCACTAGAGTGCCTAGAACGACTCTATATCAATGAAGTTTTGAGACTTTATAAATCACCTCTCTCAATTTTATTGACTGTGATCCATGATTTACATTTAAATTATAGAAAAGTATTCAAAAATATTTGAATACTGAGCTTTGATTGAACACATCTTATCACCCACAAACTAAAGGGAAATCAGAAAAGACAATTCAAAACATAGAGGACATGTTGAGATCATATTCACTTGACTTTCAAGGTATGTGGGATCAATAATTTACTTTAGTAGAATTTTCCTACAATAATAGTTTCCATTCAAGTATTCAAATGGCACCATATGAAGAATTACATGAAAAGAGATGTCATACACCATGTTGTTGGAATGAAGTTAGAGAAAGGAAGCTAGTGGGCCCAGAGATTATGGAGGAAACAATAGAGAAGGTAAATACTATTCAAGGTAACATTCAGGAAGCTCAAATTAGACAAAATATCTATGCTGATAATTAAAGTAAGGATTTAGAAATTCAAGTGGGAGATCATGTTTTCTTAAAAGTCTCACCATGGAAGGGTGTTATAAAATTTGGGAAGAAAGGGGAACTGAGCCCTAGGTACATTGGGCCTTTTTAAATTATGGGGAGAATTGAAACTGTTTCATATCAATTGGATATGCCAACAAGCTTTTCTAAAGTACAAAAAGTGTTCCATGTCTCACTACTAAGAAAGTTCATACCAAAACCAACACATTTCTTCACATCCAAAGGTATAGAATTGGAACATGACGTATCTTAATGTGAAGAGACAATCTAGATTCTGGACACTAAATAATTAATGTTGAGGAATCATACATCTCGACTCTTAAAGATACATTGGATAAATCATAAAATCTAAGAGTCAACATGGAAGAATGAGGAGCTTATGATGAAGAACTGCCCAAATCTTTTTGTGAGGTAACATTATGGTAATTTTGAAGATTTTTTTTGTAAGGAGGGGATAATGTAACACCCCAAGATTTTTCAAATAAATTTAATATTTAATGCATGAAACATTGAGTCTCTAAAAAACACCACTTTATTATAACCCAGCGAGTAAACATAATTTTCCACCATTGTGATTTGAATTTCAAAAAACTAACATACATGGTTGAATTCAGTTAGATATTTAGAGTCTGATAGAATCAAATTAATTTTTGATGAATAGTAACATACCCTTATTAATAGTAAATAAGACAAAAAATTGAAACTTCACCCTTAAATGAATAAATAAATTTAGACATCTTAAATTTGAAAAAATGATCATTTTATAAGTATTGGTATTTTTGTATGTCATAAATATTTTAAATACAATTTAATGATTAATTTAATGATTGAAAATATAAATGTATTTTCAAAAATAGTAATCATAAATTTTTATTTAATCATTTTATGGCTATAAGATAATTTTTTTTGTGACTGTGATTAAATTTTCAAGGTTTTTTTAAAAAAAGTTATAATTTAAATGTTGTTTTTTTGAATAAATTATTATTTTATTTGAATATTAAATTAAAAATATTTAGAAAAATATTTTTAAAAAATACATTTTATTTCTCAATTATACATGTCAAAAAATTGTTGGGGTAAATATTTGGGATTTTTCTAAAATACATAAAAATTGGGTGAATAGTAAAATATGATAATTTACGATAAATGCTAAATACATCATTTATTGGGTCAAAAATGATGTAAGGATTTTTTATTACCACTAGGTTTGGACTCATATTAACTTATTACTATTATGGGTCACATTAATTAACACTATTGGATTTCTTGAAGGAATTAATAAAATAATGAATAAAATATTCAAAATTCACTCCTCTCCTCCACTATAACACCCATCACTCCCTATTATCTTCACCCATATAAAACCTTTTTAATTGTATAATATCTTCCCAAATAACCTTTCTTAGTCACTCCCCACATCTAAGAGCTCTTGGTCATTCTAAAAGACCAAAACCCTTACCTTAATGAGATTCTCAAGGAGGCGGATTCAAGAGGTAAATTTTCGTTCTATCGCATTCAATTTCATTTCAAGTTCCTTTCTATTGTTATCCTCTACTCACCTATACTATAATAATGAAAATTATAACTCCATTATAATATATATACTTGATTTATATCATGTTACTGGAAGAACCATCATCAATATCCTTACTCTCTCTCTTTTATTTTATTAACGAAATCATCATCCGTGAGGTGCCAATTTACAACCTTTGTGGGCGACAAAGTTTTGTTCTTAAATTTCCCTTTCAATACTTGTAATGAAAATTGTTTTATGGTCGAAACAAGATATAATATATTAATTATAACATATTTAATATTTTGGAACTAGTATTTGTACATAATATTTAATCATATGACCAAACTAGTTCATAATAATCAAAATACAGCTAAAATAATCTAAATGGTTTTCATTATTATTTAATCTAATGATTTATCCTCATTACAAGTAAAAAATGATATAAATGACCATAAAACCAATTTATGTTCATAAATAATATTTAAATTCAATTTGGGATATTTACACCCATTCCAGACGAACTCTAATACTTTAAAACAATTGAACCGATTATGAAAATCAAGAAAATGAACACTCTGGAATGATGAAATTCAATATTATAACTTATCAATAATGACATAAATAAAATAAAAAAAATATTTTAAACTAAATAAATATCTAATATATTCTGAATTAATTTATTAATGAGTCTAATTTCATATTCCAGGACTATAAGGTCAAGAGAAGAACATTCAGACTTAAGGTAAGGGTTTTTTACCCGAACCTCCATTTTCATTCAGGTTAATTCTATTATATAATCACCTCCATAAAATTCGTATGTAAAATTATGTAATCCTAATAAATTCTTTTTTAGTGTTCTAAATATTTTTACCAACCATAATCCTTCTTTATTTTATGTGGAGTTACATGTTTTAAGAGGAACTTTCAAAAATATTTCTGAAATACAAGCCTGACTCAGGGGAATTTCTCGAATTCTTACCTATTTTAAAAGGGAAAAAATAATCTATTTTTAGAAACAAGTATATTTCTAAAATAACTAATTTTATTTTAAAAATACTACCTTACATCACTTCTGGTTTTATACATATATTTTTCCAAAATAACTCTTCTTTTCAAAGTAAAAGAGTATTTATCTCAGGAATTACTCGATTATTTTATAAGAGTATCTTCTTCAGTTTCAACAATTCTATTTATTATTATGTATTATTAGGGTTAATATTTATGATATAATCTAATATATTTAATTTAATTTTTTATGATTATTTTTATTATGGATGTTCTTTCTTAAATCTATTTACCAATTTACTCCGAATGGTAAGGGTTTATGCTAAATGTTCGGGGAAAGTTATTTATGTTTCATACGTTGATCTCAATATGAATATATATATGTTGTTTATGTTTATCCCCATTTAAACGAGGAATTCATTAGACTTATTATGTGATGTATGGGGCCCACTATTGCCCCTCTATGTATCAGTAGGTCTCATGAGACAAAACAGATATAGACATTGCCGATGCCTTGACCATTTTTAGATATGGTTTTGGCTAAGGACTTAATGATTTTTAGATTTCTTGGGTGTGGCCTTGAAGGTATGTTTCAGAATGTACAGAATATGAATTTCCCTCATTATGAATCTAAAAATTCAAAGTTCATGTGATAATTTGACTAGTATAATACCCATCGTTATGTTTTATTATAGAAATATTTACTCAGATCATATTCCTTCCATAATGTGTTAAAGTTTATTATTTTTTAAAGGTATGTGTTTTCAATTATTCACCATGCCTAAGGTTTATGTTATGTTATCTTCTGTTGTATTTCTTATTGTTTTTGATCATTTGAGCTCACCCATTTATTATGTTTCATCTATTAAGGATATTAAGATGTATATTAAAAATGACCTGTAGGGATAAACTTATAGTAGTGGATGTTCCCAATAAAACTTTTATGGTGTATTTCATTTAAAGTACTAATGTTGAAATTATGTATATATCTAGTTTCCAAATATACTAAAATATTCATTCCTTTGGGATACGAGTTTCTTGTAATCATGCCAATGTAATGTAATAAGGCTCCAACTTTGGGTAACAAGGGTTGGGTCTTTACAAGGTTCCACTAGATTGATTTGGTTGGCCATGTTTGACCAACAACATGTAAAGAGATACCATTCAATTTTGGGGTTGAAGGATAACTCTTCTTGTGCTTCAAGGATCCTTGAATGAGTTGAAGGGCCTTGATGCATGAACTATGATGCAAAAGCAGGGATGTAGTGGTGTATTCAAAGAAATTAAGAGAGAAATGGGTTGAGGGAGAGGTAATCTAAGGTATTTTCCAAAAGGGTTCCCATGATAAGAAAAAACTTTCCCCAACAATGATGCCAAAATTTTATGTGCCTACATGTGTCGTTTTATCCATGCGGGCTACGATCAGATTAGAATTTTTTTACCAAGTTTTCCTTGCTACTGAGATGTATTATAGAGAAATACGAGGGTCGATCCCATGTGGAATTGAGCTAGAAATGGTAACCTTTGGATTTCATCATTTTGGTGTAGGAGTCATCACAAGTTGAATCAATTTGGGAAACATATTTCTAGAGTGTTGAGGGTTGTCCTCAGGAATATGGAAGGGACCAAGATAAATTTGGGGGATCTGTATAAAAGATGATCTTAATTATAACTTGGTAGGATCCTGAGGTTTAGGCTGTGAATCAAGTGAAGGTCTCTAGTTGACTATGGTCAAATAAAATAGTTCTACCAAAGAGGCAACTATTATTTGATCTTAAGATAGTGACAACCTCAATTCATTAATCTTATATTTGAAGGTAGAATGTATTTTAGGTGATTAATCATAACCAAATATAATCTAACTAGGATTGGGTCCTTTATTAGAATGTTTTGCGGTCATGGATGTTTGAATAAATGGAATAGACAACAGTTATTTATCCGGATTACTAACCCTTAATGTTACCATGTTGATAATTAATGATTTATTAAGTTTAGATACCCATAATCTTGATCCCAACCCTAAGTGGTTTAGCCACTCATGGTAGTATTGAATGCAGATACATGAGTAATTGAAATAATTCTTTTCATGCTAAGAAAGATTGATTATAAACATTTTACAAACATGCAATGATTTATGATAACCAAATTTAACAAACATGTAACTAGGATTAAGCAAAGTAGATCTCAAATTAAACACAATTAAATTATCTACTTACATGAAATAAGTATGGAAATGAATGAAAAAAGGTTCATTGATCATTGGTTCTTGGAACAATGATGAATGAAGGAAATGACATAAAAAAGAATGAAGATGACATAAAAAAACTCACAATACTTGTATTAAATCAATATAATGAAAAGATACTATGAAATTTCGAGTTTAGGGTAGAGGGAGTGGAAGAGAATGACTGAGGAATGAAAGAATAAAAGAGGTATGCTCTGGAATCAAATGAAATCCAATGCCCAAATTCTGTATATATTGGCGAAATATTACACAACGTGTGATTGGGATTCACATTGTGTAACGCCGATCCCAGGTTTTCACCATGGATTTAGAAACTATGTGTATCTCAAGCATATCTCATGTGATATTTGAATATTTGACTCCTTTCACATCATGTATTTGAGACACATGACGTGTACCTTCCTTCAAGATTTATCTTCAGAGCTGAAATTGTTTTCAAAGGTTTCATGATGTGTATCTAAAACTCACATCATGTAATGGTTTCTCTGCATGTAGTTTTTGATGTCTACCATCACGAATTGGTTCATGATGTAACGCCCCGACCCCAGTTACCTAGAGTCGGTGCATTATTGTGTAACATTGGCATGATCACAAAAGATCAAGTCTCAAAAGACCGATTAGTTTAGTAGCCTTAGAAACACTAGATACATTCATAAATGGTACATTACATCATAAAGTGAAAAACTACAATAACATAGTCTCCATAGTCCACTCCCATATCCCCTTCAGACTATCCCTGTTGTTCAGTTATAAAATATTTCTTCACATCCTGGGAAAAATAAAACATTGAAAGGGGTGAGCTCAGATGCTCAGTAAGGATAATAATATAGTGGAAGATTTCATAAGTAAACATAAACATTTGAGGCAATGCATAACTAAAACAAAAGACTTTTAAACTTGAACTTAAACATAATATGGCCAATGTAAAATGAAATAATTCCATTTACTTATTCACATGGATATTCTACTGGTCGAATAATCACATGCAATATCAATAACCACTTTCATAATGATGGAATGCATAATGCCATACTATCATAACCACATAGCCGAGGCCTCGTACCAAGACTACAAATAAGATTTTATCAAGGCCTCGTGCCAAGACACTAGTTTATCTCATGAGACCTACCGATGCATCAAGGAGCTATAGCAGGCTCCACCCGTTACTTATTAAGTCCAATGCATTCCTCATATGAAAAGGTTTAAACATATCATAAACCATAATATAATTGCATCACATAAAACATGCATAAAGAAAACATAACATTTCCACATTTCAATCACAAGAAATAAATACAACACACCGATATAATAAAAAACACTTTCAAAACCATTTTCAATACCAAAATAAAATAAAATTAAAAATTTGTATTTATTTTTTATTTTAAAAAACGTTATGGCCAGTGGAGGAAGCCGAAACTCAAATAATGGTCACGACAGCAGAGAAGTCGTTGTCACCGCATACGTACAACAAGAAAAACATTCCTTTTTTGTCATTTAGTAAAACTCTTCATATAAAAACATTCCTTTTGAATAAACGTAAAAGTCAAAGGGGTTTATACACCATATAAAAGAAATTTGTGTATAAAACAAAATATGCCTCAATGAATGGAGATTGAGACGAAGTCCTTTACAAAGATCCTTTTTAAATAAAATAGATCTATTATGTGTATTCACTATAAGTACACATAAAGAAAGTAAAAATACATGATTGGACATAATAATATCATGATAATTTGAAAGTAGGATATTAACCCAAAGAACAGAAATTAGGTTAAGAAGTTCCCTTACCTCGTGTCCGACTTGACTCGATCGTTCTTTAATATTCTGAATAATAAACTAGAGTTAATTTATACTTGCTTAAGAACCTTTTTCAATTTCATTATTCCTTTTATATCACTTATTACCATTTTATGAACATTATGTAATTATTTAAGTTAATAACGGTCGTTTTGTCGATCTTTGGTACTTAAGTCCAAAATAAACTTTTTATAGTTACAAGTTGTTCATGCGGTAAAATATCCATTATATCCAGAATTATATTCATGATGTAGATATCATATATATCATATATATCCATTATTTACATGCATTTGTAATATTACATAACATTTAGAGGTAAAAAATGAAATGCACCGTTCATGGAGACGGTAAGTCGTACGTACGCATGAACGCTCCTTTCATATCTATTTCGTACTTAATGAAATGAAATTATAATTATATAAAGGTATACTATAATTCCAGTATAATATCATGTATAATATCATTTACTCCATCCTTTATACATCCCACATATGGCATTAACAATTCAAATCACTTTGAGGGGGCGGTAGTACGCACATCCTAAAATGCAATTATTGCATTTACCCATAATGGAAATTATAAAGGTATAACATAAATGAAAAATAAAGAATCATAAGGAAAACAAAAACATAATATATATCATATATAAAAGTAGTGTCATCATAATGGCTACCATGAGAGGTGTTAAAAGAAGATTGAACAATAATCATTTCGTGAGGCAGTAATTCACCCACAAAAATAGTATGTTCTTTAACCATTAGACTAAGGTGTGTGTAAGTGTAAATAAAATCCTTCTCATAAAAACTTCCAAGTATATTGAGGAAACTAGTGTTGTTACAAAAGAAAAGAATAAAAAGAGTTTAGGGGGTTGGAGAAGCAAAATAAAGAAAAAGAACACAAGAGAAGACATTACCTTAAAACCGGGTAACTCTTTTTGATTTGAGCCTAAGGCTTTGAAGGTGTGAATAAGGTGATAGTGGTGGGGGCCTTTTGTAAGAGGAGAGGAGGGGCACTCTTGGAATGATATAAATGTTACATTATTATGAAATACTTTTCAGATTCTAAAGGTCCCAGAATGATATATATCGAGGCTAAGGTGATAAGGGTTCGAAATATACTCATCCAATAGGTTTTTGACAAGTGTAAGTCTTATATTTTACATTATCTTTTCATTTTATTTAAATCGTTAATTAATTAGGTAATCGCTGCATCATCATGGTGTCATAAAAAATTTAATTTATTTAATGTCTAAAAATTATAAAAAAATATCATGATGTAGGAAATATTTTTAGCTTTCCAATGAATATTTATAGTCGAAAAGTTAACTTATATAACCCCATGTAATAATTGTTTTAGTAAAACAACACATGTTTGTGACAATTTTATTTTTACTTTAAATAAAAAGTTATTAATGTCATCTTCTTACCCAAGTGGCTCCATGGGGTCCCCAAGTTTACCCATGGATTGTCTTGGTCGGCCATGACTCATCCAATAAGGGTAGGACAAGTGTAAGGGTATTTTCATATTTTTATAATATCATTTTTACCTTAAATTTCACTAATTACCTTTAATCGTGATTAATTAAACTTAAAAGTTACTATTCACCAAAAAATTATTTTAATCACATTGAACCACATTTTACTTCCTAATGAAAACCATGTATGTCGGATTTTTGAAAATCAAATCACAGAAGTGGTAATGTTTCATTTAAATGGAAAATCATTTTTTTAACTACCACTTAGTGGTTTCACTATTCATAAAAAATTGAAGTTTTTCAGAACAATGCCAAAATTTCACCCTAAGCTATAATTGATATTCTGAATTCAAAAATGATGTCTATTTTACAAAATTCCAAAAATATAAGTTGCATTAATTAATTTTATAATTAATTCCTGCTGTCACAACAAATAACGTGTTTTTAAGAAACAATATATATCAAAAGATTGACAATTGTTTATGTCCAATTTCAAAGTGAAATTAATTCTAATGACCACCATTTTATAAAATGGTAAAAATATATTCTAATTATACTTTAAAACCAGTCAATAGTATAATTTATCACTATAAATTATTTTGATTAAAAAAGTTGTTTTTAATTATTTTTCACTATTCATAAAAAATTGGAAGTTCTCAGAAAAATACCAAAAATTCAACATCGGCTAATTTCAATATTACGAATACAAAAATGAAGTCCATTTTGAAATATAAAATTTATACATTTTCAAAAAGTGGGTATTACTATTCATAACTGCTACTTTGATTGGTTGCGGTGTGTTAGAATCTCGAACTTTCGTACAATGCAAGCTATTACATTATTGAAAGAGAAGCGTATTGTGAAAGCTTGGGGTGTTACCCACGACTTGTGGCATACTATGAAACTCTAATACACGTTATATAATGGAAAAATTTTCGCCTTTTCTAAATTTTATTCTTTGATACCTTGGAGGCCTATTTTATGATAAAATAAACACATACCAAGTGAATTATCGAATAAATAATTCAAAATGATTAAATAAATGACAACAAAAAGTATATTAGATTTTAGGTTATCAAAGGCCCACAAAGAAATTAAGTATCCAAGCAGACAAGAAACAACTCGATATATAAAATTGAGCATATAAAATAATTCCCACATTATTTCATGGATGTTGATTATCCAATAAAAAAACATATTTTAAGTACATTATTATGTCATTTAATGTTCATTTTTTTATCTTATGGTCCTAATTTAGTGCATTTTCATTATGAAAATTCATTCTCATCATTTGTGCACTTCATTCCACATGTACACATATTTAGGCCCAAAGAGTCATCTGATTTTAAAGAGTGTAATTATCCATATTTTAATTTGATATTTTTTTGAAATGTATATTTACTTCAATATGAACATTTTTCATTAAAGGATCAATGAAATATTCATAAAGGATGATGGAGATATTTGGCAATGAAAGGAAACAATTCTGGAGAAGGCATATTGGACACCATCCCACTGATGAGAATGTGGGGCCCACAATACAGGCCCAATGAAGTCCAAATTTCTTGGGCTACTAGAAAACATATATAGGAACAAGTACTTATTCAGGATCCAGTGATAATTCGGTTTCCATGATGATGATTAAGGAGACACAATTTGAAGATAAAAATATGGGCCAGAATCGGCGGCCCAGAAGGACAGACCAATGAAGCGGCCATAACGACCGATCCAAAAATCCAAATGGGCCCAAATTTTACATAGGATTATATGCAATATGGGGATTCATTTTCTTCTTCTATGGACCACTCCAATTCAGCCATCTAGAAGGTGATTCTGGCGCTTCTGTTCGGTGCATGCAAGCTGGACTCAATTTCGGGTAAATGGTGGAGAAGTATACTCACCATTAATTTCCACCACCCTAGGCCCACCATACTGAAGTGGGATGACTTACACTATTGGGATATTGACCCAAGTATTCTTAATTTCCTATTTAAGTCTATAGTGGTGAGGGGAAATGATCTCTCTTGGGATGTAATGTTATTATACCAAAATGCTTGGTAATGCTTTCAATTTCCATGTAAGTTTCTTTCATTTGTATTTCTATGTTCTTAATCATCATATTTATATTATATTATTCAAATTTATTTCATTTAAACTCTAAAATCACAAATCATAGTGATATCTTTGTGTTTTGGTGAATTATTTCACACATAGGTATGAATTTCATTCGCACACACAGAAGAGTGCTCATTATTTCCGCGGTTTTAATTTCTTCAATCCAATTATTGTAAGCCATCTTCTGCCCACCATTGAGGGAATGTCATCAATGGAGGTCTAACCCTTTAATGGGTTGATCATAGGATGATTAAAAGGCTGTATTTAATGTTATTTTATGAACGAATTTTTGTTAATTTGTTAACTAATTTAAGACTTCCATTCTTCAGTTATTACCACTCTTCATCTTCACTGTGTTTGAGGAAGTTAAATCCAAGTACTAAAATGACCATATACCTTGGAGAGATCATGAATTTGGTTCTCCAAGTGTTTAGATGATTATTAATTGAGTTTAGTTAGTATCAAACCAGGAAATTATAAAGATAGTGTTAGTTTGAAGAATGGATTCATCAAGAATTAATAAAACCAAAATTGTCTAAAGAAGTAAAATTCATTCAATCCCCCCCGAGCGTAATCCTAAGATCACCACATTTTCATCTATTTGTAATTCACTTAGGTCACTTAGTTTTATTTAAACCATCTAAAATCAAACCCAATTTGGCCACTTCATTGCCAAATATCCATCTCTTAGGTTGCGTGTCTTAGGTATATTTTTAGGTCTCAGTGGATTCGACAACCCAAGATAGACTACAAGGACCGTTATACCTACATGTCTTGGGTAAATTTGAGCGAGAATAAAATTTTGGATCCATTTCTGGGGACCAAGTAAGTACCATAGACCAATAACCTTCTTTCTTCACGTCCATTTTTCTATTCTCACCTATGATCTCTTATCTTATCCCTTTCTCGTTTTTTTGGCGCATGTCCGCCTACACCCAAGATAATTCAAATAGACTAGTTAGGGTGGAAAGTACTGGGATAGGGGAGTAAAGTGAACATAAAGGATTGTATACATTAGATCCTAATCTTCATAATACTCCAGAATCAAAAACTAAACCAATTCTAATGGAGGGTCTTCCAAGAAATCAAATTTTAAATCCAGGGGGAAATAAAATGGGGAACCAAAACCAAGAAGCTTGTAACCTAGAGAATGTAGTCGATCAAACCATGAATGACTATTTCACTCCATCTTCGACCAATTCCCCCTCATGAATTAGACACAATTACCTAGGAGATGCCAATTACATCTTTAAACCCTATGTTCCAAACCACCTTCCAACCTTTCCCAGGATGGAGTCTGAGATGCCCTACCTTCATGTTAAGGAGTTCAATGACATTGTAGAAACCATGTGTCCCCCACATCAACTAGAATCAGCTAAAATGAGGCTCTTTCCTTTTTAATTTAAGGATCAAACTAAAAATTGGCTAAAAAACTTGAGACCTGCATCAATTCACTCATGGGAACAATTACAAAGAGAATTCTACAAAAAATACTTCCCTCACACAAAACAATTGCACTTAAAAAGAGCATTCAATTTTTTTTAAAAAAGTGGGAGAGTCATTCTATGAAACATGAGAGATGTTCAAAGACACCCTAAAAATGGTTCCACACCATGGGTTTTCTATACCTGAACAAGTGATAATTTTCTATGAAGGGTTGGGTCCGGGGAACAAACAATTCATTGACATGATGTGTAATGGAACATTTAAAAACAAAGACCCAAATGATGCTTATGAGTATCTAGAAAGCCTTGCTGAACAAAAACAAACATGGGGAAATTCACCTTGTTCTGAAAATCTACAAAGAACTATTGGAATTAATACACTTAGAGAAGAGGAAAGCCTTAGGCCTAAACTCACAACACTATCTAGGAAGGTTGAAGAGATAGACCTTAGGAAAGTCCATGAAATCCAAACTGTAGATCTTTTTTTCACAATTTGTGACAAACATGACCATAAGATAGACAACTGCCCAACCATTCCATTCATCAAGGATGTTCTTTTAGGAGGACCTCCAGCAGAAGTAAATGCTTTGAACTTTCAAAAGCCTCAATACAAAAACACCTTCAACCCAAGGTATAACGACCACCCAGGCTTCCACTGGAAAGATAACCAACAACCTAGCCAACCATAGGGAAGAAATCCTTACCCCCATCAGAACTACCAATCCCATAACCAGTTCCAAACCCAACCTATCGAATACCAATAGCCACCGGTGCATTTTGAACAAACCATACCACCCCCAAAATATCCCCATGGGATAAACCAATCTACTCAAGCACCAACCCAAACTGTTCCACAAAGCCTACTAGAACAATTGAGCAAACAAATGTAGAGGATGAACTCGGAAGTCTCTTCCCTAAAACAAGAACTTCAAACCATCAAAACTGGAAAGGCACCCATGCCTACTCAGGTGGTTCCATCTTCAACTTCAAGGGGAGAGTCAAGTTGCACTCAAACAACTCATGAACAACTAAAGGCTGTGACTGTTTTATGAAGTGGGAAATCAATTGAGAAACCTGAACAACTAATTCAGAACCCACCTGAAGATTCAAACTTGGATGAAAATTCAAATAAACCAAATGCTAAAACTGAAAAACATGATAACATTGTCAAAGAAACAACTCTTTAACAAACAACCCCACAACATGAACCATTTCCTCAACGCATGAGGGGGAAAACCAAGCCTGAATTGAGTGAAACATTGAGGGAAATATTCTCAAAAGTCAAGTTGAACATTCCACTGCTCGATGCAATTCAAACCATTCCTGCATACTCAAAGTAAATTAAGGACTTGTGAACTTTTAAAAGAATATTTTCACATAAAAACAAAGTCCTTTTGGCAGCTAATGTGAGTACCACCCTTCAAGGGACCATTCCTTATAAGTTGAAAGTCCCGGGTTGCCTTTACATCAATGTTGAACTAGGAGAGAGAAAAGTTGTCAAGGCCTTGTGTGACCTAGGTGATAGTGTCAATATCATACCCTATGATGTATAATTCTAGTTAGGCCTAGAAGAACTCCATCCCACATCTGTCACACTTGAACTTGCTGATCATAGCATTAGGGTTCCAAAGGGGATTTTAAAGGACGTTCTAGTAAAGATTGAAAACTTCATCTACCCTACTGACTTCATTGTCCTTGACAACCATCCAAACTTTGGAAATAAGGTACAAACCCCAGTCATCCTTGGTCGTCCTTTCCTTACAACAATCAAATCTATTATCCGAGTCTGAAATTGGAACATGAACATCACCTTTGGAAACATGAGTCTAGAATTGAACATCTATAATTCATGCTCTCAAATAGGGGATGATGAAGACATTCATGAAGTAAACATGATAGGAAGCATTGATAATGAATCCCTAGAACATCAAGGAATATTTTATGTATGTTTAAGTCAAGATGAGATTGCTTTCTTTTGTTCACATGAAGTAAGTTTATCTCCTTGGCTTGAATAATTTTCAAATTGCTCTTATGATGACGTCTTAAGTCCAAAAATCAGTGAAACCTTTCAAACTTCCTTCCCTAAATCTGATCAAACTAGTCTTGTAGCTGAAACTTCTATATGTGGGGAATAGATTCTATCTGAAACCCTAAAAAAAGAAATTGATATTGATCCAATGTCCCAATATTCTGCTGAAATTCTGAACCAACCTGATCTTGAATTGAAGGAACTTCCCACTGTACTCAAGTATGCCTTCCTAGGGGACAATCAAACACATACTATTGTAATTTATTCTTCTCTTGAAGCCAATCATGAGAGGATGCTTCTATATGTACTTAGGAAACATAAGAAATCCCTTGGTTGTACCCTGTCTGATATTCCTGGGATTAGTCCACTTATCGGGACTCATAAAATTGTTCTAGAATCTTTTTCAAAGCCATGTCGTCAACCTCAACGTCGACTCAATTCTAATCTCATGGAGGTTGTAAGGAAGGAACTTATGAAATTGTTAAAAGCTGGTATCATATATCCCATAGCTGAGAGTGAGTGGGTCCTCCCAATCCAAGTGGTTCCCAAGAAGGAAGAAATCCCAGTGATAACCAATAAGGATGGAGAGATTCTTCCAACTAGGGTGAGTAGTGGATGGAGGGTCTGCATTGACTATAGGAATCTAAACTCATTAACTAAGAAGGACCATTTCCCCTTACCATTCATTGACCAAGTCCTTGAAAGAGTGGAAGGTCATGCCTTCTAATGTTTCTTAGATGGGTACTTGGGGTAAAATCAGATTGAGGTATCCCTAGAGGATCAAGGGAAGACTACATTCACATGTCCATTTGGCACCTTTTCTTTCAAACGCATGCTCTTCAGGTTATGCAATGCCCCTAGAACCTTCCAGTGGTGCATGATGGGAATATTATCAGACATGATAGGGTATTTTCTAGAGGTATTCATGGATGACTTTTCTATGTTTGGGGATACATTTGAGGGATGTATGAGGAATGTAGGGAGAGTCTGGTCAAGATGTGAAGAAAAGAATCTAGTCCTAAACTGGGATAAATTCCATTTTATGGTTAAATAGGGACTAGTTCTAGGCCATCAGGTCTCAGGTAGATGGATTGAAGTTGATAAAGACAAGGTTGACATCATTCGTCACCTTCCATCACCCAAAGCTGTCAAGGAAGTGAGGTCTTTCTTAGGACATGCTGGTTTTTATAGAAGATTCATCATGGACTTTAGTTCAATCTTCCACCCCCTTTGTGCTCTCCTAGTAAAGGATGATCCATTTGTTTAGACATAAAGTTGTGAGGGTTCATTCTCAACCCTCAAATCCACTCTCACCTCTCCTCCAATTATGAAATCTCCAAATTGGAACCTTCCTTTAGAACTTATGTGTGACGCCAGTGAATTTTCTGTGGGAGATTTGTTTGGACAATGTTGTGATAAAAATCCTTATGTCATTGCTTATGCAAGAAAATCCTTAAATGACGCCAAAATCAACTACACCACCACTAAAAAGGATTTACTTGCTATTGTTTTCACCTTAGAGATGTTTAGATCCTACCTCTTAGGATCCCCCATCACTGTGTTCACTGACCATTCTGCACTAAAATACCTCTTCCAAAAACAAGATGCTAAGGCTTGACTAATTAGGTGGGTCCTTCTCTTACAAGAATTTGACCTCACAATAATGGATAAAAAGGGTGTTGAAAAGGTTGTAGCTGATCACCTCTCTAGGATGGAATTCAAAGACAACTCAAATCACCTTTCTGTGTCTGATTCATTTCCTGATGAACAACTTTACTCTATGAGTGACTACCCTTGGTATGCTGACATAACTAACTTCTTAGTTATGGGAGTAAGTCCAAAATTCTTATGGACACAAGATCAAAGGAAATTTATTTCTGATGTTAGGAACTATGTGTTTGATGATCTATACCTCTATAAGTTCTGCGCTGACCAATTCATTAGGAGGTGTGTCCCAGAATCTGAACAAGAGTCCATCCTTAAATTATGTCATAGTGAGGCATGTGGAGATCACTTTTCCTATAAAAAGACTTCTTCTAAGGTTCTTCAGTGTGGTCTCTTCTAGCCCACCCTCTCAAGGGACTCTTACACATTTTTTCAAAGCTGTCGTAGGTGTCAACAAGTGGGGTCAAACACAAAGGAATCAAATGCCACTCACTCCCATCTTAGTGGTTGAAATCTTTGACTGTTGGGGAATTGATTTCATGGGTGCCTTCCCAAACTCTAGGGGATTTATTTATATCCTATTAGCTATTGATTATGTCTCAAAATGGGTTGAATCCATTTCTACCAAGTCTAATGACCATCATATAGTGATCCGATTTCTGAAAGAGAACACATTTTCTCGATTTTGGAATTCCTAAGGCTATAATCAGTGATCGAGGAACCCATTTCTACAACCACCCATTCTCTTCACTCATGTCTAAGTATGGTATTTCTAATAAAGTGTCCACTGTATACCATCCTCAAAACAATGGTCAAGCTGAGTTAGCGAATAGGGAGAATAAGAAAATTCTTGAAAAAACTGTCAACCCCTCTAGGAAAGATTGGTCTGATAAACTCTTAGACGATCTTTGGGCCTATAGAACCACATATAAAACCATTTTAGGAATGTCCCCATATAGGTTGGTTTATGGAAAATCATGCCATTTACCTGTTGAAATTGAGAATAAGGCATTTTGGGCAATGAAAAAAATGAATTTCGACATTTCTTTAGCCGAAGAAAAGAGGAAATTAGATCTTAATGAACTTGAGGAAGTTAGGATGGAGGATTAGGAAAATTCAAGGATAAATAAAGCTAGAGTTCAAGCCTACCAATCTAGGAATATCAACGTTAAAAATTTTGAACTGGGAAAATTTGAGCTCTTGTATAGTTCAAAACTTCATTTACACCCAAGAAAGTTAAGGTCTAGATGGTCAGGTCCTTTCATAGTGCATCATGTGTACCCCCATGGGGCAGTAGAGATTCAAGATCCCACTAGTGGTCGCATTTTCAAGGTTAATGGTCATAGGTTAAAACCATTCATTGAATCATTCAATAAACATGAAAAAGAGGTTGAGTTAATTGAGCCAACCTATGAATCGGGAAAAAATTGATAGATTTAGGATCCATGTCAGGCTAATGACATTAAATAAAAGCGCTGCACGGAAGGCAACCTGTGGTTTTTATGTTTCTAATATTTCTGAATCATCTTTATTTTTTAAATAAGATTGATTAATCATTTTGATATTTAAAAAATAAAAATAAAAAAAAAAAAAAATAAAAAACATACTTTTGACCTATTCTTTTATTATGAGTATGGATGGGTACTAAAGGGGAGACCCATATTCATCCGTGTCACGTGGTGTGATCCTTGAGTAATACCATACCCAGAAATTTAAAAAGAAGACAATGTTCATCAGTTTATTTTATTTTCATTTTATGATTTAGTAGTTTAAGATAAAAATAAAAAAATATAATAAAATAAAAATAGAATAATAATTAAAAAAGGGGACACACTGTAGGATGTGGGGAAAACCCCGTCACAACCAGAGAAGCCACGGGGACTCGAACCCGTGACCAAAGGGAGACAGGGGCGAGCGTTTACCACTGACCTACAGCTTATTGTGCTTAGTTATTCTATAATTTATATATATATACTTATATTTTACTTATATATAAATTTTTTGTTTGTTTGTTTTCATTTTTCCACTAGGGAACTCTGCAAGCGACATGAATATCAAAGGACTAAATTGGAGCGGCAAGAAATTCAAACTTCAAACACCATGTTAATTCATTCCATGATCCTCATATTTCAATTTCCTTATTGAACTCCCCTTTTATTCCTCTAACCCATTCTAAATTTTCTTTTTATGAAACTAGGGACAATTTCATTCTAATTTGGGGGTTGTGGAAACAAAATGTTTGTTAAAAAAACAATGATAAAAAAAGAAGTAAAATTCCTTTATCATTCATATAATAACATCTTTTCTAGCATTAAAACTACATAGAAAATAATTTTTATTTCCTTGAATCTTAATTTAATTCATGATTAAGTTTAAAAGCATTGATTTTGGAAGTTTCGTTGTCCAATGAGAATTTTCATCATTTTTATTTTCATCTATTAAATAAAAATGCCACAATGCACGTCCTCTAAATCACTGGGTACTAATTTGAATTCTCAGGGTCCCATAATAAATAGCATAGGATGGTTTTATTTTTATGAATAATATGAGTATTCAAAAAAAAAAAATTTGCATGTAGAGAAATGGATTGATAAAATGCGAGGCTTTCATCACTTAGGGATCGTGACTCCAGAGTTGTCTAGCTCTATGTTTTTCACTCTATCTCTATTTATGGTAATATGATTTTGATTTTTATCAAGTTAACTTGAGATGATTCTCTAGTATGTGGGCTTCACTTGGTTCCCTAAGGCCTTTGAGCCTGGGAGTCATCGACAAAGTCTCACAGCATGGGTTAATTTGATTAACTTCATTCTCAATTAATATGGAAGCATTGAAAAATCAAAATAAAAAAATCAAAAATAAATATAAATATAATTAATACTCATATTAGGATTAAATTTGATTCCACCTAGATCTTCCATGATTTCCCCTTGAATGAAAATGAACCCCCATATCTATTGTGATTCACAACACATCATTACACCTAATTGAGTTGGATGAAGTATGATGATGGATTTGATCAAAGGAATGGGCTTGGTATTGGGATCTTCTTTTAAATTTATCTTGTTTTAAATTATTTTTATAGGTTATAAATATATATTTGTGTGAAGTTTACACTGTGAGCACTATTTTTTATAATGTGTTTGAAGAAAGGAATTCAAATAAAATCTTTGAATTATTTGATCAGGACTAGAAAATCTCAAGTTGGGGGGGGGGGTGTGATTAGCCAATAAATAAACATATGTTAAGTACATTATTATGGAATTTAATGTTCATTTTTTATCTTATGGGCCTGAGTTAGTGCATTTTCATTATGAACATTCATTCTCATCATTTGTGCACTTCATGCAACATGTACACATATTTAGGCCCAATGAGTCATCTGATTTTAAAGAGTGTAATTATCCTTATTTTAATTTGATATTTTTTTGAACTATATATTCACTTAAATATGAACATTTTTCATTAAAGGATCAATGAAATATTCATAATGGATGATGGAGATATTTGGAAATGAAAGGAAACAATTCTGGAGAAGGCAGATTGGACACCATCCCACTGATGAGAATGTGGGGCCCACAATATAGGCCCAATGAAGTCCAAATTTTGTGGGCTACTGGAATACATATAGAAGAAAAAATAATTCCACATGATACAGTACTAATTCAATTTTATTGATGATTATTAAGGAGACACAATTTGAAGATAAAAATATGGGCCAGAATCAGTGGCCCAGTAGGAGAGCCGAATGAAGCAGACATAACGACCGATCCAAAAATCCAAATGGGACCAAATTTTACAGAGGTATATAAGACATCTGGTGATTCATTTTCTTCTTCTATGGACCACTCCAATTCGGCCATATATAAGGTTATTATGGCGATTTTGTTCGGTGCATGCAAGCTGTACTCAATTTCGGGTCAATGGAGGAGAAGTCTACTCTCCCTTACTTTCCACCACCCTAGGCCTACCATACTCAAGTGGGATGACTTACACTATTGGGATATATAACCAAGGCTTCCCAATTTCCTAATTAAGGCAGTAGTGGTGAGGGGTAAAGGATCTCTCTTTGGATGTAATTTTATTATGCCCAAATGCTTTGTAATGCTTTCAATTTCCATGTAAGTTTATTTTTTTTGTATTTCTATGTTCTTAATAATCATATTTCTCTTATATTATACATATTTCTTTCATTAAAACTCTAAAATCACAAATCACAATGATATCTTTGTGTTTTGGCGAATTAGTTCACACATAGGTGTGAATTTCATTCGCACACACAAAGGAGTGCTCGTTATATCTAGAGTTTTAATTTCTTCAATACAATTATTATAAGCCATGTTCCGCCCACCATTGAGGGAATTTCGTCAATGGAGAGATAACCCTTTAATGGGTTGATCATAGGATGATGAAAAGGCTGGATTGAATGTTATTTTATGAACAAAGTTTTGTTAATTGGTTAACTAATTTAAGACTTCCATTCTTCAGTTATTACCACTCTTCATCTACACTGTGTTTGAGGAAGCTAAATCCAAGTACTAAAATGACCATATACCTTGTAGAGATCATGAATTTGGTTCTCCAAGTGTTTAGGTGATTAGTAATTTAGTTTAGTTAGTATCAAACTAGGAAATGATGAAGATAGTGTTAGTTTGTATAATGGATTCATCAAGGATTAATAAAACCAAAATTGTCTAAAAAGAAAAATTCATTCAATCCACCCCGAGCATAATTCTAAGATCAACCCATTTTCATCTAATTTTAATTCACTTAGGTCACATAGTTTTATTTAAACCATATAAAATCAAACCCAAGTTGGCCACTTCATAGCCAAAAATCCATCTCTTAGGTTGCGTGTCTTAGGTATATTCTTAGGTGTCAGTGGATTTGACAACCCAAGCTAGTCTACAAGGACCGTTTTACCTACATGTATTGGGTAAATTTGAGCGAGAATCATATGTACAAAAGATAGGAAAATTATAGAATTATAAAAACATGGTAATTTTAATATGAAAATATCTAATTTCATAGTTTTTATGAAATAATAAATAATAAAAAATATATTCCATAGGATTGGTATGCATGGAATGTAATCTACCTTTTTTTCTTGTTAATTTAAAAATTCAATATTTTTATAAAACAAAATTTTCAAAAATACATTGAATCACACAAATGTTAATTATTTTAATGTAAAATTTACCTAATTCAGATAAAGTCATTTTCGAGACTCAAAAAAAAATTAAATGGAACCCCCACTATATAAGAGGGGCATGCATGTAAGGTTTTCCAAAACAGTTTGGAGAATACAAAGATGTATGACAATGATAGTCTTTTACTCATGATCTTAGCCCCATCTTTGTCTTTTCTATTTATATTATCTTGTAATATTGTGTAAAACATCTATAAATCTGAACAAGTTCCCCAAGTATATATATAAATCTCCCAAATCTATATAATATACATTCATAATGAAATTATAAACTAGATTTTGGGGTTTAATCCTAGAGTAATTCAATAGCCAAGACAATAATAATGTCTCCAAGCTTGTGGCAGTGAACTTCTACTTGGATACTCTAACGCACACGAGAATGTTCAATACAAGTAGAATGCTACTCACTATCACCATGTCCACCCAAATCCCATCTCTAAACTCCATCAATCTAGCCCTAGTCCATGTCGAAATTCTATGAGGGACTGTGTGCCCACTTTTACCTATAGTGATATCATTCAATTTGATAATGTTTTTTTACCACTTTAATGTTGGAGTTTTCCATGTTACATCTAGTGTGTATTTATATCTACATTTTCACTTTATTTTATCTCACTATTATTTACACACGAGTGAGACAATATTTTTTCCCAACAAGTTGTATCGTAGGAAGGTTCTTGCTCGATGTTGTTCACATTTTTGTGTATGAATAATTCTCATAAAATTATGTATGCTCTATAATTGTAACTATTATTGATATTTCACATAAGATAAAATTTATTGATATTATTTAATAATCCATTTTGAAATAGTGTGGGTTCTTAGAATTGGTAATGTCCTAATAGAGATGAAATTTGAGTTTGATAAATTCAATGGGAATAATTTTCCATTATGAAAAATGTTGATGAAGACATTGTTTTAGAGACAAAATTTCCTAATTGAAATTGGAAAGAACATTAAGAGTGATGATAAATCTTGGATCCAATGGGAACTGGAATAATGACATGGATTGAAATGTATCTAGTACATTTGGAAATAGAGGCACTCTAGTTGGTGAAGTTCTGATGACTGTAGGGGTAGGAAATTCTCACCTACACATGGATAATTGACATGGGAGTAATGTGGAATATTCAATATTTATGGTAATGGTTTGATTAGTATGAAAGTATCATAGAAGGACTTTTTATATGGGTAATTATCACAACTTGAAGATTGTTGAATTTGGTACCACAAACTGAAGATGCAAGATGGTATTTTATGAACCATCAAAGTAGTGTTCCCTGTGAAGGGTATAAAGAAAAAATATTGTCTTTGGGATAATTTTACAATAACATATTTAAGAATCAAAACAAGAATAGAGTGATGAGGATTTTTAAGGTAATTCTTGTGTTGATGATGGTAGAAAAGATATAAATGAAATTGTATGTAATTGTGGGTGGAAACTACATGTAAGGAGATATAAGTTTCACATAAACTACCTCAATGGAAGGGATGATGATGTCATGGAATCAAAATCTTGGTCATTTGTCTAAATGAGGCTTGAATATTATTATCGATCAAAAGTCTTATCCTAAGCTTAAAAAATTATACTCACCATTTTTTAAGCACTATGTTTTAGTCAAGAAACCAAGGTTAAAGTTATATATATATATAAAGCAAGGAGATATTAGAGTTGATCCATTATGAAATTTGAAAAGAATTGGTTATATCCTAGGGATAAGAAATGTACTTTTTATAATTCATAGATGATTATTCCAGAAGATGTTTCATATACCCCATTAAGGAGAAGGTGGATGTTTATAAAGTCTTCAAAAAATACTATGCATAGATGGATCTTGAATATGGTAATAATACCAAGTGTTTTATAACAAAAAATGACATAAAACAATCAAGTGAAGTGTTTGATACTTTTTCTCTAAGGGAAGGAATCAAGAGATAGTTATAGAAACATACACTACCCAGTAAAATGGAGTGAAAAATAAGATGAAAATAACCATGTTGGGTAGAACAAGGGAGATGTTCAAAACTATATGAATTTACAAAAAATTATGGCCATAAGTAGTGAGTACTGAATGTTATGTGATCAACCAATATCCTTCAATGGCGATTGATCTGAAAATATTGATGGAGATGTGGAATGGTAGGATCACTAAATATTCTCTATTATATACTTTTGAAAGTCCTCTATATGCATTTTCAATGGTCATGAAATATCAAAGTTAGATTTGAGATCCTAGAAATATATCTTCTTGGGATATGATGATGGTATGAAGGTGTATTGTTTTTGGGACCCCACTACCCAAAAATTATCATTATAAGAGATACCATTTTTTAGAAGGCAAGGTACAAATAAAAATTTATAGATACATAGAGAAAGGTAATACACAAAATAAAAAATTCAAAGTATAGGAAAAATTTAAGGAATAAATATTTTCCTTTGATGCATTACTAGAGCATGATGATCAAGTATTAGTTCAGTATGGACCACGAAGAAAAACTCAGGAGAAAAGAGCACCAATATGGAACTTAGACTAGGTCAGTAAGATAAATACTGTGTACTACTTATTGATAGATTTTGTAGACCTATATTCTTTTATGGATGTGACTTAGATCCATGATGTATTCTCATGGATGGTTGAGATGAATGTTAAACTTGAATCCCTGCACAAGAACAAGACTTGAGATCTTATTTGATTAAATCATAGAAGGAAGCATGTCAACAAAAAAATGTGTCTTTAATATCAATAGGGATTGAAAGGAATGGCTGTAAAGATATTATGAATTAAAAGTGGTCAAAGGATATTTTTATAATGATGGTATTGATTTTAATGAAATATTTTCCCATATTGTTTGACCGACTACTGTTTGGATAGTTCTGGTGATGCGTGGTATATACAGTTTCAATATAGAGTATCTAGATGTGAATATTTTTTCTACATGGAGATCTTGATAAATAGATCTATATTCTCATGTGGAAATTCTTTGTAGAATATGTAAAATAGGAATTGGATTGCAGTTTTAACAAATCATTGTGTAGTCTCAAGAAGGAATCGAGGTGTTGGTAAATGGGATTTGATTCCTATATCCTGATCGTTGGATATAAACAACTTCATTTAAATAATTTTTAATATTTTATGGGTTTAGATAGAAATTATTTTATAATTATTCTATTTTATGTGGATGAAATATTGGTTGCAACTCCCAACAATGATCAGATCCAAGAGATGAAGACACAATTAGCTTGGGAGTTTGATATGAAGGTCTTGGGACAAAAAAGGTTATTGGTATGCATATTTATTGAGAAAAAAATAATAGAAGCACTTTTTCATCACAAAATAATTTCTTGAGGTATGTCTTGAAATGATTCAACATGAAATAATGTAAGCCAATATCTACCCCACTTCATATTATTTCATGTTTTCCTCTACGATGAGTCCTAGAAGTGAAACAGAGAGGATGAGGATGTCTCAAGTACTATATGCATCATTAGTGGGGAGTAAGATGTTTACTATATTTTTCAGAATATTATAAATTTAACATGCAGTGTGAGTAGTCAGTCAGTGCATGAAGAATCCAGGAAGAGAGAATTTGAGCACAATGAAGATGATCCAAGGATACATCAAGGTTTCATTATATATTGCATTATGTTATAGAAAATCATATTTCACTATATGTGTCTATGTTGATATGGATTTTACAGGTAATTCTGACCAAAGGAAATTTTCTACTGGTTAGGCATTTAATCTAGCACGAGGGGTTGTGAGGAAGATTTCAATGTTATAGTCAGGTATGGAAATACCCATGATGGAGAAAAAGTACATGGAATCTTCAAAAGCATACAAAGAGGTGATTTGAGTGAGAATTTTATTTTATGATATTAGTAACATACATGTTAAGATTTCATTGTTTTATAATAATCACAATACCGTACACATTGCAAGGAATCTATATTTTCAATCTTATATGATGTAAATTTAGATACAATATAAATTTGTCTAAAATGTGGTGGAGGAAGGAAGTGTGGACATGAAATAAATTCAGACAAAAGAAAATTTGGTAGATTTCATGATGAAGTAGGTTGACTCTGATAAGTTTATATGGTGAAGATCCTTAGGTGGACCTAAAGATATGTGAATAACATGGTCTGATTGATAAGAAGGATGTGTAGATATGTGAATGTTTATTATAAAAATTTCTAACTGAAAAATATGTTTTCATACCTTTATTCTAAATGGATGGTAGAAAACCCATTATTTTTCAATGTGTGGAAGGTGGTGGTAGGTTTGGTGGGTGGCCAACCCCACTAACCATTGATAGAAGCAGGAGAGAGGTTAGGCATGGATAAAAGTAGCTTATAAAAAAGTTCTTCCTCAAATTTTCGTATCTAATTATTGAAATTTATGTATTTTATATTTGAGTGGTATTTAATGGGTAAGGTTCCTATTATATTTAAGATTGTAATTTGTGGGGGAGAGTGTAACCACTTTTACTCATAGTGAGATCCTTTTATTTTCCACTGGTTTTTACCCCTTTCATTTTTGGGGGTTTTGATGTAACATCTTGTGTTCATTTATTTTCATATTTTTCACTTTATTCCCACTGATATTCTCATAGAGACATTTAAGGTGGATGATGATACCATCAATAAAATTTAAGATTAGTTTGAATAGACACACAACCATGAGAGCCTCATATATGGAATTATTTATACTTCTAAATTTTATAAATGAGGTTGTAGTAGAAACTTATAAATAAAATATACGTGGATAACTATATAAAATTATAAATATAAATGAAACCCTTCGCTATCCCCATACAAATAATAAATCCTTTATGTTCTTATTATTTGTATATCATTATAATACAAACAAATATTTTATTAGGATGAATAAATTAATGACTTTTTAAAATAATTTATATGTTATATGAATAATTTTTTATTGACCAAATGACACTATTTTGATCATTATGAAAAATGTATAATTTTATATATTTATGAATTTATAGTAGTTAACATATCTAAAATTAATTAAAATCGATTCAATAATATTCCAATCACGGTTTATCCATAATATCATGAACTAATGTGTTTGTGAATCCGATTATCTATCAAATTCTATCCCAAGGTAATGGATAATCCAAAATTTTATCTTATTATATAAAAAATTATTATTTCACTAATCTATTTATCACTTTATCATTTTTTATAAATATGTATGAATTTATTATTTTTTAGAAATTTGATTAATTGGATAATACACCTATGAGAAAAAAACAAAACATACACTAATTTTTTTTTGAATTGTGAAGTTTTTTTAGTGCCGATTATTAGATAAAAAAACATATATTTATTTTTTAAATTTTATCATATTATTTAGCACCATTTTATGAAAAACGATGCTAAATTTTAAATTGAATAGTGGTTACTATTTAAAAAATTCTATAGTTTTCTAAAAAAACCTTAAAACCTCTCCCTCCTTTATGTTGTATCATATTATTTTTATTTGGGTTTTTTTGGAAAATTATAGGAATATTTTTTGGTTAATTGGTTTTTGAAAATAAGTTACAAGGGCATTGAATTCATAATTTTTTTTACTTTTAGTGAAATGAGTGAGGTGAATTCACTTATTCTTAAAGAAGTTTTTTAATATTTTGTGAAAGAAACTCATGATATTAATTTAGAACATGATTTTATCTATGCTTGAAATAAATTTTATTAGTGATAAAAAATCATCGATATTTTGAGAGAATTTGAAAGTTCAAAAACTTTATCAATGCTAAAAAATATTTTAATGTATGGGGACTTTATCAACACAATTATTAGTAGTAATAAAGGGGAAATTTATCAACACTTTAATTACCACTAATAAAAGGGTACTTTATTGCACTAATGCTAGAGCTGATAAAAACCCTTCTTAGTGATGTATTTTGTTTGATGAAATTGTAAATATTGGAAGTGTAAAAGAACTCAAACATATATGGATTTATCTCTAAGGAATCAAATGTGTATGTCTATAATAAAAACAAATCATAAAACATCCACTATAAGAAAATCACTTTTTTTGATGGATTTACATTGTAATAACCTATTTATGGTGGAAATCCATCTCAAATAATTATTTGTGTATAAGTTCATAAAAAATATTTTTTTATCATCTCTTTCTATTTTATCACTAATAAATTTTTATTTTATCAATTATTTTTAGTAGAACTAATATAAAACCTTCCCCTATTTTATAAGAATCCTAAACAATATCCCCTATGCTCACTCCATTCATGATTTCATGGAAGCTAAATTCTATAGTCATTTGTATTGAATCTTTAAACCAAATAAAACCTTAAATCAAAGGTTTATTATTCAATTCTTAATTTTAATAAATCTTTCAATTTTTTTTGGTTTTTTTCATCTTGTTAGTTTTTTCTTGTCCACATGATTTTTTGGCACCATTTTCATGATTTTGGGTTCTTATCTTATGATCAATGTTTATCCCCTTTCCTAGAAAAATCTTGACTATTTTTCTTCTGATTGATGTTTATCCCATTTTTTTTCATGTTTTTTGGTTTTTATTTTTTAATTTTTTTTCATTACATTGAATTATTTTTACAACAATCTATGATTTTTTTTCTTTATATAAATTTTAAAAAACTCTCATTAGACTTTTCATATTATTAATGATTTATTCCTTTGATATAAGATGAATTATATTGGAATCCATGTATTATAAATTCAAAATCAATATGAAATCATAAAGGCATTCAATATAATTTATTAGATTAATTTGAAAAAATAGGTATTCATGTCTATATGTTAGGGAAATTAATCATTTTGATTATATATCATTGATGTTAGGGGTAATATGGGTATCATATATTTTTTTTGATGTACACTATTGAAGAAACAACTGTATTTGGTTATGGTAAAATTTAATCTTTATATGGAAAATAGAGTAAGATCTAAAATCACTTTTCCTAGGGGGTTGATTTTGGGATTATAAATTGATACTAAGTTCCTACCATAAAGAATTTGATTTTTGTTTCTTTTTTATAGTAATTTTTTAATGATTAATAAAATAGTTTGAATTTATAAAAACAAAAATATTCATAGTTGTATATGTGATTTTAAAGTTTTATATATCCTAAAATTTAAAATATGCCTATAATGTATGAAATAAAGTTGTAAAAGTTAAAAATTGAATATCACTTTTATCATTAACAACTAGAATATAAAAATTGAAAACAATTACAATGATCCCATAAATATAAATTTTCATAATTATTTGATTATGAATCATTTGGTATGTTTATTTTTTTTAATTGTGAAGAATTATAAAATTCCATTTAAAATGGTAAAACTAATATAATGAGGTATTTTTCTTCAATTATAAAAACATGTGTTGAGCAATAATAAAAAAGTGGTGGTTTATTGTACTTTGTTACCTTCATTTATGATTTTAGTATATATAAATTTGTAAATATAAAGAAATAGAAATATTAAATTGTTGAAATATTAAAAAATATCTAATAAATATGTAAAAAAAATATTGGTAATTTAAATAAATTATTTTAACTGAATTGATGGATTTAAAACCTTTGTAAAGAGTTCACCAGATATTTAAGGGTGGTTGATATTTTATCTTACACCCTCATTTAGAAATAAAATTATATAAAGGTGTATTAAAATCAATGATAATAATTTTTGGGGAAGGATGATAATTTTTTGAAATATACAAGTCTCTTTTATTATGAAATATGAAAATTATAGAATTCTGAAGTTTGTAAATCTATAAAAACCACTTTGAAAAATGGGAACAATCTCTTTAAGTAAGCTATTGGAAAAAAAATGAGATAATCACAACTCAACCTTTTGTTTACAATTGAACCGTCAAAGAAATTTCCTTCCTATTATACATGTGTAATAAAATAACTAATGGATCAAAAGAGATCCAAACATATAATCCATTGAGAAGAAGGTTTCCCAGAGAGATGAAAATGGGTAGTTTTCACATATTTCACAACAATGGTAGAATATCAATCTTGAAAAAACTTGTTCCATCCTATGTTCCTGTCTATATAACCCAAATTAATCAATCCAAGCATTTATGACTTTAAAGATGAATAAATTCCACATTGACCATAAATAAAACCCATGATATCACGACTTTGATCTCTAAAGATAGGTATAAAATCCGATAATCTTGTATTTCTTCTAGATTCCCCATCCAATTTAATTTTATCTATCCAATTATAGTACATTTATATATAATTTAAAGATTTCAATAAGGGGGATGAAATTTAGTAGATATTCTAGGATACCTGATATGTGTATTTCATGCATATAGTTTATAGTGTTTTAATGCATTGATTTTTGTAATATAATTGACATTCTTGTCAATATATTATATATTTAATTTTTTTGTGATTTATGGTAGGATAATACCAATACTTGGAAAAAACAAAAAGAGGATAATTTTAGGAGAAAAAGAAACTTCATGCCATGACACATCATGCTATTGAGTGGCATCATGAAACTAAAGCCACAATAGAATTTGAAAGTGAAGAACCAAGGAAAAAAGATCTTTCTATACTGGAAAATGAGGATTCATTTTGTGTAAATATTTCACGACATCAAAAAATTACAAGATTTGGAACTCCAAAAAATTTATAGAATGTGAAAAAAGATTGGAATATTTAAATTCCCAAAGCATTACCTGTTGTGAATCACTTACATGACATGGATGTATCATGATGAACCATAAATGGATAGATTCGATGAAACAGGTGGAAGAGACATATTTTATGATCCAAAGACCTCTTGTGATGACTTTATAACCCATTATGAGGCCATTGAATGCTACATGATCCCAATGAGAGTCTATAAATTGGGAGTTGTGCAGCTACCACCAGAAATCCGAAGACCAAAGTATAGGGAGAGAATATGTGTTTCTTCAGGGTCTTCAACCAATTTCTCTATGGTTTTATTAAAATTTCTTTCCTTATTTCCTTTATTATTACTCTCTCATCATTAAGATGGTGGATAAAACCCACTTTATTCTATGGTTATTTTGCCGAAGGGGGAAGATACAATTGGATCAAATTCTTATTCTTATTATGTATTTGGATTTCCGCAGTTTTATTATAAAATTCTAATCCCTTTATATTTTTACCATGACCATTGATAATTAAATCTTAAAGAGACTTAAAAATTTCCAACTGGTTACCTTGAATTGAAGCATAACCATTGTTGCATTCAAGGGATCAATGTTGAAATATGGTATTGAGATAAACTTGATTCAACAATGTCCTAATTACAAGAAAATGGGAAAAGGGGAATCTCCATGTTGAGGAGGAACGCAACTTCCATTGGATCCATGTTATCTCCACCCTAACGCCAAACATGGATTAATATATTTTACTACTAAAATACAATTTTTCTTGAAACTTGAAATTAAAAAACCCTAGAATTCCTTAAAATCTGATTTCTAAATAAACAATCTACTATGGTTTGATTCTTTCTTTAACTTCCCTAATACTATTCCCAAAACCGATGTATTTTTCTTTCTATTTCTTCAATTTAAATAAATAAATTATTTTTAAATCATAAATTAACTATTTTCACCATCTTTGTGGGTTCGACTTATAACTTTCCTAATATTATATTTTAATAAATTAAGTATAATATTTTGAGTTTTTATAAATTTTGTATTTTTATTAGACTTTTATTGAAATAAATATTCCCTTAAGGCCTATCAATGACCAAGAATAAATAATTCATGCACAGAGTTATTGCACTATCCATAATGAAGAGTTTTGGAACTATTAACCATAACAATGATTTTCACTAGAGTAGTTTGAAGGTTAAAGGGGGCCTACTCATGAATCCATTTATTTTGACTATACCAAATAAAATAAATAATTCTAGAAAAATCCTCCTCGACTAGGATGAGAATCATTAAAAAAAAGAAGTACGAGAACATGTTATAATATGTTCATAAATAGAACTAGTATGAGGAAGATGAACATCAAAAATATCTATGGTGGAATTCCAGTGTTCCAAAGAAGTGGAATAACTCAAGAATAGATTATTAAGTTAATCCTTGTTTTAGTGGAACAAATTTCATACTAATCACAGGTAAATTTCAACCACATGAATGAAAGAGTCATATAGTAATTAAAATTGTGAAATCTCCATAAAAGTATGAACCATAATGGAGTGATCTATATTTTATTCAACCTTCCAATACAACCATTACCACTCACATAATTTATATTCCAATAATAAATTTTTAGGTGAAAATTCATCAATTTCTGGTTCCTATATTAGAATATCAT
The DNA here is from genome assembly GCA_963277665.1 of Viscum album. Classification (NCBI taxonomy): domain Eukaryota; kingdom Viridiplantae; phylum Streptophyta; class Magnoliopsida; order Santalales; family Viscaceae; genus Viscum; species Viscum album. The sequence continues at coordinate 684,578,215 of OY728151.1, forward strand.
CCTAATTAAAAAAAAATTAGTTTCTTAAAACTATTGTAACTTCATCAGGTAGTACATCAGAAGAAGCATCCAATTGTTCTTTGATCATGGAATTAAGGTCTATCTTCAAATGGAAAAAGTTGATGAGATCCATAAAGGGTGTACATATCAAATTATAAAACCAAAATTTAAGTCAGGAGTTTCTATTAAACAACCAGTTTGATTGTGAGGTGATGTTAGAGAAGGATTCCTTGAGGGCTAGGAAAACAGATGTATCCACATAATTGATATTTACATATTTTAGCTTGGGTAAGAATATAGATTTCAAAAATCCAAGAGTCTTTGATTATTCATAAATAAAACTCTATATAATTTGTTGATATTGAGATTTCTTAATGTTTCAAATATTTTAAATTTCAGGTCCTCTAAGATGAAATGGATTGTAGAAATTTTTCCATGGAATAATAATAATTCTTTTCCCAAGAATTCTCCCAATAAATATAATTTTTTTGATATATTTTTTAATTCACTTTATCAATATAGAATTCCATTTTAACACCATGAATCAACGAAAAAAATTAGAGATAATGGAGGATTTCAAAAAATAGACCATGCTAGCCAATGATAGATATTATCATTTCCAAGAAGCTAGTTTCCATCAAATTTAAACTATAATATGATTGAAGTGAGATGTTTGAGGCCTTATTTAAAACATGGGAACTCTAAGGTAGGTAAATAGAAACACCCCTTACCTCATTACCAAAAAATTAATGATATCAATATTTATTCCATTTGATATACTATTTCCAAAATATTCAAAATATTGATTCTAGCTAATCACTTGACCAAATACCATTTCATAGAAAAAAGGTCATATTTTATTTTCGTGATATTTTTCTTATCTTCTAGAGTAAAAATAATGGAATCATTTGTATGAAATAAATGGGATGAAGAATGAATACGTCTAGAAGATAGAATAGTTTTCATCTTTCCATTCTCTATAATATTAAGTATAATCTTACTTAGGTAATCCTTTGCAATAAGAATGAAAATCCATAAAAGGTGGTAACCTTGCCTCACCACTATTTAGAAAGGGAAGTATCCACCATGAAAGACATTAATATAGATTGCAATATGAGCTGATCTCAGAATAATTTTATCCCAATTAATAAAAGTTGCATCAAATGCAAATTTAACTAAAACATTACAGATGAAACCCTAATATATCGTGTCAAAGACCTTTTTAAAATAAAATTTCAATAAAATTTTACTAACTATGTTAGATCACATATGGAAACTAAAAAATTTAGAAGTAGTTATTTGGAAATCATGGATGAGTTTTGATTTAATAAAACTAAACTGATAGAAGATGATTATATTATTATAAAATCTAGAAATATTGTTTGTGATAATTTTCATTATTACTTTATATACATTTACAACAAGAGAAACATATTAGAAAATATTTATTCCATTGGAATTTTCAGATTTTGGAATGAGAGAAATTAATTTTGAATTGATACCTCAGGTAAGAGGACCAAATTTAAAGATGTCACATAACAACATGTATAAATCATGCGGAATGTTTTCTTAGATTAGTTGGAAAAAACAATTGGTAAAGCCTTTTAGACATGGGAATATTTCAGATTTAAGATCAAAGGTTTCCTATTTTATATAAAATTCCATAGGAAATTAGGTAAGAATCACATTATAATCATTACTTACTAGCATGGGGAAAATACCTTCAAAAAGTTTAGAATTAATTTCAAGGCCATTAAAAAGATTGATATAATAGGAGATGGCATGATCAACAGGGGATTGTATACTATCAAAAGCTAGTCATCATCCCTTAACAAGGAAATGGATTGAATAAAATTCCTAGACTTTTGGCTAGAGTTGAAGAATGTAGTATTTGAATCCCAATCTGTGATCTATTTCTGTTTAAAGGTTTCCCTTTTCATGTTCTCTTTAAATCATCCAAATTTTTTATAAGTATTTATTTTTCATGGTGACCTCCAATGACTTCCAATAACCTTGATGAACTTTAATGAAGTGAAATGATTAGATATGGAGATATCTATTTTAAAAGTTTACATTATTAACTTTCTTGATGAATCAATTTTAAAAAAAATAATGATTTATGATATGAGACTTCATGAAATAGAATATAAGTTTTTTAATAATTTAAATTCTTATAATTATTAGTCTTTATATCTTCTAATAATTTGTTAACGTAATTTAAATTTATATGAAATACAATAACTATACGTGTGTATATACAAGGAATAACCTTTTCAGATTCAAGGTTCATAACCATTATGAATTTATTATTTTTTGTTAAAAATTAATATTACCGAATCAAATAGGATGGATATGAATAGAAAATGGATAGATTCTAATAATATGACAAAAGAGTATTAATATCGTGTTAAATAAGTTATCAATTTTTCAAAATATCATGTATATGAACATTCTAAAATCTATTTTATAGGTTTACCTTGTTTTTATACATGAATAATTAGCCTAGAGGTGTTCGAAGAACAATTAATTTTCTAAAGAATAGATATAAGTTATAAATGTTGGACTAAACATGGGGAATGACTGAATTTATCCAATGAATGAGATAACAATATGTTTTATGGATCATATGATTTGATTACAAGTGTAAATGGTGTACAATATAATTTCGAAGATACAATTATAGGTGTAAATGATGATAAATATCATATTGAGTAAATGTCAATGAAAGTTGAGGATGAAATTTGTGATTTTAAAAATCTATTTTGAAAGATAAGAGATGTGAAAAGACAATATTTTATAATGGTTGTAGTAAATATACAGCATTGTAGGACATATAAAATTTATATAATGTAAAATCTAGAAAATAGTGATGTGAGAATGTAATGAACCAAAATTTTATCAATAGAATTTCTCTCTTTTTATAGTAATGTCATAATCACATATAATCACTTATGGACCATAATAAAAACTTTATAAATAAAGAATTAATGAAATAAGAAATATTTCTAGAAGTTAAAGAACCAATAATGATGAAATAGTAACTTGAAATTAGGAATAGTAATATGGCCATTATGAATAGTAAACTAGACAAATGAATAGTATCCTCACCCATGAAAGTATAAATAAAATTTAGGGATTTTATAAGTTAATGTATGATATAATATCATCACAGTATAAGTAAGTAAATATTTTAAAAATTGTTAATTAATTGTTTGTATTTTTATAAGTCCTAAATATTTAATTAGAATATTATGTTTAATTTAATAATTTAAAAGAAAATTTAATTTCATAAAATTTATTTATAAATTAATATTTTTATGTATTATGGATTTAAGATAATTTTATGATACCTTAAGTAATCATTCAATGTGCAATAAAATCAGTTATAATTTTGAAATCTGTATTTTCCATTTAAATGATGATTTTAATTAAAAATTAAATTAATAAAATTTAGATAATTATTTTCATAAAATTGAGTTCATTTTTGAATTATAAACATCAAAAAATGTTTTGGGTGATTTTTTGGGATTTTTTCTGAAATACTTGAATTTTTGATGAATAGTACAATACAATAATTTTCAATAAATGATAAATACATGAATCATTGAGTCATTGTTGATGTAAGACTTATTTAAGAGACTTAATCTAGAACTATACTTGATTATTTAAATATATTTAGATATTATTCTCAAACTATTCACAATCTTGTGCCAAAATAATAAACTAATGAATAAAATAGTGAGAAAACACCCCTGTCCTCCACTATAAATACCCCCCTCACCCCCTCTTCTCCTCACACATCTAAAGAATTTATAATTGACCAATTTTTACCAATACTCTTACCTATACTATCCCCCATGTTCAGGAGCTCTTGGTCTCATCAAAAGTCAAAGCCTAGGTGGCTTGAGGAGGATCTCAAGGGAAGAATTCAAGAGGTAAATCCTCTATCTTTTTCCTTTAATTTCCTTTCAATTTCATATCTTTTCTTATTATATCCTATCCAAACTTATTTAAAATATAATAATAAATACATTATGTTTTATATAATGGAATTATATCTTGTTAATTTAAGTTTCATCTTTAAACTCTACACACTCTCTCTTTTATTTTAAAAATGAAATATTTGCATGTGATGTGTTAATTTACTAACATCGTGGGTGATGCACTTCCATTATCCTTTAATAATTCAAGTATGTTAACAAAAATATTATAATTGTTGAAAAACATATTTTAATTTTTATTTTATAATCCATTTTATGTTCTAGAACTAGCATATATAAATAATAAGAAATTATAAAAAAAATGAGTTGGTTGTGATCGAAAAACCGCCGAAATTAACAAAAAATGATCATCATTAATTTTTAACTAATGATTATTCCTCAAAAAAATATAACCAAATTATTTATAAGATTATATAAATTTTCTTAAAATCATTAATAACATATAATTACATTTTTGGCTATTTATCCACATTTTACACAAACTTCCATTCTTGTATACATGGGAACCGATCATGAAAACGATGAAAAGGAATGCTTCCAACTAATGAAAGTAAACACTATAAATCATCATAAAGCCCATAAATGAACTTAATAAAACCATAATGAATCAAATTGAAGTATAAAAGGTTATTTATTTGATAATTAATGAATATAATTTGATTATACAAGATATTAATGTGAAAGAAGCATTCAGACTCAATGTATGGGGAATTCTCAAACCCAACACTCTTTCTTTGGGTTTTCTTTATTTCACCCCATTTTCAGTATGGTTATTCCATAAAAATAATTTCTTCATCATTATATTATATTTTATGGGTTATAAATTTATTATACTAGAGTTTATGACAAACAAACTGTTTTCCAAAAGAACTATTCTTTTGTAAAAAACACACCCTTTACTTCTCAAGATTGTTTCATCTTCACTTAAGATTTATGATTCATATACCAAGTATGTTAATCCCTATTTCAATTTGGAACCTAAATATTATAAATATATGATTATTAAAAGAATCTCATTCCTTTACATGGTTTATTTTATGGTCAATAATGATATCTGTTCTTTGTGGCTTGCATGATAATGTAAATGTTTTGATGTAACGTGTGTGCCCATAACTATATTGCACAAAGTAAATGTTATGATGGGATGGGTGTGACCATAATTATATAGCACTCCAATTATTTGGTTAATGTGTTTTATATCCTCAAAAAAGTAAAATATGCATGAACATGATGCTAGATTTATTCACTACTATGTGTGGTAGTTGACCATTAAGATATGATGTTTCATTTTTATGCATTACCACATTCCATGCCATTATCTAATGTTTCCTATCATGATTGTGATGATTATGTTTTGATTATTCTCACACCATGTTATATTGTTTCATGTTATTATCTATCCTCTTACTAGGATTTTAGTTCACCCCTTTTTGATGTATATCCTCTGGTGAGTTCTTGTACTAAAGAGAACTCAAGGGCCAATAAGAAAGCAAAGAAGAAGGAATTAAATAAACTTTTATGTTTTATTTTGTAAACATTATATATTTCCTAAATTTTACCAATAAAACAAACCTTTATATCCTCTTCTTAATGAATTTACATTGTTTACCTTTAAAATTATGTAACAAGAGAAGAAAAAAAGCAGGGTCACTATAAACAATATATTTATTGAACTAATTGATATAATGAAGGATATGCTATAAGAATATAATGAGATTAATTTACAAAAATATTATTCTAAATGAATTCTCTATTTAATGTGTATGATCTCTGGAAGAATACATTCATATTGATATGTCTATATTTTATTTTAGAAAAAACATGATGAAATTAAAAAACTCCAAAAGTATGGTGTGTCTTGATACAAGGAAGATGTATCAAATCCTTTGAACTTTGTATGGTGATTTATAATCATTAAAATGTTTAAGACCCTATATTGAGGTGAGAGTAATATAAGGAAATTAATGTGGGATACTAGTACAAGAAATCATGATAAGAAACTTCATCACCCAGCAAATTCACATTAGTAGAAGAAAATTAATCATGAGTACTATATATTTGGAAATAATCCATGAAACCATTATCTTTCATTATCTATAGTTGGAGAAAATACTTTTTTCTATAAAAATTATAACTTACAGAACATTTATAGTTATATTAGTAAATTATTACATGACAATATAGTTATGTATGAAGAAAAATTCAATATGTTGTCTCTACTTATATCATGACCAAAATAAGTAGGTAATGATATTTATTTTTATTTGGATCCATTGATCAAATATTTTAAATTAATATGCGTTTCAAGTGTAACATATTTTTAATCTTATATAAATAAATATTTTATATTGGGATACATGTTTTATGGGAAGAAAAATGAATTTCATGCTTGTGGAAATTTTTTAGGATATAGCATTAATGGCAATTTAGGGTGTCCCATTTGTGCACAAGGTATACACTCAGTTAGGATGAAACATTACTTAATGAATCGTTTCTAGGAAATCAAAAATTTATACCCTAAATACATAAATACTGATCTTGTAAGACATCATTCGATGGGAATTTAGAAGAAGGTAAAACACCATCTCAACTAATAGGTGATAAACTATTTGGGAATGTTAATGATATGGTCAATGCTATTGGTAAATTTTTTTAATGTAACCTTACCATAATTGATTGAAAACATTTGTCATTTTTTTATTTGAATGACTATACTATAATTTTATTGTACTCTATACATTTTCTTGATATCATTCACATAGACGAAACGTATGTGATAGTGTCATTGACACCTTACTAAATGCACCCAAAAAATAAAGTATTAAATTAAGTCTAGGTTAGAAATGATTGATATGGGTATATAGGGAGTGTTAAAACTAGTTTAGGTTGAAAGAAAGGCTTTCATTCCTCAACAAAATTACCCTCTTTCTTGAAAATATAGATATTAGTTTTTCCACTTTCTAAATGATATAAATGTTCCATAACGATATTCATCAAATATTAAGAATATCGAGTCAATGACTGATTTAATATTAATGGGTCTGAAATCACTTGATTCTTGAAATGACCTAGAATCATATCCATGGAATTTCCCTTATTGTATAAAATTTTCATATTTAGTAATATAGTATTATATAAAACACATGCACTACATGATACAATAATAAATATTTTATAGTAAAAATTTGAAAATTACTTACATAGAATAAATATAGCTATAGTAATTGAAAATATTAAAATGGGATAAAAATAGAAAATAATTCAACTAAAATATGAAAATTTGGATCCGCTTGATCCCTTAGGATAATCACACTCATGGATAATTTTATAAAAATCAAGTTGAATATTAGTAATGAAATATTATTCTTGAAAGTGAAAATATATATAAACATGATATAAAATATAATTTAATGAATAATTAATGAAACATGAGGTATTTATATAATTTTGGGGACCCATATGATGGTTACAAATCTGAATTTTGAAATAATAATATGAAAATTATAATTGTAATCTAGTTGTTAGAAAAGTAACATGACTGTTAGGAATAGTAACCTGATTGTTAAAATAGTATCCTCAACATTAGTAGTGTAAAATAATATTTTTATCTTATAAAATTAAAATACGACAAATTTAGATCATGATATAAGTAAATAACTATTTTAAAAATTATAAAGTAAGTGTTTTTATTTTTACAAAATTTATAAGTTTTGTTTTCATATTTATAAAAAATATAATAATTTAAAATAAAATATATTTTAATTAAATTATTTTATAAAACTATATTTATTTATATTAGAATGAGAATATAATTTTATGTGACAACAAGTAAATTTTTAAAGGGTTAGAAAATGGAACTTAATATTAAAATTGGTATTTTTTAAATAAATAAGGATTTTAATTAAAAATTAAATTTATCATATTTAGAAAATTATTTTTGTAAAATTAATTTCATTTTTATAATCAAAACATAATAAAATGTTTAGGGTTATTTTTTATAATTTTTCTATGATAGTTGAATTTTGGGTGAATTGTGAAATACAATATTTAACATTATAAGTTAAATACAAAATTAATTTCATAAGAGATGATGTGAGCAACCATTATTTTGATCTCACATGAAACATTTACTATTTATTTTAAAAATACCCATCACAATTGTTAGTATTAAGAAAAAATAATATACAATAGAATACAATATTCAAAAACACCTGTCTCCTCCCCATTTATATACCACCCCTCACCACCCCTTCTCTTCACATATTCCTTGAATGGGAACATAAAAAATTCCTAGTCAATTATCTTCCCAATAATCTCTCCAAATTACTAGTTCTACTTGTCTCCAGAAATACCATTTCTAGGATTATTAAGGGGTTGCCTAAGAGGAGACAACCAATGGAAGAGGTTAAACTATCGACCGATACTCTTTCAAAATTTTCCCATCTAGCACCCCCACATGTTATCCAAAAAATTAGAAATAGAAACATCAATATTTTTAATAAATTTATATATTATTATTATGGTGTAATATACATCTTCTACCCTCACCTAAATTGGTTCTTAAATTATAACACTGTTCACGATACAGTTAGTTCATCATCTCCATTAACAACATACTTTTTTTTTTCTCCACAACCTTCAAGGATGGTTATATAAATATAAATATTGTTAAATGTGAAGATAATAAGTATATTATAACTTATTTCATTTTTTTAGGATGAATGAGTATACTTTTAATTAAATAAAACATATCTACTTCTTGATGGTCGATAAAACCGCCTAAATGTGATAACCGTATAATGAAAAAGTTTATACTGACTAAATCATACATTTATGGAAATACATATGTATATTTGAGATAATTTTAATTTATATAAGTAAATTAATATAATTTCATTCCTCTTATGAAGTCATTCTCCCATTTGAAAAGAACTCTAATAATTATTCGCAAGTGATCTGACCTTGGAACCCTGAAAAGAACGCCCTCAGCAAAACGAAATCAAACATTATATGTCATTGAAATGGTTGTAAATATACATAATATAATCATTTTAAATTAAATATAGAAGGAAATTATTTTTAATTAATTAATTAATTGATATAATATGATTATTTATTAAGTTAATATAATTTGATGAATGATTACTGACATTAGGTAAAGGATCTCTATATACAACCAAATTTTCTTTAGGTTATGACCTTTCTCTCTCTAAATCACTGTATACATCTATTTTATATTATGTTATGATTAACAATTCTTCATATATGTCTCTTATATATATATAAATATATTATTATCCCTTCCTTTTAAGGGGTTATATGTTCCTTATGTTCATTTCTCAAATACCTTCTTTAAAATCAATCCCGATTAGGTGGAATTTTCCTATCCCTTAATAATTTTATGTAACACTCTGTTAAAATATTTTATCCATTTAATGATTTAATAAAATAAAGGAATATTTTTGGATAACCATTCTACATTAATACTATTTTCCAAAGAAAACTCCATGTTTATTCTTTCATGAAAGGCCTTAAATTGATTTCTTTAAACACCATTTTAAAAGTTCATTTCTAGAAAAAATTATCTACCATTTCTCATGATGTATTTATAAGAGATTTTTTTGAAACCTATGATTAGTTATTCAGATATAAATTCCCACAATATTTAATTACTCCTTCTCTTCAGAATAATTCTTAACTATCATTTTATTGTTATATGAGGAAGGATTATTCAACCCATTTCTTTCTATGGAAAATTATTATGTTTTCTTTTACATTTGCTAAATTTTTTTGGCACACCTAATCATGTACTTGTTATGATGGGTGTTTCGAGATTTTGATCCAATTAATCAGGTTACAATTATATTCCATTGGACAATATGTGTGGGATTAGGGAGTAAACCTAATCCATGATGGGAAACTATCCAACATGTGATGTTATTCTTGAATATAACCTTGAAATACACTTATGTCAAGTTTCATGTTGTCTCCACATTCTTATATTTCCATGATCATATTATTCCATGTTATTAATGTTATGAACCTTTATGATTATTCATGATACTTTTTTTATATTATCATTTTATTCCTTTTGAATCATATGTTATGATTCACTATCATGTTTCATACCTTATCAGACTTTTTAGCTGACCCCTTTTGTTTATGTATTCACCAGGTTATACAATAAAGTTTTATAAGCTAAAAAGTATTTAGGGATTATTTTTATTTTTAAAATAAATTTATTTGAGTTTAGTTTCACTTTGATGTATTATGATCATATTATTACAAATTTTCTAGGCCTATTGATCTTCAGGTTTTATTTATTTTATATTTATGTTAAAAATCATGTTATATTATGTGTAAGAGACATGGGTCACTATATTTTCAATTAGATAATGGAATAGTTATTTTTGTGTATTTAAAAAACTATAGATTAGTAAGAACCCTAAGGTTAAGTATATGTAAAGGAAAATATCCTAAAATTTTGGTAAAGTATAGAGAGAGTAGATTTTGAGAAATTAAATCCCACTCTTGATACTATAACTAGATGTGGCTCTAGAAACAATTTCCCTAGGGGTAACAACCCCAAAAATATTAATAGGTATTTACAAAAACAAAACATAGTGAACAACAAAGCGTCCGTTTTACACACTTTTTTTTCACTCCCAGGTGATATGCTATATAAGATTCACACTCTTTACCAACCATAATGAACGAATTTAATAGGGTATTAGGTTAGAAAACCTAATAGTATATTTTCCATGTATAACATATATTGAAACCTATAGGATCATAAGTTAGGATATATTTGTAATTTATAAGTTATTACTTCTAGGATCACAGTTTCCTTGTTTATATGCTTATTATTTTCACTATTCTGAGCCCTTTATTTTTTATTTCCTTTAATTTAGTTAATCAATGATAATAAAATGAACTGTGAAAACAACTATTGTGATAGGAAATTTGAATAATCCAAAATGAGATTCCTAACCTTATGGGAGTGGGAGATGAGTACTATATTTAAGTAATGGATCAACTAACTCAAGTTATGAATAAAAACATGAATAGTCTGAAACCCCCTCATTATACAATGAAAGACCAAGTTGTGGGTGATTTCTTAATGCACTAAATGTCACCTAACTTCATTAGATATTATTATCCCATAATTGATGAATAATGTATGAACTATATATTCTATAACCTTAAATTATTAGGTCAAGAGAAATTTGTTCTACCTATTTATCATATAGAGGGGAAGTTGATATATGGTGTACACCGACCAAAAACATAATATCCAAAGAGGAAATTGATTCCATGGAATGGGAAGGATTCAATATATTTTTTTCAACAAATACTCCCCTGAGAAATATATCTTAAAATATATATGGATTTTCTCAAATTGATTTAATAGGAAGTTTATTCTATGAATTTATATGAATAAAACCTTAAAAGGATTTCAAAAAACACCTTTTAATTTTAAATTAGCAATGAAAGTATGTATTACATATTCTATAGAAGATTAATGTTGATTATATTAAAAGATTTGGTGATTTTAGACTTTGACCTCAATGAATTGATTATCTATTTTTTCATTAAGGTCAATATAAATATTGGTGACAATTAGTGGTCTCTTGAGGATTGAGATAAATAGATTAAGTTGGAGTTTAATTCAGGAGGATCAATTGATAAATTAAATGGTGGAAAGAAAAATCAACTACCCACATGTCTAAATGTGGGAAAAATCATCTTTGAAAATATATTAAGGTAATGAAGAGATGCTTTAAGAGTGGAAAAAAGGGCATTAAGATAATAAATATTGATGGGAGATGAATAATCCCATTAATATAATGTAAGAAAAGTAGGTTTAGATCCAATATCTACCTATATTTTAGTGTTTGAACTATAAGGAACAAAAAAAATATGCAATACAATTCCCTAAGACATGTGTTGTTGGAGGAAATCACTATAAATAACCTCTAATGACTAGAGTAAAATTAATGTCATATGATATCACTACTATTGAGATCGATCCCAATAATTATGTGATGAAATGTACTTATGTTATTCATTCAATAATAGTGAATGTATTATTTGATTATTGTTCTACACATTTTCTAATATCTTTAAAGTTTCGTATAAATATTCAAATATTACCTCAAAACATGGAGGTTGAGTTATCTATGAGAATAAAAAACAAAAAAATTATTGAATACCAAGTATATAATTGACCCCCAATCAAAGTTTCTGGATTAAACCTCCCACTGAATCTTGAAAAACTTCCTTTAGTTGAATTTTATGTTATATTTTCCATGGATTGGATTTAATTATATAAATCCTATATTAAATTTAGGGAGAGAGATATGACTATTCAGATCCCAAATCATGGTATGATTCTATACAATTGTTAGCAAAATGATAAATCTTCATTGGAGTCCTCATATCATGAATTTATATTATTGCATCATGAGAAAGAATATCTATATTTTAATGATTGAAAATAAGGATTGGACCTTGAATTAATACATTACAATTGTGAGGGGATAAACTTAGGTATTTATAGAAGAGTTTTCTAGCCTTCCTCCTAAATGAGTGGTTGAGTTCTCAATTGAACTTATACCTGGATATCTGTTTATATCCAAGAATCCTTATTTAGTGACCATCATTGAGTTGGAAGAACTAAAGAAGAAGTGAAAAGTGAATCTAGAAAAGGGGATTATACATATGAGTGATTCACTATGGGGTGAATCATTCCTCTTCATCAAGAAAAATAATGGGTCAATGTTCCGTTGCCTTTATTATCAGGAACTCAACAAAATAAAAATGAATAAAATGTATCTTCTACTATAGATTATTGATTTTTTAATCAAATAAATGGTCCCTAATATTTATCAAAGGTTGAAATTCAATTAAGATATCAAAAACTAAATGAAAATAAGTAATATATCCCCATGATTGAATTTAGAACAAGGTACAAGAACTATGAGTTCATACTAATGCCATTCAGACTCAAAAATGATCAAATAATCTTCATGGACTTAATGAGTAGATTATTTATAGATTTGCATGAAACATTTATTGTAGTATTTATAGATGATATTATTATATAATCCAAGATAAATGAGGAGAATGAGGAGATTTTTAATACTTTTATAAAGGCTTTACAAAAGGAGAGGATATATGCAAAGTAGAATAAATGCGAGTTCTGGATGGAGGAAGTAACATTCTTTTTATAAGTGGTCACCATAAAAGGGATATATATGGACCCTTATAAGACAATGGTAATTGAGTAATGGACTAGATAATAATATATAATATAGATCCATAGTTTCCTTATACTACCTAGGTATTAATGATTATTTTTGAGAGACTTCTTGTGATATTAAATCCGGATATCCAAGATGAATCATAAAGAAGCATAGATTTTATAGACCAAAAAATGATTTTTTTAAGGAATTGAAAAGAAGCTTATTATTTCTCCCATACTTACATAAATCATAGGTGTGGATATTTTTATAGTATACATTGATGCTTCAAAGAATGAATTAGGATGTGTACTAATACAAAATGATAAAGTGTTATCCTATGCCTCAAGGTAGTTGAATGTTCATGGGAAGAACAACCTAATTAATGATTTTGAGTTGGTTGAAGTGATCATCATGTTAATGATTTAGAGGCATTATCACCATGGGTAAAATTATGAAATATATATAGATCAAAATAGAATCATGTTTATATTTATATATAAGGAGACTAATATGTACTAGTGAATTTGGATTGATATGATCAATGATTATAAGTGTTAAATTCACAACCATCCTAGAAAATAAAATAATGTGGAAAATTTTATAAGTATAAAGGATAATAAAACCTTATAAATTATGAAAACAGATAGGGATAAAATCATTATAGAAATTTGAAGGATTGAAATGGGACTCATAAAGGAAGGATCATAATCATTCAATTTTCCGATGATTTCCCAACCATAAATTTTAGAAAAGATAATGGATGATAAAAGGTATGATGTAGATATATAAGACAAGGTGGAAGATATAAGAAAAAATATATCCTTATAGTTTAGAATTTATGAATAAGATTTATAATCTTACAGTCATTAATATGTGTAGAATAAAATCTTGAGTCAAAGGAGTTTTGAATGATTCACATAGCTTGACCTTCTCCATCCACCCAAGGAGCACAAAGATATAAAGAGATCTCCATGATCAATATTTTTGGAACAATATGAAAATTGAGATCTTAAAATTTACATCAATGTACATATTATTTCAGTAGGTGAAGTCTAGAAGGCAATAATACAGGGGGATGATTCAACCGTTATCCATAGCCACATGGAAATGGGAGAACATCACAATATATTTTTCCATAGGTCTTTCCAAGAAAACTAAAAAATAATGTTATAAGGGTTTTGATAGATCATATAAACATTAATACTGAATTAATTGAAATTTGAGAAGAATTACCACTCTATCAACTTGCAAGGATATAAATTAGAGAAGTGGTGAGGCTCTATGGAACACCAATATCAGTTGTATCTGATAGAGATATCAGATTTACCTCTATGTTCTAGAAGAGTCTTCAATGTACTCTATATATTGAGTTTAAATTTAAACGGATAATCACCCCCAATCTAATGTTCATTACAATTATATTATCCAAAAAATAGGGGATATGTTGAGAGCATGCTCAGTGGAATTCAAAGGAGGATGAGATCGAAATATTCCACTGGCCGAGTTCTCATGCAGTAACAACTTTCACCCAACCATATAAGGGGGCCTATATGAATAACTTTATAGGAAAAGTTATATAAAACCTATATATTGGGATGAAATTACTAAAATAAAGATTTTGGGACCTGAAATTGATGAGGAAATGGTATAAGAGTTCAAGACCATTCAATAACACATCTCAGCATCTTAGAGTCAAAAAAATATCTATGTTGATAACCGCCACACATGCCTATTTTTAGGTTAAAAATACAGTTTTATTTCATATATATCCATTGAATATAGTCATTTGATTTTGGAATAAGGTAAATTTAAGTCTCAGTTGCAACAAACCCTTTATTTTCTTGATCACAACATAGTTCTAACCACACCTCAATTGGGTCTTAAATGAAAACATTGTTCATAGTATGGTTGTTTCACCGCCTTCATGAACAATATAATTTGTTTCTATCCACCTAAATCAAGGATAGTTATATAATAATAATTATTGTTACATGTGATAAATATAATCATATTATAACTTATTTCATTATTCTAGGATGTATTAACAACCTTTTAATTTAATAAAATCCTTCTAGTTCTTGATGGCCGGTAAAACCGCCAAAATGAACAAACCATACAAAGAAAACATTTATAATAAATGAATAATACCTATGTGAGAAAAATATGGATATTTAATTACATTCTATTTTGTTAAGTATGTGAATATAATTTCATTTAAATTCAAGAGTTATAGTTCAATTTTAAAAGAACTCCAATAATTACCGACAAGTAATCCTAACTTAGAACCATGAAACAAACACCCACAGAACAAAAACATTATAATTTATATATTATTGAAATGGTTGTAATTGAACACAATATAAATATTGTAAATAAAATATATAAGTAAAAGGTTATGAATTGCATAATTATTGAATCAAATTTTATTATTCAAGATGTTAAGTGCATGTGTTGAACCGGTTTAGAAATAAGGTAAGGGATCTCTCTGAACCACCCTATTTTATTTTTGTTAAGAAATTTAAACATATAGATCACTTTATAGATCTATTAGATGATATATAATGATTATAAATCATATATATATTCCTTTTAAATATATTACAAGCATATTCTCCCTTTGATGGTGTTTTACATGCGTTAAGTTCATTTCTCGAATGCCTTATTTAAAATCAATACCGATTAAGGGGTGCTTTTATAACCCTTAACCCTTTTAGGAAACACTCATTTATGTTATTTAATACCATTCATGATTTATTAAAATAAATAAATATTTTTAGGATAACTATTCTGGTTTACCTATAGTTTACAAATAAAACGCCACATTTATTTTTTCTTCAAAAGTCTTAAACCGATTCCTTAAAACATAATTTTGAATGTTAATTTCTATACCCAATTCAATACACTTTATCATGATGCTTTTTAAATGGAAACAAAATATGAGATATATGATTATTTATGTCGATAAAGATATCTAAAATGTATAATTATTTATTATCTTTAGAATCCTTATGAAATATCCTTTGATTCTCTTATGAGGCAAGATTATACAACCCATTTTTTTCCTTCGACAATTCTTATGTATATTCCTTATATTTAATTTAAATTTATTGAACACATAAGAATGTACATGTTATTATGGGTATGAATTTTTTTTTCTCAAATGCATTGTTATTAACTATTTTTTATGAGATGATCTGCATGAGAATTGGGAGTAAACATAATCTCCGATGGGACTCAATCCACCATATGATGTTGTATTGATATATATCCTTGAATTATGAAAATTTCATATTTCATACTGGTTACACATTCCTATATTTACATGATCTTATTATTCCATTTTCTTTATGTTATAATTCCATATGATTAGTCATGATCCTTTTGTTTTATGATATCATGTTATGAATTTTTTCTCATATGCTATGCTTCATTATCATGTTTATTCCCTTACTTGTAATTTTATCTCACCCTTGTCATTTATGTATTTACTAGTTTATCCTATATATTTTTAGGAGGTAAAAGTATTTATGATCTCATTATGAGGATTAAAATAAATTCGTTTTATTTTAGTTTCACTTTTATATATTATGAACCTAGTCTCCCAATCACACTAGAAATATCATTATTTGGGATGTACTTATTGAATATTTATGTTAAAAATCATGCTATATTATATATAGTAGACTTGGGATTATATAGTTTTCATAATTTTATACAAGATTTAGTGATCATATATTTATGTTTAATATTTCCTAAAGATGTATATCATACATTAAGGAAGCTTTATTTCTTTTTCAAATCTATATACAGTAAAGTTATATTCCTGGAAAAGTTTCCAACAAAAAAAATGAAACTGATATCACTAGAATATGGTTCTTCTATCTATGGAGTTGGTACTCCCCAGTCATAGAGGTCTAATAGGGAGAGGGTACCCCACTGGAGTCAATACTTCCATGGATGAGGCATCAACCATTGATTCATGTATCTCCTACTATTATTTTATATAGTGACATATAAATTGGATATCTAGAATCATGAAAATAGTAGATCATGAAGTTGTATCAGACTCATTATTTTTAACTAGATATGGAGATCAATATTCCTCCCTCTTCAAATGGGTTTTATTTATTATCATATTAGTTGTTAGGTTTCTTTTACCTCTTTGACATATGGTTTGATCATACTTGCTTATTTCATTTATGCCCTATTTCTTTTTTAGGGTGTCCTACTAAGTATGTTTTTATTATCACCTACTTGGATTTACCTACACGTTTTATTCCATATAGACATGAAAAAATATTTTTAGTGACTTTGGTAGACTTGGTATCGTTGGAGTATAGAAGTAGTTGGAGGTGCAAACCGCATTTGATGATCAGGCTTAAGGATAATGAGCTACGTTCACCTATGAATTTATCTTTTTTAGTTGTTTTGATGTTGGGAGATTTTTCTTCTCTTGGTTGGGTGTTTATTTTTCCCTTTAGTATTCTTTAAAATTTATCTATCACCCTAATGTATTTCCTAGAGTTTTTCATATGCATTGTTTACACATGAGAGGTTTTATTTTGGTATTAATCTATATTGTTTCATGGATTTAGGGGTGTGTGTGTGCATATAGGTACTTTAGGGTAAGGCCTCACATTTTAATTATGTATCTACTTGACGCTAGTCACCAGCCCCTAGCATATTGAAGGCGATCTTCCGGTGTCACTCTCAGCTTACTACCAAACTAGGAGGGGCCTAGTGGATCAGGTCATGATATAATATTATCAAAGGAGGTATTCCCTAAAGATAATGTTTATATTTATATGTGTCACGAGGATTGGTTGGGTACTAGGACCAACGTGTTAAGGTTTCTGAAGTTCATCTCTTAGGCAAAAAAACCTGGTGATGGTTCATCGATTAATGTATCCATACAATAGGCATCTGATCACATATTAGTCAAATAAGCACATTGAGGCACCAATTTTATGGAAACCAATGATTCATGAATTATATAGGAATGGTTATTTAACATTCATGTTCTCCTTGAGCCATCACCCCAGATATAATCATCTAACTATGGATGTACTTTTAATTTTTAGGATTCCTCTATAAAAATATGTATCTCTGATTCAGAGATAGGTTCGTGATGATGACTAGTTGAATGATGAAGCCTCTATGTGGGGAACTATTCATGAGGTGTTACCTATAGGGATGAAAATAGTAGTTATTCCACTCGATGATAAATATGTGGAGTTACCTCCCATGGTTCAAGAATATTATCATATCAATTTTAATTATTTTGTATCTCTAGTAGTTCAGAAAATCAATTTGTGAAGGTCTAGTGTATTGAGTGAGTTTTAGTGAAAAAGACCACTCATTTTTCAATGTAACAAACCAAAAATTATATCATTATAGATTCCCTTCTAATAATTATTTCATATAGTATAAACCACACAAGGCACATAGAGACCAAAATACAATCTCTATAAATAAAAAATTAATGAAAAAATAGGTATTTCTAAAAATTAAGGAACATGGGAATAGTAACATAACCTTTGGAATAGAAATTTGACCATTGGGAATAATAAACTGGGCAATATAATAGTAACCCCTACCATGAAATTATAAATACAATTTTGTTATGTCATGTAATAAGTAAATAAATGTTTTAAAAATGATAAATTAAGGGTTGGTATTTTTGTGGAACATGAATATTTACTTACAATTTTATAATTAATACTATGATTTAAAAGGAAATTTATTTTCATAAAATAAGTTCATAAATTAATATTTAATTGTATTATGATTATAAGATAACTTTGTGAGGCCTTAATTAATTTTTCAAAGTGTCATAAAATCAGTTATATTATTAAAATTTATATTTTTTGAGAAAATAATGATTTTAATTAAAAATTAAATCTATCTTATTTAGGAAATTATTTTCATAAAATGGAGTTCATTTTTGAATTATACAAGTAAAAAAATGGTTTGGATTATTTTTTGGTGGATAGTGAAATACATTAATTTATAGTATCTAAACAATACAAGAATTATTCAGTCTTGGATGTTGTTTAGATTAGGTAATGAACCATTGGTTCAAAATCCCATACACTAGTAACTATATTTAGTCATAATAATAAACACTATTCATATTCTCAAGCTAAAATATTAAATAAATGAAAAAAATAAAAAAAAACTCCCATCTCCTTCCCTATAAATACCACCCCACCACCCCTTCTCCTCACACCTCAAAATCCTTAATGCTTGTCAAAATTCTACCCAATACTCTCCCAAGACTCTCCCCCATGTATATGATACTTTTTACTTAACAAAATACCAAACCCAATTACCTTAAAGAGGTTCTCAAGGAGAATAATTCAAGAGGTAAAATCCACTTTCTTTTTTTTCTTTTAATTTATTTTCAATTGATTTTCTTATTATATCCTCACCTATCTTTATCTTAGTGTAATGATAATGAAAATATCTTATATTTACTATAATTTTATTATTTTAATGAAATAATCCATCAGAAAACCTCTTATTATCTCCCTTTTATTAATAAAATGAAAACATCATCCGTGAGGTGCCGATTTATCGTCTTTAAGGATGATAAGATTTCATTTTCCTTAAATACCTTCAAGCCTGGTTATAAAACCATTATAATGGTTGTAAAATATTTTAAAATTTATGTTAAAACTTTTTTTTATGTTTTGTAAATAAATAATATACATTTTATTAAATAATAAAACCAAACTAGTTCATGGCGATCAAAAAATTGCCAAATTAATCTACATGATTATCATTGATGTTTTATCTATGGAATAATACTAATATATGATAAAAAATAACCTATATTACCATTTATAACTCCATAAGTTCATTAATAACACATAATTTCAATTCTGGATAATTATTCCCCATTTAGATGATCTTCTATACATGTATATAGGGGAACATATAATGTAAATCATGGAAAAAAACACTCCCGAATGATGAAATTGTGTTTTATTATTCTTCAAAAAGTCCATAAATGAAATTAATAAAAATATAATAAATGAAATAAATTTAAAATGGGTTATTAATTAATCAATTAATGGATTTAATTTGATTATCCAGTATATTAAGTACAAGTGCAGAACAATTTTAGACATAATGTAAGGGATTCTCTTTAAACTTCCATTTTTTCTTTTGAGTTACACATTCTATCTATTTAAAAAAAATTAATTCTTAATTATTATTATTTATTATTCCTATTTATTTATATATGTTATAAACATATGTTTCTTTACCACATATTCTTTCTTTTCTGGGAAAATATATGTTTTATAAGGTTCCGTTCCCAAATTCTTCCCAATAAGAAATCCGACTAAATGGAACTTCCCGATTTTTACCCATTTTCAAGTACAATAAAAAATCAATTTTAATCCTCCAATGTTTTCATAAAAAAAAATTTTATCATGAAAAACTATATAATTTCATTTAAACAATAATTTTTACCTTTTTATATTTTAATGACATTTAAATATTTATCCTTAAACAGAACTAAAGAGTTTCACTTCTAATGTTTCTTGACCACAATTTTACACATTTCCAATTTATTTGGACATCATTTATCATGATATATTAATATTTTTTATTATTAATTTCCATTTATTATTTAAATCTATTTTTTCATGGACACCGTTCTGATACACCCATTATTTATGCCTGATAAGATGATTATGATACCCATTTCTTTCCATGGGTACCCTTTATGTATATTCTTTATGTATAATTCTTCATTTGAAACACATATGCATGAAAATGTTATGATGAGTTGACCCAGATAGTGATCCAATTCTTTGGGTAATTTTTAGTCTCATGAGAGATCATGTTGGGATAGAGAGTAAACCTGATTCTCTTATGGGACTTAGACCTGCACGTGCAATGGTCTTGGAAGTTAGCCTAGACTCATGCTCCACCATGTGAAATGGTCTTAGAAGTTATCATTTACTCATTATAATTTCATGTTTTATGTTGTTTCCACATTCCTATGATGGTATAAATATGTGATCCCATGTTATACAAGTTATTATTCCTTTTGTTTATTCATGTTTCATTCCTCTTTATGTCATCCTCTTATACCTTTTAACCCATGTGCTATGCTTTATTTCTACGTTTATACCCTTACCAGGTTTTTTAACTCATCACTTTTTTAATGTATTCTCTAGGTTATCCTATGAATATGTAAGAAATTAAAGGAAGTTTGGATCTCTTTATGGAGTTTAAATAAAATATTTTTTTAGTTCCATGTTTTCAATTTTATATACCTAATATTCAAAAGACACTATACTTAACAATCCATGGTTTGCATTTGAAGGATATTTATGATTAAAGTAATGTAATAAATTGTGTTAAAGGCTAGGGTCATTATATTCATAGTGAGCTAGACCCTTGGATGTTATAGGATTGTCTTGAGTCACTAGTATAAGTTTTTTATCTCATACATACCCAGATCAATCATATGGGTTTCCTCACAACAAATCTTATATATAAAGAAACATGTCACTAGTGGTGTTTGTTCACTTAGACCCGTGATGAGTTAATGATCTCATGGATATAATTTCATTACTTGTTCCAAGATGAGTATTATACATTAACTTTGGATTTGTACAAATCAAGGAGATTATTGAGATGTTATAGAAAGATATGTCAACTAAATAATAAACAAAAATGATTACTAATATCAAATGTCACTATCATGATAAAGTGTGAGATATATACTTCCATACATGAAAGTTTGAGAAGGGACTTCACAAGGAAATTCGATCTAACATGGTTTCCTCACACATTCTAATTTATGATGGAGTGCTGGGGCATGCCATTTTGATAAAAAGCTTTGTAACAGAGGGGAATCAGGGATATATATCAAGTAATGATCATCCTAGGGATGATCCATCTATAGAAGTTGGATGACATCAATCATCAAGGTCTTGATGCAGGTTGAATACTCAAGCCTAGAATCAGATACATGGATCTATATAATAAGGATTGTGCAGTGGATCCAGTAAAATTAGATATGGTTAATGTTAGGATTTTGATGGGTGATGTTACATTGATTTTGATTTATCAACCTTAAATGCTATAGAGAGTGGTCAAGAAGTGGACAAACCACTATAATTTATGTGGTGGCTTGATCAAGGATATCCTAGTCTTGGTTTGGGTGGCCCCCAAGGATTTAGATCTAATAGATGTGCTATAAGATCCCCATAACGAGGAGCTATAGGTGGAAAATGGAGATTTGACCTACCACCACCACCACCAACATGTTTCCCCCAACAAACATATAGGGATGGAGTTTGAGGAAATAATTAGTTGTAGATTATGGAGTATTATGATTGGGATACATGTGACATAATTTGAGGTACAATGTGTATCTTCTCTAATTTAGTTTTATTACCTCGAGACACATGTGTGAGTCATTATTTCAGCCCCATATCCCATGTGAAAGAGATAGTGGTTTCTATAAGGATTGATTTTATAATTTTTCATATCTTCTAGAAATTAAAATTAACACTCTATGGAGAGAGTTTCTCATGGGTCCTTATGTTTATTTTGATGAAACCATATGATATCTACCTATGTATTTACTAGTTGTTCTCCATGTGTTCCTAGATAGATTATAATTGTAGTAGATTTAGATTCCTATATAATTATTGGATGAGATTCACCTTCAATTTTGATAGAGACCTCTTGGAAGAATGAGCAGGGATTAGGAGCAGAAATCTGCAACCAATCTTCCATTAGTTCTTGAGTTTGGCCCTTGGTTTAAAAGGCTCTTTAGACATCTAGCTTGTATAAGTCGTATAGGATTATATGGAAATATTCCTTAAAGATGTTATAGGACTACCTTTAAGATGGGAGGAATAATTCTACATATACTTACACCCTGAGACCTTACCATCATCTTCTATGGAATATTTCATTGTCCATGATGAGCCCTAGAAGATAAGGGTGTGGTCGGAGGACCTTCACGAGGAGGGATTTATCAAACCTAGTGTGTCCATTTGGGTTACTCTAGTGTTGTTCATCAAAAAGGGTAATGAGTTCTTGAGAATATTCATTGATTATTGTCCCCATAATTAGGAGACAATTAAGAAAAAATACCGCATGCTAGGGAAAGAAGACCTCTTGGTCAAATTGAAAGATGTAAAAAGGTTATTTAAGATTGATATTAGGTATGACTACCACCAGTTCATGGTTAAAATGTAGGATATCCTAAATATTACATTCTTATATCTCTATGAGAATTATGGGTTCGAAGTGTGGCCCTTTTGTTTGATAGATTCCACAATAATTTTTATGGCACTAATGAAATGGATCATTCAACCATTCTTAGATCGGTTCATGGTTTCATTTATTGATGATATTCTCATTTAATCTATATATGAGAAGTAAAAAAATAATTTGAGAATGATTCTAGACTTACTCAATGACTATTATTTATACGTTAATATCTTGATGTTTTAGTTTTGGATTATAAATGTTCAATTAATAGGGAATTATATCTTCAATAATGGTATAACGGTGGACTCCACAAAGATTTAGGTAGTTATTGCTTGGGTTAAACCGAATATTTTATAAATGGTGTGGCATTTCCTTGGATTTTAGGGAACTATTTCTGGTTTTTGGGTATACTTTTCCAGGATTTCACCCCCTTTTAATTCCTTGATATGGAAAGGGAAACCATTTTCTTTGTTTAAGCAGTGCAATACAGCCTCCAAGTAGTTAAATTGAGCGTCTATATTGAGACAACCTGAGGTGGGTGTAGAGTACATGGGGTTTATATTTCTTTTGAAGTAGGGATGAGATGTGTGATTATGAAGATTCAAGAAATGATTGATTATGGGTCTTAGTATTTGATACCCCATGATCTGAAAAAATGTAACCCATGACTTGGAATTTGAATTAGGAGACTTCACCTTTAATATGTGGAAGAATTATCTTATAGGTGAGTGATGAGTAGTTTATTCATATCACCAGAGTCTTAGTTATGTATTTACTAAGAGGAAACTCAACCTGATAAAAAATTTTTTGGTTGGAATTTTTATATGAGTATGAATTCAAGATAGTCTATACTCTAGTAAAGGAAAATGTGGCCGAAGTTTTTGTATATAGGAAATATCATTCTCACTTAGTAGAGGAGGATTTAGAGTAGTTGGACTCTTTGTGGATGACCCTGGTCGAGGAGAGAGGTTTGTATCACTAATATTTTAGGGTGGTGACCCCACCAATTATTCTGCATATAAAATGGGATTAGTTAGGAGACATCTATTTTGATGTTATACATAACCAAATATCCTCAGGAGATGCACCAGATAAATTTTTTGAAGGCAGGGTGCATATCACCCCTTTTTAAAGAAAAATTGTATTCCCGACCACATTACATGAGTAAGAGATATGGGAGTTTCATAAATAATAATTGTAGGTACATCCTAGTGTGGAGAAAATGTACTATGAACTTATATGACAGT
The DNA here is from genome assembly GCA_963277665.1 of Viscum album. Classification (NCBI taxonomy): domain Eukaryota; kingdom Viridiplantae; phylum Streptophyta; class Magnoliopsida; order Santalales; family Viscaceae; genus Viscum; species Viscum album. The sequence goes on from OY728151.1 coordinate 684,602,956, forward strand.
TTTGGTGGGCTAGCATGAGATGAAGTGTTGTTGATTTTATTTCATGATACATCATATATTAGTTGGTGAAGGCATAACATCGGGTTCTAGCAGGTTTGTCTCAACCTCCTAAGATCCCAAAAATAATGTGGGATTAAATAATTATGGATTCTTAGATGGGGATTCCACATATAGTGAGATGTCATAATGATCTATGGGTGGTTATTGATCGACTTACCAAGTAAGAATACTTCTTTATAGTTTGGGAGGAGAGTTTATTTTAGATTTTGGGGCACTTATACATACATACGATCACTTGGATTCATGGATCTCCCTAAAAAATTGTCTATGATTTTGATAATCATTTTATGTCACAATTGTGGAGGGGGTTTTAGGAGACTATTAAGGCTTAGTTATAGATTTTCATGTTGTTTCATGCCTAGATGGATAGATAGACTAAGAAAATTGTTCATGTTCTATAGGATATGATGAGTGCATGTGTTTTAGACTTTGGTTGGAGGTGGGTGTATCACTTTTTATTTTTGGGGTTTAATTATAATAATATCTACCAATCTATAATCAGTATGAAACCATTCGAGACTCTATATAAGATACTATGCAGGCCACCCTTATGTTGTACTAAGATTAGTGAGACATATTTTGCTCGACTAGTGTGGGTACAAGTGACAAAAGAGAAGATTTAGGTGATCAGTGAGCTTATGAAGAAAACATTGATTTGGTTGAAATATTTTTCAGTTTTATATAATAAAAAATCAGAGTTAGATAAAGGATACTATTACTTCCTGAAGGTCTCCCCATGACGTGGTTAGTGGAGGTTTGGTCAGGGTAACAAGCTATATACATGGTTTATTAGGTTGTTTTAAATACCATGGAAGGTCAGTGAGGTGGCATACCGCTTCACATTAATCCCTCATATAGACCGAGTTAATGAAATATTCCATGTGTCCCATATAAGAAGATACATTCCTGACCTATCATACAATATCAAATGGGGATATCTAGACATCGAGAATGGATCCATCAATTCAGAATACCTAGTGGAGATTGAAGATTTGTAGGAGAGGATCCTTCATGGGTATACCATTCCCATGGTGGGTGTCCTTTAACTGCATGATAATATTTAAGAGAGATCATGGGAGAGTAAAATATGGAAATGGGTGTATTACCCTAACCACTTTGAGTATATTTAACTTTTTGGGAAGAACCATCACAAAAGTGGGGAGAATATTACATCTATAGTTTGGATATAAAAATCCTTGTAAATTTTCTTTATGATACCCTTTAATTTTATTTAGGATCGGGTACTATCTAATTTTCAAATGTTTATTGGGAGATAGGGGTGTATAGAGGGATTTTGAGGAGCATAAGGTTTGAGTTGAGTTGTCTTCACTGATAGGTGGAAATTATTGTATTGAATACATAATTCACAATGTGATTTTTTGATTAAGAATTTTTAGAGGTTCAAGATTTAAAGGATTCATGGTGTTAAAAATTTTGTTCATGGTGCTTGATCCTTATACATATTTTAGATATGATTATAGGTTTTTTGGTGGAAGTAAACTATGTGAGGTTTATGGGGTGGAATAATGATTCATGCAATGAATTGGTCGATCCTCACACTACCTATAAATTTACGTATCCCTCTAAACTTTTTCATTCAAAATCCATTCCTCTTTAACTCCAAATGGGAACCTAATGGTTTTTGGAGATATTATATTTCTCAATTCTATACGTTGATCCCTATTATTTGAATACCATGTTTTGGTGATCCAAAGATATTTAAGATCATCATTGATAACAAAATTATAAAACATTTCCAATGATATCATCAAGGATTATTTCTTCATTAGCAAATAATTTAGTGAGGAGGTTGGGATTTGTTATTTTTGTATTATTTCCTATTATTCTTGTTTCAAACATGGATAAATTATCTTTTTTTGAAACATTTAAACTTATCTTTTTTATGTCCTTAAAAAATCATTATTTTTGTCATTGGTATATTTTCTGTGTTAGATTCCTCAATTTTTATTTTTGATTTATGAAACCATAATCAATGACCAATTCTTGTTAGTTGTCAGTGCTTATCACTTTGATATTTTATGGAATCCCCCCATTATTTGCACTATTTATTATTGGCCCATTTGGTTTGTGGTTAGACTATTTCTAGACCGGTTCAATAATGAACAAAAATTTAGATATGCATTGCGGATATGCATGTGTTATGTATAACCCTATCAATATAGGGTTCCATGACAAGTGATGATTTTTTGTCTTGTAGTGGTGATAGATTGACATGCATGGGGTAAAAAAATGGATTCATTAATGGAAATAACATTGTTGATTATGATGGACCCATGTGGATACATGAATGTAACATCTTGGATCTGGATTCCACTCAATAATGCCCAAAGCCTAGTGGGTCAGAAGGCCTCAAGAGCATCTCCCCAAATGACATAAGCTGCCAACTAGCAGCGAGGTCCTAGATGTGTAAATGAGGAGACTATACCCTCATCAATAGAGTATATAACAATGTAATTCAATAGTATGAAAATAGAGGAAGCATTTAAATAAGTATACAACTGAATAATAAACAAGATAGAAACATATAACCAAAGATAGAAGCAATCAAGAATACAGATAATGATAGTGATATAAGTCATGTGTCTAAGAAAATTTCCAAAACAAGTACATTTCAAAGTATTACAATACATGTATCCAAAAAGGAAAAATGAAAAAAATTCCTATCTTCGAATCTCATTGTGGGCCTCATCTCGGTCCTGTGCTCCCATACTCTTACGCAGCGATCAACAACCTATGTTAGGGAACATTCCTCAATAAACACCTAAAACAATATAATATGTTTAGGTTCCCCAAGGGAGGCCCAAATTGGGTGTGAGAACACATCCAAGTAAAAAACCACCCAAGATCTATATATTTTCATACCGTACAACATAGAAAGATGAGCAGGTAAACAATAAAGTAAGTAAAGTGACCACAACATGACCATTACTAAGAAAATGGTATTATTTAGCTTCTCAAGGTTCCCTACAAAACAAGTGTCATCTTATATATCTAGGAAGCCTTGATGAACAAAAATAAACTACACATCCTTACCATACATCCATATGTCTAAAAACACTATGACCTTACTATATATCTAGAGTGAATCAAAATCCCATGACCACTTTGTAACAATCTATGTATCGGGCCACGAAGGTTCTAATCCAAGGTATCAAAGACCATGGAATCCTCATCAAGTCCCAGGAGAATCTTTATGGAAACTTGATACAGGAAGTAGTTAGAGTCCTCTGATCATGTCATACTAGAAAAGTTCTATATGAGCCCAATAATGTGGGATCCAAGGGGTAGCAAGGCTCAAGTCATCATACAGAATCAAGACACAAGGTAATAATCAATCCAAGGTGTCAAATACTGCATCTCTATCCATAGAGAGGCATCCATGGATTCTATACAACCATTCATCCACTAATACAATTTTAATACATTACACATGAGTCCACCTGCTCATGGAATCCATTTATTTTCCATCATACAACAAGGGTATACCCACCCATTTATCACTATTCACAGTTAAACAAATCACATCTCTTGAGTATACCAACTCATGTATCCCAATTCTTATTTAAAAATATATTATGAGTATACCCACTCATTATTGAAATTTTACAAGCAATGCATTTAATGATTATACCCAATATTTATCACCTATTCATATTATGTTACATCCACTGAGTTAACCCACTTATTAACCAACTACCAAATAATCCAATTAATCCATAACAAGTGAAGTATTAACTAATTGATCAATTAAAAAATTAACTAAATCAATCCAACATTTAATTTAAGAAAAAAGTTAGAAACCTATCACCTAAACAAGTAACTCATTTCCATTTAATCATAATTAAAATCTATTTGGTTAGGTAAACACTAGAACACATTCCAAAGATAGTTAAATAGGGTCTTAACAAGGTTTATTCTTATAGAACACCCCATGGGTTTGAATGGGTGGGGAAACAACCATAAACACACCTCAAAGGAACCTAAGGGAATCCCTAATAGGTCCAAGTTTATTTGATTCATTTTTTTATTCAATTTCAGGGCCATGTAGAAAGTAAAACAAGTGGTATAATGTTTGATTTATTTATAAATAACAAAAACACAACATAAATGTACATAACACATACCTTAGCTCAGTTGTGGAGCGATCATACCATATCAAGTCCCGAATGAACTCATTTGATGATAAATCATAATAATGGATGAAGAATAAGAAATTGAGGCATATGATCCTCAAAACAAATTGTTCAATTGATATATAGAAGTATCAATAATGGATAATAATGAATATAGATCTTATTGATGCAGATCTGATGAGACAAACCATGATCAAATCAGATATCAGATGAAAAAGATACCGCAAATACAACTTTATTTTCTTGAGGGATCTCTAAAAACCATCCCTTAATGTGCATTGAACAAATATAAACTTAGGTTTTAAAATATATATTTTTAATTCAATTAAAAAATATAAAATTAATGAAATTTAGGGGATTCATAATTTAGGCACACGATTTGATAAACCTTGAACCAACTATGAAAGGATTCCTATAAGACATGGGGATCCTCTATGGTTTACCCAAACTGTTTAAAAACCATCTATAAATCGTGTGAAAATCGATTTTTTTATATTCCTGTAAAAACTACAGAACATATCACATGACTGTGCACCACCTCTCAAACGGTTTCCCAAAATCGTACAACCTGTACACCTTGTCTATCAAACCTTTCATGGTTTTTACAAACCAGGTGGCCTTCCCCACATGGTTTGTACTTATCATGAACCAGGCTAAAAACACCCCAACAATTGGGTTTCGAGCCTTGAATAATCCCCAAACACCACCAAAACCTCAATGACCTCAATGAATATTCATATTGGGCCATATTTAAGCATTAAAATTAAAAAATAAGGGATATGTTCCTCATATGAAAACCTGAGTTCTTAAAATATCCTCCATTATAGAAATTTGCAATCTAATTTTCCCTTGAGAGGTGGTGAGGATTTTTCTAAGAAAAATTCTAGCCACTGAGCATGTAAATCGACCTCCCACTCCCAAGTCTCTTCCTGTAAATGACCATTCCTCTATTGAACCTGTACTAGAGGAACTGAATAGCCTAAGAGAACCTTTGTTATCTTGTAAAATATATGAATCATATGATCCTAAAATTATACATTCATCTGTAACTCAACCTCCTCAAGATAAAAATCATGATATGATTCTAAAAGGTAGCGATACAACTGAGATACGTGGAAGACATCGTGTATGGCTCGGTACCTTTCAGGTTACTACAAATGATAGGCTTCCGACCCGACTATCTCCAGAATCATGAATGGATTGACATATCATGATGAAATCTTACCCTATATACTGATTCTCATGTGTCCCATCTATGGTGAAACACGTAAGAAAACCTGATCCCTGGCCTCAAACTTTAGAGGACATCTGTGGAGATTAATAAATGATTTCTACCAAGACTGTGCTGTATCCATACTCTTTAGAATCAACTGGACCTACACCAATGCCTTTGGTATGAGTCCCGATCCTAGTAAATATACCATACCTACCTTTATCTAGGAAAGGGGAGATTGATGTGGCCTACCATACAACGATACATAAGGTGTCATCTGTATCATAACTTGATAACTATTATTGTAGGAAAACTCAATTAGGGGTATATGATTCTCCCAACAGCCCCTAAAATCTTGGATTCATTCCCACTACATGTATTTTGGCACTTGTATCACACACTCTAACTGAAAATCAGTATGAGGGTGGTAAGATGTGCTCAGAAGCACCTAGGTACCCAAAAAAATTTAAAAAATCTCCAAAAAACAAGATGTAAAGTGGGTATCCCTATCCGAGACGATAGTGTGTGGGACCTCATTACCTTAATGGTCTTGTTGATTTTCCTGAAATGAGAAACATTCTTGAACATATCAATAACAACCAACACAACATCGTTACCTTAATGAGACCTTGATAAAATAGTCACAAAATCCATCACAATGTCATCCCATTTATATTTCCAAATAGCGAACTACTATAAAAGTCTGGATGGTTGCTGATGTTCTCCCTTCACCTACTGATAGGTGGAACACATCATAACAAAACTAGCTACCTCATGTTTCATACATGACCACCATACTGACAGTGCATGTCATGATACATCTTGGTGATTTTAGGATGCACTCTCTAAGTTGAAGCATGAAACTCCGACATCATCTCCTCATGTATGTCCACTAGAACCCAAAAGTGACCACAGATACGCAAGATATCATCCTCACCTATGGTCCAACCAGAAGGTGTATTCTCACTGACCACACTCTCATGTAAAACTAGGCTATCTGAATGAGATAACTACCTCATCAAAACTCGGTCCATAAGGGTATAAGCCATAATTAAATATTATAGATAAGTATATACCTATCTATCATGAACCTACAAGTGAATATCAAATAATAACACTATGATATGCTACTCACTACTGACCTACTGAACTGACTATATCTGAGTCTTCTTGCTCAGTGCATCAGCCACTGTATTGAACTTACTAGGAATGTAGGCAAGCTCAAATTCAAAGGAATTTAGGTACTCCACTCACCTTCACTGCCTCATATTAAGATCACGATGTGTAAATATATACTTAATGATTTCCATGTCTATGTACACCAAATTTTTTTCTCATGGTAAATAATGTCTCTAATATCTCATATCCTGGAAAGATATAGCTAACTCAAGATCATGCACTGAGTAATTCCTCTCATGTGGCCTTAACTTCTAAGACCCGCACACCACTACTCTATCTACCTTCATCAACACTTCTCCCAACCCAATAACGGATTCATCACATTACACAATATATCTCTCTACCTATTCTAGTAGTATCAGAACTGGTGCTAATGTCAACCTCCATCTCAACTCCTAAAAGGCCATCTCATAAGAATATGACCATACAAACTTCACACCATTATTAGTCAATCCCATCCACAGTGATGCTAAGAATGAGATGTTCTTTATGAAATTACTGTAGTAACCATATATCCCCATGAAATAATGTATATTAAAAATGTTATTGGGTCATTCCCAATAAAGTACAACTCTAACCTTCTTTGGGTCCACTGATACTCCTATATCTGAGATGATGGGGCCCCAGAATTGAATTTGATCCATCCAAAATTGACTCTTTATAATATTATAATATAAATGATTCTCTCTCAGTGTATTCAAAATGATCTCAAGATGTTTTTCATAGTCATGTTGATTGTGAGAATACACCAAGATAAAATCCATGAAAACCACTACAACCAAATCCAGATAAGGATGGAACACTTGGTTCATCAGTTCCCTAAAATCTGCTGGCATGTTTGTGATACCGAACAACATAACATGATACTCATATAGCCTATACCTACTATTAAAATCTATATGAGGTATTCCTGTAGGTTGGAAATTTAACTAGTGATATCCATACCTCAAACCGATTTTTAAGAATACTTGGGCTCTTTGAAGATGATCAAACATGTAATTTATCCATGATAAGGAATATCTGTTCTTATCCATCAGTTGATTAATCTTCCAATAATCCACACATAGAATAAGGTTACCTCCACCATATTCACAATTCAGAATAGAGAACCCCATGGATAAGTGTTGTGTCAAATAAATCCCTTCACATCCAAATCCAATAGCTTCCTCTCCAGCTCCTAAAAATCCATCATAGCTATCCTGTAAAGATGAATGGATACCAGTGTAGTTCTTGACACTAGATCTAGAGATAATAACACCTCTTTATCAAGATTTAAACTAGATAAGTCATATAAGATTATGTCCCTAAAGCATTCAACCACATCACAAAATTTCACCTTAATCACTGTCTGATTATCCAGATACAAAATGGAAATCTGGACTATTACCCTACCCAGTTCATGATGCCCTCATCCAGCTTGGATTTCCTGGACATCCCATTCACCCTTGTGAGTATACAATACACCTTCTAGTGATGTAATGGTCTCCCTTCAATGATAGGAGTAGATTTAAACTCAATAATCTATAAGGTAGTCCATCATGAGTATGATTTCAAACCCCCTCGTCTCGAGGACATAATGATTCTAGATGAAGTGACACCCACTAACCTCAATGGGGCACTCCCTGTACTGGTTCACATTCTCCATTATATTTCCCAATGAGGTTTCTACCATCAAAACTCCCTTGGAAGACAACAAAAAAAATCCTATGGATTTTTACCACTAGTGCAGATATAAAACTAAGTGATGCACATATATCAAAAAGAGAAGATGCAATATTATAGGATACTTGGAACCTACCTCTTGCCATAGGTGTTCTGACACTCGTCTCCTCAGGGGTAGGAAATATAGAATAGAATTGTCCAACACCACAACCTTATGATATAAACCCACTCCTTGGAGTAATCTCACTCTGATTTACTAATGTAACTAGTGTATGGATGCCTCTACCATGACCACCAATACCTCGACCTGATTATACAACACTATTTCAAATCCCTACCTGACGTAGAGTTGAGAAACCTTCTCCATAATATGGTTTTAGAGCTATCCCCTTATCACTCACAGTTGGATGAATGGTGCTGAAAAAATATTGCACATGGATAATATTGCTGCAAGCTTGGGACTCGATTGGGTCATAGTCAGATTGATTTATTAAGTGGCCTTTACTTCCATACTGATATAAAAACACATAGCTACTTGTACTCATAGCCTCACTGGTGCTCATCTCTTGGGAATCCTCAAAATAGTGCTTCTTTCTTGATTATGCTGAACCGCTTGGTTGAGAAACATCACTTCCCTAATCTGTACTCCCATATTCCCCCATGTTCTACTCTATAATCAACACCTGATTCATAATCTCAGTGATAAAGGTAACTTTGAACACATTGAATTGATATTCGATAGCAAGTCAGAGACCTTCCTCAAAGCATCTCGGTCTAGATAGCTCATCAGTTAGGTACATCGAAATAAAATGATTAAACTCCGTAAAGTGTGCCAAGTACTCCATAACATTCATCACACCCTTCTCCAGACACATGAATTCACTGGACTATTCTTCCCACAACGTCACAAGGTATAAATAGTCATATAAGTGGGTACAACGAATATCATCCCAACCCATATCCCACAAACCATCATCTTGTTTTAGAACATCCCACTAGCACTTGGCTGCTATACATAGCATATACATGGCAAGATTGACCCTACTATTAGGTGGCATCACAAGACGATCGAAAATTGCTAACATAGTCTCTAGCCATAGTTTAACAGCCCATAGACCACCATCCACAAAAAATATGAGAGGTTGTTGCTGCTAGAACACCAATGCTAGCTTAGCCATAGATAAGGCAGGTTACGGTGCTCCTTGACAAGTCTGCATGGAGTGAAAGAAACCATCACAGAACTGAGCCTCAACACTTGTGTGTGGAACATCCGATGGTTCCACAGTTGAAACAAAAGGAGGATCATCCAGTAGCCCATGGACCACCATCCTTGGAGTGCTGTCTTTTCCTCCCTCCTAGAATATGACTGGAGGTCGTCATGGTAGAATGCCTCTACAAGTCCAAACACACACCTTAGAAAAGAACAATATCAAAGATCACAAGTAAAAAGAATTGGGTAGGAAAAAACCTCTTAAAACAAGTCATACCCCCCAAATTTCTCCTAAATCTAAGACTGTAAATATAATAGTCACAATAGAACTAGAAACACTTCCTCTTGCCCACTCAAAAGCCTTGTCTAGGTAGAGTTTCTATTTATAATCTCATGTCCCCATTTCATTTTAATTTAATTAACATTCCATTTACCTTTAATTTTTATTTGATTCACATTTCTTTTAACATTCATTTACATAACTCAATTATTCAAAAGGTTTAACCAATAGTTCTCCATATCCAAAATCACTGAAGGCCTATAACACCTCATGAACCCAAATTTTAGTGCGCATTAATTCCATACATATCAAATTCAATTTAACAATTGAATTTAAAAGGTGTGTCAATTCATAGTATATAAGGGAACATACACCTTATGAACTGAAATATGGAATATATTCTCTATAAACTCAAAAAAATCTATCACAATAGCAGTTATAGCTATCACATAACCTATCAAAATAGCATGAAATGAGTAATGCATCCAAAATTCCATAGAATAATGCATGAAAAGTGATTTTTAAAAAGTTTTTATATGATGCATGAGATGGAATAACCTCATATAATTGGGTTTAAACAGAAATATAACTGAAAAATAACATCAACAATAACAGAAAAAATCAAGTTCATCCCCCAATGATGGAATCAAATCAATTGTAATGGTCAAAATCCAGAAAATAACAATGTTATTCAAGGAAATTTGGATTTTCCCTCAACACGAGGTAGATACTCTTGGGAAAAACTTATTACTAAACTAAATTTCTATTCTATACCTCTCTATTGTTTCAAAATATTAAGTAAAACTGAAAAAGATACCCCTTGAAACAACTTTGTAATGTCCCGAACCTAGATTCCACTCAACATTGCCCCATGCCCGACGAGTCACAAGTCCTCAAACACATATCCCAAAATACCAGAGGCTATCGAAAAGAAGTAAGGGACTAGGTGTGTCAGTGGTGAAACTATTCCCTCATCACAAGAGTGTATCACATTGGAGGTCAACAATATACAAAAATTATAAGTAGTTAAACATGGAAATGACTTAATAATAAAAAATATCAGAACATATAAATAAATCCAAAAGAAATCTCATATATAGATGATGATAGTGATACATGTCATGTTTCTATGAAAAAAATCCAAAATAGTTACACTATAGAGTATTACAATACATGTATTCATAATGAAAAAAAGAACAAAAGGTGTTATTGACAAATCACATTGCAAGCCTCAGCTCTGTCCTATGCTTCCCTGCTCATAAGCATTTATCAACAAATTATGTCAAGGAAATTTGCCCAATCAATAACTAAAACTATATAATCTTTTTGGGTTCCCTAATGAAGTCCCAAACAGGGTGTGATAAAACATCCCTATAGGAAACAACCTAAGATCTTTAAATTTCCATAGTGTGCAATATAACAAGCTATGCAGGTAAACAATAATGAAAGTAAAGTTCCCATGAGATGACCATTACTAAGAAAATAGTACTATCTACCTTATCAAGTCTCCCTAAAAAACAAGTGTTAGCTCCAATATCCAAGAAACGACGATGAATACAAATAAACCACTACAACCTTGATGTACATCCATATGTTTCAAACCACTACAACCTTGTTGTATATCTAGAGTGAATCACAATCCCACAACCACACTGTAACAATTAAAGTATCAGACCATGAAGGGCCGGATCCCAGGTGACAAAGACCATGAAATCCTCATCAAGTACTAGCATCATCTATATGGAAACTTGGTATGGGCACCAGTTGGATTTCTAGGAGCTGTTCATACCAGACATGTCCTATGCGAGTCCATGCAATTCGGATCCAAGGGGTAGTAAGTGTAACATCCTGAGATTTTATGAGGTAGATTATTTTAATTTCTTTGATATATTGTGTTTTATGATACAAAAATATTATCTTGAGCTATACGAAACACTGTATTATCTTTCATTATATACAACAACATTCTAGGTTTGTGTTGCACACAATTTCAAATTCTTTTGATAGAATTCATTTCACGCAACACTGAGTATTGATTTTTTTAATGTATAAATGAAATAAGTTTGTATTGTGTTATATGAAACACCAAAGGAATCTTTAACTACATGAAACACTGATTTGGTTTGCATTATATGCAAGAACAATGTTCCCTGATATCTTGCATTGCACACAATATCGAGTTTCACTAAACAATTATATATTATAAAAATATTATTATTTAATTTCATATAAACTAGAAGTTATGAATAATATTAACTATATTTTGAATTTTATATAACATTATAATTCATCATACACATTTTCTATAACATTATATGTGACCAAAATCGATTTTTCACATAAAAGATGTATTTTTCAAAAAAAGATATCTTTCTACCTTTTGATGGCACACCAATTTTAAATCTAGTTTTTAACAAATTTATATATTATATTTGAAAAAATAAACATCTTCTTTAGATTTGGGACATTAAAATTAAATATGGATGAAATTTTGGTAATATTTTGATGAAATTCATATTTTGATGAATAGTGAAAAATACTGCATTTTAATTCGAAACTACCTTTTCATCTAATTTATTTTTATAGTTAGATTATAATTTTAATTGGTTTTAAAGTATAATTGGATTATATTTTTATCATTTAATATAATTTTTTTTCATTTTAATTATTTTCACTTTTAAATTGGACATAAACACATGTCAATCTTTTGATAGTTCTTACTTCTTAAAAACCCACTTTTTGGTTTTGACAACAAGAATTTATTTTAAATTAATTTCTGAAACTTATATGTTTGGAATTTAAAAACATTTATTACATATTTTCAATCATAAGGATTAAATTGTGTAAATAGGTTCCTTTTATTTTTGGATAATTTGAATAGTAACTCCAGTAATTATTTTATTTATAGTGGTTAAAGGGTAAATATGGTAAATAAGGGTAAAAAATAATATTATACTAATATTAAACTACTGTAACACATGTAATAATACTATTGGATAAGATATTTCTAACCATGGTCACCCTTTGGTTTATTTAAGGACCCCATGGAGTCACATGGACATGAAAATGACATTTTATAAGAATTAATTTAAAGTAAATAGAATTACAACCTAGACATATATCTTTTACCAAATAGATTTTAATATAGGGTAATATAACTGATATCAATGTCTATAAATATTCATTATAAATCTAAAAGTATTTTTTAAATCATTGTATTTTATTTATAATTTTTAGACATTAGATAATTATATTTATTTATGACACAATTATGATGTAATGACTACCTAATAATGAAGGATTCAAATAAATGAATTTATACATATTAAAATAAATTTAACTTGAATATTTTTATGTTATCCAAGAATTTCATGGATGAAGTATACAAATAAGGAATGGTTTAATACAATTTTTTTGATGTAATAAGGTTGTTATGAATTTTTTAAAACTTGTCAAGTATGAAAAGTGTCCAAAAATGACATAATTCTTAACATAAAACATAAAATAGTTTTTTAATTAAATTAAATTCCTAAAAATATAAGATTCATACAAATGGTTAATATAAGTCCAAATAGGTAATAAGTTATTTTTTTTGGTCATTTGACTTGATATGGTAATTACATTAACCCACAATGTGTAAATAACATGATATCACTGTAAGATTAAAAAGGGTATAATAACGGTTAAACAAAAAAGATAAGGATAAAAAAATATTCAAAACTTGTCTAAAAATTATTGGATTATGTTTATTCAAACCAAAGTAATATTATATTATAATTAAATATGTTTTGGACCATTTTTTATAAAAATTTAATTTATTATAAAGTAATATTTTGAGAGTTTCCTAAAGTGCGCCCATCCTCTCTTATAAAAGGGCACCTCCTCTATCTCATTTTCACTCAATTTTGAGCAATCAAACTCCAGAAGCCCCTACCCATTTCTCTTCTAAACTTCCCAATATACATTTTAGAGGTTATGGTCTTCACAAAATACCAGCTCTAGCACCCTAAAAGGAAATTTAAGGGAGGCACGTCGAGGAAGAGGTAATCTCTTTTACCGATTCTTTCAAATTTATTTATTCTTTTACATCCTCTTATTTAGTTGTATCATTATAAAATAATAACATCATTATAACTAATATATATATATATATATATATATGTTATTATAAATATGGAATATCTCTATTTCACCTTCTATCCATCATACAAAAAACAAAATCACCGCATGTGTGTACGTACATCTTACGTCTCTACGTCGTGGTGTAATATGTTTTTCACCACCACCTTACTTGGATGGGTAAAATGGTAGAAATAATTACTATATGTGATTAATATAAAATTATTTTAATTATGAGATACTATACGTCATCCACTTAAATACTATTCAACAATTATGTGAATGATATTGTTGCTTGTGCGTACGTATGACTTACTGTTTCCATGAAACGATGAAATTCAATATCCATGTTAACCATTAAAGAATGATTAAAAATTATATATAATAAATAATAATTAAATATATGACATAATAATGATACTGGATTTATATATATATATATAATTCATTTACTTACTCCCATTCAATTCAATAAGGAAATGAAAACAACGTTCATGTGTTCGTATGGCCTCTAGTCTCCATGAACATTGTATTCCATTCCATTTATCTATCTATTATATATATATATATATATATATAAATTTTTATACTGAATATATATAACATTTAAATCATTTTTTACATTTTTAAGTAAATTAATCATGATATATGTAATAATATTAAGAATAACAATTCAAAACATGCACGATAAATAAAACGATTATTACCCAAAACGCTGCTTTAACATGGAATTGACAAATGAACGGGTAATATAAAGTCATAAGTAAATCATATATGATATAATTATGGTTATGTTAAAAGTTAAAAATACCTTTCAACCTACTATACAATATTTTCAGACAAATATAAAAGAAATCGGACCTAAGGTAAGTAACAACTTTACCAATCTCGTTTTTATATGAGATTGTATACTTGTAAGTATTTACTGGAGATATATTTATCATACATGTTAGTATTTTATAAAAATGTATTCATAAAAGGTTTAATATTATTTTATGTATATTTATAGTCATATTTACCCATTTTTGACTTTTAAAACATGGTTTGGAAGGAATATTTCTTATGTTTACCATACAAGGTACTTTTTGAATTTTCTGACAGAAGTATGGGGAGAATGTTTTTTAACATATATGACATGAATGGATTTGTATAGTTTCATGACACATGATTTCCAAAAAGTTTATTATTCACTATTTCATGTTTATTTTCAACTAAAATTTTCTGTTTTAAAATTTCATGGCATTTTGAGAAAGTAAAATGTTTTTGAAGAAGAAAGAATAAATTTCTCAAGAACTATGTTCAAGTGTTTAATCAAAATAATTTTCTATCTAGGATTGAAATCTTAAATATGGCTATGATTATATCCTTATTATTACTATGATTTTATTGTGTTAATGAAGGAATTATCTTTTTATGTATTATGTTATGATTGAATTATATTTAAGAAACCCATTTTATTTCTTGGGTTATATTATGATGAATGAATTTTGTTTTGTGGAACATGTAAGAATAATTTCATTATGAGATGTGTGACACCTATATCTCCATCCAATTCATTGGGTGAATATCTTAATCCGGTTCAATAATGGACTTTTTCCACTATGATGGTCTTGGAAACAATGCCTTGGCTACTATGGAAATCATATTATGTGCTTATTAGTTTTCCAAAATTACATGTTTTATGCCAATGATATTCAATCATGGTTAATGTTACTTTATGATCTATGCCTTACGTATTGCCAATATTTATTTCATGACTCGATATTTTGATGAATTAACATTATGTTTAGGTTTTTACATTCAAATTTTTATGGTTTATTTTATGTTCTCCATGTTTACCCTTACTGATCATTTGAGCTCTGCCTTTTTATGCTTTATTTTCCCTATGATATAAATAATGGTTTTAGGTAGGAAAACAAAAAGGGAAGATCTTTATGGAAGATGTTGAAGATCATTCACCATGATTAGAAGTTTATGTTTTTGAGTTTCCAAAGACAAAAAACTAATACGGTCTTTGGGCATCAGTTTGTTTCATGTATTAAGTGTTTCTAAAAAATGTAACGTCCATGTACATCAATATTGGGTCTATATAGTTGGTATCAAAGTGAAGGTTTAGTTAATCTTTGGAAAAAAGGATGCAAAAAATTTAGTGAGATCCCTAGATATATTTCTAAGGTATGTCAAGGAATGTTCCTAAGGTTATGTATAACTATAGGTAATAGTCCTATAATAAGGATAACAATCATGAATAACCAAGCATTAAACCTAAGATGTTAGATATTGAAATTACCCCCCTTGATTATGTTATTTTACTTGTATTATTTTTTCCTCTCACACTATTCTTTTTTGGGGTTTAGATGATGGATGGAACCCGAAGGAACCATGTTAATGATAAATGAACTGGGAAATGCATTGATTGTCCTCCATAACAACCAAATGTTATAGGAGAAAAAATGAAAAATCTTATTGATATACCTATATAAGCAATGAATCATTATGGACTTCCAAATGACCAAGGAAGGGAACAAAATTCTATTGAGTCCTTCATGAGGCGACATCCACCTTCTTTTAGTGGGTCTTCTAATCCACTTGTTACAGAACAATGGATCAGTACCATTGAAAAGATATTTTCCATCCTTCATTGTTCAGAACATGAAAAATTCATTTTGGATATCTATCTATTAGAAGGTGAAGAAGAACATTGGTGGATTCTAATGAAGGATACAAGACAACATGATGAAATTGAATCCATGGAATGGGACGAGTTGAAGAACTTGTTTTTCTATAAGTACTTCCCTCATATTCTTCGAACAAAGATTGAAAAGGAGTTCCATGAGATTAATCAAATGGATGATGAATCTGTTGGTACATACAAGGTGAATTTTACAAGACTTGCATGGTTTTATTTTGGATTTATCATCCAACCTGAAAGTAAAGTTGATTGATTATTCAATGGCATAAAACCAAGTCTAACATGGGAATTAACTATAAGATAATTCAGTAGCTATGAATATATTGTGAGTTGTTATATCAAGGTCTAACTGAAAGTTGGTGTTACATATCCATCTCACTGTTTTGACACGAAATGAAAGATGAAGTTTAAGGGAAAATCTCAAAATAGTGGAAAACAATATGAACATTTCCTTATGCTCAAAGTGTGGAAATAAGAATTGTGGAGATTTTATTAAAGGGACTAGACAATGTTTCATGTGTGTAAAATAAGGTCATTGAGTAGTTGAGTGCAGAGGTAATGGATATAAGGTTTCTAATGATGTGAATAGAGAAAAAAATACTGAGAATGCACCCCCAAAACATCAATTCTACAAGTGCAAGGAAATGAGGCATTATGCAAACCAATACCCTAATCCAAGGGTTAATGATGATCGAAGTTAGCAACCTCTTAAGGAAAAAGAAAAAGGGAAGTCACATGAGATCACTATTGGCGATGTTGAGTATGAAAACGAAGCGGTGGCACGATTAAGTGTTTATGTAATGGGATTCGAAAATAGTGTTGTGGAATCTCATTTATTGTATTATGGAATATTGGAATATCTATGTATTGGTTTATTGTGGTTTTCAAAAAGTATATGGTACTAGTAACCAAGAAAAGTGAGTGAAATTTTTTTGGTAAGCACATGATATGCACATATTGAATGGATAAAAAGATAATGAGAGGTTTGGTAGCATTAATGAGACTAAGACTGATATAAGGACAAAGTGATATCATGGTTTGAGTAAATATAAATTTTGCATTTTTGTTATGTGGAATGAGTTAACTTTTGACAACCTTCATGTTTGCAATAAGGTTGTTTGGTAATTCATGTTTCAATAGAATACACGACTAAGGTATTCACATATTTGGAATGTAACAACAAAGAACTTCCTTATGAGATATGGAAAAGAAATGTTAAGTAGATTTAGTTAACCTCTTTATAATGTTATATATTATTAGTTTTTGGAAGGATTGTAATTTTATCTATTTATAGAGAGTATATATTATATTATAGTTGAAGTTTTTATTATGTCACTATAGGTGGCCTTAAGCATATTTGATTACCTATGTTATCCTTTTTGTTGAGATAGATGGAATAACCTATCATTCAATCACATGATCTACTAACACTTCAATAATGACAAATTCAACTTCATTTATTTATATAAGATATATAGTGGAAATATTTCAAGGCATGGATAATGGTGATATTGTACCAAAATAAATTAAGTACTTATTCTCATGAAAAATTATTCAACTTTAGGAAAATGATCTTGATCCCAAAAATGTTATCCTTGTACGTTTTTATCTGATGAATCAGATAGTCCCTTAAATCATCGCATTTTTATGGATTTCTTGTAGTTAACTTTCCCCAAACCTTATGTTGTTGAGTAAATTAGTTTTCCTTATGACATTTCCATTCCTTTATGTTTTGAAAATCAGAAACGCTCTATCGTAAGGAAAATTTCATTTTCCATAAGCTTCATCTTGATAAGGAAAATTTTCCTTCCCCAAGGAAATTTATTCTTACCTTATTTTCATTGTTCATATTTAGTCTCTCTAAATCTAACTCTTTTTATTCCTAAGTGTAAAATTTATTTTCACATCTAAAACCTCAGAATTTTATAAATACTTAGATATAGAGTATTCTGTTTTCAGGATTCGAATTCATGTTCAGAAATCTCTGAAATTCCGAATTCGAAATCTCTGAAATTCAAAATCCGAATTCTCTGAAATTCAGAATCCGAATTCTCCGAAATTTAGAATCCAAATCCTCTGAAATTCAGAATCTGAATTCCTTATAATTCAGGTTCCAAATTCCTTAGAATTTTGACTCCAAATTCGTTAGAATTCAGACTCTGAATTCCTCAGAATTCAGGTTCCAAATTCCTTAGAATTCAGGTTCCGAATTCCTTAGAATTCAGACTCTGAATTCCATAGAATTCAGACAACAAATTTCTCATAATTCTAACTCCGAATTTGGTAGAATTCTGATTTTAAATTCCTTGAAAAATAGAATAAGTATATTCTTGGAACATAAACTCTGAGGACTTACTCATTCAGACTCCGAATTCTATTTTTCCTTAGACTCCAAAAAAATTTAATTTGGTTGAGAAACCATTTTTTACTTACTCTTGTTTGAGTTATAAAACGATGTCATGGATTCTGTTTCTAACCAATCGTTGTTTGAGTGACACATGTACATGTCCCTCCAAAATTAAAAGAAAAATATGACCATTGGAGGAGGGAGGTGACCATTAGAGATGTGCCAATAAATAGTTTCTCATTTGAATAACCTCAACGACTATTCTAGAACTCGATAGATTACATGATGAAGTGATTTCAAGAGAGAGACTCTCATGCTGTGTGCATACTGAAAATCGTGTTCAAAATTTCTTCGTGCGACTTTGAATGTTGCTGAGTACATTAGAGGGATTCCGGGGATAGGATGACAGAGGTGCTGACTACCTTGAAGTTATAGGTCTTGTAGCGATAGAAATACAGACTCTGATATTCATATCAAGGGCTTACCCTCGAGTGGGTAAGACATACATTCTTGAAAGAATAAATCAAGGGACCTTTATCCAAGGTTGTTGGATACCCTTCTCTTTGGGTTAACATATTTCTTACTTGTTAATTGTATTGTTTTAAGTTTGTTTTCTACTACATTTTGATTGATAATCAAAGTATAAATATCTGTTACTTTCTTAAACTTGTACTATGTTTAGTAAGATTCTATACAATTTAAGGTAGAATATTTATCTTTGTAAACTTTTCTTATGTTTCATTTCTAGAACCACATTTCTGAAATCAAGAAAGTTTGTAGAACTAAGAGGTCTTGTGAATTTACCTTTTTTAACTTTGTTAAACATTACCTTCTTTAAAAGTTCCAAAGGAATTTTTTAAAGTATACAATTCACCCCCTCTTGTATATTGATCATCTACACCATCATTTTGATCCTAAAATTGGTATTAGAGGAGGTATCTGAAATACTTATATTCCCATTTATGTTTTCTTGCTCAAGTTTTTCATTGTTCTATATTTTCCGTGCTTAGGATATTTTTATCTTTGTTTACAAACTTTTATTACTAACAAGTTTGCGTGGAAATATTTTTTTCCCATAAGATGGCAGGAATTAATATTGGTTCAATTGACAATATTAATCCTACTAGACCATCTATTTTTGATGGGAATGATTATGAATATTAGAGACATCGTATGAAGACTTTTTTTATTAACACTGGAGTGGATAACCTTGTAATGATTACTAGAGATTACAATATTTCTGATAAGGTTGTTAGAACTTTTACTAATCGAGAGAAGTCAGAATATCAACTAAACTACAAGGTACACAATACTTTGTTGTTTTCCATGACTAGGAATACATATAGCCAGATTTCTTCTTGTGAAGCTGCAAATTGTATTTGGAGGAATCTTTTAGTAACTCATTTTGGAACTTCCAATGTTATTGAAACTAGAAGAGCTATGCTTAGAGATGAGTACCATGGTTTTTTCATTCCTTATGGACAACCTATATGTAAGGTACAACAATGATTTATGAATATTGTCAACAGCTTACAATCCATGGGTGAAAAAGTTTGGGATGATGAGGCACTTGTAGACATGATTATAGACATCAATCCTAATGAGTGGGAATCAAAGAGAACAACTATTGATGAGGATAGGAAAGTCTCACAGATTACTCCTAATGGTATTTTTGGAATTATTCTTCAACATGAGACTAGAATAAAGAGATATGATGAAAATGTTAAAAAAATAATGGGAATGGAAGTGTTGCTTTTTACAATTACTTCAAATCATATGAAATCCAAGACTCTTGAGAGAGTTATGAGATTTAAATCTAAGAAGGTCACTGTTTTATCTGAATCCAGTGAAAGTGAACATTCTAAGAATGAACTAGCTAATCTTTCTCAAAGGATGAAGAACATAGTTGAGAAGAAAGACTTCCAGTATAGATACAAGAAGAAAGAATGAAAGGATAAGAAAGACTCTGAAGTCACTTGTTATAAATGCAAAAGAGCTGGGCATATAGAGCCAGATTGTTCTATGCTTAAGAGAAAAGATAGAAAGGAAAAACATTATGAAAGGAATAGAAAGAAGTACTACAAAGATAAAGCTAAGAATTTCTTGAAAGCTAATGACACCTAGAGTTACCTTGGTGGAGACTCTTCTGATGAATCCCTATATTACGAATATTTTGGATAGAAGAATCATGGTTTATTTTCCAAGTTACATATAAAATATCATTATTTAATGGATAAGGTACACAATACTGAATCCATAACCAATGTATCCATGAATTCTAATTATAGTGATAGTAAATATTATGAATCCTCCGATGAAGAATCTTCTTCTAATGAAGATAATACTTTACCTACATATGTAGAAGTTTCTAGGTTTGCTCAGCTCCTTGAGAATGAAAATTTTGAAGTCAAGAAAAAGCTTGATAAAGAAAATTCTATGATTTCTATTCATACTAATGAAATATCAGATCTTTCTAAAGATCTTGATAATAAAATCCTTGATTCTGAAAGTATTTCAAAAAACCCTTGAGGAAATTAATTCTCAGAAGGATCAACTTTCTAAGGATATAGAAAAAGTAATTTATAAGAAAAATGTTTTCAAGCCTAACTCTAGTGCTAAAACTGATGTTCTTAAAGATAAAAACATTGCTATTAGACTAAAGTCAGAAATATTTTCCTTGAGGAAGTTTTTGTCAAACTTTACCTTAGGGAAGTAAAACTTTGATAAGATGTATTCCCAAATTCAACCTCTATGAAATAATTCTGGTTTTGGTTATACTAGTTAAAAACCAATTTTTAGTAAAAATTATTTTGTTCCTTAAAGTGATCTTTTCTATACTAAATGTTAGTGTGGTGGGCATTGGGAAAAAACTTTTTCGTTAAACAAAACTCAGTCAATAGTTTTTCATAAAGCTTATTTTTCTATGAAAATGTGGATTCCTAAAAATTTTATTTATGATGTTTCCGAATCCAAGAATGTTTGGGTTTCAAAACTCTAACACTCTTATTTTTAGGAAAATAAAGATAGTACCAACAACAATACATGGTACATGGATAATGGATGTTCTTGAAATATGACTGGTAATAAAAACTTCTTTCAAAATATTATCAAGACGAAAGGAGGAAAAGTAACTTCCAGAGATAATGCTAAAGGAGATACCATTCTTCAATTTATCAAAACGCAAAATCAACTTGCTGATATTTTTACAAAATCATTACCCTCCGATAGATTTGAATACATTAAACAGAAGTTAGGAATGAAAACTATAAGGTAATCTTCCTTATTAAATTTTTGTTGAAACCTATCTCATCATAGTAAGAAACTACTTTTCATAGGGGGAGTACATTTCCTTGTCACTTATACTAAACTTTTTCGTAGTCAAAATTTACGTAATGAATATTTTCGTACTTAAAATTTCCATAATGAAGATGTTCATACTAAAAATTTTCATAATGGTGTTTTTTGTTTTTAAAATTTTCGTAATAAAAATTTTCGTAGTAAAATCATTCGTAGTCTAAAGTTTTTCCGTAATCAAATTTTGGAATCTAATGTTCTCCAAGATTTTTTTTTCTCATTACGAATATTTTACCTAAGCAATATGAAAGGTATGATTCCTTTCCCTAGGTTTTCAAAATCACCCTTTTTTACTTGTTGGTTTTTTATTCTTTTTTAACTGATTTTTTTAATCATTTTAATTTTTCTTACATCTGATTTTTTCTAAAAACCTCAAAAGATCGAATTTGGCCAATTTTCCGGCTACGACTATCATCTCAACCTTCAAATCTTCTCATGAATATTTCGACCGCCATATCAATCGGGGAAGCTGAACTGTCACTTTTATTTCCTATATAAAGGACCCCCTATGGTTGTACCACATCGAACTCAAGCCTTCACATGCTGAAGCTCTACCCCTCCTACATAAGCCAATTCTGGATTCTCATGGTTTCCTCAGTTCCAAATGTCTACTGAATCATCATCTCAAAAAGAAATGTCATCTATAAAGGAAATATCTGAATGATAGATTTACAGAGAAAGACTGGTTTATCCGAATTTCTTTACAATGTATGATTCCATTATCTCTAAGAATATCAAGCTCAATGGTTGGGAGAGTGTATGCATTTTGAAACCAAAAGTAGAGTATTTGGTCTATCTGGAGTTGTTAGTAGAGTTCTATGAGATAGTAACTTTCTTCAAGGAAGAATACAGACACAAGTTCTCATTCAAGTGTTATGGAAAGACATATTCCCTTTATTACACAAAGGCTGCTAGTTTGTTTGGAATTACTTATGAAGGGGAAGTTGAGTTCTATACTCTCAAGATACCTAATGTTCAAGGAAGTTTTGATAAGGTGAAGTCCCTATCTTGCATTGGTATTTCAGAAGTAAAGACTTCGATGATTCTTTATCTATCTACGAACTTAAGGATTCTTTAACTACGTGTTCAAGGTTTTATAATTCCAAGAAAAGGAGACAAGAATACTGTGACAAAAAGTGATATGTATATTTTGGATTTCTTTCTGAATTTTAGAAAGATAAATTTGGTTAATAATATTCGAGTTACGATTGAGAATATAAAAAATGGGAATATGAAATCTCAAATTATAATGTATCCATCTGTTCTGTCAAATATTATTGTTCGGTGTTTAGAATCCTTCAAAATTCCTTGCAGATCTAAGTGAAGAAATTGCAATGTCATGTTGTTGAGTGATGAAACCTTGAGAAGGATGAATGTTGGATTTTTTGAAGAATCTGAATAATTTTATGATTTGCTGGAAGAGGAGGTAGAATCCATATCCAAGAAACAGGAAGTGGCTGAGACTTCAAAAAAGGGTGGAAGGAAGATAAAGGTAAAGGATTTTGAAGACAAAAGAAAACCCCCAGAGGCTAAGGAAACTCAATCCACACCTCCAAAGACAATGAAGCAAAAAGAATATCCTGATGAGGTAGTGTAAAATTAGAGGGAAGATAAGGAGAATGGGAAGGAAGGGGAACCTATGTTTCTCCTCGACCCTACGGAGGCAAAAACATTGAAGGAAAAGAATGATGAGAATCTAGAAAAGGAAGAAATAGAAAAGAAGCAAAGGAAGAAGTTGTCTGAAGCTGAGATAGTACAATCCCTTTTGAAGTCTGCTAAGAAATCCTCTGAGAAAATTCATGTACCAGAGTCGTTTATTCAAGAACCACTTCTTGAAACTCTGGGAAAGAAGTTTGTAATTCCAGAAAAACATCAAGAAGAAGTAGTTAAAGAAGAAGAAGTAGAAAAAGAAGAAGAAGAGGGAAATGGTGACTCCAAATATGTTTTAAAGTAGGTAGAGGAATATCATTATAAGGAAAGTCCTTTGGAGAAATTATCATTTCAAAACTCTCAATACGAATCGTCAAAGCTTTATACTCCTAGGAAGGATGAAGAGAAGGGTAAAGATGAATTAAATAAACTATCTGGGGAAGAAAGCATCAATAAAGATTTCATTCACCTAGATGTTGTTGAGGCAAGAGTTGAAAAGGAAGAAATTGATGAAGACAAATTTTTTTAGCTCTCTAATAGTGAACATGAATCTCCTGATCAGGTGGAAGTCATTCTGATAGCTCATAATGGAAAACAAGTGGTAGTTGATAGACCTAGAAAATACATAGTGAAGAAGAAATAAGTTGGTACTTCATCAAAGAGGAAACTTGCCAAGTTAGAAAAAGAATCTTCCCTAACCAAATTCTCAGATTCAGAATCATCCTCTCTTGGACACGAATTTATAGTGCAGTCTTTGAAAAAGCTTGTTGAGACTATTCCATTATTCCCTCGTATAGACTCGAGATGTCAGATGTTTCAGCATTCATTAAATCAAAAATCAGATTCAGTACCCATGGTGATGGATAAGTGTGTTAGTCTCGAGGCAGACATTAAATATTTTCTTATTAGCTACGAAGCTCATAAAAGGTCAAGAAAAAAGATGACAAGCTGGTCAAGAAATATAATTGAAGATATGAGAATCCTTGATGAATTACAAGAAAGTGTCTAGGATTCTTTTGACACCAAAGATTTGAAGATCAAGGATCTCACTAATTGTTTTGAGGAAAAGCTAGCTCTGGAACAAACTTCTTGAAAGAAAGAAGTGAAAGATCTGAATGGGAAATTGAATTCAATTTCTCAGAGTTGGAAGAGAGAAAAGGATCTTAAAATTGAGATAGAATAGATGTTTGTCAAGTAGGAAGAAGTATTGAAGGGTCAGGCAGAATCTATTAAGGCTCTGGAAGAATAAATCAAATATTAAGAGAAGAAAATAGAAGATCAAGATCAAATTCTCAAACGTGTAGAGGAGGATCACAAGGAACTCAAGAAGCTCAAAACCATAGTGAATAAATTGATTCCAAAGGAGATGGAAGGATAATTTCATTCTAAACCCAATCTTTTGTTGTATTTTCCTTATTGTACATATTCTTCCAATCTTAATGAAATTTTTGGATGTTATTTATTTTTGATTTTCAAGTACTAATATTTCGGGTACCATATTTCTTTTCTTCATTTCCCTTTAATATTTTTTGAAAATCACAAAGGGGGTGAAAGGAATGTCAAAAAGAATATTAAGAAAAGAAGGAATTTCCCTATGTAAGGGGGAGTTCATCTAAGGGGGAGTTTTCATCATGAAGATTTTCATATGTAAGAAAATGAAAAATATCATTTAGGAAATTCAGAATACAATCCTTAGTGTTTCCAAGGCCTAATGGGGAGTTAGTCATATTCACTTTGCTCCATAAGTAAAGGGAGATAAGTTTTTTTACAAGCCCATAAAATTTTCTAAGTCCTTATATTCTTTTTCATATGGATGTTTGTGATTTCAAAAAAGTGGGTGATTGTTGAGTCAATAAGGTTTCATTATGACTTTTCCATTCCTTTATGTTTTAAAAATCAAAAACACTCTATCTTAAGGAAAATTTCATTTTCCATAAGCTTAATCTTGACAAGGAAAATTTTCCATCCCCAAGAAAATTTATCTTTACCTTGTTTTTATTGTTCATATTTAGTCTCTCTAAATCTAACTATTTTTATTACTAAGTGTAAAATTTGGTTTCACATGTAAAACCTCAAACTTCTATAAATACTTAGATATAGAGTATTCTGTTTTCAGGATCCGAATTTAGGTTCAAAATTCTCTGAAATTTAGAATCTGAATTCTCTGAAATTCAGAATTTGAATTCTCTAAAATTCAGAATCTGAATTATCTGATATTTAGAATCTGAATTCTTTGAAATTAAGAATCCTAATTCCTTATAATTTATGTTCTGAATTCCTTAGAATTCCGACTCTGAATTATTTAGAATTCAGAGTCCGAAATTCTAAGAATTTAGACTCTGAATTTCTCAGAATTCAGGTTCCGAATTACTTAGAATTCAGGTTTCGAATTCCTCAGAATTCTGAATCTGAATTTCATAGAATTCAGACTCTGAATTCCTCAAAATTCAGACTCCAAATTCTTTAGAATTCATATTTCTAATTCCTCAGAATTTAGAATTCAAATTAAATAGAATTTGGACTCCAAATTTCTCAGAATTAAGACTCTGAATTAAGTAGAATTCTGATTCCGAATTCCTTGAAAAATAGAATCCGTATATTCTTATAACAAAGACTCTAAAGGCTTACTCATTTAAACTCTGAATTCTATTTTTCTTTTGACATCCAAAAATTGAATTTGTTTGAGCAAACATTATCTACTTAATCTTGTTTTAGTTATAAAACGATGTCATGCATTCTATTTCTAAACAACCATTGTTTTAGTGGCACGTGTATATGTCCCTCCGAAATTCAATAAAAAATATGACCGTTGGAGGAGGGGGTTGACTATTGGATATGTGAATATAAATAGGAGCACATTTGAATGAGCTCAATGACTATTCTAGATCTCTAGAGATTACATGTTGAAGTGATTTCTAGAGAGAGACTATCATGCTTTGTGCGTACCAAACCTCTTGTTTTGAATTGCTTCGTGCGACTCCGAATGTTGCTGAGTACATTCGAGGGCTTTTGGGGATAGGAAAACAGAGGGGCCGACTACCTTGAAGTTCGATGACTTGCGGGGATATAAAGAAAGACCCTGATATTCGTATCGAGGGCTTACACTTGTGTGGGTAAAACAAAATTTTTGAAAGTATAAATCAAGGGACCTTTATCCAAGGTTGTTGGATACCCTTCTCTTTAGGTTAAAAATATTTCTTACTTGTTACTTGTATTGTTTCAAGTTTGTTTTCCGCTCCATTTTGATTGATAAAGAAAGTATAAATATCTTATACATTCTTATACTTGTACTCTGATTAGTAAGACTCTATACACTTTAAGGTAGAATCTTTATATTTGTAAACTTTTCTTAAGTTTCATTTCTCGAACCACATTTCTGAAATCAAGCATGTTTGTAGAACTAAGAGGTCTTGTGAATTTAACTTGTTTAACATTGTTAAACATTAATATCTTTAAAAGTTCCAAAGGAATTTTTTAAAGTATACAAATAACTCCCTCTTGTATATTGTGCATTTACATCTTAATTTCGTTCCTATATATGCTCTATCACTATCCATCAGAACTTGATGGTTAGATTTCTCTTTCATATCCATGTATTCACTTACCAACTATATTCTCCTCTGTGGAAACCCAGTGATAAGTTACTTTGGGTAACCGTTATATTTCTATCTTTCCTTTTTAAAATGATTTTTTAGTATCCCTTTTTATGAAGTGGGTTTCCATGAATGAAACTTTCAAGTTGAAAACCATTTATAACCCCGACGAATTTCGAGGGAAAAAATTATTTTAAGGGGGGCAGAATGTAAAACCCCAAGATTTTATGACATAGGTTCTTTTTAATTTATTTTATATATTGTGTTTTATAAAACACCAAGATTATATTTCACTATACATAACACTGTATTATCTTTCTGTATACGAAACATCATTCTAGTCTTTTGTTGCACACAATTTATAGTTCTCTTGATAAAATTGATTTCATGCAATAATGAGTGTTGATTTATTTCAGTTTATAAATGAAATAAGTTTGGATTATATTATATGAGACACTAGAGGAATCTTGCACAATACACAACATAGAATTGTCTTGTGTTACAAGCAAGAATGTCCTTCCTTAATAGCTTGTGTGGTACGCAATATCGAGTTTCACTAAACAATGATATATTAATAAAATATTATTATTTAATGGGATATAAACTAGCTATTATGAAAAGTATTAACCAAAATTTGAATTTTATATAACATTATCATTCATCTTACACATTTTCTAGAACATGATATGATAACAAAATCTATTTTTCAGATAAGTGAAGATTTGTTTTTTTCAAAAAATGATGTTTTGCCGCCTTTTGATGGCGCACAAATTTTAAATCTATTTTTTGAAAATTTTATATATTATTTTTGACAAAATAAAAATATTACTTGGAAGTAGGAAATAAAAAAATTAACTTGGTTTATATTCTGGTATTTTTCTATTGAAAGTCATTTTTTAAAGTATAGTAAAAAATTATGCATTTTAATTCAAAACTACATTTTCATCTAATTTATATATATATAATATCTTTTCAATTTTTTTAATGTATAATTGGATTATATTTTTATCGTTTAATCTAATTTTATTAATTATAAGTAATTTCACTTATAAATTGGACATAAACACTGGTCACTATTTTGATATTCATTATTTCCTAAAAAACCTACTTTTTGGTTTTGACAATGGGATATAATTTTAAATTATTTACTGAAAATTATTTGTTTTGAGTTTGGAGAAATGGATTCAATATTTTGAATCATAAGCTTCAAATTGTGTAAATATGGGCATTTAATTTTTGGACATTATGAATAGTAACTATAGTAATTATTTTATTTACCGTGGTTAAAGGGTAAATCTTATAAATAAGGGAAAAATATTATAATAATACTAAAAGCCATAAGACATGTCATAGTCCTATTGGATAATATATTTCCGACCATGGGCACCCTTGGGTTGATTTTGGGACCCCATGGACCCACTTGGATGTGAAAATGAAATTTTATAAGAATTAATTTAAAGTAAAGATAATTATAACCTAAACATGTATATTTTACAAAATTGATTATAATATAGGGATATAAAACATATATTTCTGTCTAAAAAATAGTCATTAGAAAGATAAAAATATTTAATAAATCATGGTATTTTATTTGTAATTTTTAGACACTATATAAATATATTTATTTATGAAACAATTATGATGTAATGATTACCTCATGATCAAAGATTCAAATAAATGTATTCATAAATATTAAAATATATTTAATTTGAATCTTTTTATGTCATCCACAAATTTTATGGACGAAATTAAAAATTTAAACATGGTTTAATGCATTTGGATTGAAGAAATAATGTTTTTATGATTTTTTTTATAAAATTCATGTCTGAATCGTGTCCAAAATTGACATAATTCATAACTTAAAAAATGAAATTTTTTATTAAATGATATTAAATTATTAATATTATAATATTACTAAAAAATGTTAATATAAGTAAATATATTTCATAAATAATTTTTTGGGTCGTTTGACTTGATATAGTAATTACATTAACCCACAATGTGTAAATAACATGATATCACAGTAAGATTAAAAAGGGTATAATACGGGTTAAACCAAAAAGATAAGGATAAAAATATATACAAAACATGTATAAAAATTATTTTATGATGTGTATCCGAACCAAAATCATATTATCTTTGAATTAAATAAGTTTTGGGCCTTTTTTTATCAAAATTGAAATTATAATAAATTAATATTTTGAGAGTTTCTTAAAGTGCCCCTCTCCTCTCTTATTATAAAAGAGAACATCCTCTCTCTCATCTTAACTCAATTTTGAGCCTTCAAGCTCATCCAAACGCTACCCATTTATCTTATAAACTTCCCTATTTACATTATAGAGGTTATGGTCTTCTCAAAATACCATCTCTAGTTCCCTATGAGGAAATTTAAAGGAGGCATATTGAGGAAGAGGTAATCACTTCTCCCGATTATTTCAAATTTATTTCTTCTTATACTTCCTATTATTTAGTTGTTTCATTATAAAATAATAACATAAGTATCAATAATACACTAATATGTTATTATAAATATTAAACTACCATATTTCACATTCTATCTAACTTATAAAAAATGAAATCACTGCGCATGCGTACGCACGACTTACCGTCTCCACACCGTGGTGTAATCTATTTTTCCACACCAACTTAATTGGATGGGTATAATGGTGGAAATAATAACTATATATGATTAATATAATATGATTTTAATTATAATATACTATACACCAGCCTCTTCAATACTATTTAACAATTATGGGAACAATACTGTCACTCATGCATACGTATAGCTTACCGTCTCCACGACGTGATGAGATCCATTCTCCATGTTAACCATTAAAGATTGATTATAAAGTACATATAATAAATAATCATGAAATATATGACATAATAATGAAACTGGATTTATGTACATATATATATTTCAGTTACTTACTTTCATTCAAATAAATAAGGAAACGAAAACAACATTCATGCGTACGTACGACCTACAATCAACTTGAATAGTGTCTTCCATTTCATTTATCTTTATATTATATATAAATATTTATATACTGAATATATATGATATGTAAATCATTTTTTAAATTCTGGAAGTAAGTAAATAATGATATATTTAATAATATTAAGAATAACAATTCAAAACATGTATGATAAATAAAACAATTATTACCCAAAATGGTGCTTTACCATGGAATTGAAAAATGAATGGGTAATATAAAGACATAAGTAAATAATAAATGATATCATTATGGTTATGTTACAAGTTAATAATATTTTTAATCCCACTATACAAATGTTTCGGACACATACAAAAGAAATCGAACCTAAGGTAAGGGATAACTTTACCAATCTCATTTTTATCCGGGATTGTTTATTTGTAAGTATTTTCTTGGAATATATTTATCATATATGTCCATATTTTATAAAAATGTTTTCATAAAATGTTTAATATTATTATATGTATATTTAAATTCATTTTTAACCCTTTTGACTTTTACATCATGTTTTTGAAGGAATCTTTCTTAGGTTTTCCATACGTGGTACTTTTGGAGTTATCTGACAAAAGTACGAGGAGAATGTTTTTTTAAAATTGTACAACATGAATGGATTTTTAAAATTTCTTAACACCTTATTTACATGAAGTTTATTATACAATATTTTACGTTTATTTTCAACTAAATTCTTCTCTTTTAAAATTGCATGGTATTTTGATAAAATAATTTTTTTTTGAAGAAGAAAGGATATTTTTTTCAAGAACTAAGTTCAAGTGTTTTATCCAAATTATTTTTTATATAGGATGGCACTATTAAATAGAGATATGTTTCAATAATTATTACAACTTTTATTTTATTGTATTAATGATGGAATTATCTTTTTATGGATTATGTTATGATGGAATGATATTTAAGAAACCCATTTTAATTCTTGGGTAATGCTATGATGAATGATTTTTTGTTTTGTGGAACATGTAAGAATGATTTTATTATGATATGGGGGGACCTATATCTCCCTCAAATGCATTGGGTAAGGATTTATATCTCATGAGATAGTCATGAATGGAATGACAAGTAAATCTGGTTCAGTAATGGACTTTGTTCCCTATGATGGTCTTCGCAACAATGCTTTGGCTACTATGGAAATTATATTATGTACTTATTAGTTTTCCACAATTTCATGTTTTATGCCAGTGATATTCTATCATGATTAATGTTCCTTTATGATCTATTCCTTACTTACAAAAAATATTTATTTCACGACTCATGATTTTGATGTCTAAACATTTTGGTCATGTTTTTACATTGAAATTTTTATGGTTTGTTTTATGTTCTCCATGTTTACACTTACTTAGCATTTGAGGTCACCCTTTGTATGTTTTATTTTCTCCAGGATATAAAGAAAGTTTTTAGGTAGGAAAATAGATGAAGATCATTATGGGAGATGTTGAAGATCATTCAATATGATTATAAGGTTATGTTATGAGTTTCCAAAGACACTAAACACATATGATCTTTGGGCATCTGTTTGTTTCATGTATTATGTATTCCACAAAAGAAATGAAATGTCCATGTATGTCAAGATTGGGTCTCTATTTTAAGGTCCAATTCATACATATAATCAAGACCCAATGAAAATAATAAATCCAAGGAATCCACTACTGCGTTACAGATCCATGGAGAGCCATACATGGAATCTTTACAACCATTCATCCATTCAAACCATTTTCAGATATTACACATGAATTTACCTACTGATGGAACCCATTTATGTTCTATCATACAACATGTGTATAACCACCCATTTATGACAATTCATAATTAAATATATCACATCTCATGAGTATACCCATTCTTGCATCCAAATTGTTATTTAAAAATATATAATGATTATACCCACTCATTATTAACATTTAAAAAGTAAGGCATTTAATGAGTATACCTAATTGATATCCTGTATTCATATTATGTTACATCCAAAGAGTTTACCCACTAGTTAACCAATTATAAAATAAACCAATTAATCCATTCCATGTGAAGTATTTACCCTTTGAACAATTCAAAAATTAACCAAATCAATCCAATATTTAATGAAAAAAATGTGGAAACCTTTCACCTAAGTAAGTAACTCATTTTTAATCAAAATTAATCTCCATTTGGTTAGGAAAACACTAGAACACATTCCCATGATGGTTCAATAGGGTATAAAAATGGTTCATTCTTATGTAACACCCCATGGGTGAACATGGGTGGGGGAAAACCATCAAAGTAACTCAAGGAAACCTAAGGGAATCCCTAATGATCCTAAACCAAATAGTATAACAGATATCCATAAAAATTGAGAATGAATAAAAAGGAATGTAGATGTTACCAGTGTAGATATGATAAGATAAACCACACTCAAATTACATATTTGATGGAAGAGATACTTAAAATACAATTTAGTTGCTTGAGGAAGATCTCAAAACCCTCCCCTATTGTGCATTGAGAGAATAGAAATGTAGGTTTTAAAAAAGTATATTTAATTGAATTAAAAATTATAAAATTCACAAAATATAGGGGCTTCATAGTTCAAAACCACTGTTTGATAAACCATGTGAAAAACCTATACAACTTCTTTTAGGATAAGGGGTACACACACATTTTTCCCACATGATTTACAAACTATGTGGAAATTTTGTGAAAATCCACTTTGAAATTCTGAAAAAACTACAAACCTTTCCACTTGGTCGTGTGCATCCTCTCACACAGTTTTTTGAAACCATGAATCACATAAAACCAATCTATCCATCCTCACATGATTTGTACAAACCATGCTACCTATCCCGAACAGTTTGTACTAACCGTGCACCAGGCTAAAAACACCCCCAAAAATTAGGTTTTGGGCTCCGAACAATCCCCAAACACACTCATAACCTATGTGACCAGAAATATTTTTCATATTAGGACATACTTAAGCAATAAAATTAAAAAATAAGGGATCCTTACCACATAAGAAAACCTTAGTTATTTCACCAAAGATCATCATTTCTAATAACATGTGAATTAAAATGGACTTCTAGTTATGGGATAGTCCAAAAAAACATGTATCCGGAAGATTTTGGTATTAACCACACTGGAATTAGAATATTCATTAAAGTACATTGATTATTTAGGGTTTTATAAGTCATGTTCACAATATTAACAACTATATCACACCATGAATATTTGGGATAGATTTCACTCACCCTTCAACAATTTTTACATGACATGAATGAGTCATTCATATTGTGAATTAGTCAGTTAAAAATCATGGCATAGACTCCCCTTTCAAATTGTAAACCATTCCATCTTGGAATGTTTATACATGTTATTTTTTGAAATGATCCTTCAGTCCATCCTTGGACATCTTTGAGACATTATGATCATATGTATAATTCTAGAACTTATTATGGTCTGAAAGTGGGTTTCAGGTGTGGTTATTGGACTTGATGCTTGGATTGATACTTGCCGAATTATGGGACTCTCAGTGTGTGGATACCCAATATTCTTTTTACCTGTAGAGTCAACACTCTCCATACTCATCAAGGCATGGGTCCTTGATTTATAAATTCAGTTTTCCCCCTTCATTGAGCATTGGTTTGGAGCTTTTCCTCCGTTGGAGTCATACCCCCCTCAGATATGGAATGTACCAGTGAGGTGTAGGTCCTTAACTATATTGTTTTTATATAGTGAGGTACATGTTGAATATTTTGTGTTAGGACAACATTATCTAATTGAACTCTATCAGACACATCATTATTACCTAGTTGTTAAGACTAACATTCCTCTCTGTTTTATTGAGTTTTCATTATGATAATATCTATTATTGAGTATCTTTTACCCACCATTAAATATGGGTTTAGATGGTATTTTATCCTATTACATCCCTATTTGTGTTTTGAGGGATCCTACTGAGTATTATTATACTCACCAATTCATGGAATTTTCCAACACTTTTCATGTATTATGCAGACAATAGATTGATTGGTGGTGACTTGGGTGGACATAGTACCCATGGACCATATCAGTAATTGGAAGTGTTTATTGAATTTGGTGGTCATACTCAAGGATTGTGAGATGGGATAACCTATTCATTTCCCTTTATCAGTTGTTCCTAGATTTTTATATTTCCTTTTTTTGGTTGGGAATGTATTTTAACATATTTTATTCTTCAATATTTCTATGTCACTCTAATGTATTTCATTGAGTTTGACAAATGCACTGTTTACACTCTAGATGTTTCTATTTAGCATTACCCTACACTGTTAAATGGAGTAGGTGTGTGTGTGTGTGCATGAAATTAATTTTGATTAAGGACTCCCATTTCAGTGATATACCTACTTGATGCTAATGTATGGCCCATAAACAATTGAAGGTGGTCTTAGGGTGTCACTCTCATCTTACTTCTGGCCCATGTGGGGTCTTAGTGTGTCATTCCATGATAGTTTTTTTCTTCAGAAATATCATTATAGATATAGAGATGGCTCACATTTATATTTACAAAATATTTTAGAGTTTGAACCATATGTTAAAAACCAAAAAGTAATACCTAGTCATTTTAAACCATCAAGGGTTTAAAGATGGATATCAAATACACATAATCAATATTTTATATGACTATTTCAAGAGAATATTTTTATAGAGTGAAAAAAAATTCCGAATTCAATTTCAAAATGACTTGGATAAGTAGTGATAGGACCATGTGTTCTTGAATTATCTTATAATGGTTATGTAATTAATGGTTATAGGTTTTATACTATGTATCATTATAAATTTAGTACCATGAAAAATAGTTGAGTTACTCTTACAGAGGAATCAATTCATGTATCTGGTACTAATGAATTTTTTTTAATTTATTTCAACAAGTCTTAGTTTGGCATCATTAAACAAATATGGGAGTTGGATTATACAACATTAAAAGTTCTTATTTTTTAATTAAAGTAGATTGATTATTGGAGTGAAGTTAAATTCATTTAATTGCGATTTATAAAAGTGGGTTTCAATAAGGAAGTTTACAAAGTTGAACCATTCCTAATGGAATCATAGGTTTTACAAATATTTTATATCCTGAATCCTATAAAAAGAAAGTGGTCATACTTCCTATAATATATCAAAACAACTTCAAGGGAAGACTTCAATTCAATGGAGGATAACCCTTTCATTGGGAAACTATAATAATTTCATTGTGGTCCCAATTTAGATAAAGTATTTTATATTAGAGGAGACCATAATGAGGGTATTTGGATACTTGATAGAGTTGTTAAATCTATTAAAACATTAAAGGAAAAAAAGAGAGTTTAATAATCATGTTAATATTTTTTTAATATAAATTGTGTTACCTCATAGTATTATCTGTTTATTACCTAATTTAAAAAATATAAATTAAATGTTCAACCGATTCTATATATAATGTATTCTCCACATGCCATTGCTCCCAATTTTGTGTAATAATAGGTTTCTCAACATGATGATGCTACCAATCCTGAAGAATAACATATTAACAATGTTAAATACAAGGTAATGGTTAAAAGTGGAGAACTAATATCTAAGAAAAGTATCATCATCGTATCTTGGTAATATTAACAAAAACTATTAAGGGGGTAAATAGTAAACTAATATTCAAGGATGGACGGAGTGCATGTGGACAACTTTTCCACCCCAACAAATTTATTTTCATTAGTTTCATTGGGGTCACCACTTGAATGCCCATGTTGTTTGATGTAGATATGAGGCACTACGTTACTCCCATGATCAAGGAACTAATTCGGGAAGAGAGTATTGTAATATTAGTATATAATTTCCTAATTTTATTAAAAAAAATAAAATTATGAAAAATTGATTTACTCTTTATTATTCTATGTAGTGAAAATTTACACTGGATTAATGTTGAAGGAAATATATATTAATGGATACTTGAAAGTCTTGTAAATAATTTCATAATATTCATATGGAGCATCATTTTAGTAATGTAGAAGGGAAAGTAAAACTTTAAACCTGGTATACACACACACACACATGAGAATCCAAGAAATAGGGAATGTGTTTATTTTTTGTTGCAAAAATGCATCATTTCAAGAATATTGTGAAAAGTTATTTGTTACATGGAAATAAATGTATTAATCATTTTATTAAGAATTATTAATTTATGAAACAACAATGAGATGGTTAAAATAATTTTCATGCATCAAAACCAATGTTAACATATCGTAATGTTGGGATAAGGTGCACTTCACTTGAAAAAAACTATATGTATTTTAAATATATAGTTATAATTTTATAAGGAATGAAACAAAAAAATAATTATGCTCATTTTTATTTTAAGATTGATGAAAAAATCCAAGTAAAATTCCATACCACATCATTTGTTATGGAAGGAGGAACATGTAATAAAGATAGAATACTGGTAGATGAAAATAAACAAAGATTATGTTAGTCATGTGTAAGAATGACATGACTATTTTTTATACTATAGCTCTATATTAAATAACAATGAATACTTGTTTTAATATATTTTTCTAATAAATTTAGACCCAAGAATCTTCATCACCTAGGAATGTTTAATGACTATTTTCAGTGGCCTCAAAGTGACTAGAAAAACATGGTCGTGTTATAGGTGTGGGTTTTAGTGTGTCTCGATACATAATTTATGAAAAGAAATGAGAAATGGGATAAAGATAAGAATATGGATGTGATACAGCCATTTTTTGGGAAAAAAGGTAATTAGAAATATTGTTTTTCAGAGAATGTTCTTAGAATGAAACAAAGAGAAAACATAATAAAAAAATAACCACAATACAAAGATACAACCCCTAGCTTCATGGATAGACATTCTCTTCAATGGTCTTCCTTACTAGAGGTAATCAATTTTTTCATATCTATTTCTCTATATTATGAACCAAAATATAATTATATCATGAATGTAATAATATTCTATAGTAAAAAATTTATTGTGATTTATATCTATCAAAACCAACCAATCACCTTGTTGTGAGGGTTATAGTGTAAAATATTCAAGGACATATCTTACACAACAAAAAACTGTTGAAAGATGATGTGATAGTATTGATTCATATAGCAGATGATCCGAGCACTAAGCTACCTATTATCTTTGAATATTTAGATGTCAACATGTATGAACTTACTATTGGAACATTCATACCATGTCCATTTGATCATGTAATAATACATATTGATAAAAAAATTTGTCCTTTCCAATTTATTTTTATGTAAAATCATTAATAATTAATGAAAAAATCCTGATCTAAGGAATGTTATTATAGAAGCATAAATGGAATTAGAAATATGTATTAAAATAAAAATAATCTAAAGGATCATCCAATCAATCGAAAATACTAACAAAGAGTACATTTAACACACAAATTAAACTATGAATTTAATAATTTTACATGTTCATATCGAAAAAAGTCTCAAGTAGGGTAATAAGTACATCATTCATCTTGAATAACAAATATACAGAGAGGAAATTACAAAAATTCTTGGTATTGAGAGTGTAGATGAAATTCCAAATAATGGATGGTTGGGAGTCTTAGTAGTAAATGTATACAAGAGGTATATTTTAATTATATATTTTTTAGTAAATGATATACTGTATTAATCATAGTTAAATGGTATTTATATTTATTTACAG
This sequence comes from Viscum album, assembly GCA_963277665.1. Lineage (NCBI taxonomy): Eukaryota > Viridiplantae > Streptophyta > Magnoliopsida > Santalales > Viscaceae > Viscum > Viscum album. Next base: position 684,641,134 of record OY728151.1, read on the forward strand.
GTATATATCATTACTATATAAATAGAGTGACTTGCAAACAAAAGTTTGAACTCATTAGTCCTCATATCACTCATATAAATAACATCATTAGAAGAAGACACGTATTTAGAAATAGTGGATCAAATGGCCTCAATTTTTAAAAGAAATTTACAGAATCATTTTAACACCCATTTTAATGGTGTAAAACTCTATAATTTTACTTTATCAATTATATTTTCATATCTTTCATTACTTATTCTTTTTTAGGGAGTATTGGTTACTCCTTACAATCAATTTGGATAATCAAAATTTTTATTTATTATATTCAGTGCATGGAATACCATCAAATTTAACATACATGATGACATTTATCAATTTACAATACTCTACATTCATCATTTTACAAATAAACATCAATTTATATGTTTTAAATTATGTTTTAATGATAATTTTGTTATGAGATGAGGTTTTTAAATATCATAAAAATTAGGATATGAGGATAGTCCATGATTATGATAATTCTTTAAAATTCTACAACTTGATAATTGTTAGGTTATATACAATATGATTTCATAATAAAAACATATATTAAAAAAAATAATTATTTTTTTAGTGATTCTACAGTATTTGAAACAAACTAATGATATTGATTTTGGGTATTAAATTTGAAAATTTATGAAAGATATAATATTTCATCAAAAAAATAAAATCCCAAAAAAGGTATTTATGAAGATAATTAAAATTTATTTTAAATATTTATTAATTTCTTATTTATATTTTTCTAGTATTATTCCGAATTTCAATAGTCCATTTATTCAAATGAGGAAATATTTTCTAGAAACAAGTGAGAAAAATACATGGTGTTAGAATTTATACATATATCATGAATATGTGACTTCCTACTATTTATTTAGTTAATTTTATCATCATTAGATCAACTTATTTTATAGTTATATTTTTTCATTTTTTTACTACTTATTTAGTTAATTCTCATAAAGATCACGAATATGTGACTTTTTTCATGAATTGATTTTTCTACAGAAATATTTTTATATATAAAGAGAAAAAAAATTTTGTAGAAAAAGAAATTCAAGAAAAATTATCTGACAAGGATGATGCAATTAGGTAATTTTTTTTCTATTTTTAGTGATATTGATTATTTTAATGATTTATTTATGTTCATTACTATGTGTTTTTAATTTATAAATGAATCAAAGAATCTGATTTTAGTTGACAAATGAAATTTTATTTAAAAATTCATTTCAATCACTAAAAAATGAACAAACATTCTTGGATTATCTTGATAATTTAGGAAAACGACCCATAAGTCATTAGTGAATTATAGACATCATCTTCACACCAATATGGAACATGGTGTACTAAGTTTGACTGAAAGCCCATGTTTTCAAATAAAAATTAATATTTTAGTTTATAATGTGTGACACTCATTGACAAATATGAAACAAATTCAAATTATCTTAACATTATAGTAATATTATTGATAAGTTATTTTTTATGTTTAGGAATCATCCACAAATCAATCCAACACATGGTGCATACGATCTGATTGAAAGTGTATGTTTTTTTTTCAAAATTGATATTTTTGTTCAAAACCCACATAACTCAATGAAAACTAATAAAAAAGATTATATGTTCTTTAAAATTTAGGAAAATTATACATAATTCATTTATTACATATAGGAATCCACCTAAAATTAATACGACACATAGTGTGGCTGGTATGATTGGAAGTGCGTATTTTTTAAAGAAAATTTTAGTTCAAAACATAAATGAATCACTTTAAATTGACTAGACACACTAATATGGTATTGATACATTATAAAAAAAACCAATAAATAATTTTTTACATGTAAAATTAAACAGAACATCAATCTGATACAAAGTGTTCCCGGTATGATTCAAACTGTGTGTTTTTATTTAAAAGAGAAATTTTAGTTCAAGAAATGCATTACTCAATAAAATCCAACTAAAATAACCTATATTGTCTTGATACATAATTAAAATTATCCATAAATCATTTATGAAATGTGGGAATAAAATGAAAATCAATCTAACACACGGTGCTCCTGGTATGACTCGAAGAGTTTGTTTTAAGTTTTAAAATTACATTTTAGTTGAAAACATTTTTCACTCAATAAAAATGGAGAAAAACACTCATATTATCTTTATATTTTATTAAAATTATCAATATGTTTATTTTGAAATGTATGAATTTACCACACATTAATATGATACATGGAATTATAGGTATAACTTAATGTGCATGTTTTCAATTTAAAATTTACCATTTAGATTAAAATATGCACAAAATACTCAAAAACGAGAAAAATCCTTGTATTTACTTGATTATTTTGGGAAAAATTGATATGTGATTTGTGATGTGTAAGAATCAATTTCATGTCAATCTGATACTGTAACACCCCAGGTAAATAAAGAATAGACACTTTCATATTTATCCATATTTGTGAATAAAATATTAATATGACTTTAAAGGGGACGCTATGCTCGATAGCGTACCCAACACGCAACAACGGGTTTCTTGGGAATCTTACGTTGCACTCTAATAATAAATTTCAAATGTTAGTTAACATGTAGCCGTTGTAATGACGGGAATGGATAGAAATAACTAAAATATGATTATATATGTTTTTAAATGTTTATACATTTATCCCAAAAAATATAATGGCTTAAAATACGGAAAGAATTCAATTTTAGGCGTATATGCCCTAGTTTTCACTAAAGGTTCACTTATCACCTTTTGATGTTGAACCATCATTAAATATAGTTTTTTTCACTCTTATACATTCTATTGGACCAAATAAAACTCTTTTTGAGAATCGGGGCATCAAAATTTACTTTGTGTAAATTTTTGGTATCTTTATGATAAAGTTCTTTTTTTAATGAATAGTGTAAAATGTTGTATTTTAAATTCAAAACCTCTTTTTAATCTAATTTATTTATATGATTAGATAATATTTTGAATTGGTTTTAAATTGAAATTAGAAAATATTTCTACCATTAAATCCAATAGTGGTCGTTGGAATTAATTTCACTTTGAAATCAGACTTAAACTAGTGTCAATCTTTTGATACTTATTGTTTTATAAAAACACGCTATTTGCTCTGACAACGGGAATTAATTATTTAATTAATTAATGTGACTAATATGTTTTGAATTTTTTAAAACGGACTTCATTTTTGAATTCGGAATATCAAATATAGCTTAGGGTGAATTTTTGGGATTTTTCTGAAAAACTTCAATTTTTGATGAATAGTGAAACCACTAAGTGGTACTTATAAAGACTGATTTTCCGTTTAAATGAAATTTTGCCATCATTGTGTTTTGAATTTCAAAAATCCGACATACATGGTTGTCATTAAAAAGTAAAATGTGGTTCAATGAGATAAAAATAATTTTTTGGTGAATAGTAACTTATTAAGTTTTTAATCGCGATTAGTGGTAATTAATGTAGTTTAAGGTATAAATAATGCTTTAATAATATGAAATGACCTAGACACATGTCACAACATTATTGGTTGTGTCATGGCCGACCAAGACAAGCCATGGGCCAACTTGGGGACCCCATGGAGCCACTTTAGTTGGAAAATGACATTAATATATTTTTATTTAATGTTAAAGTGAAAATTACACTAACATAAATTGTTTTACTACAATAATTTTTAAGTGGGGTTATAGAAGTCCAAATTTTGATTATAAGTAGTCATTGGAAAGCTACAAAGATTTCCTACATCATAGTAATTTGTTTATAATTTTTAGACATTATATAAAATAAATTATTTATGACATAATAATGATGTAGCGATGACATCATCATTTGACGATTTAAATAAAATGGAAAGATAATGCAAAATCTAAAACCTACACATGTCCAAAACCAATTGGATGAGTGGATTTCGAAGCCTTATCACCTTATCCACTAATTCTATCAATGTGGGAACTTTTAAAACCGAAAAACATTTTCAAATAAAGTAATATTTCTTTACTTTCCAAAAGTGCCCCTCCTCTCCTCTTATAAAAGGCCCCCACCTCTACCTCATTTCACACACTACTCAAGCCTTTGGCTCGGCCAACCCCTGCCCAATTACTCTCTCCACATCCCTCTCCTCATCCTAGAGTATTCCCTTTGGGCAGAATCCTTTCAAAGTAAGCCTTTAGGCTCAAATCAAAAGGAGTTACAGTTTTAAAGGTAATTCACTCTCTCATGTTCATTTGTTTAATTTCGCTTCTCCAACCCCCTAAACTCTTTTTATTTACTTATTTTGTAACAACACCAGTATCTTAAATATACTAGGATGTTTTTATAAGATTTATTCGAGCTACACTCTCACACAACTACATAAAATGGTTAAAGAACATACAGTTTCCGTGGATGGCGAAATTATGCCTCCCGAAACGATGATTGTTCAGTACTCTTTTAACACCTTCAAAGGTGGCCATTATGATGCCACTATTTTTATATATGATATATAATATGTTTATGTTTTACTTATACTTCTTTATTTTTCATTTGTGTCTTACCTTGATGGCTTCCATTATGGGTATATGCGATATCTTCATTTTAAGGAAGTTCGGACTACCGCCCCCTCAAAGTGATTTGATTCGTTATATACCATATGTGGGAAGTATAAATGATGGAACTATGATATTATATATGATATTATACTGGAATTATAATATACCTTTATATCATTATTATTCCATTCTATAAAATATGAAATAGAAATGAAAGTAGCGTTCATGCGTACGTACGACTTACCGTCTCCATGAACGGTGCATTTCATTTCTTACCTCTAAATGATTATGTAATGTAATAAATGCATGCATGTACTGGATATATATGAAATATATGATATATAAATCATGAATACAATTCTGGATATAATAAACTTTTGGCCACACGAACAACATGTAATTGTAAGAAGTCCACTTTCGACTTAAGAACCAAATATCGACAAAACAATCATTATTAACTTAATGATTACATAGTGTTTATAATAAGGAAATAAGTGATATAAAAGGAATGATAAGATTGAAAAAGGTTCTTAATCAAGTAGAAATTAACTCAAGTTTATTATTCAGGAGATTAAAGAACGATCAAGTCAAGTCGGACCCGAGGTAAGGAACCCTACTCCACTCTTTCTTTTTAAGTACACTCTTTTATGTCATTCCCTTTAAAGATCATATTTCTTGTTATTGGGATGTTCTTTTATATTAATATTATTTTAATTTTTATGTTCATGTGATGATAGACCCTATTCTATCTCATCAATCTATTTTGGAAGTTTTATGTGGTGCCGTTAGGCTGCCGAGTTTTCGTAAGGGATTTTTCATCTCACTTTTATTCCCGTGAGATTTGTGCTACATTTGCCAAAATTTCCTTTGAGTGGTGTATGTACTACCCATTATTCTAATCTTTGTGTAATATAATTTCTTTTATGAGTATTTACATCAATGATTTATTGTCCTTCTTTCATGGGGTGTATGTTTTGAAAGATACCCAAGTCGGTAAGGGAACCTTTCACCATCATCTTTTTAAAAGACTTCTTTTGTTGGGTCTTTTAATTTACATATTTTTATGTTGGGATATGTTCTCATATATCCTTATTGATGTAAATTTTATGTCCAAGTGATGATATACACTTTTTATCTCTCATCAACTCATTTTGATGTGATGTCGTTAGGCTGTCAATGGAACTTTTTAACCCAATTTCGATTTCTTTGGGTTCAACATGTAGTCATTGAATATGTCATCCATTGAATATGTGTGAATGCCCTTTTATTGTTTTACACTTAATATCCACTTATATTGGGTGTATTTATATTTTTCACACATATTTTGAGATTTATTTGTCCTTAATTTAAGGATACCTTCTTTATAAGGGATTTCATCACATTTGACATTTCTATTGAGGGTTCATTGTTGTTATACACCAATTCACTCTTATATGGTGTATATACTGTCCTTTGGAGTATTATATCATGAATCCTTTTATTCTCATGATATTATAAAGTTCTGACTAAATGTTATTCCTCGATTATTGTATTCAAGTGTCTCTAATTTTGGTAAAACCCCTTTAACCAAAATATCGTTTTAAATGTTTTAATTATTTGTTCTTATTAATATCCATGTTTTCAAAATGGTTTTAAGGATTTACTTACATGGATATTAATGGTTTAAAATGTTAAAAGCTTCAAGGTGGTATGGGACACTTTGATTCAAAAATCGCTTTATTAAATGTTTTAAATGGTTTTGGAAATGGTTTCTTTTTGAATGGATTCATTATTTCAATATCGTAAAATGTTATATTGTGATCGAAATGTGGAGATGTTATGTTTCCTTTATTCATATTTTATGTGATACGATTATGTTATGGTTCTTGGGCATTTTTATGAAGAACGGGTGGTTCCGTGATAAACTAAGGGCGGGTGAGCCCGTTATAGCTCTCCAATGCATTGGGTAACGCGAAGGAGTGAAACGTTAAGGTTTATCCGAAGAGATTTTAGGTAATATACTGTGATGGGTATTCCAAACGTAACCAAGAGGGTTACTCCCTACGTAAGAATGTTATGAATGCCTCAAGTTACCTTTATGTCTTATGATTTCTATGTTTTATTCATGATTTGATGAGGTAGGTTAAAGTGCCTATGTTTTATGGGTAAATTATGATTTCATTCTTATGTATATATGAACTCATGTTTCCTTTCCATATTTTTATATCCCTTACTGAGCTTTTTTTATGCTCATCCCAAGTTTTTGAAATGTTTTTCAGGTCAAGGGAAAGGTACATGATAAGATGATAGAGTCAAGGATGTGTTAAGAAAGAATCCATGTTTTATTTTCAATATGTTTCTGTTGATGGGAAGAATGAATACGGTCTTTTATGTAACCACTTTGTTTAAATGTGGAATGTAATGCAAGTTTCATGATCTAATTCTCTAAAACTCTAAACCTGAAAAGATCCTCAATGTGTAATCTTGTAATAACTCAAGATTAAGTAAGGATTAAGGCTGGGGCCTTATAGTTGGTATCAGAGGTCGGTTTAGATAACTTTAGAGGTTAGGGTATTCCCTAAGCACAAGTGATATTACCATAATGGTTAGGATTTCAGAAAGAGTACTAGTTTTAGATAAAGTGAATGAGAAAATATATATTGGTGTTTATCTTACTCATTAGTACATGATGGTTATGTTGATATACTCACACTGACCTTTTTGGTTTTAGTAAATGGCTGGATCTAGTAGACACCAATGTGACAATGGGTTTGAAGGAAACTGTGGTGGTTCTCTGATTAAGAGACTGGATGAGATGGAGGATTAAATGAGGAAACTCGTGGTTGTTCTAAACCAAATATCAAGGAGTCATGATCAACCACTTCAACCTTGGTGAGTTCTCTAATGCATCATGTACGAGATGGCCAACTCGATGTGGAAATTCAGGTAATAATTATTAAGGTAACCATTAGGGTTTATATGATCCTTACTTTTGAGGTAATTATGGGTAATTATATGTTATGATGGAAAATGAAAGGCATGAGATAAACTTGAGGTTAAAATATGTTATGATCATCTTTGAAGATTTTATCTCATTTCGGGGATTGTTTTAAGAATTATATAGTTCTGGAAAAAGGACAACACGCAGACCGTGTGACATCCCGTTGCGTCAGATAAAGCTGCAGGAATCGATCCCACAACCAAAGTGCGACTATTATTTATCGCCTACCACTGGACTACGTGAAGTCCCTGGTTAGTTTGACTGATTCTTTCTGGTCATATGATTTTATGAATTAAGAGTAAGTTGATTTTGGGTTATTTATGAAAATGATTAACCTATCATGGAGGATATGTGATTAGGTTAATTACTTTTCAATGAGATACTTTAAGAGCAACTGATGTTGTTTGGAGATAAATGTTACGATTTAACTTGGAAGACTATGTGACTAAATCCTTCAAATATTTGGGTTTCAATCTTATTTTGGTTTACTTTGAATAATTTTATGGACAAATTGTTTATCTAATGGTCCTCGTTGAACTTTGGGTTTTTTTGGACAAATTTTGGAGATTAATCATAGATTTTCTTTTTATAAATGGTTATCCTTTTCTGGATTATTTGATCTTGTACTAGCCTTTTTGGTTTTGGTTTTGGTTAAAGTCTAGAGACATGGGAAGTATATAGTTCTCTTTTGTGGATTAGGTGATTCTCTAGAAGTTGATTATAGTACTCTTAGTGCGAACAAGTCTCCCTAAATACTCGTCTTTTGAAAAAAAAATATGAGTTTGATAAAGGAATCTAGTAAAAGTTTAAATTCAACATGATAAGTGATTATGTTTCCTTATGAATAAATTCCTCAATAAAAAGAAACTTAAAACAAAAATTTTGTCTATTAACTTTTCCTACTGGGGAATCGAATACCCTTTAACCCATCACAAGTTTGTGATTTTCTCGTGGTTAACTTTCTCCTAAACATGTTTTCTATCACTCTCCATCAGAACATGACCCTTTGTTTTTCCCTCCATGTCCATATTTTCATACTTGGAATCCTATTATGGGTTAACTCAAGTGACCTCTGTGCTTATCTTTCTTTATTTTAAAGTGATTGTTTTACCAACTCTTGTTCCGATGCGGGACTTTCAAGGATGTTTCCATGCGCAATTTTAAAATTGCGAGGACGCAATTCACAAAAGGGGGGAAGGATGTAACACCCCAGGTAAATAAAGAATAGAAATTTTCATATTTATCCATATTTGTGAATAAAATATTAATATGACTTTAAAGGGGACGCTATGCTCGATAGCGTACCCAACACACAACAACGAGTTTCTTGGGAATCTTACGTTGCACTCTAATAATAAATTTCAAATGTTAGTTAACATGTAGCCGTTGTAATGGCGGGAATGGATTGAAATAACTAAAATATGATTATATATGTTTTTAAATGTTTATACATTTATCCCAAAAAATATAATGGCTTAAAATACGGAAAGAATTCAATTTTAGGCGTATATGCCCTAGTTTTCACTAAAGGTTCACTTATCACCTTTTGATGTTGAACCATCATTAAATATAGTTTTGTTCACTCTTATACATTCTATTGGACCAAATAAAACTCTTCTTGAGAATCGGGGCATCAAAATTTACTTTGTGTAAATTTTTGGTATCTTTCTAATAAAGTTCTTTTTTTAATGAATAGTGTAAAATGTTGTATTTTAAATTCAAAACATCTTTTTAATATAATTTATTTATATGATTAGATAATATTTTGAATTGTTTTTAAAGTGAAATTATAAAATATTTCTACCATTAAATCCAATAGTGGTCGTTGGAATTAATTTCACTTTGAAATCAGACTTAAACTAGTGTCAATCTTTTGATACTTATTGTTTTATAAAAACACGCTATTTGCTCTGACAACGGGAATTAATTATTAAATTAATTAATGTGACTAATATGTTTTGAATTTTGTAAAACGGACTTCATTTTTGAATTCGGAATATCAAATATAGCTTAGGGTGAATTTTTGGGATTTTTCTGAAAAACTTCAATTTTTGATGAATAGTGAAACCACTAAGTGGTACTTATAAAGATTGATTTTCCGTTTAAATGAAATTTTGCCATCATTGTGTTTTGAATTTCAAAAATCAGACATACATGGTTGTTATTAAGAAGTAAAATGTGGTTCAATGAGATAAAAATAATTTTTTGGTGAATAGTAACTTATTAAGTTTTTAATCGCGATTAGTGGTAATTAGTGTAGTTTAAGGTATAAATAATGCTTTAATAATATTAAATGACCTAGACACATGTCACAAACTTATTGGTTGTGTCATGTCCGACAAAGAAAAGCCATGGGCCAACTTGGGGACCCCATGGAGCCACTTTAGTTGGAAAATGACATTAATATATTTTTATTTAATGTTAAAGTGAAAATTACACTAACATAAATTCTTTTACTAAAATAATTTTTAAGTGGGGTTATACAAGTCGAAATTTTTATTATAAATAGTAATTGGAAAGCTAAAATGATTTCCTACATCATAGTAATTTTTTTATAATTTTTAGACATTATATAAAATAAATTATTTATGACATAATAATGATGTAGCGATGACATCATTATTTAACGATTTAAATAAAATGGAAAGATCATGAAAAATCTAAAACCTACACATGGCCAAAACCAATTAGATGAGTGGATTTAGAAGCCTTATCAACTTATACACGAATTATATCAATGTGGGGACTTTTAAAACCGAAATACATTTTCAAATAACGTAATATTTCTTTACTTTCCAAAAGTGCCCCTCCTCTCCTCTTATAAAAGGCCCCCACCTCTACCTCATTTCACACACTACTCAAGCCTTTGGCTCGGCCAAACCCTGCCCAATTACTCTCTCCACATACCTCTCCTCATCCCAGAGGATTCCCTTTGGGCATAATTCTTTCAGAGGAAGCCTTTAGGCTCAAATCAAAAGGAGTTACACTTTTAAAGGTAATTCACTCTCTCATGTTCATTTGTTTAATTTTGCTTCTCCAACCCCCTAAACTCTTTTTATTTACTTATTTTGTAACAACAACAGTATCTTAAATATACTAGGATGTTGTTATAAGATTTATTCGATATACACTCTCACACAACTACATCAAATGGTTAAAGAACATACGGTTTCCGTGGATGGCGAAATTATGCCTCCCGAAACGATGATTGTTCAATACTCTTTTAACACCTTCAAAGGTGGCCATTATGATGTCACTATTTTTATATATGATATATAATATGTTTATGTTTTACTTATGCTTCTTTATTTTTCATTTGTGTCTTACCTTGATGGCTTCCATTATGGGTATACGCGATATCTTCATTTTAAGGAAGTGCGGACTACCGCCCCCTCAAAGTGATTTGATTCGTTATATACCATATGTGGGACGTATAAAGGATGGAACTATGATATTATATATGATATTATACTGGAATTATAATATACCTTTATATCAGTATTATACCATTCTATAAAATATGAAATAGAAATGAAAGTAGCGTTCATGCGTACGTACGGCTTACCGTCTCCATGAACGGTGCATTTCATTTCTTACCTCTAAATGATTATGTAATGTAATAAATGCATGAATGTACTGGATATATGTGAAATATATGATATATAAATCATGAATACAATTCTGGATATAATAAACTTTTTGCCACACGAACAACATGTAATTGTAAGAAGTCCACTTTCGACTTAAGAACCAAATATCGACAAAACAATCATTATTAACTTAATGATTACATAGTGTTTATAACAAGGAAATAAGTGATATAAAAGGAATAATAAGCTGGAAAAAGGTTTTTAATCAAGTAGAAATTAACTCAAGTTTATTATTCAGGAGATTAAAGAATGATCAAGTCAAGTCGGACCCGAGGTAAGGGACCCTACTCCACTCTTTCTTTTTAAGTACACTCTTTTATGTCATTCCTTTTAAAGATCATATTTATTGTTATTGGGATGTTCTTTTATATTAATATTACTCTAATTTTTATGTTCATGTGATGAGAGACCCTATTCTATCTCATCAATCTATTTTGGAAGTTTTATGTGGCGCCGTTAGGCTGCCGAGTTTTCGTAAGGGATTTTTCATCTCACTTTTATTCCCGTGAGATTTATGCTACATTTTCCACAATTTCCTTTGAGTGGTGTATGTACTGCCCATTATTCTACTCTTTGTGTAATATAATTTCTTTTATGAGTATTTACATCAATGATTTATTGTCTTTCTTTCATGGGGTGTATGTTTTGAAAGATACCCAAGTCGGTAAGGGAACCTTTCACCATCATCTTTTTAAAAGACTTATTTTGTTGGGTCTTTTAATTTACATATTATTATGTTGGGATATGTTCTCATATATCCTTATTGATGTAAATTTTATGTCCAAGTTATGAGATACACTTTTTATCTCTCATCAACTCATTTTGATGTGATGTCATTAGGCTGTCAAGGGAACATTTTAACCCAATTTCGATTTCTTTGGGTTCAACATGTAGTCATTGAATATGTCATCCATTGAATATGTGTGAATGTACTTTTATTGTATTACACTTAATATCCACTTATATTGGGTGTATTTATATTTGTCACACATATTTTGAGATTGATTTGTCCTTAATTTAATGATACCTTCTTTATAAGGGATTTCGTCACATTTGACATTTCTATTGAGGGTTCATTGTTGTTATACACCAATTCACTCTTATATGGTGTATATACTGTCCTTTGGAGTATTATATCATGAATACTTTTATTCTCATGATATTATAAAGTTCTGACTAAATGTTATTCCTCGATTATTGTATTCAAGTGTCTCTAATTTTGGTAAAACCCCTTTAACCAAAATATCATTTTAAATGTTTTAATTATTTGTTCTTATTAATATCCATGTTTTCAAAATGGTTTTAAGGATTTACTTACATGGATATTAATGGTTTAAAATGTTAAAAGCTTCAAGGTGGTATGGGACACTTTGATTCAAAAGTCTCTTTATTAAATGTTTTAAATGGTTTTAGAAATGGTTTCTTTTTGAATGGATTCATTATTACAATATCCTAAAATGTTATATTGTGATCGAAATGTGGAGATGTTATGTTTCCTTTATTCATGTTTTATGTGATACGATTATGTTATGGTTCTTGGGCATTGTTATGAAGAACGGGTGGTTCCGTGATAAACTAAGGGCGGGTGAGCCCGTTATAGCTCTCCAATGCATTGGGTAACGCGAAGGAGTGAAACTTTAAGGTTTCTCCGAAGAGATTTTAGGGAATATACTGTGATGGGTATTCCAAACGTAACCAAGAGGGTTACTCCCTATGTAAGAATGTTATGAATGCCTCAAGTTACCTTTATGTCTTATGATTTCTATGTTTTATTCATGATTTGATGAGGTAGGTTAAAGTGCCTATGTTTTATGGGTAAATTATGATTTCATTCTTATGTATATATGAACTCATGTTTCCTTTCCATATTTTTATATCCCTTACTGAGCTTTTTTTATGCTCATCCCAAGCTTTTGAAATGTTTTTCAGGTCAAGGGAAATGTACATGATAAGATGATAGAGTCAAGGATGTGTTAAGAAAGAATCCATGTTTTATTTTCAATATGTTTCTGTTGATGGGAAGAATGAATACGGTCCTTTATGTAACCACTTTGTTTAAATGTGGAATGTAATGCAAGTTTCATGATCTAATTCTCTAAAACTCTAAACCTGAAAAGATCCTCAATGTGTAATCTTGTAATAACTCAAGATTAAGTAAGGTATAAGGCTGGGGACTTATAGATACATTGTGTGACTTGAATGGTTGGAAGTGATGTTTTGATTTAAAATCAACATTTTCATTCAAAATACATAACAAAAATTCAAAACTAAGAAAAAAAGATCATATTGCATTGATATATTAGAAAAATGACCCATAAATGTTTTTTTACATGTAGTAATAAGCCATATATCAATCCAATAAATAATGTTCCATGTATTCTTCAAAGTTCACGTTATTAGTTTAAATGTATCATTTTAGTTGGAAACACATGTCATTTTTGATGTGTAATAATTGGATGCATCTCAATATGACAAATGGTGTGATAGGTGTGACTCAAAGTGTGCGTTTTTAGTTTATAAGTTACATTTTCGTTAAAAACATGTGGGAATTACTTAAAACCAATAAAATGAATCCATACTATTTTGATACATTAGGAAAAAAATCTGTAAGTCAATTTATATGTTTATCAACTTGGTACATACCAATATGATACAAGTTGTGATCGACATTACTCAAAGTAAGTATTTTTTGTTTAAGATAAAATAAAATTTAAAAACAATCAACCCTGTAAAAAGTGAAGAAAAAACTCATATTTTATTCATATTTTAATAAAATGACTTATATGTCAATTGTGACAAGTTAAAATCATCAAAACATCAATCCAATACATGGTGTGACTAGTATGACTAAGTGTTTGTGATTTTAGACTAAACATGACATTGTAGTTAGAAATATGTGTATCTCACTCAAACTAATAAAAAACTATTATATAGTCTTAATATATGAAGAAAATAATCCATAGAACATTTCTGAGGTGCATGATTCAGTCACATGTCAATCAGAAACATGGTGTGGCTGATATGAATCAAGGTGCATGTTTTTTTAAAATTAAAATATTAATTCAAATGAAATATTAAATACCTAGAATTGAGAAAACACAGTCATATTGTCTTGATATAATAAAAAAATAATCCATAATTCATCTGTAATGTGTAAGAATTAGGTTCACCACAATCTGATGCATAGTGTCATTGACATGACATAAAGCGATTTTTTAGATTACAATTGGAATTTTAGTTAAAAAATGTTTCACTCCCTGAAAAGAGAAAAAAACATTTATAAAATTATAATATATTAGTAAAAATATCTATAATTCATTAAAAATATTTATCAAGTAGTCTCATGTCAATCACATACACAATGTGACCTGTATGACTCAAAGTGCATGATTTTAGTTTAAATTAACATTTTAGTTAAAAATAGTCATCTTAATGAAAAATTAAAAATAATAATTATATTTTCATGATATTTAATTAATATGATCCATAAATAATTTTTGGCGAGTATAAATCATCAACATGTCAATTCGACACATGATGAGATTGATATGAATCAAATTTCATGTTTTAAGTTGAAAAATGATATGTTAGTTAAAAATATGTGTTTCTTATTAAAAAAACTAAACACACTCTAATTATCTTACTAATTTAGGAAAATGATCCATGGATAATTTTTTATGTATAGAAATTAATTTTATTTCAATAGAACACACCATGTAAACGATATGACTCAAAGTGTGTGTTTCTATTTATAATTTTCATTTTAGTTAATAATACACATGAAATAATCAAAAATCAGAAAACATATTCATAATGTTCTGATAATTTAGGAAAATGATACATAATTAATTTTCTAACATTTTTTCTATCTAGTGTGTGGAGGTGGTGACATGAGGGACATTCTGGTCGGTTCGAGGCTCAAGGATCCATCCTCTAGCACGGTTCAAGATGTTTTTCTTATCGAGGCGGTGTGGTAGTGTATTTTTAAAAATTTTCAACTTGAAATTTTAATATTGAAATGTGGAACATGGAATGAGGCATTTTTATGTATTAACTTTGATTTTTTGGTGGGCTCAATGCATCTTCATGCTTCTTGTTCCCCTTTAGTGTTTTTATGTCATTTTTATAGTTCATTTTCATGCTAGTCTTGTTCTATTTGAGTTTTGATTGTGAGGTTCCCAATCAATCAGAATTGGTTTATTTATAAAATGAAAAAAGGATTTGGAGTGATAAATTATTCATTTGTGATGTGGATAAATCATCGTCACATCAAAATTATATATGGTGTGACCAATAAGACTTGAAATGTTTGTTTTCAGTTTAAAAGTGACATTTTAGTTAAAAACATGTATAACTAGTTTAAACACAATATAACACACATGTATGGTATTAATAATTTAGAAAAATGATCTATATGTTGTTTTTACATATAGGAATCAGCCACACATAAATCTGATACACTGTGCGACTGGAATGATTGAAAGTTAGTATTTTCAGTTTAAAAATGACATATTACTAAAAAAAGCCACTCACTTAAAAATAATAAAAAACAATCATATCATCATAATATTTTAGGAAAATGAATTAAAAATAAATTATTATGAGTATGAATCATCCAAAAATCAATCTGATACACGATGTGATTGGAACGACTCAAAATGTAGGTTTATAATTTAAAAATGAAAATTTTGCTATAAAAAAGTGTCACTCACTGAAAAATAATAAAACACACCTAGATTATAATTATAAATATAATTTTTTATAATGATACATGATTCATTTTTTACATGTATTAGTCATTTTCATATTAGTCAGACACATGGTGTGGCCGAAATGACTCAAAGTGTGTTTTTTATTTAAAATTGAAATTTTAGATCAAAACATGCATCACAAACTCATAAATGAACAAACAAACCCATATTGTCTAATAATTTATGAAAATTAAATTTAAGTCCTTTATAACATGTAAGAATCATCCTCCTCTCAATCTGAGACACAGTGTGACTAGCATGAATTGAGATGTTTGCATTTTAACTTTTGAAATGGAATTTTTGTTAAAAACTCATGTCACTCTCTAAAAACTAAAAAAAGATAATTGTATAGAATTTATACTTCAGTTAAATTATCCATGTATATTTTTTGATGTGTTGGAAGCATCAAAAAATACATCCAAAACATGGTGTAACCGGTATGACTCAATGTGCATGTTTTCAGTTAAAAAATGACATTTTAGTTAAAATCCTATGCCACTCACTAAAAACAAAAAACCACAATTGCGATGTATTTATATTTTAGTACAATGTTCCATATATTATTTTTCTTATGTAAGAATTATATTCACATAAATATGACACACGGTGAGGTTCATTTGACTCAAAGTTCATGTTTTTAATTAATATAGTCATTTTAGTTCAAAACATGCATCAAATAATCAAAATAAATAAAATGAGGGTATATTGTTTTTAAACTTTAGGAAAATAGTCCATAAATCATTTAATCATGTAGAAATAAACCAAATGTTATCCTAACACACTATATTTCCCTTATGACTTGAAGTGTATATTTTCTGTTTAAAAGTAAAATTTTATTAATTTATTGTATCATATTTATATTTCATTTTTATATTTACAGTATTCATAACGTGATAATTATTTTTTATTCAAGTAAACAATTTTTTTTAGAGCTGGGGTAGTTTTTTTTACAATTGATAGAATGATTAGGCTCCTTTAAGTGGCGGTCCAAAGATTGAAAAATAATGTTTTTAAATTTATTGATGTTTTTGATAAATTTTACATACCAATATAATTTTACATACTGATGTTTGAAATGTTTTTTATAATTGTATACTATTTTTGTTGTTGAATTGTTATGTAAATTTAATTGAAATTAAATTCAATACTTGGTGCTTCTATTTACTGAAAAATTTTTAGGGCATTGTTGCAGCTTAGATTTTATCATCATAATAAATATAACTAATAAAATATCCCTTTATCAGTGATAAAAAAGCACTGTTAAAGGGAAACCTTTATGAGTGTTAAATAAAGAATTGATAAAGTAACCACATTATCAATTCTTTTTTAACACTGATGAAGGGAGTTTGTTTTATGTTCTTTTTTACCACTAATTAAAGTTATTTATATCTAAGGGTACTTACAACATCAATTCTTTTTTAGCATTGATGAAGGAAATATCTAGCATATATAAATCCAGTATCCATAGTAGTGAAACCAAAATCATTGATTATATCAGCAAACATGATATTTCTACTTTTTCAAACTTGTCGTAATCCATAAATGGATTGTTGAAACTTGGAAACCTTAATTGTATAATTTCATATTTCAAAACCTTTATTCTATTTCATATACCCTTCCTTGAATAAATTTTCATTATGAAAATATATTTTTACATCCATTCGATATATCTCATAATCATAATGATCTTTAATGTCTAGAAAAATATGAAGGGAATTTGTCATTGTAATAGTTCAAAAGGCCTCTTTATATTCAATACCATGAATTCTTTTGAAACCCTTTTCCACCAGTAATGATTTTCTGATAAACACTCTTCCATCCATGTAAGTTTTCTTATATAAAACCCACATACACCCAATGTGACTTACCCCTTTATATGCATCTTTGATTTTCCAAACCAGGTTAGTGTACATGAACTCCATTCCAAATTCCTTTAATTTTAATTATTTCTTAAAATAGGAACTCTCAATGGACTATTGGTTGGTATTCAGTTCATCTCTTATGAATATTAATTTTTCATTATTATCCATATTAAATACATATTTCTTAGTTTCTTGATGTATCCTTTTTTACCTTTGAGTCTCTTCAATTACATGAGTCAGATATTCTTCCAGAACTCATTATGGAACCAACCAAAATTCTATCTAGGAACAATACCAATTTTTTTCTCTTGAAAAATTTCAAGTTCAAATTTTCTCCCACGGCCTACCTGATCCATGTATTGTCCCTCCATTAAAACACCATATCATTCTATAAACACTATATGTTCAGTATGATTGTAGAAATAATATTCTATAGTTTCCTTATGATAACAAAAAAATAATCATTTTTTATAAATTAGAGCCTAGATTTATAGTATCCAATCATTGCATGAATGTTTCACAATGTAAAATCCTCATGAAATATATAATGAAACATTTCCCAGAACATAACTCACTTGGTTAATTTGTGAATTATTTACATGGAATTTAATTTAATAAGAATGTAGTAGTCTCAGGAGTATAACCCCATAATAAAAAATGGTTCTTAAATTAACACCTCATTGATCCAAACATGTCTAACAAGGTATGATTCCTTATCTCAGACGCACCCTTCCATTGTTGTGTTCTAAGAGGAGTTATGGAACAATTCCACAATTACCCAGATGATTAGTAAACTCATGTCCCATGTATTCACCACCATGATGTAATAAATGAATCTTTATAATTTTTCCTAGATGATTTTATTTTTTTTCAAAACATATTTGGGCTTTTCAAAAATTTCATACCAATGTTTCATAAAATACACATAACCATATCATCTAAAATTATCAATAAAAGTAACAAATTATTTAAAAGTACAACTTTATTAATTGATCATTGGTTCTCATACATCACTATGATTGAGATCCAACAGTCCACTAGGCCTTTCACCATTTATCGCAAATGGTTCATTGGCCATTTTTCTGAAAAAATAATCTTCTCATGTATCAATCATTTCATTAAAAAATGAGACCAACAATCCATATCTATGGATTATTTGAATAAATTTATAATTTATATGTTTAAGTTGAAAATTAAAAAGCTTAGTGAGATTAGAATCAACCATGATTCATGTTTATTAAGTGCTACACGTTATCAGAGGTTAGGATTAACACTACTAATGTGGAAATTTTATCACTGTTAGCTAAAAGTGCTGATAAAGGTGATATTCATCGGTGCTATAAAAATAAAAATAAAAGGGTTCCTTTTCTCAATTATTTTGTAGAACTGATAAAGTTACCCCATTGTTAGTTATTTTCTGAGCGATGCTAAAATTCATGCCTTTAACAACACCAAAATAGTGATGATAAATTGCATCGTGAATAATTTAATTTATATATACATAGTTATAAATTTTTAAATATGATTTATATAATAATAAGTATATATATGTAAATATAATATATAAATATGATTTATATAATACTATTATAATTAAAATATTATAACCAATCTTATTTTCATGATTCTATATATAAAATAAATATGAAATTTAAAACAATCAATAAAAATGTGTAAAAATATATTTACACACATTAATTACAAAATTTCTATACAAATATAATAGATTAATAATTTATTTAAACAATTATATAAATATATAAATGAATATATAGTTATTTAAACGTTTTCTGTAATTTAATTTATCTTTTTAAATTAATATTAAGCAATTTAAAATATACACATCAATTTGTATGCATGTGTATACAAATGGGTATACGTGGATGGATATGTATGTATGTATGTGTGTTTGTGGGTGTATTTTTTTTGTATGTGATGCATTGTAAATATGTGTTGTGTGTGTTTATGTGTGTATATATATATATATATGATTATGTATGTTTGTGTATGTATGTGTGTATATATATGTGTATATATGTATGTGTATGAGTATGAGTATGTTTATGCTTATTTATATGTGTATGCTTATGCATATGTGTATGTGTATACACTTGTATATATGTATATGTGTGTATGTGTATATTTATATATGTGTATGTATTTGTATATATATATAGTATGATAATGTTTATGTAGTATTTGTATATGTATGAATATGTATGTTTGTATATGTGTATATATATGTATGAAATTGTATGTATGTGTATGTGTATATGTGTGTGTAACATCTGATGTTTTAAGAAAGAAACACTATGTTAAAGAGCGTACATGATACACTACATCGAGTTTAAACGAAAAACTAAATAATATTATTTAAATATTACCATTATAACCTAGTTGTTGGAATTGTGGGAATGAATAATGAAACTGAATTATGAAAATATGATCTGCACAAGTTTAAATAACGATTCATTGGTTACCAAATTTATTAGAAATGGAAAAAAAACCAATTGAATATAAGGGATGTGTTTTTATGAAAACCCATTTAAAAGGGAATAAAACCTATTGATTGAGGGTATTTAGGCCCATAATCATCTTATCCTTTAAATATATCACTTTTTATCTATTATAATTATAAAATCAATTTATAATAAAAAAATATTTCAAAACATTCCAAATGTGTCCCTACTTCCTCTTATAAAAGGCCACCACCTCTACCCAATTACTAACCCCTCTCAAGCCAGTTAGATCATACAAACTCTGCTAAAATAATCTCTCAAAATCCTTATCATCCTCATAAAAGCTTTACCATGGGAATAATATAATTCAATAATTTTTTTTGGCTCAAATCAAAAGGAGTTACCCAATTTAGAGGTAACATATTCTCTCAAGCTCCTTTCATTTATTTTACTTCTCAAACACCATAAATTCTTTTTATTGCATTAATATATAACAAAACCAATATCCTCA
The DNA here is from genome assembly GCA_963277665.1 of Viscum album. NCBI lineage: Eukaryota > Viridiplantae > Streptophyta > Magnoliopsida > Santalales > Viscaceae > Viscum > Viscum album. The sequence continues at coordinate 684,661,880 of OY728151.1, forward strand.
ATATATCTTTATATTTTTATGATATGGTTTTGACCTAAATTTACACACACCTCCATATAATGGATTTAGAACATACTATTTCCATGCACAAGGAACTACTACCTCATAAAATGATGATTTTTTAATTTTCACATACCACAACTCATGGTGTCCATTATGATGGAACTATATTTATATATGACACATATTATATTTATATTTTCACTATACTTTTTTTCATTCACAACATAACATTATTCTTTCCTTAATGTGTAAATACGAAAATTTAATTTGAGGAAGTGTGGACTACCGCCCCCTCAAAGTGGCATGACTCATTCAGTCTATACATGAAACTTATAAATGATGAAGGTAATGAACTTATATGACATATATAACATATAAATTATACTGGAACTAAAATATAACTATTTATAAATTAGTTTTTATTGCATTAATATGACAAAGACATCGAAGTAGCGTTCATGCATACGTACGACCAACTGTCTCTATGAACAGATAATTTCATTTCTTATCTAAAAATATTATGGATTATTATATATACATATTTAATGGATATATATATGATATTTAAATCATGAATACTATTTTGGAGATAATTTATGTTTACCGCATGTAAAAATTGTAATTACAACAAGTTCATTTTTGACTCATGTACCCAACATCGACAAATCGTCTGATATGAACTCAAATAATTAACTAATTTATATAACATGGTAATAAGTAATATAAAATGGATAAAAAACTTGATAAAGTTTCTGAATCATGTATAAATTAACCAATTTTTATTATTTAGGAATATAAACTTCGAACGAGATAAGTTAGACTCGAGGTAAGGGAACTTCTTAACCTGATTTCCATTCTTTGGGTTGATCTTCTACTAATGACTATGCCGTGATATGATTATGCGAGAAATGAATTGTAATATATTATCTTGTATTTATAATTTATTTATAGAGATTTATATTGAATACACATAATATAATGTACTGTGTTTGAAATTTTGGTCTTTTTCTGAAGAAATTCATAATTTAATGAATAGTGATAAATACTGCATTTTAATTCAAAACTCCCTTTTGGTCTAATTTTATTATATAGTTATATAATATTTTTAATTGGTTTTAAAGTTTAATTAGATTTTTTTTCTTTTAATTCAATTTTTTGTGGGAATTAATTTCACATTTAAATAAGATATAAACACATATTAATATTTTAGTAGTTTGTACTTCTTAAAAACCCATTTTTTTGGATTTTACAACACAAATAAATTATAAATTATTTTACAAAAATTTATGTTTTTTTAATTTGGAAAAATGGATTCCGTATGTGGAATCATAAGGTCCAAATTGTGTAAATATGTAACTTTTATTTTTAGACATTATGAATAGTAACATCACTAATTATTTTTATTTACCATAGTTAAAGGATAAATTAGGTAAATATGGGTAAAAATAATATTATAATAATTTAAAAATAACCTAAAATGTGTAATAATCCTATTTTCTGAGTCATGTGAGACAAAAAAAATCCTTATGCTGAACTTTTGGCATTTGGGAACCACTTGGGTGTGATAATGACATGTTATAATAATTAATTTAAAGTAAAGAGAAATATAACATAAACATGTATCTTTTTACTAAAACTATTTTAAGGTGGGTTTATATAATTGATCTATTTGAAAGTAAATATTAATTAAAAATACTAAAATATTTACTATATCATGGTATTGTATTTATAATTTTTATACATTAAATAAATAATTTTATTTACAACACAATGATGATATATCCATTACCTTATTAAGGAAAGATTAAAATAAATGATATTATACATATAGAAATTAATGTATGTTGAAAATTTTGATGTCATACTAGAGTTTTATAGTTGATTATGACATGTTATATTTGAGTTAATGTACTTTTTTTGAATCAATAAAGTGGTTCTATATTTAAAAAAATCAATTACTAAATAGTGTCAAAATCGACATAAATGAGTTAAAAAAATACTATTTTATTAAATGATATAATAGCATAAAAATATAAGATTCATCCAACTGAATAATATAATATTAAAATTTTCATTAATGATCTTATTTAGGTTCTCTTTCCATTTTATAGTAATTATATTGAATATATAGTCTAATGATACAAGAAGACATCGTAAGAGTTAATTTTTTAACTAATGGTTAAAGCCAAAAGATAAAGTTAAATTTGTGACCGTAAAATGTATAAAACATAGTTTTTGAGAGGATATAGACCCATAATCATCTTATCCTTCAAATATATTACTTTGGAGAGATTATAATTGGAAAATATATTTACAATATAATAAATTTTCAAGACTTTCCAAAAGTTCCCCTGCTCCCTCTTATAAAAGGCCACCACCTCTACCCACTTACTCACAACTCTAAATCCCATTGGATCATCAAAAATATTCTCAAATAAGTTCCAAAAAAACCACCCTTAATCCTAGAATCATTACCTTTCATATAAGGAAATTCAAGAAAGCCTTTTGGCTCAAATAAAAATGAGTTACCCGATTTAAAGGTAACTTCTCCTTCCAAGCTCCTTTCATTTATTTTCCTTCTCCAACACCATAACCTCCCTTTATTAAAATATTTTATAAAAAAAAATATTATCATCAATATAATATTTTTTTTATGATAATGGTTTTAACTTCACATAAACACACCTATATCTAATGGTTATAGAACATACTGTTTCTGTGTCTGACAAACTACTGCCTCAAGAAACAATGATTGTTCAATTTTTTCATACCACCTCTCATGGTGGCCATTATGATAGAAATATATTTATTTATTATATTAATAATATTTATATTGTCTCTATTCTTTTATAATTTTTATTTAAAACACACCTTTAGGCTTTCCATAATGTGTAAATACGATAATTTAATCTAAGGAAGTGTGGACTACCACCCCCTCAAAGTGATACGAATCATTCAGGAAATACATGAAACGTATAAAGTATGGAATTAATGCACTTATGTAACATATATAACAAATATATTATAAAAAAAGTATTATTTAACAATGTAACATTTAGTTTTCATTCCTTTAATATGACAAAGAAATGAAAGTAGCGTTCATGCGTTCGTACGACCTAACATCTCCATGAACGATGCATTTTATTTATTATCTCAAAATACTATGGATTATTATAAATAAATATATAATAAATATATATGATATTTAAATCATTAATAATATTATATATAAAAAGTAATTTTTACAACATGGACAATTTTTAATTATAACAAGTGCATTTTGACTCATGTATCAAACATCAACAAAACATATGATATGAACTCCAATAATTAACTAATTGTTATAACATGGTAATAATTAGTATAAAATAAATAATTAACTTTAAAAAGGATATGAATCAATTATAAATTAATCTAATTTTTTTAGTCAGTAATATAAATAATGAATGAGAAGTCAAACTCGAGGCAAGGGAACTTTTTAACCCAATTTTCATTCTTTGAGTTGATCTTTTACTTCTTGAGTTTTTACTGCTATGATTATGCTAGAAATAGATTTTGATATATTATAATGAATTTATACTTTCTTTTTGTGGATTTATAGTCAATACACATAATTGATCTATTTTATTAATAAAATGATCTTTGTAAGGGAAATCTTAACTCAATCTCCATTCACTGAGTTAAATACACATGCCATTTGTTTTTTTCAAGAATATGTGTGAATGAACTATGATTGTTTTAAACTTAATATAAACATATATTGGGTGTATTTATATTTGTCACAAATAATTATGTCATTGATTTATTCTTAATATAATGATATTATCTTTTTAATGGACTACGTATCATTCTCCTTTCATTGAGGAATATCTTGATATTGTGCACATTTATTATCCTATAATGTGTATATACAAAACATTTGATATTTTGTATCATGAATCTATCTATTCTCATGATACTTAAAGTTTTGTGTGATGTTATTCTTTATTTATTTTTATTTAATTGTTTCTCAAGTGGTCAGGTATTCTTTAACTAAAACATCATTTTAAATGTTTTAATTTTTTTTCTTCGAAATCATTCTCATTAATGTGCCTATTTTAAAAATGGGTTTAAGGATTTATTTATATATACCTAAGTGTTTGAATTTTAAATTAATTTCAAATGTTTCAATGTAGTATGTCACAATTTGATTCAAAAATCTTCTTTTTGAATGTTTTGAATGAATTTATTATATCAAAATCTTGAAATGATATATTATGATTGCAATATTGAAATGTTAGTTTTCCTTTATTCTTGTTATATGTGTTATTATTACGTTATGGTTCTTGGGAATTGTTTATGTATACATGTGGTTTCATTATAAACCAAGGGCTAGTGAGCCCAAGATAGATTTACAATGAAGTGGGAAATGTGACAGAGGTAAACGTTAAGGTCTCTCCTAATAGATTTAGGGAATATATTTTTATGGGTATTCCAAAGATAACCCTGACTATTACTGCTTATTTAGTTATTAAAGCTACAATGTAAGTATGATATGGATTCCACAAGTTACCATTATGATTTTTGATTTATGATTTCTAAGAAATTTTTTAGAGTATTATGATTTCATGAGGTATGTTTAAGAGTTTATGTTCTATAGCAGAAAAGTATGATTTTCTAATAATGTTTTAAGTGAATTTGCAATATTCATGGGGAAAATTTTTATTTCATTATTTTATATCCCTTACTAAGCTTGCTGTGATCATCCCAAGTTGTTGAAATGTTTTCCATAGGGTATAAGGATTGGTAAGAGGAAGGAAGAAAATCAAGATTATTGTTATGAAGATTTTTATCAAGGATAAGAAATCATATTTTGTTGAAAGGGTTTCCTATGGAGGAAAAAGTGGATACTGAGTGTAACTGTCCATATATAATATATGGGCCTATTAAGTAATAGTTATGGCCTAATTATCTAAAACTCTAAACCTAAAAATATCCCTAATGAGAATTATTGACTTAACTCAAGATTATGTAATGTTTAAGGACGAAGTCGTATAGTGTCTGTATGTGGATGTTTGGGTATATGAATGTATGCATAAGTAAGAGTATGTGTGTCTATATGTATGTGTGTGTGTGTGTGTATGTGTTTGTGTATGTGTCTTCGCATGTGTGTATGTATAAATATTTAATGTGTATGCCCTTTTATTCACTTAATATTATTTATTCATTTGATATTTTTTAATATATTCAATTTGGTAGTTATTTAAACATTTTTAAATATTAATATTCAATACTTTTAATATATATGCAATTTATATAATTTATATTTATTCATTTTTATTTTAATACTTTTTTTACAATTATCATTTATTCAGAAATAATCAATTCTTTGATATAAATCCATTTTTCTAAAATTGAATTTTTAATATATTTTTATTTTAATATTTACTCATTTTTAATATTTCTTTAATTTATCAAATTAAAATTATTAATTCATTTTCTTAATATATTTTCAATTTATTCATTTAAAATTATTAAATTTTATTCTTTTTTAAAATTTATTCATTTATCAATATCTATTAATTTTTTTTATCCCTATTAACATTTATTATATTTATAATTTAGTCAATTTTGACATTTATTGATTTAACATTTATGTAATTTATTAATTTATAATATTTACTTAGGAACTTTTATTTATTAACATTTAATATTTTTGATATGTTTGTAATTTTCATAATTAACAGTTAATCAATTTTATTTTAAAATTTTCATTTATATCACTGTACACTTATTATCTATTCATTTATAATTTTGAATTAATTTTAATTTTTTTTAATTTTAATGAAATTTTTATTATTTATTCATTTTTATTTTAATGTATATTCATTTATATTATTTTTTAATTATTTCTGATTTATACTATTTATTCCTTTTAAATATTTTTGGGAATTACATAATTAATAATAATTATTCATTTATCAAAATATCAAGACACTTATTATAATATTATGACATTAATTATTAGATGAAATATATACAATATTGTTTTAATATATTTTTAAATTATTAATTTATAATATTTTTTATTATAGAGTTGTTTTTAATATTAAATTTTAAATAATTATTAATTTATGGTAAATTTTTTACACTAGTGTTAATCAATGTTATATAAAAGAAACATTTATCAACCATAGTAAAATGTGATGATAAAATACATTTTTTTTTCTGGGCGTTCAATTTTAGAGGAGATAAATGTGTTTTTACCAGCTATTTTTATAATGATTACAAATTCTCTTCCCTTATTTAAAACTAACAAAAACATAGATCACCCTTTCCCATGAAATTGAAGTTCTCTTGGAATATTAATTCTATAATTAGTGTTTCACCCCTAGTTCTCATGATTTTGCAATCTTCTTATTTTCAAATTTTTTTGTTTTTCATTACATTGACTTTTTTTCATAATAATATATTAATTTATTTTCATTATATTAATTTTTAAATAATATCAATAGTATTTTCCCTTTATTAATTGTTTTTTCTTTCATATAAGATGTCTTATAATGGATTCCATGCATTGTGAACAAAAAACATGCGCCACATACTCAAAACCAGAAAAATATAATTAAAATGTCTTGTAACTTTAGGAAAATGATATATAAATCATTTGTGATGTGTAGGAATCAACCACATGTTAATATGAGACATGTTTCTCCCAATATGACTTATGGTTCATATTTTTAGTTTAAAAGTTACATTTTATTAATGAATTATATCAAATTTATATTTAATTTTCTTTATTTTAATGAAAATATAATAATTTTTTCTTCATAAAGGTAAACTCATTTTTTCATGTTAGGTTGGTTTGTTCAAAAAATTGTAGCATGATTCAATGTTTTTGAGAAGGGTCTGAAGACAACAAAACAATTTCTTTGAATTTGAATATGTTTGTAAGAAATTGCATTTAATAATGATTTAAAAGTTTGTAAGTATTGTTAAATTTTATTTTACTATATTTTGATTTAATTTTTTGAAATTAAATTCCATATTCAGTGCCACATTATGCTATAAAATCAGTCCACATACTGCTATAATTTGGCATTTATCAGATTTAGAAAGAATGACAACAGAAGTTATCTTTATAAGTGCTAAAAAATCAATTATAAATTCACCCTTTATCTGTGAAAAAAAAAACATAGATAAAGGGCCCATTTAAAAACAAATTTTTAGCACTGATAAAAGATGTCAACTTTTTTAAATCACCCATGTTTTTCTGGACAATAAATTTGAACAAAAAATTAATTTTTTGACTTTAGATTTCTATAAGAGGTAAAATAGTCATTTCCCTAAATAGATGATCTTAGATAATTTTTTTAATCACTCTATTGGCCCAAAAATATGTCGTTTACCCTAGGATATGAGTTTAGTGGAAATTTGAGCCATTCAATTTTTCATAGAATAATTAATCTTTAATATATCTTTATTTAATCATTAATTTAACCACACATGTTCGTTCGACTATATCCTTTGAAAGGAGAACCCGATTGAGATTTGATCACTAGAGTTGAGTTTGGAGTAAGGTATTTTTTCAAGGCACAATGTAAAATCATGTTGGGTGTTGGGGTTTGGCTTGAACCCTGATTTTATTTCTCTTTTGTTTTCCTTTCTTTTTTTCCTGTTTTCATTATTATCCTCCCCTAGCTTCTCACATACACCCCATGGGCCTCTTTTGTCATGAAACTAAGAGGTAAAAGAGAGATGGATAAAGATATATATATATATATGTAGACATTGATATAGAGATATATATAAAGAGAGGGAGAGAGAGAGAGAGATAAGAGAAGAGAGGTTCCATCGTGGAGTGTTGGAGGAGACGAATCATCATGTGGTCATGATAGAATGCTAATTAGTGTGACACTTTGGTAGATTAAACCCATTTTTTTATTTTTATGCCATAATTTATCATAAATTTACCACTTTCTTATTTTATGAACATATTATGACTATTTAAGACCCTTTGAGGGTCAATCTATAGCTTTAGTAGAGAAAATCTGGGTTTCAGACCATTCACAAGGGTTTCCCATTCGGAAATCCTGATCACACTGCATGTAGTTATAAAACACATGCTATGTGATCTTCCCATTTGGAGAAGGTGACTTTTTATATATACACACCATGAATTGGGAGTACATGTCGTGTACTAGTTCTTTGACATACAATCAAGCAGTTGGATAAAAAACCCACATTGGGGTACTTTGTTGTGTAAAGCACATAACCAGACCCACCGTGTGGGCTATACACCATGTATAAGTACACAACCAAGAAAAGACACATGGCTAGGCTATGTGAGGTACATGGGAAGGTACACCAGGTGGGGAACAATCTGTGTTCATGTTATATCCATTCTGTATAGGAATTTTACATGCCATCTTCGGTTGAAGTACACATCCATATTGAGATGCAAGGGTTCATGTTGTGTACTAGGGAATACATGTCATGTACCTCTTTCTTACTACCAATTTTGATGATTTTTTTCCAAATTTTACACCACTGATTTTGAACTAGATGTATGATTAGTCATTTTTTGAGTAGTTTTCCATGTAATACATGATGGTGGAACCCTTTGTGTGATTTGAGGAATCTAAAGTTGGCATTTTGGAAAACTGATATACAATGGAGATTTTTTTCATCCAATGAATTGTATCAGGTATTTATTGAGAGTGAGATAGAATTGTTGGCTACTCATACCAAACTAGAGTGATAGCTTGGTCTGAGATCGGCCATGATCCATCTACCATGACTGATTCTGAAATATATTTTCCGTTGAGGACGTCTCCCTTTCAAGATATTCCCTTCAAGCCAAGGAGACCATGAGATGTTAGAGACTGGGTAGTGGAATGTGTTTTACTCAAGATCTTATCGGTTGCCAAGGATCCCATTTAGGATGGCTACAATTTCATAATAATTATGAAGATCTCGTGTTAGATTTCTCCTCTTACTCTTTCTGAGGGCTCCATGTCTATTTCCTATTCTTTCCCTTTTTGAGGATACCATGTCGGATGGTTCTTCTAGGTCATCCAAGGATATGAATTTGGATGCCTCTTGTTATGTGATGATACATAGGATCCCAATAGAGTTGTCATTTCTTATGTGTAGACCTAAAGGATCCCATGTAGGATGCCTATATTGTGATTTGATATAAGGGACCCAATGGGAAACCCAATGTTTGACTAACCCAGTGCTATTACATTGGGAGTTGAGTTAGAGATGTTAGTGGGTTTCACTGTAGAACCCATACTAAACTTGTGAGTTAAAAATGATATAGAAATAGTGGTGGTTTTAGGAGTTTGACCACACTCAAAATTTTATTTATTCATTTTCATGGTTACTGATAATGAAACTATCATTTCCAGAGGTTCATTCGTGAATTTTGGTTGATGTTCCTAACCTAATGAAATATTTTAATAGGATTCCTAGAGGTACTACTTGGGATCTGGATTCTGACCCTATTTGATTGACTACTATATTATTGGGATGCCCATACATGTTTCCTGGTATCTAGCCATTGAGCCTACTTATTTATCAGGATGTCCCTATATTCTTCCCAGGATCAGACTTCAAAAACTTTTCTTGATTATTACATGATTGATATTCCTAGACATGTTTCCTCAGATCCAGCCTTGAGCGATACTCAGGTTCCTGATATGGAATTCCTTAGAATGGATCACACACTAAACAAGATGATTTTGTGCCTTGAGCGATACATGAATTCCATACATGTAATTCCTTGGACAACCTCATATTTCAAGTGAAGTTAAAATTCCATGGGTGAAAATTAGATTCCTAGTATAGAATGGCTTTGAAAAGATCATAGGTAATTTAGAATTATATTAATCCTTGAGTGAAACTTGGATTCCCATAATGGAAGGCCTTGGATGGAATCACAGGAAAGATAAAATTCATGGACATGGTTTTCAACAGATGATATTTTGGGTGAGTGAAACTCCCCTAAGATTGTAATATATACATACTATCAAGAATTTTTATGATTTACTTGAGAAACACCATGAATATTCTTCAAGGTTGCGGTAGATGCACCATTTCTATATTTTCTGTTATATCCCTTTAGTGATACATTGATTCCCATATAGGAATTACTTGGATGGGCTCATGAGTAAAATGTTTTATATATTCCTTGAGTAATACTTGGATTCCCATGGAGTAATGATTTGTATAGACTCTTAGGGTGAATGAATTCATTTTATAATTGATTATAATTATAAATAGATTCCTTGTTTACATACCTTAGGTCTATGTTTCTTTATATAACGTAAAAGAGATGTTTTTACATGTTTTTTGGTTATTAATTGAAATACTTCATTATAATGAATATATGTGAGTACGGGTGACCCTAGGGATGAGACTTGTATCCAAAAGTGTTGAATTAGACTTATGAGAAATAATTATAGAAATAATTGACGTAGTTATTATTGGCCAGGATTATAGACCCAAGGATTGACATAATTACTCATAAAATTCTCAGTGAGATAACCAGCTCAATGCCTTTTTTCATAGAATTTACAAATGATTGGGGTTTCATACCCAAGTATCACCTATGGATGAATCATGTAATTGTCATCACACACATGCACACACATACACATCTAAATTTATATACAAGAGGGAACGTTATTTTGAGACATTTTGGCTTGGGCCGATGAAGGTATGGTTTATTAGGATCCTTGGCCCAAGGATTAGCTATGTGCTATTTATTTGTTTAATGTATTTGTTATTTGAGTCATGTATTTGTAAGTATGACCATATTTCATGATCAATTTTTATGAAAATAGATTATAGCTTCACCTTTGGGGGTGGGCTATAAGAGTTATTTTCACCCTCCATACGTACACCATGGTTTGCATGTATACCTTGCATATTCTTTTGGATTGAGCATAGATGGATGATAGATAGGGATAAGGACCATGGTTTCCTGATTAAATAGAGATGATTTTGTAGATTTTGATGATCGGGTTGAAATAGCTTGATAGTTTCATGGAGACTAGGTAAGTGGTTTGACTTGGAGTTGGTAGTAGAGCTATGTACATTTATTCCAATTTATTTTATGTACTCTTGTATATGTGATTTTCCCAGTGGGAAATAAGTGTAGTAATTATGAAATGGATTTTAGAGATTTTATATTATTTTACTTATTATTTAATTTGTGTTATATTTATTCATTCTACACTCCGATTATTTACTTTTTGGGATGATATTTGTTTACTTACACTATTTTATTACTATGATAGGATGTTAAAATCTCCCCATAGACACACCATAAGACCTCAATTATATTTGAAAGCCTCTGTCATATAGGGAGGCATACAAGAGGTATAATGGTGAATTGGATATTAGAACCCGTTTAGTGGTATCTAAGATAGGACATTACAAAGTGACAACAGAGTGTTCCTTTTCTATTGTATTATTATATAGGATATGGTAGAGAACAAAATTTGGAATGTTTCAGAAATTATTATGGATATCATACTTGTGCATCAAGATTCAGGTAGTAATTCATGGTTTCTAGGGATATGGTATTGATGTTCTGGATATGCACTATTGTAGGTGTTTATGATTATTTATATGAGGGACGGATGTGTGATGCGATGTTTATGACTTATTATGGATTTACGGATCTATAACCACTATAGAGAGGATATTGGTGGATTTTTGTATCTTGTTTCATTGGTAAGAGTCCAATTAATGATCTTGAGTCTTAGAGGACAAAGGAAAGAGGCATCACATGCATTATTTTTGGATACATGGTGAGATGTTTGATATTGTGGCTGATAACAGCGTCCTCATGTTAGAGAGGTGCAATAAACCTAGTAGGTCAATATGGATTATGATTCCCATGTGTACGACCCCTTGTAGGTAATTGTTTCTTAGGTTCATTTATTTAATTTTTTAGTAACAACTTATTTAGATTTTTCCCATATAATTTGGAATGAAATTTTACTTATCTGAACTGTGTGATTACTATTGATCCTCATAGGTCGATGTTGGTAGTTGATACATTATTTATGGTCATCTAGTCAGATCCTCTAGTGTATTGAAGATAGGTAACTATACATTTTTAGTGAGTGAGGACCTATAGAGGGTATTACCATAACTAGATGCCCGATGAGAATCAATTCATTATCATTTATTATTTTTTATTAGGATACTATAGGGACAGTCCCTTATGATCATGCTTAGCATGTATTAGGGTCCTAGTAGGCCATTGATTGGTATTTTTTTACCCTCCTAGATAAATTTAATTAGTACCTCCCTTGGTGAGAGGTTGACCTTTGGGATTTGTGGTTAGATCTAGTGACCTTGATATGAGACTTGATCTGCATTGCTAGTTGGGAGATCTAGAGGCCCTTTGTTTTGATTAATAACTTGGTAGATTGATGATTATTTTAATCAAGGGTACTATACAAGGGGGGTTTCTAAGGTTTATAGACACCTTTTCATTCAATGATATTGATTGTAGTATTGTTATAAGATTTATACACTATTAGTGCTTATGTTTTCTAATATTGAAATGTTTTTTTATTTTATTTATAAGGAATCACCTAAGGTTCTTATGATTTGAGGTGATCATTCCTTACATCTTGATTTCATATTGAGTATGTTGAGATAACATCAGTTATTTGTCGATATTCTGTTCGTTTCAAATATCTTTCCTGGTTTGATGAAGGAACATGAAGAAGTTGCACCTGAAGAGTGGTATAAGGTAATACATGTGGTGGGGAGTGAAGAATTGGTTGTTTAAGGGTGGCGACCTTCATTTTAAATTGAATTCCATTTATTTCCATGTAAACTATTCTCGAGAAGTCGGAACAAGAAACATTTTAATACTTCCTCATTAGCGTCCTGATATGAGATTTTTTGGACGCACAAGTATTTGTTTCTAGTGATGTATGGATCGTGGTCCTTTTAGTTTGACATCAATTATAAGAAAATGATATGCACATTATTATGCGGAGGAGTGTTAGATTATTCATGAATAAAAATATTATTTTATTGAAGAGTTGTTGAAACCGTGAGACTTATTGTAAGATAGTTAAGATAGCGTAGTTGTGAAGATTATTCGGATGAGATCATGGTTTAACATGACTACCAAGGATTATCAAGGATGATAATGGTTATAGTGTAGAGACTACAAGGACCCAAGTTTTTAAAAACTAGAAATTTGAATAGAAATTTTAATTTTTTCTTTTAGATGTTTAGAAAAAGTAAAATGGTCATTTTACTCTTGCAGATGATCTTAGATTGTTTTTATATAAACATTATTGACCCCAAAAAAATGGATTTTACTCAAGGAGATTAGTTTGGTATAAATCTGAGCCATTCTAATTTTCATTGAATAATTAATTTTTAATATATATTTAATTAAATATTAATTTATTCACACATGTCTGTTTGAATACTTCTTTTTAATGGAGCATTAGAATTAGATTTTGTCTTTACTATTGAGTTTGGAAGTAGGAATTTTTTCTATGAGAGGTGTAAACTCATGTTGGATTCCAGGTCTAGGCTTGGGCCCCCTTTTTCATTTTCATTTCTTTTCTTCCTTTTCATTATCCCTATTTCCTTTCTTCTATTCCAATTTTCTTTTCATTTATGCCACCTTGGGCCTCCCATTTCGCACGACTAAGAGAGAAATGGGAAATAAAGAAAGAGAGAGAGGGGAAAGAAATATAGGTGCTTCCAAAGATGTTGAGAGGAGCCAGATCATCATGTAACCATGGTGGAACACGAATCAGTGTGAAGCTTTGGTGGATTCCATACAAAGGTAATCCATTTTTAAGTTTATGCTTCTAATCCCTATATAATCTCAAATTTATTGTTACAAGTCTCTATTATCACTAGTGAGGACACCTTAAAAGTAAATCTATAACTTTTTTTGGAGAAAATATGGGTTTTAAGAATTCAAAATTGTTTCCCATTCTGAAATAACGATCACACAATGTGTAGTTCAAGAACACATGTCATTTTTTCTTCCTGTTCAAAAAAGATGACTTGTTAGAAGTACAAACCATGTATTAGGAGTACAGTTTTTGTAATTTTGATTGAACATGTAGCAAAGAACCTATCCAGGAAGCATGTGGTGGGGTACTTTTCCATATAGAGTACACAACCAGACCATCATGTGGGCTATACACCATTTATAAGTACATGACCGGTTAAAGATAAATGACCAGGCTATGCGAGTTACATACATAGTAACCCATATAGGGTACACATATTATACTTTTTATACACATCATTAACTTGGATTTTATATTTTATATCCAGCTGAAGTACACAATGTAGTACAGATGTAAGAGTACACACCGTATACTAGGTATACACATCATGTACCCATTTCTTGATATCCATTTAATTATTTTTCCTCTCTTATGCCCTAGAGTTAGAAATATACATATGATTAGCCTTTTTTGAGGATTATTTCATGTACTTCATGATTTCATATCCCATAGGGTGTTTTGAGAAATCCTAAGAGGATTTTTGGGACAAAATATCTATAATGGAGTGGTCTTTCTACCTGTGAATAGTTTAAGACATCTCCTTAGAGTGAGACATATTTTTTTGGTGTTTCGAACAACCTAGAATAATCTATTGGATTAATGTGGAACATGATCCATGTCTAATGACTGATTCTTGAATAGATTTTCTTTTAAGGAAATCTACCTTTGGGATGTTACATTCTAGCTAAGGTTTCTATGAGATGTTAAAGACATGATAGTGGAATGTGTTTACCCCAAGAGATTAGATGCTATTGAGGATCTCATGTAGGATGACTTCTCTTTCTTAATCTTTCTAGGGAACCCATATAAGATGCATCTTATTAATATTTCTAAGGATATCATGTAGGATTCCTCTACTTACTCTTTTCGGGGATCCCATGTAGCATTCTTCTGCTTACTCTTTTCAGGATCCATAGTTGGATGCATCCGCATACGTGATTATATATTGGATCCCAAGTGATATTATTTTGTTTATTTTTGGACATCTAGGATCCCATGTAGGATTCCTCTTTAGTGTTTTGATATGTGGGATGTAGTGGGTTCCCTGTTGTTTCACCGCACCAGTGCTAGTGCATTGGAGGTTGGGTAGAGGTGGTTGTTGGTGTCACCATAGAACCAGTTCCAAACCTATGAGATCAAGAGGTTCTAGAAGTAGTTGTGGGTTTATGAGTACATCAACTCTCACTAATTTCTGTATAAATTCACATGATTAATATTTATGCAAATATAACATCCTTTCCTAGAATTTCGACCAATGTTCTTGATGTGATGTGGAATTTGACAGGGATACCCAGAGGTACTACCTGGGATCAGGATTTTGAACCTATTTGACTAATTTTCATATTATTGGGATTCCTAGATGTTCTTACTCAGATACAACCATTGAGAATAATTTTTTATTTGGATTCATATAAATGCTTCATTGGATCTAGATATTGAGACAAATTATTAATTAGGATACCTGTAGGTACTTCTAGTGAACTAGATTCTAATCCCTTTAATGATTATTTCATGATTAAGATGCCCAGACGTGCTTCTTGGGATCTAGCCTTGGGTGATACATTGGTTCCTGATATGGATTGCCTTGGATGGGCTCACAGTTTAAAATATTTGACGTTGTGGATTGAGAAATACATGAATTACTTATATGTAATTCCGTGGATGGACTCATAGGTCAAATGGAATTATGATTCCATGGGTGACACTTGAGTTCCTGATACTAAATGCATTGGATGAGATCATAGTTCAAATGAAATTATATTACACCTTTAGAAACACTTGGATTAGTGTTAAAGATGGCCTTGTATGGGCTCATTGGATAGATGGGGTTCATGGATATGGGGTTACATTGATGACATTTTTGGGCGGGAGAAATTCCCCCTAGCTCTTGATATACATATACTCTTAAAGGTGATTATGCCCCCCTGAAAAATTCAAAGGATATTGATTATGGTCGGGGTGGATGAAACATTTCTACACTATAACATATATGAAGTGTGTGATAATTAGATTCCCATGCATTAATTCCTTAGATATAATCATAAGGAAAATGATTTATATATTTCTTGAGTGATACTAGAGTTCCCATGTAGGAACACTATAGATGGAATTATAGGGCGAATGAATTAATTTTATGCTTGATTATCATTATACATAGATAGCTTGGTCATAGAACTCATGAACTGATTTCATTATATAATGTAAAAGTTTCAATTTTATAGGATGTACAATTATTTCATAGAATCCTTCATTACATTGAATGGAGGTGAGTATTGGTGAAACTAGGTCAAGGACATGTATCACCCTATGGTGATATTTCATGCTCCGAGATATTTATGGTGCTAAAAAAGTAGGTATTGTTGATTGGGATTACGAACCCAAGGAATAAATTAATTATACATGGCTTGAGTAGTGAGACAACCAGCTCAATTCCTTTTCATAGGATATTAAGATGATCGGGGTTATATACCCAAGGATCGACTATGGTTTTATCATGTTATTATCTCCTTATATTTATAAATTTATTTATATTTATATTTAGGGTAATTTATATATATACCCATACAAATGTATATATATTAAGGAACATTGTTTGGAGAAATTAAAAATTGGGCCAAATTAGTTTTGGTGGATTAGGATCACAAATAGAAATATTAGTTATGTGCTATTTATTTATTGGTTTTCCTTTTTTACTTTAGTTATTTATTAGATTAAATGAGAATATTGAATGAAAAAGAACCTATGGAAACATATTACATGTTCTCACTTGGGGGTGGAATAATAAGGTATATTTTTCACCTCTACATTCGAACCTTGGTGTGCATGTAGACTTCACATCTACTTTTAGGTTGAGCACAAATACATAATGGATAAGGTTAGCATCCCAGGTATTTATAGAATCATAATTTGTCATATCTATTAGAATTTACGAATAATATATTAATTTTATATTAAAGGGACACTTTTTCTGATAGCACACTTGACACAAAACAATAGGTTTCTCTAAAATCTTAAGTTGCACACAATAGTGATTTATAATGAAAAATAATATAATAGTATTATTATTATTGTAAATGGTAGTTAATTCTTAGCAGTTGTAATAGATAAAATGAAAATAACTAACTAAAATATGATTATACATGTCTGTTAATTTTTTTTACATTTATCTAACAAATTTTAGAGTCTTAAAATGTGAATAAATCCAATTATAAATATAAAATACTCTGATATCTTTAAATGGTCGGTTTACCTCCTTTTGATGGAGAACCCTTTTTTAAATAGAGTTTTTATCACATTTATATTTTATTTTTAAAAATATAAAATTCTTCTTTAGAATCATAATATCAAAATTTACATTGGTTGAAATTTTGGTATTTTTCTGAGGATATTCATATTTTAATGAATACTGTAAAATACTGCATTTTAATTCAAAACTGCCTTTTCAGCTAATTTATTTATATATCTATACTTTTATTTTAACTGGTTTTAAAGTATAATTGGATTAGTTTTTTATCATTTAATCCAATTTTGTTCATTGGGAGTAATTTCCCACTAAAATTGGACATTAACACTTGTCAATCTTTTGATAGCTATTAGTTCTTAAAAACTCTCTTTCTGGTTTTGACAATAGGAATACATTTTAAATTAATTTCTTCTTATTCTTTGTTTTGAATATGGAAAAATGATTCCATATTTGGAATTATATGTTTCAATTTTGGTAAATAGATACCTTTTATTTTTGGACATTATGAATTGTAACGTCATTAATTATTTTTATTTACCATGGTTAAAGGGTCAATATGGTAAATAAGGGTAAAAAATAATATTATAATAATATTAAACTATCATAACATAGGTCCTAATCCTATTTAATGAGATATTTCCAACCAAGGGAATCCTATATTCTATTTTAGGACCCCATGGGGCCAGTTGGATGTTATATTGACAAGTTATAGGAATTAATTTAATGTAAAGAGAAATATAACATAAACATGTAACTTTTATAAAAACAATTTTAATATAGGGTTATATGACTGATATCTTTGACTCTAAATAGCCATTAGAAGTATTAAATTATTTCCTACATCATTATATTTTATTTATAATTTGTATACATTAAATAATAATTATATTTATGACATAATGTTGATAAAGTGACTACTTCATTAATAAAGGATTCAAATAAATGATATTATATATATTAAATGAAATATTAATTTGCATAATTAATATCATACCCAAATTCTATAGGTTAATATGACATTTTATGATCGATTCCACATTTTTTGAAGGAATCAAGTTATTTTGAATTTGTAAGAAATTCATGTATTAATAATGTCAAAAATTGACATAATTAATAGCTTAAAATATAAAATAGTTTATTAAATGATATTAAATTCCTTAAAATCTAAAATTCAGCCAAATAGAATAGTATGTCATATTTTATATTTTTTGGGTCTTTTGACTTGATATGGTAATTACATTAACCGACAATGTGAAAATAACATGATATCACTATAATATTAAAAAGTGTAAAATAGTGGTTAAACCCAAAAGATAAGGATAAAATAATATTAAAAAATTGCCTAAAATTTATTGGATGAGGTGTAATAGAACCAAAATCATATTATATTTTAATTAAATGTGTTTTTAACCAATTTTAATCTAAATATAATTTATAATAACATAATATTTCAAGACATTCCTAAATTGCCCCTCCTTCCTCTTATAAAAGGCTACCAACTATACCCACTTACCCACCCCAGTAAAAACCCTTGGACCATCCAAATTCTCCTCAAATAAACTCCCGACATACCTCCCTTCATTTTAGAGTCCTTACCTAGTGTACAAGGCAATTCAAGAAAACCTTTTAGCTCTAATCAAAAGAAGTTACCCGATTTAGCGGTAACATCTTCTCTCAAGTTCCTTTCCTTTATTTTCCTTCACCACTGCATATGATATTCTTATTCTTTTATTAAATAACCAAAAAATTATACTAAATATACTAGGATGTTTTTATGAGAGGTTTTCAAACTACACTTATACACACCTCCATATAATGGATACAAACATACTGTTTCTATGTTAGGTGAAATGTTACCTCACGAAACGATGATTGTTCAATTTTTCCCTAACACCTCTCACAGTGTCCATTATTATGGTACTGTATTTATATATGATATATATTATATTTATATTGTCTATATTATTATCTAATCTTTATTTACAAAAAACCATTATGCTTTCCATGATGTGTAAATATGATAATTTCATTTGAGGAAGTGTGGAATGCCCTACCTTGAAGTGATATGACTTGTTCATGATATACATGGAATGTATTAATGATATTTTTATTAAACCTATGATACATAAATGAAATAAATATAATACTATTATTATAATATAAATTTATATTATTTTATTATTATTCTTTTAATATGACAATGAAATGAATGTAGCGTTCATACATACGTACAGAATACTGTCTCCATGAATGGTGAATTTACTTTCATATCTCCAAATATTATGTAAATTATAAACATGTATATACGAGAAATATATGATATTTAAATCATGAATAATATTATGGAGATGATGGAATTTTTACGACTTGGAAAATTTACATCAAACAAGTTCATTTTCGACTCAAGTATCAAATATAGACAAACCGATTGATTTAAACTTAAATAATTATGTAATGTTAAATAATGGAGCCTTATAGTTGGTATCAGATGCTAGTTTAGATAAATTTAGGAGTTAGGATATTGTTAAATTAATATCCATAATTTTTTTTACATTATGATAACATTGAAATGATATATCATTTGAAGATTACCATGTTTCTTCGTCTAAGATATGTATGTGTTCAGAATGGTTTTCTATAGAGGAAACATGGTAAATATGATGGGATGAAATCAAGAGGAAAACAACCTATAAAATCAACAACAAAAAATAGTCATAATTGTAACTGAATGGTTTGTTGCAATGATGGAACAATTGACTCATGCTATAAATGGTGGAGTTATCCATTCATGAGATCGGCCAGATCAACCAAAAAGAAACATGTCAGTAGTGGAGCATTTCATGAGGCAACAACCCCCATGATTTAGAGGATCATCTAACCCTATTATATATGAAGGGTGGATTAAAGCATTTGAAAATATTTTCTATGTCATGGGGTGTTCATAACATCAATAGTTTAGTCTTATTGTTTACTATTTTGATGGTGAAGCCAATTAGTGGCGGTAGATGGTTAAAAATATTAGGGATAGTGAGGAGATTTATGCTCTTTATTAGGAAGAATTAAAAGGTATGTTCCTTGAAAATATTTTCTTAAGGAAGTTTCACTTAGGATGGAAAAAAAATTCTTTGAATTGAGGCAGGAGGATGACCCAGTGGCTTCTTATGAAGAAAAATTCACTCGACTAGAAAGGTATGATGCAATTTTCATACGGGATCTTAATTGAAAAATCAATCATATTTACTTAGGATTAAAGACAATTTATATAAGGAAATTATCTTTTATTGAGGTCAAAAGTTATGAAAAACTTGTTCTATGTGTGGAGAAGGTGGAAATGAAGTTTGAAAATGATCTGGTGTTCTTTGAAAAATGATAGAATAAGAGGTCGAGGTGGTAGATTAAATGGAAGAACTCTTCAAAAAAGTCTGATGGTAAGAAAATTAAGTTTATAGTTTGAAAAAATTGTTTTATAAAGAAAAATGGGGCATGCCTTTTAAATTCTAGTAAGAGCTTCTGATGTGGTAAAATGAGACATAAGGCTCGTGATTGCATTGGAAAAGATGAGGGCAATGGTAAGGCAAAATCTTATTTAAAGTCAATAAAATGTTTTAATTGCAATGAAGGAGGTCATTATGAAAATGTGTGTCTAAAGAAGAACTCAAATAATGGAAAGTTTCTAGGATATAAGCAGAAAGGGGTGGTGAAATAATTTTCCAATACTTCAGTAGATGTTGGTCCATCAAATGAAGTTGTATCAGGTACATTGTTTGTTTATTCAGATTATGCCAATGTATTGTTTCATTCCAGGCCTACACATTATTTCAGTTTCGGGAAATTTTATAGTAAATTGGGAATTCTCTCTGATGATATAAATTCTAAACATGTGGTAAAAATAGCTAGGGGAAATGTTGAGACAAAAATAAATTATAAGAACCTTATTACCCTTGTGTGTAGAAAGAATCTACCTACAAAAAATATTGTTTTGAGTCTCGTAGTTTTCGATGTAGTTTGGGGTATGGATCAGATTTGTGTTTATCATAATAAGATTTAATACAGATCTAAAGAGTTTTATCTTTAAAAATAGTTTCAGTTTATTGTGAAAAACGAACCCTTAACTTTGATGACAAATTAAAAAGATGAGAGACTAATAAAAGATGGAAATGAATGTTACCTGACACATATTGTTGAAAATGAAGTAACTGTTCAAATTTATGATGTGATAGTGGTAAATGAGTATCTTGATGTTTTTACCATTATAATACCTAACTAAGAAGTTGAATTTACAATTGACTTTGTTCCTGATGCTAAGACAATTTCAAAACCCCCTTATTCAATGACTCAAACTAAATGTTTAGAGTTTAAAGAATCAATTGCACGAGTTATTAGATAAAGGTTTCATTAGGCCTAGAACATCACCATGGGGTGATCATATCTTATTTGTTAAAAATAAAGAAGGTTCAATGAGATATTGCATTTATTATAGAGGCTTTAAAAATATCACTATTAAGAACAAGTATCATTTACCTCAAATCGATGATTTATTTGATCAGCTCCAGGGAGCTCTGTACTTTTCGATGACTGACTAGAGGTTGGGGTAGCATCAGTTGAAAGTAAAGGAATCCGACATTTTGAAGAGCATGTTTCATACTAAATATGACCATTATGAATTTTTAGTTATGCATTTTGGGTTAACCAATGCTCATTATGTATTCTTGGATCTTATAAATAGAATTTTCTATGAGTTATTGGGTAAGTTTTTGGTTGTTATTATTGATGATATTTTGGTATATTATAAAAATAAATGGGAGTGTGAAAGTCATATAAGGGTTGTCTTACAGATCGTAAAAGAAAAGAAACTTTATGGGATTTTGAGCAAGTGTGATTTTTGGTTACAAAAAATTTCATTCATTGGTCACATTGTTATCAAAAATAGAATAACAGTTGATCTTTCTAAAACTAATGTTGTTAAAGATTAGCCAATACCCACAAATATAACAAAGATTCATAGCTTTCTTGGTTTAGTAGTTTATTATCAGAGGTTCATTGAATTTTTTTACGGTTATCAAGCCCCCTAACGAAGTTAACTTGAAAAGGTGTTATGTTCATCTAGACAGAAGAATGTGATGAATATTTTTAGTAATTGAAAAGAAGATTGGCGAATCTTCCAGTTTTGGGACAACCTTCAAAAAATAGTGAATTTTTTTTATGGTGATGCTTCATTGAAATGACTTGGTTGTGTCCTTATGAATAATGATTAGGTAATTACTTATGCTTCACAATAGTTTAAAACTTATGAGTTCAATTACCCTACACATGATTTGGAATTAACTTTTATTGTTTTTTCTTTAAAAATTTGGAGGCATCATCTGTATGGCGTGATGTGTGAAATATATACTGATCAAAAAATGTTTGATGTATTTATTCACTTAGAAATAATTAAACATGAGACAGAGTATATGGTTGAATTTAATCAAGTATTATGATTTTACGATTCATTACCATCCAGGAAAGGAAAATAAAGTAGATGATTCTTTGAGTTGAAAGAGTAATGCTATATTAGCCATGCTAAGTTTTGAATGAGATACTTTGGTTTTTGATTTAGTGAATTTTGGATTGGAATTTTTTGGTTCTGGGAATTCCTCTATTTTGTTTCTGATGGTAGTGAAACCATCGTTATCAGACAGAATTAAGAAAGCATTGAAAAATGATATTGAGTTGTAAAAAAAGGTAGAATTGGTTTAGACGGGTAAGTTACCTAAATATAAAAATGATAAAGATTGTGTTTTGAGGTTTGGAAAGAGATTATGTGTGCCTTTTAATTCACAATTGAAGAAAGATTTATTATGTGAAGATCATATTTCTCTGTTTTCAGTTCATCATGGAAGTACTAATATACACATAGATCTTCAGGAGTATTACTAGTGGGATGGAATGAAAAGAGATATTGTGGACTTTACCCTAAGATGTATGATTTTTCAACAGGTTAAAGTAGAGTGGTAGTTAATGAAAGGGATGATTCAACCTTTTCCTATGTCTGATTTCAAATGGGAAAATATTTCCATGGATTTTGTAGTGGGATTACCATAGACTTCTCGAGGTAAAAATATAATCAAGGTTATTATTGATCGATTGAAAAAATCTGCTCATTTTCTTCTTATTGGAGATACTTTGTATCTAGATCAAATGTCTCAATTTTATATTAAAGAGATAGTCAGGTTACATGGATTTCCTCACTCCACTATATCTAATCATGATCCTAGGTTAACTTCTAATTTTTTAAAGGGCCTTTATAATTCATTTGGTACTGAATTAAATTTCAGTACAAATTTTCATCAATAATCATACAAGTAGTTAGATTTAACAATTATGACATTGGGAGATATGAAACATGATTGTTAAATTGATTAAAAGGGAATTTGGGACCAACATCTTTATTTGGATGAGTTTTAATATAATAATAATTTTTATTCTAGTATAAATATGACACCATTTGAATCATTGTATGGAAAGAGGTGTCGAACTGTAGATTTTTTTGATGAATTAGTTTAGAGAACGTTGAGGGGACCAGAAGCTGTAGAAGAGATGACATAAAAAGTGTAGTTGATTCAGAAGCCCTTGAGAATATCTCAGAGCAGGTAGAAAATTTATGTGGATAACTGGAGGAAGGATATTTATTTCCAGGTTGGTGATCTTGTCTTTCTCAAAGTTTCTTTATTTAAATGTGTGATGCATTTTGGTAAGAAGGGAAAGCTGAGTCTAAGGTTCATTGGAACCTATGAAATCCTAGATATTGTTGGATTAGTTTCCTACATGGTGGATTTATATCCAAGTTTATCCTAGGTACATATTTTTTTTTTCATGTTTCAATGTTGATGAAATATATACCAGATCCATCTCATGTTTTGAGTCCCAAGGTAGTTAATTTAAAAGAGAATATTTCTTATAAGGAATAACCGGTAGAGATTATTGACCACAGAGAGAAAGTATTAAAGGATAAGGTGAGTCATGAGGTAAAGGTTTTTTGAAAAAACTATATAGTTGAATAGGAAACAAGAGAATCTGAAAATTCTATGAGGGATAAATACCCCCACTTATTTTATAAGTAAATAAAATTGTGAGGATGCAATATCCAAAAGTAGGGAATGATGTAGAATCCCCGTAATTTATAGAACAATACTTATTCATATCTATTGATATTTATGATTAAGATATTAATTTTAAATTAAAGTGATTCTTTGTTAAATATCATACTTGACACGCAACATTGGGTTTCACCGAAATCTTATGTTGCACACAATAATGAATTATACCAAAAAATAATATAACAATAATATTATTATATTAAATGGAAGTTAACAACAATAAATTGTATTGGAAGGAATGAAAAAAACTACTTATAATATGATTATAAATGTTTTATAAATTTTTACATTTATCCATTAAATTTTAGAGGCTTAAAATTAGGATAAATCCAATTTTGAGCATAAAATACTCTAATATTTTTAAAATGTCGATTTACCCCCTTTTAATGGAGAACCCTTTATAAATATAATTTTTTCACTTTTATATGTTCTCTTGGAAAAAATAAAATTCTTATTTAGAAGAATAATATCAAAATTTACTTTGGTTAAAATTTAGTTATTTTTCAGATGAAATTCACATTTTAATGAATAGTAAAAAAATAATGCATTTTAATTCAAAATTTACTTTTCATAAAATTAATTAATATAGTAATATTACTATTATAATTGATTTTAAAGTTTAATTGGATTATGTTTTTATCATTTTATCATATTTTTTCCATTGGATGTAATTTTCTATTGAAATTCGACATAAACACATGTCAATATTTTGATAGTTATTATTTCTTAAAAACCCTCTTACTGGTTTTGACAACAAGAATTAATTTTAAATTTTTTTTTTTTATAATTATATATTTTGAATTTGGAAAAATGGATTCTATATTTGTAATCATAAGGCTTAAATTGTGTAAATAGGTACCTTTTATTTTTGGAAATTATGAATAGTAACTTGTGTAATGTTTTTATTTACCATCGTTAAATGGTAAATCTGTTAAATAAGGGTAAAAAAATAATATTATAATACTATTAAACTACCATAAAACATGTCATAATACTATTAGTAGAGATATTTCTAACCATATCCATTCTTGGGTTGATTTTTGGATGCCATGGAGCCACATGGGTGTGATAATGACATGTTAAAAGAATTATTTGAAAGTAAAGAGAAATACAACATAAACTTTTATCTTCTACTAAAACAATTTTAATATAGTGTCATATAACTGAAATCTTAAACTATAAATAGTCATTATAAATATAAAATAATTTTCTAGATCATGATATTTTATTTATAATTTTTAGGAATTAACTAAATTATTTTATTTATGACAAAAGGATGATGAAGTGATTGCTTCATTAATAAAGGATTCCAATAAATGATATTATAAATATTAAAATAAATATTATTTGACATAATTAATGTCATCCACGAATTCTATATCTGAATATGTCATGTTAAAACCGATTAAATGTTTTTTCAAAGGGATCATTTTGTTATGAATTTTTAAAAATGTCAAATATGAATAGATTCAAAAATTGACATAATTCATCGCTAAAAATATAAAACAGTTTATCAAATTATATTAAATTCCTAAAAATTTAAGAATCATCCAAATATTTATATATTCCATAAATGAATTTTTTGGTACATTTGGCATGATATGATAATTACATTAACCCACAAGGTGTAAATAACATGATATCACTCGAAGATTAGAAAGGGAAAAAAGGGTTAAAACAAAAAGATAAGGATAACAAAATATTAAAAACTTGTCTAAAAATTATTGGATTATGTTTATTGGAACCAATATCATATTATCTTAGAATTAAATAAGTTTTGGACCATTTTTAATCGAAATTGAATTTATAACAAAATAATATTTCAAGACATTCCCAAAGTACCCCTCCTGCCTCTTATAAAAGGCCACCACCTCTACCCACATACTCACACCTATAAAGACACTTGGCTCATTAAACTTATACTCAAATAATCTCCCAACATCCATCCCTTCTTCTTAGAGGCCTTACCTTGGGTATAAGGAAATTCAAGAATGCATTTTGTCTCAAATCAAAATAAGTTACCTGATTTAGAGGTAACATCTTCTCTCAAGTTGCTGTCCTTTATTTTCCTTCTCCACTCATTAAGATCTTATAATTATTTTATTAAATAAAAAATATAGTATCCAAAATATACTAGGATTTTTTTATGAAAAGTATTCAAACTACACTTACACACACCTCCATCAAATGGATGCGAACATAATGTTTCTGTGTACAAAAAACTACTGTTTTGTGAAATGATGATTGTTCAATTTTCTCCTACCACCTCTCATGGTGGCCATTATTATGGAAATAAATTTATATATGATATTTATTATATTTATATTGTCTCTATTCTAATGTAATTTTAATTTACAAATTTTTTTATTCTTTCCATGATGTGTAAATGTGATAATTTCATTTGAGGAAGTGTGGACTATTGCCCACTCAAAGTGATATTACTCATTAATGATATAAATGGAATGTATAAAGGATGTTTTCATTAAAACTATGAGACATACATGAAAAAAATATATTTCTATTATTGTAATATAAATTTATATCATTTTATTATTATTCTTTTAATATGATAAACAAATGAGAGTAGCGTTCATGCATACGTACGACCTACCATCTCCATGAATGGTGCATTTCATTTTTATATCCAAACATTATGGAAATTATAAATATATATATACTGAATATATATGATATTTGAATCATGGATAATATTATGGAGACGATGGAATTTTTACCACATGGACAATTTACATCAAAAACATTCATTTTCGACTCAAGTACCGAATATAGACAAACTGACTGATATGAACATAAATAGTTATTTAATTTTTAAGGATGGGTCCTTATAGTTGGTATCAGAGGGTGGTTTAGATAACTTTAGGAGTTATGATATTTTTAAATTAATAGCCATATATTATTTTTTACTTTATCGTAATATTTAAATGATATAGCATTTGAGTATTACCATGTTGCTTCGTCTAATATATTTCTATGTTTAGAATGGTTTTCCATAGAGGAAACAATGTAGAAATGATGATAAGACATCAAGAGGAAAATAACCTACCAAATCAACAACTATAAATGGTTGGAATCCTAACTATATAGTTTATTGTTGTGATGACATTGTTGACTCAAGCTATAAATATTTGTGGTATCCATGCACAAGATCATCCAGATCAACCAGATAGAAACTTTTCAGTAGTGGAGTATTTCAGGAGGAAAAATTACCCATAATTTAGAGGATCATCTGACCCTATTCTAGATGAAGGGTGGATTAAAGCACTCAACAAGATTTTTGATATCATGGGGTGGTCAAAACATCAAACAGTTTTTCTTTTTGTTTACCGTTTTGAAGGTGGAACTGATCAGTAGTGGTCGAAAGTTAAAAATATCAAGGAATGTATATCAATTTATTTTCTTGATTGGGATGAATTCAAAGGTATGTTCCTTGTGAAATATTTTCCTAAGGCGGTTCGACATAGGATGGAAAAATAATTCTTGGAATTAAGGGAGGAGGATGACTCAATGGATTCTTATGAATCAAAATTTACTTGACTAGAAAGGTATAATCCAAATTTCATAAGGGATATTGAAAGTAACATTAATTATTTTTACATAGGATTAAAGACAAATTATTGAAGGGAATTAGATTCTTGTGAGTTCAAAATTTATTAAAAACTTTTTCGATGTGTAGAGAAGGTGGAAATGGAGTTTTCCAATGATCAAGTGTTCATTTAAAAATAAAAAAATAAGAGCTCAAGGTTGTAGATGAAAGGGAAGAACTCTTAAAAAAGTTTGTTGGTAAGAAAATTAAGTTTATAGTTTGAGAAAATTGTGGAAAAAAATCATATTAGGGAATGCCTTTTGAATTTTGACAAGTGTTTCCGATGTGGTAAAATGGAACATAAGGTTTGTGATTTCATAAGAAAAGATTAGTGCAATGGTAATACAAAATATGATTTACAATTAATTAAATGTTTTAAGTGCAATAGATTGGGTCATTATGAAAATGAGTGTTCGATGAACAACTCAAATGATGGAAGGCAGCTGGAGTACAAGAATAAAGGGGTGGTAAAATCATTTGCAAAAACATCAGCCGATGTTGGGCCATTAAATGAAGTAGTATCTTGTACATGGTTCATTTATTCAGATTATGCCAATTTTATATTTGATTATAGACCTAAACATTCTTTATTTTCTAAGAGAGTTTCTTTCAAATTGGGAATTCCATCTCAAGATATGAATCCCGACTTGTGGTAAAAACACCTCGGGTAATGTTGAGACAAAATGAAATTATAAGAACTGTCTTATCCTTTTTTGTGGAAATAATCTACCAATAAAATTTAATTTTTTTCTCTAGGAATGATTGATGTTATTTTGGGTATGGATTGGATTTCTATTTATCATGGAAAGATTGAATACATATATAAAGAGGTTTCTTTTTAGAAATAATTTCTGTTTGTATAAAATAATAAAACCTTACTTTTGACAACGTATCAGGAAGCTGAGAAGGTAGTAAATTATGGAAATTAATTTTTCCTTGAAAATATTGTTTAAAACAAAGGAACTATTCAAATTAATGGTGTGCTAGTGGTAAATGAGTATCTTTATGTTTTTCCTAATGAGTTACCTGGTATAATACTTGTTCGGGAATTTGAATTTACTATTGACTTAGTTCCTAATCCTATGACAATTTCAAAACCCCCTTATTGAATGGATAAAATTAAACTTTTAGTTTTAAAGAAGCAATTGCAGGAGTTATTAGATAAAGGATTCATTTGACCTATCCCAACACCATGGGTTTCTCCAGTCTTATTTGTTAAAAGGAAAGATGGTTCAATGAGGCTTTTCATTGATTATAGATCCATGAATAACATCACTATTAATAACAAGTATCCTTTGACTCAAATCAATTATTTGTTTCTTTAGCTCCAGGTTGCTCAGTATTTTTTGATTATTGACAAGTGGATGGGGTACCATCAGTTGAAAGTAAAAAAATATGACATTATAAAGTCTGTGTTGCATACTAGATATGGCCATTATGAATTTGTAGTTATGAATTTTGTGTTAACCAATGAACCTATTGTATTCATGGATCTTATGAATAGAATTTTATGTAAGTTCTTTGATAAGTTTGTGGTTGTGTTTATTGAATATATTTTGGTATATTCTAAAAGTAAAGAGGAGCAAGAAAGTCATTTAAGGGTTGTGTTGAAGACCTTAAAAGAAAAGAAACTGTATGGGATATTCAAAATTTGTGAGTTTTGGTTACAAAAAATTTCATTCCTTGGTCACATTGTTTCTAAGAATGTAGTAAATATTGATCCTGCGAAAAAAAGTATTTAAAGAATGGCCAAGACCCATAAATATAACCGATATTCATAGTTTTCTTGGTTTAGCAGGTTATTTCCAGAGTTATTTTGAAAATTTTTCATGGTTATCTAGACTAATGACTAAGTTAGGTCGAAAAGGTGTTATGTTCATCTAGGCAAAATAATGTGATGTATTTTTTTAGGAATTGAAAAGAAGATTAGTCAATGTTCTAGTTTTGGAACTACCTTAATGAAATGGTGGATTTTTTTTCTATAGTGATGCTTTATTGAAAGGAATTTGATGTGTCCAAATATAAAATGATCGTGAAATTACTTATGCTTCACGACAGTTGGAAACTCATGAGTTGAATTACCTTACACATGATTTGGAAATATATACTATTATTTTTTCTTTAAAAATTTAGAGGCATCATCTATATGAAGTGAAGTGTGAAATATAAACCGACCACAAAAGAATGAAGTATATATTCACTCAGAAATAATTAAATATCAGATAGAGTATACGACTAGAATTGATTATGTATTATGATTACACGATTCATTAACATCCATGAACAGAAAATAAAGTGGCCGACACTTTGAGTCGAAAGAGTAATGCTTTATTAGCCATGCTATGTTTTGAACAAGATTATTTTGTTTTTGATTTAAAGAATTTTGGATTGGAAGTTACTGGTATAGGAATTTACTCTATTTTGTTTCAGGTGGTAGTAAAATCATCTTTATCAGACAGAATTAAGGAATCATAGAAAGAAGATAGCGAGTTTCCAAAAAAGGTAGAATTTGGTTACAAGGAAAAGTTACTTAAATTTAAAATTGGTAAAAATTGTGTTTTGAGGTTTTTAAAGAGATTATGTGTGCCTTTGGATTCCAAGTTGAATAAAGAGTTATTATTTGAATCTCATAGTTCCCCATTTTTAGTTTATCCTGGCAGTACTAAGATATATAGAGATCTTCGAAATTACTACTAGTGGGAAGGAATGAAAAGAGATATTGTTAATTTTACCTCGAGATGTTTGAATTTTCAACTGGTTAAAGTAGAGAGACAGTTATTGAAATTTATGTTTCATCCATTTCTAGTGCTATAGTGGAACTGGGAAAATGTGCTAATGGATTTCGTAGTGGGATTTCTGAAGACTTCTCGAGGTAAAAAAGAAATCTGAGTTTTTGTTGATTGATTGACTAAATTTGCTCATTTTCTTCCTATTCGAGATACTATGTCTCTAGATAAAATTTCTCAATTTGATATGAAAGAGATATTCATGTTACATGGAGTTACCCTCCCCATTATATCTGATTGGTATCCCAAGTTCACTTCTAACTTTTGGAAGGTCATTCAGATGTTATTGGGTATTAAATTAAATTTCAGTATAGCTTTTCACCAACAATCATATGGGATGTCAGAATGAATAATTCAAACATTGGAAGACATGCTACGATCTTGTTCAAGGGATTACAAGGGAAATTTGGACCAAAATATTTATTTGGTTGAGTTTTCTTATAATAACAGTTTTCATTCCAGTATACAGATGACACCATTTAAAGAATTATTTGGAAAGTGGTATCAAACTACAATTTTTTAGCAATGAATTAGGTGAGAGAATGTTGATGGGACCTGAATTTGTAGAATATTTGGTGGAAAAAGTTTTATTGATTCAAAATCACATGAGAAAATCTCAGAGTAGGCATAAATGTTATGCAGATAACTAAAAAAAGGATCTTTATTTCAAGGTAGGTGATCATGTATTTCCCAAAGTTTCTCCATGGAAATGTGTGATGCATTTTTCTAAGAAGGGAAAGTTGAGTTTTTGGTTCTTTGGACCCTATGAAATCCGAGAGAAAGTTGGATTAGTTTTCTACAAGGTGGATTTACCTCTAATGTTATCCCAGGTACAAAATGTTTTTCATTTTTCAATGCTGAGAAAATATATACAAGACCCATATCATGTTTTCAGTCCAGAGGTAGTTTAGTTGGAAGATTATCTTTTTATGAGGAGTAACCAGTAAAGATTCTTGACCATAGAGAGAAAGTGTTGATGAATAATGTGATTTCTCAGGTAAAGTTTTTTTTGGAAAAACGATATAGTTGAATAGGAGATGCAGAAATCTAAAAATGCTATGAGGGATAAATACCCCCACTTATTTGATAAGTAAATAAAATAATGTGGATCCAATTTCCAAAAGTGGGGAATGATGTAACATCCTGTGTATTTATAGAACCACACTTTTTCTTATCTATTAATATTTATGATTAATATATTAATTTTATATAAATGGGATGCTTTGTCTGATAGTGTACTCAACACACAACAACATTTTTTTCTGAAATCTTATGTTGCACAAAACATTGAAGTATACCGAAAAATAATGTAATAATAATAATAGTATTTAAATGGTGGTTAATTCCTAGACATTGTATTGGTGGGAATGAGCAGAACTAACTAAAATATGATTATAAATGTTTACTAAATGGTTTCACATTTATCCAATAAATTTTAGAGGCTTAAAATGAGAATAAATCCAATTTTAAGCATAAATTTTTCTAATATTTTTAAAAGGTCAGTATAATGCCTTTTGATGGAGTACCCTTTTTAATATATATATTTTTTCACTTTTATATGTTCTATTTGGCATAATAAAATTCTTTTTTAAAAGAGAAATATAAATGTCACGAACCAAGCCAGGTCACCATTCGACCTGGTGCCTGACCTAGTCTGTGACATGGCATGAAGGGCGTTCCCGATCCCCACGGGCTAGCACAAGGGCCTGGGTATCAAAAATAAAACTTGGGAACAATTTAACCTAATTAAACATATTAAAATTAACAAAAAAACTAAATATTCAGATCTGATAAATTCAATCAAACATAACCATAATAACTTTCAAATTTAATGGTTTACAACGTTAGGAAAAACCATAATGAACTACAACAGAGGAGTAACAAAACTCTTTAACAAACCTCCATGCTATAAGAGTGGTGAAACATCCACAAGCTACCGCCAAGGACCTACATGAGAAGGACACTAACAACTCAAACCACCATCGCTGAGCATGATGCCTCAACCTGGGATACACAAGAAACATAATCTTCATACACCCAAGGATGTATGTAGGGTGTGAGCCAAAGGCCCAGTAGGATACCACCAAATGAAAATATTCCATGACACAACATCCAAGAGATAATTTAATGTGCTTATTCAATATTATACTTTCAAACCACTTAAAAAAACATTTACAATCTAAAAGCTAAAAGAAAACACTAAGAATGAACCATTCCACAAACACTGTTTTAAAGTGGAAGAGAAAAATTCATTAAGAGAAAACACACACACTTACTCACACACGCACACACAGACAAGTGATCATAAATATTACAACAGAAGGCACCACGTCATGGATGGTAGAGCACTATGGGTAAATCCACTAAGGTTCATCTAGATCTAGTGGGACCATAGAACCTCAGGTCTCAGTGAAACGTGGCTTAGAAACTATGAACCTCAGAAAACGTGGCTTAGAAGACCATGACACTCAGAAAATGTGGCTTAGAAGACCATGACCCTAAGTAATTCATATGTTTTGTTAGTGTTGCAATCGTCAATCTAGCTAAGTGAAACAGGGGAGATACCACTCCGTATTACAAGCGCACTAGTTCTAGTCCTCCCACCTAGATACCCAGGGTTTTCCCTTGTGTTGAATCAAGTTTCAAATTCACATTGTCTATTGCTTACCCATATCAAAAACCAAACAAGACATTACACATGAAAGTCACCATTTTCATACCCAAACAACATTCCAAAAACTCACGCACACCAAAATACCTTTCCAAAATATATTTGCCATTACCTAATAATTTTGAAAATCCCCATTTGGAAACACTCAAAGAAGAACATAAACAATTCACACCACTTAAAAATAATTATTTAAATAACAGAACAAGGAATGACACAAATAAACACACCCAATTACAATTAAGAGAGTCATTCAAACCACTTGTTTAATAAATTTTCCTTAAAACTAGTTTTTCACCAACTAAATAATTAACGGAACCATTTTCAACACTTATAAAACACCACCAAGCGACGCAAAGTGGGTTTACACCAAAAACATATCATTTTATATAAACATGCTACTTTAAATATAAACACATATTCAACTTTTCCCAAATACTACTTTCGTGCCATCTCAATAAATCAATGAATCATTTAAATTATTTGTTAAATCATTTCAACATAAACCAAGAAAAATTTACACCCAAAACCACTTTATCCCATATAGAGACGTCACTTTGAAACCAAATACTCAAGGTAATAATATAAAAACATTTTTTCCATTCTTCAAACAGTTTGCAATTTAATTTCAAGTGTGCACAATAAGACAAAACACCCAAAATGACTCATTTTAGTTTGAAAACCCCCCATTTAAATATACACACACCTCAAAGAACTTGAAAACACATTTCACACCTACCAAACAACCCGAAAAACCTTCCCAACCATGTTTCACATCTCAAACGCCACTTAATTAAACAATTGATCAATAAATAAAACATCACAAATGCATACCACAAGGACTCAATTTAAAACACACAAAATTTATATTCCAGAACCATTTGAAAAAAAATGCACATCCCAAACCTTCTAAAACCTCATTCGCACCCCTGAAACACAATAAAGGTTCATAATAAAAATTGACACGTCAAGATAGTTTACCTTATTTTGAAAAAAACTCAAATTAAAAACATCCACACATCTAGTGTTCTTAAAAACACAATTTTCACACCTTAAACAATTAAATAATACACATCTAAATATTTCAACAACACAACGTGCAAAAAATACATTTGTATTTACTTATATACTACTCAAATTCATTATATATGCATATCAAAGCATGTTGAAAATAAAATTTGTATCACCCAATTTATCACTAGAACAAATTATAATTTAATTAAGGAGCAATTTAAATCATCTGTAGATGGTATGTCATGGAACTACCTACATCGGGGTATAAATCATCAGTATATCGATGGGAAACCAACACCGCACGTCAATTTCACCACAAGAAAACACAAATAAACCCTAAAACAAAGGACCGAGCGAAAATTATCAAAATCAGACCTCTAACAACTCGAATCCCTAACTGCAGGAAACCATACCCTATGAAAGTGGGAGAACAAATTACCAGATGGCAAGGGGACATCGACAGGGCGGAGTCGCACGGGGGAGGCGGCGAAATCTCGGCTACCGGAGGAAGGAGACATGACCGGTTTGGTGCGCCGTGTAAGGAGGGAGTCTGCCGGGGGCTCAGACGAATAGGTTACCTGAGGGGGGGTTCATGGGGGCGGCACGAGGCGGTGAGAGGGGAGCCGGGACGATGGATTAAGGTCACCGGAGGGGTGCACAGCTTCAGAGGGGAGTGACGCTGGAGGAGGTGTCGGTCATAGAGGGGTGGTTGTACGATGGTAGGGTTATAGGGGGAGGGGTGTGATGGGAGAATAAAGGAGGAGGGGAGGGAATGAGAGAAAGAGAGGAAAAAGAAAAAAAAGAAACAAAGAATAGGGGGGAAGGGCTTCGACACGTTGGGGGAGGGGGAGGCCAAACTAAAAAACATCAATAAATAAAAAGAATAAAGTAATAATAATAATAATGTTAATAACTTAATTAATAAAACTAATAAGAATTATAATAGTTATAATAATAATATTATTATTAATAATTAAAATAATTAATTAATATTTAAAACATTTCTTTTTAAATCATTATTAAAGAAAATCTTAAATATAAAAAAATTAATTAATTATAGTAATAATCATGGTAATAACCAAAATAATAATAATAATATTATTAACACTAATAATATTAAGTTCAATAATATTAATAATAATATTAATATTATTTACACTGGTAATAATAATAATAATATTTAAATAGTTCTTTAAAATTTTATTACACTAATCACTTTTATTTTATTTCAATTTCATTATTCACTACATTTTGTCTGATTGCCTTGAACATCATGAGGTCGAGTGGTGACTCGGGCATGGCCCCATGGCTTCGATCACGATGCAATGAACACAGAGAAGGACAAAACATTCATTTATCAGTGTAAATCGCAAGACCACAATCGGGCTCGGTCTGCATTTCATATGAAAAGAATAATAATAATTAGAAGCAAATAAAATTATAAGATGAAAATAGAAATTTGAAACATGACACAGCGTGAAGTCCGGGTGTGACAATTCTCCCCACCATAAAGCATTCCTCCCCTGGAAAGCCACAACTAAGGTTGAACCCCCAAGAAGAAACAGATACCCCACTAAGGTTCAAAGAGGATCCCCACAATCAACAAGCGAAAAGTGGAAAAATCATCATGCTTAGAGAATGTGACTCAAATTAAAAACTCAAGAAATTCGTAAAAAGTATTCTTGATATGTGTCACCCACCCAGAAGAGCTATAACACACCTAGTTGACTGATCAAGGAAAGGAACTATCGTACCCATGGAAACCAACTTCACAATCCGAAATATCTCAAGCACTATTAAACGAAAACCACACCATTCAGCTAGAATGAACAAATAAGATCAAACCACGTACAAGTAACAATCATATCACTCATCACCAAACCATATTTAGAAATATAACCAAAAGGTTATCATGGGGAATCCTGAGGGGATCCCCACCATTAAGAACCTACCAACACCCAAGGAGAGACTGGAAGACTGAAACAGGAAGGTCAGAGCGGACTCCCCGCCATTAAATAAAAGTCGAACATTGATTCATTATATAGAAATTTGTGAGACCCAACATGGTTCTCCCCACCATTGGAACTCAAAGAGGATGAAAAACTTTGGAATTTTTTTGATGGGGACTAAGAACCCCACTACAAGGGGCTGGGAGGGTCGGGACCAACTACTGGGCATCAAAACCAAGGCCCGAGAAAAGCTAACATCTTCACATCCCTGGATGAGCAATATTCCAATTTGAGACCAATTTACACACTAAAACCCATAAGGACCACTAAAAGTGATTACATCTTGTAGAAAGAAACCCATAGGACTTATAGATAACTAGATAGTCATGCCTCCACATAGTCGTGAAATCCTTACTCACCCAAATGGTTTATTAGGAATGGAATAACCACAAAAAAATAGATGACTGAAATTAAGTTGAGGTCTCATACACCCCTGGGTTACTGAACATGCACCAGCATCACTCCAAGGCCTATGGGTAGAGCCCTAATGTTTGAAGCATCTCCTGCCTTGTAGTCAGGTATAGAAGACTCCCAAATATAGCTTCTCCTTTTTGGTGACACATGCAACCACACCAAAACCGAGACAACACCGACAACCAGAACACACCACAACATCCAACTACTCACTTGCGGTACATCCACCAAAACAGAGGTTTTGATTGCGCACATGCATCTACTCTTCACATTAACCAAGAAACTTAAGGAGGGAAAGATGTATGACAACCACTCCCCTTTGAACAGAAAAACAATTAGAACAACTCAAGTGGTAGACACACCCCTATGAAAATCGGGATTCTTGAAGGATTACAAGAAATCCACCTAAGATATTTTATAGAACTCACAATGAAGATGTCACCAAAAAATGACCCTTACGGCCGATGGAAGCACTACAAATCTTTCAAGACTTCGGTCAGCACAAATAATTTCGAACCACCTTCACCCTTACCCACTGGAATTCATTTCACCGTTTCCAGGGGATCCTTCAAACAAAACAATGTAAAACATTTTACCTAACAACTACCACAACCCAATGAGACCAAAACTCCCTTCAAATACCCTCGTATCTGTCATCCAACTATGAGAGGATCCGCTTAGTTGTAAAAAGGAGAGGTGGGTTCAGTTCTAGAATTCAAGAAGAGAGTCCTATGATCAACTGGAGGGCTGGCCAATAGCGAATTTCCAGTGGTCGTACTTCAATCACATGTTAACACTTTATGGGGGGTGTGGACTTGTCAAGAAAGAAAACCATGGACCCAACCAAAC
Organism: Viscum album; assembly: GCA_963277665.1. NCBI lineage: Eukaryota > Viridiplantae > Streptophyta > Magnoliopsida > Santalales > Viscaceae > Viscum > Viscum album. Next base: position 684,699,664 of record OY728151.1, read on the forward strand.
TGGTCTAATGGTCAATACATACCACAATAGAAAACTAAACGTGTAGAGAGAACCACTACAAGGGCTTCCCGAACCACTTTTCAAAAGAATTCACTAACTACACCCTTGCATACCAACTAACAAATTAGAATCCAAACTCAGGACACAAGTCATTCAGAAAGGATTCTCGGCTCAAAACACCTCACATATGACACTTCCAAAACACAAGGACACACCACACAATCACCAGTTATTTAAAACACCATATATTCTTTTAACAAAACTTTTTGGAAAAGAACAAAGCTGGTGGGTTGCACAAACACCAATGATGTCTCATTAGCCTCAGACATTTCTATTCCCATGCCACACCAGCACCCACCTCATGTCCATATAGGCACCCATCCTCTCATGCCATTAACCATTTCAATTTCCATATACACCCATGCATGTGGTTGCCCATGAGAACACCAAGGATCAAAACTAGACGTTTCCATTTTTCAAAACCAAACATTGAACCCATACTATTCAAACCATACACATAATTTCATTTTTAAAGTGCCTCATTTGAAAACATTTTCCAAGATGAAAACATTGTTACTTAAAAAAGAAATTTCCACAATTCCATAACAAAGAGACGAGGAATGGTGCAAGAGATAACTAGTGTCAGCAGGTGACTGGAACATATGGTTTGCGACCATACACCAATCACGCCACCACCACCGAGGGTATTCTGGGACAACGTTCCCTACTCCACATGGCTTTCCAGACCCTGCAAGCTCACTAGGACTGCTGAAATCACTCCCTTTTCATTTCCCTTAGACAATATTAACCACAAGGACTAATGATTTAGATAAACCACAACTTACCCTTGTAACTCAAGTCCCGCCACGAGGTGTGCTGGCCAGACACCTTACTCGAAGCCAGGATGTTGAGTCCTGACAAAATTAACTCTCATATACCTAACTCTATCCCAAAAGAACATAACTCAAGAGGGAGAACCCCTTTGATAGAATTTTTTCACGAACCAAGCAGGGTCTCCATTTGACTAGGCGCCTGACCCGGTTTGCAATGTGGCCCAAAGGGCATTCCCGATCCCCACAGGCTGACACAAGTTCCTGGGTAACAAAAATAAAATCTGGGAATGATTTACCTGAATTAAACATATTAAAATGACCAAAAAACTAAAAATTATGATATGATAAATTCAATCAAACATTCCCTTAAAAACTTTAAAATTTAATGATCTACATCGTTAGACAAAGCCACAATGTTCTACGACAGAGGAGTAACAAAACTCTATAAAGAACCTCCACGCTACAAGAGAGGTGCAACATGCACAAGAAACCACCAAGGACCTGCATGAGAAGGCCACTAAAAACTTGAACCACCATCACTGTGCACGATGCCTCAACTTGGGATACACAAGAAACAAAATCTACATACACCCAAGGGTGTGTGTAGGGTGTGAGCCAAAGGTCCAGTAGGATACCATCGAATGAAAATATTCCATGCCATAACATCCAAGAGATAATTTAATGTGATTATTCAAAATTATACTTTCAAAATGATTTTAAAGAAAAAATTTACAAGATAAAATCTAAAAAAAACACTAAGAAAGAACCATTTCACAAACACTATTTTAAAGAGGAAGAGAAAAATTTGTTAAGGGAACACACGCACATACTCACACATGCACACACACACAATTGATTCTCCATATGCCAACAGAAGGCACCACGTCATGGATGGTAGAACACTATAGGTAAATCCACTAAGGTTCATCTAGCTTGAGTGGGACCCTAGAACCTCGTGTATCGGTGATACATGGCTTAGAAACCACGACCCTCATAAAACATGGCTTAGAAGACCCTGACCCTCAGAAAAAATGTCTTAGAAGACCACGACCCTAATTAATTCATTTGTTTAGTTAGTGTTTCAATCATCAGTCTTGCTGAGTGAAACTGGGGTGATACCACTCCGAATCACTAGAGCACTAGTTCTAGTCCTGCCACCTAGATACCTGGGGGTTTTCCTTGTGCTCAATCAAGTATCACATTCACATAGTATATTTCTTACCCATATCATAGACCAAAGAAGACATTACACACAAAATTCACCATTTTCATACCCAAACAACATTATAAAAACTCACACACTCCAAAATACCTCTCCAAAATATATTTTTCGTTACCTAATCATTTAACAAATCCCCATTCGGAAACACTCAATGAGAAACACAATCAATTAACACAACTTAAAAAGCATTATTTAAATAACACAACATGGTCCGACACAAATAAACACACCCAATTACAAATAGGAGAGTCATTCATACCACTTACTTAATAAATTTTCCTTAAAACTAGTTTTGGACCTACTAGACAATTAACTGAACCATTTTCACCACTTATAAAACACCACCAAGTGACGAAAAGTGTGTTTACACCAAAAATGGATCATTTTATATAAACATGATACATTAATTACAAATGCATATTCAACATTACCCAAATACTACTTTCGTTCCATCTCAATAAATCAATGAATCATTTAAACTATTTATTAAATAATTTCAACATAAACAAAGAAAAATTTACACCAAAAACCACTTTATCCCATATAGAGACATCACTTTGAAACCAAATAATCAAGTTAATAATATCAAAAAATGTTTTCCATTCTTCAAATAGTTTGCAATTTAATTTCAAGTGTGCACAACAAGACAACACACCCAAAATGACTCATTTTCTTTTGAAAACCCCCATTAAAATATACACACACCTCAAAGAACTTTAAAACACATTTCTCACCAACCAAACAACCCCAAAAACCTTCCCAACCATGTTTTTCATATCAAACACCACTTAATTAAACAATTTATTAATAAATAAAACATCACAAATGCATACCACAATGCCTCACTTTAAAACACATAAATTTTAGATGCCAGAACCATTTGAAAATCAATTACAAATCTCAACCCTTCTAAAACCTCATTCCCACTCCTAAAACATTCTCAAGGTTCATAATAAAATTTGACACATCAAGATAGTTTACATTCTTTTGAAAAAAACTCAAATTAATAACATCCACACATCAAGCATTCTTGAAAACACAATTTTCACACCTTAAACAATTAACTACAACACGTATAAAGATTTCAACAACACAACGCGCATGAAATACATTGTCATTTACTTAAAAACAACTCAAATTCACCAAATATTCATATCAAAGCAGGTCCAAAATAAAATTTACATCACACAATTTATCATTAGACCACATTAAAATTTAATTAAGGAGAAATTTAAATCATCTAAAGATGGTATGGCATGGAACCGCCTACCTCGGTGTAGAAATCATCAATATCTCGATGGGAAACCAACACCGCACATTAGTTTCACCACATGAAAACACGAATAAACCCTAAAACATAGGACTAAAGAAAAATTATCAAAATCGGACCTCTAACAACTCAAAACCCTAATCATAAAAAACCATACCCTATGAAAGAGGGATAAAAAATTACCAGATGGAAAGGGGAAAATGGTAGGGCAGAGTCACATGAGGGAGGCGGTGAGGTCACGGCTATGGGAGGAAGGAGAAACAACTGGTTCGGTGCACCGTGCAGGGAGGGAGTCCGCCGTGGGCTCGACTGAACATGTCGCATGAAGGGGGTTCATGGGGGTAGCGTGAGGTGGTGCGAGGGAAGTTGGGACGACAGATTATGGTCGCCGGAGGGGTACGCGGTGCCAGAGGGGAGCAACGCCGGAGGAGGCGTTGGCCATGGAGGGGGGATGGTGGGGTTACAGAGGGAGGGGTGCGACAGAGAGGAAATGAGGAGTGGAGGGAATCAGAGAAAGGGAGGAAAAAGAAAAAAAAGAAAAAAATAATTGGAGGGAAGTGTTTCGACAGGTTGGGGGAGGGGGAGGCCAAACCCAAAAAAATATATAAATAAAAAGAATAAAGTAATAATAATAATAATAATGTCAATAACCTAATTAATACTACTATAAAGAATTATAATAGTTAGAATAATAATAATATTAATAATAATGATACTAATTCATTAATATTTAAAACAAGCCTTTTTAAATCATTATTATTGAAAATCTTATATATAAAACAGTTATTTAATTATAATAATAATCATGGTAATAACCATAATAATAATATTAATATTCTTAACAATAATAATAATAAGTTCAATAATATTAATAATAATATTAATATTATTTACACTGGTAATAATAATAATAATATTCTCAAATATTATTATTATTATTAAAATAATTATTATAATTTTTGTTACACTACTCAATTTTATTTTATTTCAATTTAATTATTCACTACATTTTGTTTGATTTCCTTGAACATCACGAGGTTGCACAATGACTCAGGCATGAACGCATGACATTGATTGCGATGCGCTGAACATAAACAAGGCCAAAACATTCATTTATCTGCGCAAAGTGCAAGACCACAATCGGGCTCGACACACATTTCATATAAAAAGAATAATAATAATTAGAATAAAAATAACTATAAGATGAAAATAAAAATTCAAAACATGACATGGCGCAATGTATGGGTGTGACAATAAAAATTTACATTGGTGGAAATTTTGGTATTTTTCTGATGAAATTCATATTTAAATGAATAGTGGAAAATACTGCATTTTAATTCAAAACATAATTTTCATATAATTGATTAACATAGTTATATTTTTCTTTTAAATGGTTTTAAATTTTAATTTGATTAATTTTTCATCATTTAATCCAATTTTGGTCATTGTAAGTAATTTCCCATTGAAATTGGACATAAACACTTGTCAATCTTTTGAAAGTTATTATTTCTTAAAAACCTGCTTTGTGGTTTTGACAACGGGAATTAATTTTAAATTAATTTAATCCAATTATATGTTTTGAAAATAAAAAAATGGATTCCATATTTGGAATCATAAGTTCCAAATTTGTAAATAGGTACCTTTTATTTTTGGACATTATGAATAGTAACTTCAGTAATTATTTTTATTTACCATTGTTATAAGGTAAATCTAGTAAATAAGGGTAAAAATATAATATTATAATAATATTCTAGTACACTAACACATATCATAATCCTATTGGATGAGATATGTATGACCATTGGCATCATTGGGTTGATTTTGGGACTCGATGGAGCCACTTGGGTGTGATAATGACTTGTTATAATAATTCATTTTATGTGGAGAGAAATATAACATAAACTTGAGTCTTTTAATAAAAAAATTTTAATATAGGTTTATATAACTGATCTATTTAAAAATAAATAGTAATTAGATTGATAAATAAATTTCCTACATCATTATATTTTATTTATAAATTTTATACATTAAATAAATAATTTTATTTATTACATAATGATGATGCAGTGATTACTTCATTAAGAAGGGATACAAATAAAAGATATTATTAAAATTAAAATAAATAATATCTATAATAATTAATGTCATACAAGAACTATCTTAGTGAATATGACATGTTTGGATTGATTCAATGTTTTTTTGAAGGAATCAAGTTGTTATGATTTTGTAAAAAATTCAAGTATGAATAGTGTCCAAAATTGACAAAATTCATTACTAAAAATATTAAAAAGTTTATTAACAAATATTAAAATCCTAAAAATAAAAATATTCTACCAAAAGTTTAAGTATGTAATAAATGACTTTTTTTGGGTCTTTTAACATGATATTTTAATTACATTAACACACAATGTGTTAATAACATGATATTGCTATAAGCTTTAAAAGCGTAAATTAAGGGTTAAACCAAAAAGGTAAAGATAAAAATATATTAAAAACTTGCTAAAAAATTATTGTATGATGATTATTCGATCCAAAATCATCTTATACTTTAAATAAAGATGTTTTGGACGCTTTTTAATCTAAATCTAATTTCTAATAAAATAATATTTCAAGGCATTCCTAAAGTGCCCCTCCTGCCTCTTATAAAAGGCCACCACCTCTACCCACTTACTAACACATCTCAAGCCCCTTGGATCATCCAAATTCAGATAAAATAATCTATCAACATCCCTCCCTTACTCTTAGAGGCCTTACCTTTGACCTAAGGCAATTCTAGAAGTCCTTTTGGCTCAAATCAAAAGAAGTTACCCTTTTTGAGGTAACTTCATCTCTCACGTTCCTTTCCTTTATTTTACTTATCCACTCCCTACGATCTTATTATTATTTTATTAAATAAAAAACCCAATATCCTAAATATACGAGGTTTTTTTATGATAATTATTCTAACTACACTTACACACTTCTCCATATAATGGATACGAACATACTATTTCTGTGTATGAAGAATTACTGCCTCACAAAACGACGATTGTTCAATTTTCCCCAACCAAATATCATGGTGGCCATTATTATGGCACTGTATTTTTATATGATATATATTATAATTATTATTTCTATATTCTTCTATTATTTTTATTTACAAAACCACTTTATACTTTTCATGATGAGTAAATATGATAATTTCATTTCAGGAAGTGTATACTACCACCCCCTCAAAGTGGTATGACTCGTTCATGCTATACAAAGAACCTATAAAGGATGGTTTTATTAAACCTATGATATATACATGAAATAAATATAATACGGATTTTATAATATGAATTTATATAATTTTATTATTATTCTTTTAAAATTACAATGAAATGAAAGCATTGTTCATGCGTACGTATGACCTACCATCTCCATGAACAGTGCATTTCGTTTCTTATCTACAAATATTATGGAAATTATAAATACAATTATATTGGATACATATGATCTTTAAATGATGAATAATATTCTTTAGATGATATAATTTTTTCCACATGGACAATTTACATCAAACAAGTTCATTTTCGACTCAATTATTGAATATTGACAAACCGACTGATGTGAACTTAAATAATTATGTAATTTTTAAGGATGGGAACTTATAATATGGATGAGTCCCATGGTTTTATAATCAATCAAGTCCAATCATTTGGATTCTTACTATTAGCCTAGAGTATCTCATTTGTGTTGTGGAGATCATGTATGTGATTCAACTCAGAGTTAGCAGTAGAGATTGCTACTATTATTTCAGTTTCTTTTATGTAATCCGGTATATATGATCTGATAGGTGGATGACGAGTGTATTTTGTATTAAATGGATATTTTGGATTTTATAGAATTTCATTTTGTTTATTTTAGACTTGTTATATTTATTTATTTTTCACTCTGATTATTTGAATCTTGAGATGATTTTGGTTTCCTTTACTGTTTGATTACACTGATATGAGGGCATAGTCTCCCCATGGACACACCCTAGGCCCTCACTACTAGTCAGTGTGCTCTAGCATATGGGGAGGCATTCTTCAGGACTAGGGGTGAACCATCAAGGGGCATGTTTTTATTGGTATTTGTGATAGGATGATACAATTTTAAAGGTTCTTACATCATTAGTTCCTTTTTAGTGATTTATGAGACAATTTTTGGTATTGATAAATCTTGTGTCTATAGTGGTGGTTAGAGTTAATGAGTAAGTGAGTTTGATGTATTTTATTTGATACAATACATACATACCACTTTATACAATATGGGTGTTGTGATGGAAATGATCTGCACGCTATATATATAATTTACATAAATAATATTTAATAATATATATATACCCAAATAAATTATATTTAATTTTTTTAATATGCATTTAAATTTGAAACTAATATTAAATTTGAATTATTATTTACAAATCTAATTTAAATGTTGATTTCTGTTTTAACTTTCCTTCTTTAATTTCAATAACCAATGACATCAAATTTAAAATTCAATATCATTTTAAATTTAAAATTGAAATCCCCACTATATAAGAGGTTCATGCGTGGAAGGATTTCTATAACAAGTTGAGGAAGACATGGATGGTCAATGGTGGCAGTCTTATTCTCCTGCTCTTAGCCTAGTCTACCTCTCTTCTATTACTGTTAGATTGGTATCCACTAATATAACAGAACATACTTCTAATTCATAGATATTATATCTAAATAGAATAATATTCTTTACATGACAAAAGAAACCATGCCAAAAACACATAGTTTTAGTGTATTTAAAAACTATAAAACATAAACAATTGATTCATAAAACACCTACATCATCTCCCATTTATTTCTTCCTAACTAGAACCAATTTTGACACATCTTACTTTATACCATTCTTCATATCTTGGAGAAAATAAACATAAGAAAAGGGTGAGATAAAATGTTTAGTAAGGATAATAAGATGAAAAACATAATAATAATCGAATAAGAACATGAAAATAACTTTTGATAATTATATCCTCCATATTAGAGATCAATATATAATGTTTTGGAATTAAAAATAAGATTTCATAAAGAATCAAAGAACATATTCCATGAGAGCATAACATAATACTTGAAAATATGGAATACACATATGCATATAAAATCATTTTCATATTAGTCAATACTCACTACCAAGACCATCATAGTAGAAAATGTCCCTTATTGAATCGACTTCACTCCTCATTCTAGACTTGTTTTACTGAATTAAGTTTTCTATGTCTTCGAGTCATGTCTATATCATGAGATATAAATATTTACCAAAATTTATTGGATGTAGATATAGGTCACACCCATCACTTAATTAAAATCATACATATTTTTCCCACAAGAACATAATTCATTCATTGTACTATATCCCATAAAAAGAAGTAGGTTGCCTAAAAATTTCATCATCACATAAATCATGGAAATGAAAAAATATTCATAAACATAAATCCTACATACACATTAAGAATTAAGAGAAAGAATAAAAATGGTATAATTATATAATATCACCATTAAAACATAATTAACATCAAATAACATTACCTTAGACAAAAAATTATTTTGAAAGACCACATAAGAAAATTCTTAATGAAAATATACTTTCGGTTTTGAAAACATCTTGTTTCTTAAAATTCTGCACAATTTTAAAAGATATAATTTTCATTGAAAATAACTTTTTAATATTGTAAGGAAATCTTCAAGGAATTAATGTGTTATTATAACAAAATTTATTACTATATAATTTAATAAAAACAATCCTCTCATACTTTTGTTGGAAAAGTAAAAAAGATACCCCGTTAGGAAAATGAAAAAAGGATTCCATTCAAACCATTTAGTAAAATTTCACACATGGGTAAAAATGAATTTATTAATTATAGAATAATAATAAAAATATATTGGTATTTTTGGAAAAGGCATCTACATGGAAGATAAATATTCTCTAGTATGTACTTATATATAAAAAATCCTAAAAAATAACGAGACTGTGAAATTAACCCTTACTGTATGTCTAATTTCCTTCATACCTTTAAGAAACTCAATTATAATGGTTTAAAGAGTGTTATTAAATTATTAAAAACACATAATAATATAAATATAGCACATATGTTCCTATTATATAATTTCATCACCCTTTTCGTAATAATATTTCATCATGAACCATCTTTCAGGTGATAACTACTTTATTTTTCTATGTAAATGTTGTCTTAGAATTTGTAGTTTATGTTCATAGGATATAGTTACATCATTAAAAAAAATTAAATTAAGGTAATATATATCATATTTATTCATTAGATACATTTATATAATCATAGTTTAATGATGAACATGGAAAATGAATCACATCGTGTCGTGGAGATAGTAGGATGTACTTATGCACAAGTGATGATATCATTCCCTTAATAGAAAACAAGTAAGGAAGTGAATGGTATATGTTTTATTCCAGAATAAATATAATATTATAATTATTTTATATATCTATTAATTAAATCATTATTCCCATCAAAATAAATCGGTGATGAAAAAAATATTACACCATGGGGTGGAGACAATAAGCCCCACATACTTTTGTTTTTTATATGATGGATTAAAAGTTGAATATGGTTGTTCTGGAATAATAATAAAATATCAGAATATAAATGGTACAGGATTTATTACATTTTAATGGAAACAACACATCAAGAGGATGTAGAAGAATTAATAATCTTGAAAGAGTCTGTAAAGATGATTACCTATTCTTTATAGAACTTCCTTTAGATCCACTATTAGGGATGGATTTGGTTCCCTTTTAACGGTATGGTTGAAATTTATGGCTCAAATTTATGTGAATAAGTGATGGATGAGGTGCCTTTTTAAAATTGAGGTGAGGGGAACTTTTGGATTTTCAAAAATTATTAATTTATAATAAGTTCAATCTCATTCAAATTACCTCCAAAAGGCCATGTATTCAAATAAAATATGATATAAGGTTGTAATGTCATCAACTTATATATTTTAGGCATTTTTAGGAATTATTTTAAACCTTATCATTTTGAAAAACCCTTAGTTATCCTATTTCAATTTTAACTATGGTAACAAATTTTTCAATATTAAAGGGTTTTATGTTTTCCCTATGTGATTTCAATTAAATCATAAATGATAAATGTATTAATTTTTCGACCATATTATTATTTTTTAAATGTTTTATTGTTTTTAAATAATTTAAGAAAATAATAATTTCAAAAAATATCATTAATGTCAATTTTGACACTATTAATTAGTTGGACTATTAAAAATATCAAGATAACAAGTTAAATTAGAAAAATATATATTTAATTATATCCATATGAGGTCATGTTCATCTAATTTTTTTGATAACATTTTTTATCTAAATTATATTTATTTTAATATTTTTATTAACATATATTTTATATTTTTAATAATATAATATTTACTTCATTACTGTTGTGGAATTATTTAATATACTTATTTGTTCACTAAAAATTAGAAATAAAATACCATGATGAAGATAAATATTATATATTTAATAACAATTTTTATATTGGAATATATGTTTTAGGAAACTCGATTTTCAAAATGATATAATATATAAAACATGAATGTCTCATATTTAATTTTTTGTTAAAGACAATATTATAAATTTGATAACCTCATCCAAGTGGGCCAAAAAGTCAAAAATAAATTTTTATCATGAAAATATTTTTCGTATGTTTCAAATGTACCTTTATATTCCCTATAACATGGTTTTCTCTTATGTGGACATAGAATGGATATTTAAGGAAAAGAAAGTGACATTTTGTGACTTTTATTGATTAAAATGTTATTTAAGTCATTTATATGGGAAAGTGCCCATTAAAAAAATTTATTTTGATCCATACATTCCCATCTTTAAAAAGTTAATTTTTTTATTACCAAGGATTTTTATGGAAAAATTGCGAAACAAAAAATGCCAGAACTAAGTAATATAAACAAAGTCGAAACTCAAAAAATCATTACAAACAAAACTAATTTTTTTTCAAATTACTCCCCCAATACAATACCCATTGTAGAGAGGATACATTCATCTTTGGATTTTTATTGATACGATCTTCAAAATGGTTTTTCCAACTTGTACCATGTTTGGATATATTCATCTAAGATTATTTTACACTCATTGATTCTGCGTGACAATATCCAATCTTGTTTGTTGGTATTAATAGATTCCTTGATGTTAAGAGAAAATTGAATATATCTCTCATATATTCTATGAACATATACCTTTGACACAATGCTGTTGCAATATTCATATAACATATCTTACTTAGATTTGAGAAGAAGAAATAGAACTAGATTCTCATAACCAGGAGCTATTGATGACCCACCCAAAGTAACCCATTTTGAACCTCCTCTATGTCTGGTATAGAATCCACTATTTTATCTTTAATTTTCAAGTTTATATAGTGACCATTTTCTTTGTAAGGCTAGATTAGTCTTTATGATTATTTGTTTTTTGTTTTTATTAACCAAAATGTTTCTAGGAACATTGACTTACTTTCCATTACTCAAGTCGCTCATGGAAGACATCATTATGAGTTGATCTTGTTCCCTCTTCGATGGAGATTTTGAGTCTGAATATTTATCAGTCAAAGGGTGTTAACATCATGTAACAAAAAATCAGGAGGCCCTTTTTCTTCCTTCAAAGTAGTGTCCTTGTTTTTACTTTTGGACCTAACTAATTCTCATTATTCTGTATCTATCCTTCACGATGTTTGACATCCTAACATCTAGAACCTCTTATAAACATAAACTCTTGAGATCACATTCTTTATAGCACCAAAAATTCTCCCTTATTCCATGTATTCCAAGGAAACAACATTATCACTCTACATAAGACCAAAAATTTTGATGTAGGACTTTGGAGAACCCATTATGTGGTTCTCCAACAATATTAGAATCCACAATGTCTAAAAATGTATTATTTCATGGAGTCTGCAGTATACCCACTCCCTTGTAGGATGTATGTGCCTCCCATTCCCTTGGGATGTTATTCATTTTAATTATTTAAACCATTTTAACATTGGAGGTGTCCATTTTAGAAACATGTAGGATTGATTGTACCCCCTATAGGATGTTTTTATCCTTGACTGTTCCACCAGGATCCAACTGATCAGCTACAATCCCAACAGGGAGATCAAACCATGATGAATCACCATCATCATGTGGGACAAAGACCACTACCATCAGACCACTACATTGATAAATTTGGGTATTTGTATTTAGATATTCTTTGGGTATAGTCACTAAATGGTTTCCACTACAATCCATCCTCGCATCTTTATGATGGTAATTGGATATACTCCCACACCTACCATTGGTGGAATCATGCCCAAGACACCTAACCAATGAACATAAGGCCATCCAAGATCATAGTAGACCTTCTACATCCATCAGAGTCATATTTGACCATGATACATATGAACTCCAAAAAATCATCTGAGAAGCCCACTCCAACACAAATCCAAGGAGATATGGGGTGCAATAGCACTTGAGTACGAATATATGAATATAGTAATCAAACCACCATGTTACAAATCAATATCAGAATTTTGGGATTTTGGAAGGGAGAGGAAACTCAGGTATAAAAATCTATATCGTAGTGGAGTGTAAACCCTTCTTCAATTGAAAGATAAACTTTCAATGAAATTGAGAGAATTAGACACTGAAAGCTGAACAAGGATCGTTTTCCCTGGAAGAGATGAGATCATCTTTAGATGATAACTGATTCAAAAAATATCATGGATCTAGAAGACTTATGACCAATCAATCGAGAGAACAAAAAAAAAGTGAAATATTTGAAGAAAACTTGTTTTTTATGAATAAAGTTATTTTACTTAAAATTGTGTGATTATTTTCTAAGAACATACCAATAAATTCATATTTTATTGGAATCTTATTTTTATTTCCAAAATAAGTTTATCATTTTTATTCCTGAAAATTTAATGACTAGGTTATAAAGTCATTTTAATAGTGTCTTGTGGTTTTTTAAACTCACATTGTAATGCCGCAGAAGATATTAAATAATTATAAGTATTTAAAGAGAAATATTTCATAAAAATATCAAGGTGTTACATTCTTCCCCCCTTAAAATGATTTTATCCCTAGAAATGTTTCACTTGGATAAAGATAGATGATGATATCTCTTCATTATCATGTCCTTTTCTTCCCACATTGTTTCCTCAAATTAGTGTTTCCACCAAAAAACATAAACCAAGATGCTAGTCTCATTTCATAGAATTATATCTCTATGATCTATAATTTCTATCAGTTGTTCTTTATCAGACTTTTCTTGAACCAGTGGTACAAATTTTAATTTTAGTACATGTGAAGGACTTTGTATATTATTTATTAGGAGAGATAACTGAAACACATCATCAACTTGAGAGAGATTCAGTGGAATCACCAATCGAAAAACATCCTTCCCAATACAACCAAGAATTTCAAAAGGACCAATATATCTTGAGATTCACTTGAACTTATTTTGAAATCCCATAACTTAATTATTGGGTTATATCAGTAGAAATACCTTTTCACCCACTTTAAACTTGATTACTTTTCAATGATTTTCATCATAAATTTTATGTGGACTCTGAGATGCTCTTATGTACTGTTGAATAGATATAAACTTATCTTTCATATCCTCAACTACATCAGGTCCCAATAACTTTCTTTCCCCAACATCATTCCAGTATGTTGAAGTTCTTTACTTTTTACTATAGATGTTTTCAGAAGGATCCATATGAATACTTGAGTGAAAGATATTGTTGTAAGAAAATTCTAACAAAGGTTGGTGTTGATTCTAGCCACACTTGAAATACACAGGGAATGATCTAAACATGTCTTCTAGAGTTTGAATTTTCCTCTCCAACTAACCATCTATATGAGAATAATAAGCAGTGATGAAACTTAAATCTATATCAAGAACCTTATGAAGAAATCTCTATAACTTCTAGGTAAACCTCATATAGTAATCATATATAATGGAAAGTTGTTCTCCACGAAATATTCCAACTTACTTAATATATATTTTGGAAAGGTGTTCAGGAGACAATTGTTCTATGATAGCAATAAATCATGCGTAATTTGTAATGCGATCGACTATAACACATATTTCATTATGTATTTATATGTTTTAAGAAGTTTGATAAAAAATATCCATGTTGATACTTTACTATTTCCATTATAGTATGGGTAATGTTTGTGATATCCCATTAGATTGATGTCTCTTAGCCTTAAATTTCTAACAAAACAAGAACTGAGAAACATACTATCCAATATATTTATTTATACCAACATTCCATAAATCATCTTTCATGTCCCTATACATATTTGTGTTTCTAAGATGAATATATAATGGTGAAAAATGAGCCTCATCAACATCTCCTTTAATTATAGTATTTGAGAGACACAAACACGGTTCTTAAACCTTATTATTCCATAATAATCAAGTTTTATCTTAGGAACATTTCTCACATTCTTTGGTATCTCTACATTTTCCTTCTATGGACCCTAAAAATTTACTTGTATAGACTGTTAAACAGTCATGTGAGAATGATAAGATTTATCCCCTTCCATTAAAATTTATAGATCCATTGTTTTCAAATCCATAAATATTAGATATTTTGTGAGCCACATCCAAGATAGGCTAGCATGGTCTTTTTGACTCAAAAAATCATCCACCTTATTATGTTTCCTAGAGTGGTAATATAATGAATAGTCATAATATTTAATCAAATCCAACCATATTCTTTGGAATGTATTTATCTCCTTTTGAGTGAAAATATAATTTAATCTTTTATAATCAACCAATATGTCATACATTTCTCATAAATGATTATGCCTCCATATATTTAATGAACAAATTACCACAACTAGATCGAAATAATGAGTTTGGTAATTTCTATCATGAATTTTCAATTTTCATGAGGCATAATCTCTTACCATATAATTTTTTATAAGAACACATTCCATACCCTTCTTGGATACGTCACTGTAATTTACATGCCTTTCTATGCTACTGGGTTGTGTGAGCACAAGTACACTGACTAACCATCATTTCATCCTTTTAAAATTATCTTCACATTATTCCATCCAAATAAACATAACTCCATCCATGTCAACTTGTTGAGTGGTTTAGATAATATTCAGAAATATTCCACAAAACATTTATAATAACCATCCAAACCAAGAAAACTTTTGATATTAATTATTGTTGTCATTCTAGTCCAATATTCAATAAATTCTATCTTTGCTGAATCCACAAATATACCCTCTCTTATGATTATGTGACCCAAAAATGAATCTTTTTGAAGATAAAATTCACACTTGGTAAATTTTTCAAAAATAATATCCTTTCTCAGGGTCTTTAGTATCATCCTCAAGTGATCTTAATATTCTTCCCTGCTCTTTGAATACACAAGAATATCATCTATAAGGACTGACACAAAATTATCAAGATCATATCTAAAGATTTTATTCATTAAATAACAAAGATAAAGAGGTTATTAGTAAGACAAAAAGGAATATCTATAAAAAAATACTGTCCGTACCTTATACAGAATGGATTCATGGGTATATCATATTTATAGACCCTTAATAGATGATATACAGAATTGATATCAATCTTAAAAAATTATTTAACTCATTTTAGTTGTTCATATAAGTCAAAAATAGAGGGGAGACGATAATTATTCTTGATGGTGATCATGTTATGTTTTCAATAATCAATGTAGAGTCTCATTGATCTATACTTATTCCTAAAAAATTAAAAAAGTTCACCCCAAGGTGACACAATATGGTGTATGAATCCCCTATCAAGATTATCTTGTTGTTTAGTTTTCAATTACTACAACTCAATTGGGTCAATTCAATAAAGAGTATTTAAAATATGAATGGAATCTGATATGAGTTCTATTGAAAACTCAACTTCATGATTCAGGGGAAGAATTGGAAATTAATCCAAAAGGAATACACCAAACTCCACTACAAAATGTGTATCCTTAATGACGAGTTTATCCCCAACTATATGAGATAGATAACCTTTGTTTATAGGAACTAAGACCCACAATATGGAGGTAATTTACACAGGATGATCATATTCTTTCTTGCATTAATAGATGGTCATCGATCCATTCATAACAGGAAATATAAATTCCCTTCCTTGGAAATTTATATAATCTCTATATAGAGAAATCCAATCCATTCCAAGAATCACATCTAATTCAAATAAAGGAACGACCACAAGATTTTTTGTAAGTACTTTCCTACAAACATAAATCGGAGAAGAATTATAAACTTGTGATGAAACCACAATAATATTAGAATATTTAATATCTAACTCAATATATAATAATTTCGGTAATACAATGATAGCATTATAAAATTCGTTATAAATAAAAGATTTGGTGGATCCAAAATCAAATACAACATTAGCTGTTTTAGAGTGGATGGTAAGTGTACCTTTCACATCTTCATTGTCATACACCACCTTGAAATAAGTGATTGTATGTGATGATCATTTATAATTTTTTTCTTAAGAGGTTTTTGATGTTGATTATTGTCAATAAGCCTCAGATTAGGTCATTAGTTAGCATAATGCCTATTTTCCATGTAGTCGAACCATTAAATTTTGGGAGGTGAATTCTATATAACATTTTCTTTATTTTCATCATTAGATGTCTTTTTCACATCACTTTAGTATTCAATTGACTATATTTACCACATTTAAAACATTTAATAGTCCCATTATGTCAGTTTACTCCATGTTACACTCCATTCATTGTGAATATAGGAAATTTCATCTTCTTTTCACTATGTTTTTTAGATTTTGTTATTATATAATTTTTTCTCTTCTTATCGAACCCATAAGATTGATGGGTAACTGTAATCACCATCTCAACCTTGAGAGAAAATAGAAATATTTCTTCATAGTTACTGAATTCCTATATGAATTATTCAATTTGGACACTGGTTTTAAGCCACTAAATAATCAATAAACCTTACTCTTAGGCTGAATGATAATTCCAGAAGTGTAACATGCATTTTTTAAAAAAATTTGATTCATAAATACCAACTAATACATAATTATTTTTTCCAAATATTAAGGAAATACTCCTCCACATTAATTTTAAGAATACAAGGAATGCACTTATTGAAAAACAAATTCTTGAACCCATCACATTCCATAGAGTTTATTTCATCTTGTTGCCTCATATTCGTGATGATATTACACCATTGATCCACTTCCACATCCAAAAGGTAAACTATAAAAATGGTTTTCTCATGTTATGATCATTAAACAACTGAAAATTTCATTTTAATGGTACGTATTTGTTGGTCAACCACTATTAGATCAGAATACCCACTGCAATAAGGTGGATACTTCCTAATAAAAAACTCAACATAATGTTGTTCCCTCCTTTTCTCATTTGGATGACCTAAATGATTTATACCTTGAGGATTTTGTGTGGTCATAACAACAAGTTTTTTATTCTAGCTCCCATAACATTTATTTGGTTAGGAGGAGAATCTTTGTATTTCTCGTGACATTCTATATTAATGTTTCTCATTTATGTTCTATCCATTGACTAAAACCAAAAAGTGTAGTGTGATAAACACTAATTGTAATGGGAAAACCACATAATCAAGGGAAATTGCATATAAAATTTCAATTTATGACATCTTAGATTTTATTACCAAGTTATTCATGATTTTCGCCAAGTTCCAGGATTGTATCCTAAATTTAGAATAATATGTGGGGTTCTTACATAGGTTTTATCATCACAGTTTCAAAAGTTTAACGAAAACTACCTCTAATACCAATAATAATATACCATAATTATCATACATAGATATTAAATCAAAATATAAGAAAATTCATTACATGACATTAAAAAAACTATTCCAGAACCATATAGGTTTAGTGTCGTTAAATACTGGGAAATATAAAATAATAATTCACAAAACATCCACATCATCTCCTATTTATTTTTTCATAACAAGAAGTATTTTTGATACATCTTAATTAATACATTTATTCATATCTTGAGAGAAGGAAAATAATAAAAGGGTGTGATTATATACATAGTAAGGGTAATCAAGGGAAATTACAAAATCATAAGAGCCAAACAAGATGAAATAATTTTTGAAAATTATATCATGAATATCAGAGATCATGATATCTTTTTGTGGAATAAAACATAAGAGTTCATAAAGAATCAACGAAAATATTCCATGAGAGAATAACATAATACATGAAATTTTGGCATAAACTTAAGTGTATAAAATCATTTCCATATTAGTCAAGACTCACTTCCAAGACCATCATAGTAGATAAGGTCCCTTAATGAACAAAATTCACTCCGCATTCGAGCCCTGTATTATTGAACTGATTTGAGTACCCGTTCAAGAACATAATTTCTTCATCATAATAGAACCCACAAAAATAATTTGGTTTCATAAACATTTCATCATACCATAACTTAGGGAAAATAAAAATAATTCATGGACATAAACCCATCAAAAATATAAAAAATTCATAGAAAGAATAATAATGGTATAATTGTATCATATCCCCATTAAAACATAAGTAACATTAAATAACGTTTCTTTATATGAAAAAATATTTTGAAAGATGACATAAAATAATTCTTGAAGAAAACATCCTTTTAATTTTGAATTCTTTTTTCCAAAATGTTGCAAAATTATAAAAACAAATTCTTTAAAAATAAACTTATATGAGTGTAATGGAAGATTTAAAAATTTTATTAATAATTAAAGTGAAAAAATATTTTCATGTCGTGTAAGTTAATAAAAACATTCCCCTTGTACTTGTTATGGAAAATCCAAAAAGTATATCATTAGGAAAATGACACAAAGATTCCTTTCAAACTGTTTTGAAAAATTTTAAACATGGTTAAAAATACGTTTAAAATTTTTATAAAAATATTTAAAATATTTTGGAAAATATTTATAAGAAACATGGATATGGAAGAAAAATATTATACATCATATATTTATGCATAAAAAATCTTGAAAAATAATTATATTGTAAAATTAATCCTTACCTTAGGTATGGTTTTATATGTATGTTTAAAAATATATTATTTTGATTTAAATAATGTTTTTAACTTCTTCCAGAACCATATGAATATTTATGATATTATATATGATCATATTATATCATATTATCACCCACTTCTTAATAGTATTTCATTATTACCCTTCTTTAGGGTGTCAATTACTTAATTTTCCTATGCATGTTTTGTCATATAAGTTATAGTTCATGTGAATAAAATATAGTTGAATAATTTACATAATTATAATAAGAAAATATATATCATATTTATTCATTATATAAATTTTCATAATCATTTTTTAATGATGAACATGGTAAATGAATAGCATCACATCGTGGAGATGGTAGGTTGTACGTACGCACGAGCGATGGTATCATTCCATTAATAAGAAAAGTTTAAAGAAGTGGATTGTATATATTTTGTTCAAAAATAAATATCATATCATAATTATTATATATATATATATTATTTCCATCATTATACCCATCCAAATAAATTGGTGATGATAAATAGATTACATCGTGGTGTAGAGACGGTGAGCCGTACACACACATGTTTGGTGACTGTGTTTTTCGTAGGATGGATAAAAGGTAGAATACTGTTGTTCCAAAATAATAATAAAATATCATCATATAGATGATACTTGAGTTGTTAATTTATAATTTAAATAACTCAAGAAGAGGAATTATAAGAATAAATAATCATAAATGAGCCGGTAAAGAGGATTACATCTTCTTTGGATAACTTCCTTTAGATCTCATCATAGAGACACTAGGGTTGGACTTTTGAGAAGCCCAAAACCTCTAGAATGTGGATAAAGAAGTTGATAATAGAAATTTTCATGGAATTTATTATCTTGAAGGATCCAATTGATGCTAATAAGTGATAAATGAGGTCCCCTTTTATAATTAAGGTTTATAGAACTTATAGAATTTCAAAAATATTAATTTATAATAAATTAATTCTCAATCTAAAGACGTCCAAAAGTACATTAAATAAAGTATAAGATAATTTAATGTTTTAATATCATCAAACAATATTTTTTAGAAAATTTTTGATATTATTTTATACCTTATCATTTTGATTAACCCTTAGTTAACCTATTTTAATTTTTAAAAAAGGTAAAAACTTTTTAATATTAAATGATTTGAAATTTTACTTATTGAATTTGATTAAATAATAAATGAAAAAAGTATAACATTTTAGACCATATTATATATATATTTTTATTTTTGACTAGGTTTTATAATTTTAAATTATTGGAGAAAATATTATTTTGATAAAATATCATTAGTGTTAATTTTGACACTATTTATTACTGACTTTTAAAAATATCAAGACAACACGTTAACTTCAAAAAAATATTTTATTATATCACTAATAGGTCTATTTATCCTATAAAATTCATTTATTGAATTAATTATCTCAAATTATATTTATTTTAATATTTTTTATGACATGTCTTTTTCCTTATGTGGATACATAAGGGATATTTATGGCAACAACTCTGATATTTTGTGACATTCAATGATTTAAAAATTATATAAGTCATTTTCGTAGTCAATTTTCCATTAAAAATCTCTATTTATATCATTTTTCTTCAATTGTAGAATTATATTCTTCCAATAAAATATTGGTATGTGGTAGTATCATTTTACAGTGTTTATAATTTTATTTTTAACCTAAATTACTTAATTTACCCTTTACCATGGAAATTAAATTTACTAAGGTTAATATTAAAATTGGAAACAAATAAAAGGAACCTATTTAATAAAATTAAACTATTTGAATCTAATTTTTTAATGCATTTTTCAAAATAAAAAACATAGAAGATGCAGAATTTAATTTAATATAATACCGATAAAACTAAATAAACAATATTCTTTCAAATCAATTCTCTTTTAAAACATAAAATGTTTTTATAAAACATTTGTGTATAAAATCATTTTCAAAAAACCATAATTATATTATTTTATATAAAAAAGAACTAATTAAAAGTTATAATAAAGTCAAAATGTAATTTTTTCCTTTTAGAGACATTAAAAGAAAATACAATTTTTTTAAAAAATCAGCATTTTCACTATTCCTTACAAAATATATGCTTAAAAAAAGATAATTTTGACATTATGAATTCAATGAAATCAATTCATTTTATCGAATAAAATTTATATAACTTATAAAAATTAATTAATAAATACAAGAAAATCTATTTTTTGAATATAAAACATTTTATAAAGTATAAAGTGATTTCACTGAAAATTGGGTGATTATTTTTTAATAACATAACATAAATTCATATTGAGTTAGTCCATTTTTTTATTTCTTATATTATTTATTTATATTTATTCCAACCAATTTAATGACCAGGTTATAACAGTCATTTTAATAGCATCTCATGGTTTGTTAAAACTCACAGATGTGTGCAACACAAGATATTAAAGAATTAGAATTATTGAAAAAGTTTTATTTCTTAAAAATATTCAGGTCTTACAAGTTAAGAGTATATGTGTAGCTTACCCATGTTCCCCATGTATGTATATCAGTATCTAATATATGAGGCTGAATATATACATCCCTAAATATAAATGACTCCCCCTCACCCATCTAAATAATAAATCCATTATATTATTATTACTTATATATAATTAAATTATAAATTAATCATTTGTTAGGATGAAAAAATTTCTATATTTTTGAAATAATTTAACTGTTATATGAAGAATTTTTTTTCAAAAAAATGACCCAATTATTTATCACTGATTTTCCTTTTATTGTTAAAAAGATATTTATTTTATCAAATCTTTTTACTATCTCTCATAAAACCCATTCCCATATTTTAAAATAACCCTAACCAAGATCACCACTACTCTCACTATTCAATCTCTAATTAAAGATGAATTATACAGTTTCCGCCTTTGAATCTTTCAACCAAATCGAACTTTAAATTAAAGGTAGTTTATTTCTTTCTTTTTTAAATAGATCTTTCAACCTTTTACATGATTTTTTGTTTTTCTCACCGATTATTCTTTTCTATGTGATGTTTTTGGACCCACATTCCTGATTTCTCTTTCTTCACTTTTGATTAATGTATTTCCCCATACCTAGAATATTTTTTTCTTTTTTTATTCAAATCAAAATTTGGCCCTTTTTTCTTGATGTTTGGCTATTCCTATTTTCATAAATTTTGGTTTTTCATTACAATGACTTATTTTCATGTTAATATATATTTTTCATTAAATGGATTAAAAAAATATTATTATAATTATATTATTATTAATGAATTTTTCCATTTGACATCATATGTCTCATATTGGAATCCATTTATTAGAAATTCAAAATAAATATGAAAGCATAATGGAATTAAATATGATCAAATGAATTAATTTAAAACCATAAAATTTGTGTATTAATGTGTATATGTTAGGGATAACAATTATTTTGATTATATTTTATAGATGTTAGATGTTATATTTGTATCCTATGTTATTTTTGATGTTCACTTTTTTGGAAGAAAAATGAAACTAGTTATAGTAAAATATCATCATCAGGTGGGAGATGAAGTTAGTTTTATTTTTCAACATATGAAACTATAATCTACCGTTTCCTAATGGATTCATTTTTGGACTATAAATTAATACTGAATTCCTAACATAATGAATTTTATTTTTATATAATTTTTGAAACAATAATGGTCTTTAAGGATTAATAAAACAAAATTTACATAATAGAAATGTTTCATGATTGTATACATGATTTTAAAGTTTTACATATCCAAGAATTTAAAATATTCCTATAATGTATGAAATAATATATTAAAAGTTAAATATTTATTATCAATTTTATCATTACCACCAACAATATAAAAATAAAAACACCACAATTATCCCCATAAATAAAAAAATTCATAATTATTTTATTATGGATCATTTTATATGCATGAGTCTTATTAATTTTGAAGACAGCTAAAATTACTTTTAGAAACGTAAAATGGATATAATGGGTTATTTTTCCTCAAACATACTTGTGTGTATGGATCAACAAGTACATAAGAAAGTGGTGGATTATGGTATTTTTTACGACATAGATGAATTTGGGATATATAAAAATTTATTTTTAAGGATAAAAAAATATTGGATCATTGAAATGTTCTGAAAAATCCAATAATTACTTAAAAAATAATCTTTAAAATGTTAATAAATTTTTTAACCAAATAGAGGGATTGAATACCTAAGTAAATTGTTTAGAAACTATTTAATGGGGTGTGGTATTGTATCTTATCCAAATCACATTGAAATACTACAATGTAATGATGTATGAATAGAAAACAAATTTTTATAAATGATTCAACAAATGGATATTTAAGATTGATCATTTTTTATTAATTTAGAATCATTCTCAAGAAATATTAACATTCATAGTTAACCATGTATATATATGACAGCTTAAAATGAACTATATAAGATATAGTCTTGAATGCATCCAATTTTCTAAGTATTTTTCATTAATATGACCTCCAATGACTTTCAATGACCTTGAAGACCATTGAAAAGGTTAACTGAATAGAGATATCAATCTCCATTTTAAACATTTACTTTATTATCTCCCTGGACAATTATATTTCAATAAAAAAATGATTTATGATATGGGAATTCTTGTAATAAAAAATAACTGTAATAATTATTTAAATTTATATAATTTATGGCTCTTATCTGTTCTATCAAGTTTTCAATGCAATGAAAATTCATATCAAATATGATGGTAATATGCGTGTCTATATAAGGAATGGAATTTTTAGATTATAAGAGAATACCATATATGTACTTATTTATTTTATAAAATATTAATATTAATGATTTTAATATAATAAATATTAATAAAAAATGGATGGATACCAATCATATGACAAAAATATTATGATTATAGTGTTAAAGAGTTCATCATGTTTGGAAATGATCTTAAATATGAACATTCTAAATTTTTCTTTCCATGTATAAATTGTTTTTATTCATGATTAATTTGTCTAGTGGAGTTAGAAGAACACGTGATCTATCAAAAAACATGTCAAAGTTAAATAATTTAAACTAAAAATGAAGAATAAGTATGACAACCTTACTCTTTATTTCACATGAATAATATATTTATTAAATAAGAATACACTAATAAAACCTGGATGATCAAGATTTATAGTGTATTTTGGAATTAGGTAAGTCATATAATAACATAAAACAGGTAATAAAACATCTTTATTGAAATCATCTTTAACATGCTCACAATACTCCTTAAAACTTAAAACTGCATAGGATAACCTAGGGACATACATAAGAAAGGGGTGAGATATAAAGACTATAATGAAAAAACATATCATGAAGAAGATAATACATGTTATAAAATATAAATATAAATGCGTCTTAAAAGTTTCATGAATAATAGGGCATGCTATAACATGATAAAGCTACCATAGGAGTTGTGGAAGCAACTTAAAAAACCACATCATAAACATAAGTCAAGGCTAACTGCAAAGACATCATGATGGAAAAAATCTCATAAATAAACTAGGTTCACTATATATCCTAGGATTATGTATCATGACACTAAAAATTACCCAATTCATTAGACAACTATATAATTATCAGTGTACCCGTCACATACATTTCATTATCATTCTTAAGTGTGCCAGATAGATCATACAACATGGTTTCATTTTTCATCATATTTTATTCCAATATCATGGAGTGTGGAATAAATACATTTAATTCCCCAATAAAATGATTATTATTTCATATAGGTGAACACCCTTGGTTGGAATTGGTTATTGCTATTCACCACACATTCGTTTTTTGGCATGGATTCCCGTAGTGAAATTTTGGCCACATAATGGGAGCACATAAATGTTCATGGGGGGGGGGGGGTAAATGAGAGTTAAAGTGGTCTCTAAAAATTTATATATTATATGGGAAGTATGGGTAATATTTATAAACACACTCCATCATTATTAATTTAAAATAAAATGGCATAAAATGAAGAATTTTCTTAAATAAAGGAGAGAAAGAGATGATCTATTATGCAATTTCAGCATCATAATGGTGTCACAAAAAAATTAATAAAATTGATTGATGAGAGTAAAAGGGTTCTCTCATAGTTTGAAAATAAAATTGGAAGTAAGGATTATATGTAGTAAAACTTCCAATGATAATAAAATTACGATAAAATATATATGGTAAAGGAGATATTTTGATAAAGAGGAGAAAGGAAAATATCCCTTACTAGAGTCTATGAATCCAAAATCTTGAAAAGGGTATTCTTGAGAGATTAGGGAGCCTTTAATGTATTATATAGAGGGGAGGAAAGAGTGAGTATGTGTTCCAAGGGTTTTCATGGAATATAAATGGGTGTTTTTGTGGGTTTATATAGGAAAAGAGAGGGGAATTTTTTTAATATTGCACAAACTTTGGTTTTAGACTCTATATAATAAAATAACAAAAACCACAAAACATCCCATGGGTTTTTCCCATGGTTTTATAAAAATATTAGAGGTTCTAATTATTTTATTAATAAATGGTCCTATATTATTTAAATGTATCCCTTGTTTATGTGGAAGTGAGTCACACTCTAAAAAAAATGATTTTAAAACCTTAAAATATATTAATGGTTTTGGGGGATTCACAATGAATTTTTAAAATAAATAAAATAGACAAAAAATAGAATTATTTTAAAGGTAAAACATTTATTTTTCATGGATACCCATTATTGTATTTATTACATAACTTTTGGATAATTATGATGTCTTAATACACATTGTATATTTATACGGTATTCAATTTTTAACCCAAAATTGGATATTCTCGGAAAATTATATAAAATTAACCATTGGATAATTTCTTTGTACTAATTACAAAAATAATATTAATTTTATCTAAATAATTTTCTAAATATAATAATTATCACTTTTAAAATAATAGTAGACATTTATTGAGAAATTCTGGGTTTTTGACAATAATAGTTTTGAACACTTATAAAAATTACATTTGACTTCATAAAAATTATATGACCATTTATATTTAATAAAAAATAGTTAATAATAAAATTTTATTAAAATATCATTTTTTTAAAAAATTCATTAATTCATCAAAATAAATTCCTTAAATGAATTTTAATATTACCCAAAAATACTATTCATGTTTTACAGTATCAAAATAAATATAATATATAAAATAAAAATAAGATGATTAAAATATATTCATTATTATATAAAAATAATGTACCTAGTTATTTTTCTAGTGAATTGATTAATATCCATTTAATACACTAGGGAAATCCATATGAGTTAGGTGTGTGACTGTACGATTTTCTTAGTGTGGTTTGACATAGATGGTTTGGGACGTGTAGTTGGTGATTTTGAACTTATCCCATAAATGGTTTATATCATGCTTAATTTTTTGGATCTCAGATTAGGATTGGTCATGGGAAAATCACATAGATTCTATATCCCTTGAAATCTCCAATAATGGGCTTCATTGGTTATGATCATACTAATTGAGGCTATCCCTTTCTTTGTATGAGTCAATTGAATTTGTTAAAACCATATATTTATACTAATCATGAGATCAATTTTAAATTACTATATTATCAATAGTAAGGATTATTAATATTTTTATAAATCAAATAGGATATAATAAAATAAGTAAGTGTGTTTTCTATAACCATATTTCATGATGAAACATTTAAATAAATCAACAAAGTGAAATTTATTTATAATTGGTCGAGCCGTAGCATTATTACCTCCATAAGAAATTTCAACTTCTAAATTTTCTTTTCCACATTAAAATAGATGAGGGTAAATCTCTTTCATCACCTCCCCCATTTCCAATATTTCTTCTTCAAACTTTTTGTTTCTCCGTAGCACTTGAACAAGGTTCATTGTCTTATTTCGTATAACTTTGTCTCTATGATCAAGGATCTTCACAAACTTTTCCTCGTATGGGAGGTCATTCTCTTATGGTACAACCATTGGATTTGGAACATGTTATGTGTTAGGTATGTAATTACTCAACACTAATACATGGAATGCATCATGTACTTGAGGAACGTTAGGTGGGAGTGAAAGTCGGTAGGCCTCCGCTTCGATGCGATCAAGGATCTCAAACGGGCCGATGTAACCTGGAATAAGATTTCCCTTATTCCAAAATGTCATCACTTTCTTCCATGGGGATATATGGAGGAATACCATGTATCCCAAATCATACTCTAGGTATCATTTATAATTGTAAACATAGATCTTCTATTGACTCTAAGTAGCCTTAATGTGTTGCTTAATGGTCTTAAACTTTTACACCATTTCCTTGACCTTATCTGGACATAATAGTTTTCATTACACATATTCATCCTTGTATATAAGTGTCCTAAAACTCTTTTCGTAAATGGATTCATAGGGAGATATATGGATTGTCAAGTGGAAACTATTTTTATAAGAGAAAACAACAAGATAAAAATATTTATCCCATCCTCCTTTGAATTCATTTGAGCATGATCTCAACGTAGCCTCAAGTTTCTAGGTAGATAGATCATATTGGCCATAAATTTGTGGATAATAATCCATACTAAAGATATTATTAGTGTTTTTATCATGTTAGAGGTTTTTATAGAATTTGGTTGTGAATCTAGGATCTCAATTTGATATAATTGATAGTGGTAATCCATACAGTCTTACCACTTCTCTAATGTATATCTTTTCAAGTTGATCCCATGTAAAATAATCTTGAATTAAAACAAAGTGTGTCATCTTTATAACATGATCTTCCACAACCTAGATAGTATTGTTTTCCCTGTAGCTATTTTGATGTTTGGTGACAAAGACCATGATGATGTTTTCCCATTTCCATGTAGGGATGGGTATTGTTTGCATCATCCACATAGAATTCAATATTTAACCATTAAATTTATTACATACAATACATATTGATATATATTATAAAATCTACTTAGTGATATTTTCTCAGCAATAGTTTTTCAGTGATCTCGATACATCATTGTTCTTCCAGGGTGATAGGAGAAAGTTGAACTATGTGAATCATCCAACAGTTCTTTCTTTAACGTAGGATTTGATGGAACCCATAGTCCTGACCCAAATATCACTATTACTTATCTATTAACATTGATCTATAAGTATTTACCTTTCCTTATAGTTTACACTTTCTTTTAAATTCCCAAATCAACCATTTGAGCATAATTTAACCTTTCTAGAATAGAAGGTTGAAAATTCATCTATGATAGGATTCATGATTTTCTTTCCGTTATGGTTCCCATGTACATCCATTAAAAGTATTAAAAGATCACATCCTTCTAAATTATCATAAATGATTGAATTTTGGATACTTTCTACTTATAATATCTCCCATTTTATTTTCTTTCCCATGATCGTTGTGAATTGAGCAGTCATAGTCCTTGATCAACTCTAACCTTCTTCATTGGTTCATATTAAGCTCTTTGTGTGTGAATATATACTTGAAGATTTTTTAATTTGTATATATTTCAAAGATAATATCACTATATCCAAATATATATCATTCATTGGGTAGTTCTATTTTTGGACCTTAAACTTCCTTGAAGCATTGGCTATGTCTATATCATTTTTCCATAACACACAACTGGTCCCTTCATTGAAGAATCACTGAATACCAATAAATTATCTCCACCTGTGGGTAGTGCGATAACTTGTTCTGATATTATCCTCTTCTCAAAATCCTTGATACTATTTTCACATTCATCATTCAAAGAAAACTTTACTCCCTTCTGTGATAACTTTTTAGAGGGTTTGACAATCAGGGTAAATTTCCCACAAATCAATTACAATACATTGCTAACCCAAGGAAACTACAAATATCAATCACTTATGTTGGCCACATACAACTTATAATTGATATATTATTTTAAGTGGCCATATATATCCCATTTCTAGTGATTACATGACCTAGTAAATATACTTCCTTCAACCAGAATCACATTTTTTTTACTTTTAATAAAGCTTCTCTTTTGTCAAGGTCATTAGAACAATACTCTGTTGGTCCTTATAGTCATCCTTGATTTTTTAGTATATCAGAATGTCATCTCCAAATACTACCCCAAATTTGTTGAGGTAATATCTAAAGACTCTATTCATCAAATCCTTGAAGATTCATGGAGCATTAATGAGTCCGAATGGCATTACTATGAACTCATAGTGCCCATACATTATACAAAAAACGATTTTGGGGATATCTTCCTTCTTCACCCATAATTGGTAATATCCCAATCGAAGGTCCACCTTAGAGAAGCAATATGATCCACATAGATGATTGAACAAGTCATAAATCCATGGTATAGGATACATGTTACTTATCTTCAACTTATTGAGATGATGATAATCAATGTAAATGTGCATTGACCTTTCCTTCATATTGATCAATAGGACTAGTTCAACCCAAATTGATGCACTTGGTTGTACGAACCCTTTATCCAAAATCTACTGTAGTTGTTTCCTTAACTCCTCGTGTTCTAGAAGATCCATACTATATAGAGTCTTAGATAATATAAATGCCCCATATATAATATCAATTAAAAATTCAACCTCTCTGCAAGGAGGAAGACTCAGAAATTCCTAGGGAAACACATTAGCATATTCCATCACAATAAGCATGTATTCAAGGATGGTTAATTTCACTAAATCAATCATTTGATCTATATAAAATTTCTCAAAGGTAAATAACTTCCATGCTTGAGATGATGGTGCTAAATAAGATTCACCATCCTCTTTTCTCTTGTACAAAATCAGAGGTCGATTTGAAATACAGAGAGTGATTTACTTCTCAATGAATTTTTTTTAGATCTATATAAGGAATGAAAATATAAGCCCAAAATTGTATCAAATTACACCAAAGGGATAAATACAACATTTTCAGGCGCGTTCATCCCAGTAACATTGATAGGGGAGGAGTTATATACTAAGGATGTGATAAAATCCCTATTTTTAGTTTTCAGTAACATCTCAAACTTCATGCTTTATAGTTATGTTTGAATAGTTCCACTAAACATTTTTGATATTAAGGAATGTGTAGTACCATAATAAAAAATTATTTTCACTATTCTTTAATTTATCACTAGTTTACCTATAACCTTTTTGTTTTCGGGATCCACCTCTATATTAATGATGAAAAAATCTAACCCTTGCTGCCTTGGAATTTTTTGGTTGTCTTTGAGAAACCTTGGATTAGTGCATTGGTTTTAAAGTTTCCTAGTTGATTGTAGTTTTATCAATGAACAATTCACTAAGGGGTGACTAGAGCATTCCACTCCTCCATCACAATAGTTGGTTTCTCCAATCAGTAATCATTAGATATATGCCCTTTCTCCATGCACCAAAAGCCTATCTTTATTCCCTTTAGAAATTTTTTGGGGTGATTCTTTCTACTCCTTTGGAAAGTGGGATGTTGACATTTTTTAGCCCCATTATATTTATGTATAAAACCTATAGAATTAAACTCCACCTTTTACTTCTTAACCCAATGATAACCTTGAGATTTTCCAATCTTCATTTTAATATTGAAATATAGCATCCCACCATTTTATAACATAAACTTTCATTACATTACACAAAACTGAGGATCTTTAAGGTCTAGTGTCTTGGAAACCAGGAACAAAATACATAAAAAAACATAAAAACATTCTTCTTAAACACTTGAAAGGCTTCTCCTTTAGTTCATCCTATGTTCATTATGCATCTCATAACCTGGGGACATACATCAAAAGAAAGGGTGAGCAGAAGGCCCAGTAAGGGAAATAAGAGGAACATTTTACATGTGAACTTGAGATACTTCAATAAGGACATGAAAAGAAATTTAAGGCATAAGAAAGAAATCATGAGGCATTTCATAATAAAAATAACATTTTTCATAACTTGAAGATGTGGCTACATCATTTAACATAGACAATCATGAACATATCACCAAGGTCCATCCCCAAGGTGTCATTTGAAAATTACCAAGGTTATTCACCAAGGTATCGTGAAAATTGTAATCTCTAGTGGTTACATCATTACCCAATGCATTGGAGCGCTATCAGGGCGCACCCTTAAATTTGCCTTTATTATCATGTGAGCCACATATATCATCATCAAACATTTCATAAATAACCCACATAGCATAAAATAAATGGGTTTCATTTCATAATCATAACGTTTTAAAAACTGCTTTAAAGACATGATCTTTACGTCACTTTAAACCCACGGAAAGGGAAAGCGGGTCTCATGTATGTAAATCCCAGAATTTAAAATGGAACATTTTGATATATATGTGAATACCCTTGTAGAAATAAGAGCTTTGAGTATTCACTTTATAACATAAAATAATTTTTGAGAAAAGAGAGAGGCATTTTGAGGGGAAAATTCTGCAGCATAACGGCTAAGTTTCGGGGTTTTAGAAAACGTTGAAATGAGAGGGGACATGGGTCACCCACTCATAAATGATCCATAAAACAGTAGGGTGATAGAATAATAAGGACATATGGACATGGTAACTAAATTTTAGGGACATACCATTTGAAATGAAAAACATGGAAGGAAAAAGATTAGATTTCTCTTATGAAAATTCGGCAGCCTTATGGCGTCACTTAACTTCAAAAGAAAATGATTTGACAAGATCAAAAAGGGTCCCTCATCATATGATCATAAGAGATCAGTATGATTGATATAGAGATCATACCCCAACATAATAAAAAGGAACTTGAAAGACTTGACATGAAAATTGAACTTGAAAAATGAGAAGGGTGAAAGAATCCCTTAAAAATTCGGCAGCCTAACGACGTCACTTAAACTTTCATAAAACGAAATGATGAGAGTAAGAGGGGATCTCTCATCATATAAACATGAAAGGGCAGTAAGAGGAATATAAAAGAACATCCTCTCACATAAAAACATGGAGCATAATAGGAATGACATAAAAGAGATTTCATGAAAAGAAAGAGAGGGGTCAGATCCCTTACCTTAAAATGTGACTCTTGAAACTCAAAGGATTGGACCTTGAGGGCTTGGGGGCACCTTGGGAGGACTCCTTGGAAGGTAAGAAGACCAGAACTTCGTTGGGGGAGAGTTGGGAGTGAAAACTAAGGGAGGAAAGGGTGGGTATTTATAGGGAAAGTGAGGGGACAAAGCATTAATGGCCAAAGGACACCTCACATGTGCTTTTCTCAAACCCATGGGCTCTCCCTTGGCATTTATCATGGAGTTAGGCCACATGGGGCCCCCAAAACAATAATTCATCACCCTTGGCCGGCCAACCCTCAAAAGATCTCATGACATCATCATGACATCATTATGATGTCATTAAACATACCGAAACCCTAAAACGGTATTTTTACTATTCACTGAAAATTCAACTTTCTCAGAATAATCCCAAAATTTCACCTTAACCAAATATCAATGCTCTGATTTCAAAAATGAAATCCATTTTATAAAAATATTTTTCTAAATATTTTTAATTTAATTTTTAAATAAAAACACTATTCATCGAAAATTCATTTTTTCCAGAAAAATCCCCAAAAATTACCTTAACATAATATCGACGCTCTGAGTTCAAAAATAAAGTCATTTTTATAAAAATAATTTTCTAATTATTTTTAATTAAATTTTTAATTAAAAAACACTATTCATCCGAAAAAACTAATACCTGATTAATAATTTATGAAACCGTTATTTACCCATTTTATTGAATCACATTACTTAACCAAGGTGTCTAAATTATATTAAAACTTTCTTTAAGTGAAAATTACTAATCCATTTGGTCACATTACTAATCCTAAGCGTAAAATCACTATTCATAATTTACTATTCATCAAAAATTAAGTTGATCTTATTTGACTCCAAATTCCTTAATGAACACTTTTGTAGAAGACCATTTTTTGAAAATCATTACACATCATTAGTTATTTAGGGTTTACATAAATATTTCAAAATATCCCTTTTTTAAAATTCATCAATAAAATACATTCTAAAATTATCTAGACATTTGAAATTTCACAAACATCACTAAAGGAAGAAATCTCAATTTATTCATCCGAAAGGATTACACAAGGAAACTAGGGTCTCATCACATAGCCCCTTATAACACTGGCATAAGACCTAAGTGTAAGGTGTGCTATGGTGATAGAATCTGAGGGAGTCTCAGATAACATTTCCCTAGTAGCAATCTCCACTAACTTGAACTTCTCCTGCAAGCGTTTTCGTTCAAGCTTGACACGCTGGAGCTCGGATTGGGCTTGGTCCAAAGCGAAGCCCACAGATGCTACCTCCTTCCCAAGCTCTGATAAGTGGGCTTCGTAAGGGTTGAGTCTACTGGATGAAGCCATCGACTCCTCTTTCTGCATTAACCATTAACATCTTATTAAATAAATAAGAGTAAGTTAATATACTACTCAAAAAGATTGGGTCGTTACATGAAAGAACATTAGAAAATTTTCTCATAGCAATCAAAGTCTTAGATCTACAAGTATTTTCATTGACTAGGTTTTATCCCACCAAAGAGGTGTTGAAGCATTCATTTGGGGGTTACGACAAAGATTGGGGCATATACTGCATATATTGTGAAGATTTCCTCATATTCTATGATATAATCATCATCATTTTTGTTTGACGTCAAGTTAATCCCTTTCTATTTTATTATAGAGAGTGTGATGAAATTATGTATAATTTTTTTTTGTAAAATCCTTTCACCCCATCACTTCGATCTCTTCCTAAGGGTTCATATTATTGGTCGATGTACACCACCGATCAACGTCAACATCCATATGATAAAACTATAGTAGAGGATTATCTTGTTCAAAACATTGAAGGATGGTGATGATATTCTCAATGGATTTGATCCATTGTTCTGTGATTAAGGGACCATATTATCTATGGAAAGTCAGAGGCCTCTATCACATAAAGCTATACATCATAGTTTTTTTCTCTATTAGGGGGATTTGAATTCTCCTCTTGATTCATATCTATATTCATAACTTGAGTCAGCTGAGAGAGTATCATCATGATGTTTCCAATTCCTTTTCCTATGGAGTAGGGAATCTCAGTGGCGTTAGTCATTACATTTCCAATTTCATTGACTTTTTACCTTATTCCTCATATTCCTAGCCATTGGCTAGAAAAAAGAAAAATTAGAGATGTTCATTTTTAAACTATTAAACACATAAATGGGAGTCCAATGAAATTAAATGGATAAGTTATAAATTAAATTTATTTTATCATCTTATGAATTTCTAGGCTTCAATCTATGTTATCCAAGATCTATCTCAGAACATATACACTTGTGGGAATTTTTGGTTCTT
The DNA here is from genome assembly GCA_963277665.1 of Viscum album. Taxonomy (NCBI): domain Eukaryota; kingdom Viridiplantae; phylum Streptophyta; class Magnoliopsida; order Santalales; family Viscaceae; genus Viscum; species Viscum album. Next base: position 684,734,463 of record OY728151.1, read on the forward strand.
TTAATAATGGGTTTTAATGAGATTATGAATTTACCAAATCATATCTCATGATATTTTCGAACTTGGAGCACAGTAAGTCTTTTTGTTGTTTACTAGGTTACCTTGAGTTAGGCCCAAGACACCTTGTCAGATTTTTTACTACTAGGTACATATATTCCAGAACCACATCAACTCATAGTATCGAAACATGTATGTATTTTTTTGATAAAACACATACACTATACTAAAGAACATTTAGTGATGTTTTCTTATACTTATTATTATCTCAAAATCAATATCTAAATTTTTATAATCCTAATAAAAAAATAACTTCACTTTTCCATTGATACCAACTATGACAACCCTTCTCTTTATTTCACATTAATACTGGATTTATTATATTGGAATACACTTAATAAACCATGGATGACTGTGAAGTCTAGTGTCTTGGTTAATTAGGTACATTATATAACAACAAAAAATAGGTAGTAAATTTTTTTTATTGAAAACATCTTTAACATTATCAAAACACTCCTTCGAACATACAACTTCATGGGATAGCCTCGGGATATACATAAGAAAATGGTGAGATATGAAGCCCAATAAGGAAAAAACATAACTGAAGAAGATAATACAAGATAGAAAATAGGCGTATCAATGGGGATCAAAAGGAGTATGAATAATAAGGCTCGATATAGAATGATAATCATAACATAAGAAATGTGGTAACAACTTAAAACACTAGATCATAAACAAATGTCAAGGACAAATGCCAAGACATCATGAGAGAAAGAGCTCCATAAAAGAATCAGGTTGACTCCCTACCACAAAATGACATATCTTGATACTAAACAATATCCAATTCATTATATTCCGATATAATTCTAGGTGAACCTATCACATACATGTCATTCTCATGCGGAAGTGTGCCACATAGATCATAGAACAATGTTTCTTTTTTCATCATATTTTATTCCATGTACAAGGAGTGTGGAATAAATACATGTATGTAACTAATTAAATTAGTACAAGTGAATATATACAAAAACCCTAGATAATAATTGGGTATGTGTATTCATTACACATTCGTTTTGGCATGAATTCCTGCGGTGAAAATTTGGCCGCAAAACAGGAGCACTTAAATGTTCATAGTAGTGGTAAATGATAGTGAAAGGGGTATATAATCATTTGGAAATCATATAATATGTATAGGGAACATTGAAAAACACCTCCCAGTATTAGTAAATGAAAATAAAAGGGAATAAAATTAATAATATTCTTGAATAAAGGGGAGAAAGAGAAGACATGTTATTAAACATCAACAACATATGACGTCACATATAAATTTATAAAATAGGTTAATGTGAGTTAAAGGGGTCTATAATAAATTTTAAATCAAATAAAATTCAAGGAGTATATGTAATAACATATCCCACCATAATGAAATTAAAAAAAATACACAAGGTAAAGAAGATTCTTTAATAAAGAGGAGAAATAAAAAGATCCCATACTTGAGTGTGTTCCTCACAAAGATTGAAAAGGGGAATATTGAGATATTAGGGTTCTTTAAGAGAATGATATAGAGGAGAGATCATAGTGATTTTTTTCTCAAAGTATTTTGAGTGAATATAAATGGTTGATTGGGTAGAATATGTATGAAAAGAGAGGGGAATTATTTAATATTTCACAAACATAGGTTTTGGAATCTATATAATAAAATAAAAAAAAGCCAAAAACCATCCCAATGTCTCTTTCTTAGTGGGTAGGATTTCATTATTTTATTATCCAAAGGTATAAACTTATTAAAATAATTCCCTTGCTTATGTGGAGGTGAGTCACACACTTAAAGAAATGATTTTAAAACCATAATATATATTAATAGGTTTGTAGGATTCATAAAAGATTTATAAAATTAATCAAATAAACATAAAATCACATTATTTTAAAGTTAAAACATTTATTTGGTAGTGGATACAAATTATAGTATTCAGTATATCACTTTTGGGTAATTATTATGTCATAATACGGAATGATATTTACCCTGTATTTAATTTTTACGCGAAAATTAGGTTGTCTTAGAAAATTATAAAAAATTACCTATTTGATAATTTAAATGTTCTGATTCCAAAAATAGTATTCAATTTATATAATTAATTTTCCAAATATGAGAACTACCTCTTTTAAAATAAGAGTTTACATTTGTTGAGAAATGCAATGTTTTTTTTGGCAATAACAGTTTTTGAACCCTTATAAAAAGTATGTCTCGCTTCATAAAGATTATTTTACCATTTATATTTAATAAATATTATATAATAAAAATATTTTATTATAATATTATTTATTTCAAAAATACATTAATTAATCAAAATAAATTATTTTAATCTAATTAGAATATTACCCAAAAATACTATTCGTGTTTTCTAATATCAATATAAAAATTATTTAATAAGTAACAAAATTATGATGAAAATATATTCATTATTATATACAAAATAATGTACAGAATAATTTTCTTGGGTATTTATACATATCCATTAAATAGAATAAAAAAACCAAAGAGTTAGATGCCTGACTGTGATATTTTCTTAGGGTGGTTTGACATACATGGTTTGGGCAGTGATCTCGGTGAGCTTGAAATTCTCCCATAAACAGTTTCTCTCATGCATAAGTTATTGGATCTCAATTTGGGATTGGTTAATGGAAAATCCACTAGAAGCTATATCCCTTGGAATCTATGATAAATGGGTTTCATAAGGTAGGTTCTTACTCGTTAAGGCCATCAATTATTTTATCCGAGTCAATTGGATTTCTTAAAACCTGATATTTTTACTAATAATGCGATCAATATTCAATGACTATATTATCAGTGGTATGGATTCTTAATGGTCTTTTAAATATAGTTCGATATATTAAAATAATTACATGTTTTTTATATAGCCATATTTTATAACGATATATTTAAATAAATCAAAAAGGGTGATTTTATTGACAGTAGGTCGGGTTATTTCAATAAGAGAATGAAGCAAGTGAATGATATAAAACTTCATTTTATGGACCACATGATATAATTAAAGGTGTGAATGATGATGAATATTGTATCGAGGATATTATTATAGGTGTAAACAATAATGGGGATTATATTGAGGAAATTAAAATGACTGTTGAATATGAACTTTGTGATTATCCAAATCTATTTTTGAAGTTAAAGAGTTGTAAAAAGATGCTTTTGTATACTGATTGTTCAAAATATATAATTTTTTGAACCATACTAAAGATATTGGATGTAATATATGAAAATTAATATAGTGAAACCAATGTTACTAAACTAGTTACTCTCTTGAATGATATGACTCTAGAATATAATTATCATCATCATTGAACATATGACACTAAAAAAAAGCCAATTTCAATGGGTTTGACATATGATAGAATACATGACTATACAAATGAATGTATATTAATTAAAAATATCCATGAATCACTTAAAAAATTCCAAAATCATGATACATCTCAGTTTAAGAAATCTGAAACAATTCCATTGAATGTTTTTTGGTGCTTTCTAATCGTTATATGGTTTAGGACCCTATATGGAGGTGAGGATACTACAAGACAATTGACATGGAATGTTAATAAAAACAACTTGGGAACCTTTATCCCCCATTAGACTCTCCTCAGTGAGGGAAAATTGTTCTTGAGTATCCATAATTTGGAAAGGAGATGAGAAAAGTTCTCATTGTACTATCTATTGATGTAGTGAATCCTTTTGGTGAAAAAAGTATCAATCACATTACATAGATAGTTATTTGGTAAATTATAAATATCGATCATGATTGTGCATGAAGTGAAGATGCACTATTTTTTCTCTATATATATCATGTATAAATTAAATTGGTGTTGAAATTGATGTTTTTTGGATTCATTGATTGAATATTTATAATTAACGTGGGATTCAAGTGTTACCTTATATGATGCTTACATAAATAAAAATTTTACATTGAGATCCATGTTGTATGAGACTATAAATGACATTATTGCTTATGAAAATTTTTAAAGACATATAATTTAATGAAACTTATGGTGTACCATTTATGAAAATGGTACGAACTATGTTTAGTTGAAAGATTCCTCAAAGAATATGTTTCTTGGACATCAAATAATTTATACCACGATGAAATAAATATTAATTTGGATGAACTTATTTTATGGGAATTAAAAATATTTTATAATAATTTCTACACTCTTAAGTGATGATCTATTAGATAATGTAAAGGATGTAATCCAAACTTTTTTTAAAATTTCTTCAAAATAAATTACCAAAATTTATTGAAAAAGAGATCATTTTTTTGAATTACCATACTAGAATATTTTGTATGATAGATATTTTCTTGATATCAGGTAAGTAGAAAAAAATGTATGTGATAATGTCATTTAAACATTACTAAATTCACATGGTAAAAAAGGATAAAATTACGGCTAGGATGAACATGATTGAAATGGGAATAAAAGAAGAGTTACCACTAGTGAAGGGGGAATGGTATACTTTTGTTCCTTCAGTAACTTACACTCCATATCAGAAGGACATATATAAATTTTTCAACTTCTGGAAATATGTAATGGTTCAAGATGGGTATTCATCAAATATTAATAATATCTTATCAATGACTAATTTAATTTTAAAGGGCCTAAATTCACATGATTATTGTAACAACCTATAATTTCATCAATGTAATTTCCCTTATTATACAAACATGTCATATTTAATATTGTATTATTGTATAAATAGCATTCACCACAACATTAAACCAAATAAATTTATTATACGAATTTGAAAATTTACTTTAGTGAAATAATATAGCCATAATAATAAAAAACAATGCAATGGTAAAAGAAATAAACAATAATATAAATAAAATATGAAAATTTGGATCCTATCAATCCCCTATAATAATCGAACTCCTGAGCAACACTATTGAATTGAAGCAGAATATTAGTAATGTAACATTCATCTTGAAAATGAATATATATATATAACCTTGAGAGAAAATAGAATAAAATAGTCAATGAATGAATTATTAGGAATTTATATAATGTAATGAACCCATATAACCATGAAATATATAATTGTTGGAATAGTAATTTGACTGTTGGAATAGTAATCTTGATGTTGGAATAGTAATATGATTATTAGGAATAGTAAAATGGTCGTTATAATGTTATTTTCACATTTTTTTGTGTAAAATATTTTTATCTTATAAAATGGTAAGATGAAATTTTTATATCTTGATAAAAATAAATATGTTTAAAATGAAAAAATAAGTGATTTAATTTTTATAAAATTGATATGTTTTATTTTAATTTTTTAAAAAATATAATGACTTAAAAAAATTTATTTTAAAAAAACAGTTTTATAAAAAAATATTGAGTTACATTATATTGATAATACATTTTTATGATAATATAATTAATTTTTTAAAGGTTTAGAAAAGTGATCATAATATAAAAAGTTGACATTTTTTAAATAAATAATAATTGTAATTATAAATTAAATATATCATATTTATATAATTATTTTTATAAAAATGATTATATTTTTTTAATCTATGTATTTTAATATTGTTTGGATGATTTTTTGGTATTTTTCTAAAATTGTTGAATTTTTGTGAATAGTGAGATACAATAAAAATACGGTATTTAAAATTATAAGCTGAATACCTGTTTCATTTTATAAGGGATGATATAAGAACCCAGTATCTATAAATCACATGATTAATTTAAAAAAATTAATCACAACATTCATCACTATTAATTTCCTTGAAGAAAAATAATTAACTTTGGAATATAATATTAAAAAACACCCCTCTACCCCTGATAAATACCACCCATCACCTTATATATTATCATACATGTAATATGAAAATTTTATATAAAATTATCCTTAAAATCCTCTTCCCCACATCCTAGTTCTATGGGTCTCACCAAATATAATTTCAAGGTTCCTCAAAGGGTAGCCTAAGAGGAGACAACCAAAGAAGAGATAAAATTATCAACTAAAACACTTTCAATTTTATACTTCTTCTAAAACCCCATAAGTTCTCCATAAACCTAAATATAGTAACATAATATCATTAAATAAAATGGTATGTTTATAATACACAACTTATTCCTTCTCCTCAATTGGGTTGTAAATTAAAACCGTGTTCATAGTATGGTTGGTTCACCCTCTCCATGAACAACATACCTTTTTTACTCCACCACCTTAAAGGATGGTTATAAAAATGTCATTATCATTAAATAATATTATAATAAGTATATTATAAATTATTTAATAGTTATATCATGTATTAATAACTGATTAATTAAATAAGTCAATTCTAGTTTATGATGACCAGTTAAACCTCATAAATCAACTAATCGTATGATGATTGTATTAATACTAAATGATTCATACCTATATTTGAAAACATATGAATATTTTAGAAAATTTTAATTTCTAAAAGGATATTAATATAATTTCATTTATCTTTGGGAGTTATAGTCCCATTTTCAAGAACTATAATAATTATCCACAAGTGATCTGACATTGGAACCATGAAACAAACACTCTCAGAATATTGACATTAAATTTTATATCACATTGAAACTATTGAAAATAAAAATAAAAATATTATATTAAATCAATTATAGAATTATAATATTTTTTATTTATTAATTAATTAATCTAATTTGAGTATTTAATATGTTAAGAGAATGTTCCTATAAATCGGGACCTAAGGTAAGAGATCTCTCTAAACCACCCTATTTTCGTTGGGATATTATTTTCTCTATCTAAGTCCCATTATCTAAATATTTTATGCTATAGAGTGAATCTAATTTATTCATATACGTTTGTTATATATGTACCTATCTTATTCCCCTTTCCCTTTATGGGTTTATGCATTCCTTAATTTTTTTTCTCAAATTCCTTCTTTAAAATCAAACTTGAGTAATGGTATTTTTTAATCCCTTAATGTATTTATTTAACACTTTTTTAAAGTATTTATTCCCAATGATTATTTAATTAAAAATATATTTTAGGGATAACCATTATTTATTATCTATAATTTTAAAATAAAACACTTTTTCTTTGTTTCTTTAAAAATATTATACCAATTAATTGAAACACCATTATGAAAGTTTATTTTTGTACAAAATTATATACCATTTCTCATGATAGTTTTTCTGAATGATTTTTTTAGAACTATGATAATTTTTTTCAGATATTAACATTAAAAAAAATTGATTCCTTTTTCTATTTAGAATATTTATGGAATATCATTTTTTATATGGGGCATGATTATGCAATTAATATCTTTCTATGTGTGACACTGATGCTTACACCATACAGTTGATTTCAATTTTGGAACCCATAAGCATGTACATGTTATTTTGGGTGTTCTAAGATAGAACTCCAATGAATTAGATAAAATTTATGTATCATGAGACGAGATGTATAGGATTTGGGAGTAAACCTAATATTTGATGGGACTCTATCAACCTCATGATGTTTCCTTGGAATATATCCTTGATATATGTGTATGTCATGATTATTGTTGTTTCCACATTACTATGTTGTCATGATCTTATGATTCATTGTTTTTTATGTTATTATCCAATATTATTAATCATGATTATTTTCTTTTATGATATCATATTATGTCTTTTGACGCATATGTAAAGATTTGTTATCATGTCTATTCCCTTCTAGGTTTTTAGCTCATCCATTTTGTTTATGTATTCCTTAAGTTATCCTATGTAATCTTATAATCTCAAATGTATTTAGAAAAACATTATGCAGATTAAACTAAATTAATTTTATTTTAGTTTCACATTGATTTATTATGAACATATTATTCCAGATACACATGACCTCTCGATCTATGGGTGGTATTTATTTTAAATTTATGATTAAAAACATTATATATTATGTGTACAAGGATTATGTCACCATAATTGATATCAATGATGGATTTAGTTGTTTTTAGGGATTTACACTAGAATATACTAGTTGGACTGATAAAGATAAGTCTAATTATTGAAAAATATCATAAAATTTAGTAAAAGTATAGAACCAGTGGTTTCCATGTATTTAAATCCTTGTATTGAAACTATAAGTGGATTCAGATTTAGAATAAATATACTTAGGCGTAATAACCCTAAAAAGGAAAATTTGGTATTAACTTGACCAGTACCTGGTGCACAAAAAATAGACCTTACTACAAACCTCATATGACACCCCTAGGAGGATATGCATCGGAAAATTCATAAAATCTTTAAAAAAATATATGAATTACTTGAATAAGTTATTACTTCTATGTACATATTTTCCTTGCTTATATGATTATTCTTTTATGTTTTCTCATCCCAGAATTTTTTTATTTCGTTTAATTTGTTAATGGAAAAAAATATGAGGAATCATTCCAACAACCAATACAATAGGCAATATGATGATTTTCTTAATGAGATGCCTAACCTTATGGGAGTTGGATATAATAACATCATGACATTACTGACTCAACTAAATCAAGTTATAAATAATTACATGAATCATTTTTAATTCCCTTCTTCTCATAACAAAGATGAAATTCACTTGAGTCTTTTACCTGAAAGAGGTCTCATAGAATTAGAGGATCATTTCATCCCCTCATTATAGAACATTGGATTAACACTATAGAAAAGATATATTATATTATCCATTGCTTGGATTAAGATAAATTCATACTGGTCATTTATCACATGGAGGGTGAAGCTGATCTTTATTGGACACTAATCAAGAACACAAAGTCCAAAAAGGAAAATAATACTATTGAATGGTAAGTATCCAATAAAACAAATTTTAATAAATACTTTTGTCTTATTGATCATAATAAAATGGAATGGAAGCTCCTTGGACTAAAGAAAAAGTAATATTAGTTTGTTGGGTCCTATAAGAAAAACATCAAAAGTCTTTTAGAGAAAGCCTCCATCATTTTCATCAACATTAGAAGTAAGATGGACCACTTATTTTGTGGTTTAAGGCTCATTGTTTGAAATTATTTAGAGATTTGATACTTTTTTCTATGAAGAGATTATTTATTATTCCCTTAAGGTCACGATAGAGATTTTTTACTCTCATTGGTCATGTGGGGATAGATAAAAAGGGTAAAATAGAGTTTAATTTGAGAGGATCAATGAATAAATCCCATTGAGGAGAGAAAACCAAATGGCCACGTGTCAAAAATATGGGAAGTAACATTTTAGAAATTATCTCAAGGTAATAAATAGATACATAATGTGTGTAAAATAATGGAACTATCCTAATCAATATTGGAGGGAGATAAAGAAGAACACTATTATAATGGAATAAATGATGATTTTGAAAAACACTAAGCCTATGGTCAAGTGTATCAACTGAAATTTATATAGAAATTTTGAAATAAAATTTATTATACCAAGGGTGGTCAGATAAAATCAATGAAAAAAACCTTGAATTCCATGAGATAATGGTAGTGCATGCCATTTCACTACTACTAAGGTTGATCACGGGAATAATATAGTGACAAGTACACCAATTATTCATTAAAAAATAGATAATTTACCATTTGATTATGGTTCTACACATTATTTAATATCATTAATGTTTAATAAGACTATTTAAACAGCACCTCAAAACATAAAGGTTGAGTTGTCTATGTGAATATAAAATAGAGAAATTATGAAATCCCTACTATAAAATTTATCCCAATTACATGTTAGTGGATTTAATCTTCTAGTGAATGTTTTCATACTCACATTAGTAAATTTTGATGCTACATTGGGGATAGATTAACTCTCCTTATATAAATCCAGTATCAAATATTAGGAGATAGAGATCACTCTTCACATCATAAATCATTCTATGGTTCTACCCAACTGTTAAAAGGAAAATGAATCTACTTTGGAATCCACTTATTAATTAGGGATATTATTACCTTATGAGATAGTGCATCTAGCTCAAATTTCCGACATAGTGGAGGGAATAATTCTTGAATACATTCTAATTTTGAGAGACTATACAGATGCATTTTATGAAGAGTTGACTGGCCTTCCTCATAATCTATATATGGTGTTATCAATTGAACTTATACATAGATATCTTCCTATATCCAATAGTCCTTACATAATGGAAATGATTGAGTTAGAATAACTAAATAAGGGGTTATAAGAGAATCTGGAAATGAGTTTTTATGACAGAGTACTCCACCATGGTGTGCACCAATCCTCTTCATCAAGAAAAAGGATTGGTTAATGCTCCTCTACATTAATTATCACGAACTCAAAAAATCATGATAAATAAAAAGTATCTCTTACCATATATTTACGACTTATTATATCAAGAACTGGTCCCTGATATTTATCTATTTTGTAACTTTAGTTAGCATATCACCAATAAAGGGTGAATAATGAAGATCTCCCCAAAATTGTGTTTAGAATAAAGTACAGACACTATGAGTTCATATTTATTCCCTTAAGACTCACTAATGTTCCTAAAATCTTCATAGTATTAACGAATAGAGTATTTATATATCAACTAAAAAACATCATGGTAGTCTTTATATATTATTTTATCATATACCCCAAGATTAAGTAAGATAAAGTGGAGCATTGGAATCATATGATAAATACTTTGTGAAATGGGAATGTATATGAATATTATAGTACTTTTGTGTTATTAATGGATAAAGTAACATTCTTGGGGCATATAATCACTAGTAAAGGGATATATATATATACCCTTATAAGACAAAGGCAGTTTTTAAATAGCCTTTACTATCATCTGTAATAGAGATCTATTGTTTCTTGGGACTAGAAAGGTATTATCGATAATTTCCAAGAAATATATCATGATTTTTAAACAAGATAACCAAGATAACTCATAAGATTGTAAAATTTTTATAGACCAATAAATAATAAGAGGGAATAATGGGATATAAATAGAGGCTTATCAATGAACAAGTAATTACAGTACCCACAAGTGGGGAACTATTCATACTATAAAAATATTCTTCAATGAATGGATTAGGTTTTATATTGATTCAAAATAATAAATTAAAAGCCTATAGCTCAATGCAGTTTAATGTTAATGTGCAAAAAATAAAGAAAATAATATCTCGATTTGGGTGAAGTGGTATTTTTTATAAATGATTTTTTATATTACCTATATGGTGAGATGTGTGTAATATATATGGACAATAAGATACACAAGTATATATTCACATCGAAAGACCTTAATATGAACTAATAAAGATGGATAGAGATAATCAAGAATGATGAATACTAAATCTAAAACCATCATGGAAAAGAAAATAAAGTAGTAGATGCTATAAGTATAAAGGATCCCACAACCATAAAATAATGAGAATATAGAGTGATATGATTATCTAATACAAAAAATGATGTACATGGGAATTATAAATTAAAGAAAATCATAATTAATTTTTAAATTGATTTCTAAATGATCCCTTATGAAGAAGATGAAGGATTCTCATAGGGATGATTTGGAATTAATAAGTAAAGAGGAATCTCTAATAAAATGGAAATAATTGGTGTTTAAAATTGATGAAGAAGGAGTTATAAGATTTGGTTCATGGTTATCTATTCTATCTACTCCTGATATAAAGAAGAGGATTTTGAAGTATTCACATAGCTTAACCTTATTTATACATATCAGGAGTATTAATATGTATTGAGATTTTTGATTTAACTATCGGTGGGACAATATTATGAACTAGAAATTAGAAAAAACACCAAAGTTCCTAGCATGTTAACAAGTAATGGTTTAAAGGAAAATGTACAAGGGGATGATGAAGCCATTACCCCTACCCACATAGAAATGGGAGAACATCACTATAAATATTGTCACATGCCTTATAAAGAAATCAAATGAAAATAATTCTATATAGGTTGTGGTGGATCACCATACAAATACTATCCAATTCATTAAAATTTAAGAGGACTTATCACTTGATCAACTTGTAAGGATATACATCATGGAAGTGGTGTGACTACATGGAACACCATATCTCTAATCAAGATACTAGATTTATCTTTATGTTATTGAAGAGTCTCTAATATTATCTAAACACTAAGTTAAAATTTATTATGAATTATCTGTCATGACCTAACCCATGCTGGGCTAGATCTGCAACTACCCCAAGAACCCCACCATAGGATAGGGGGTGCAGACCAACACCGAAGTATTAATAAACTTAGGGATGCCTTTTCCTACGAACCCACCCCCCCCCCCACACACACACAAACACAAAGTCAAATGAATGTAAAAGTGCATAGGAAAAGGAAAATATATATAATTCTACAACAAAAGAAAACCAAACATGCACCGACATCTAATTTTTATAAGTACAGAAATGTAAACTGAAAGGAAAAAAGGGAAAAAATACACACCCAACCAGAAGAGTTCTACAACTTAGTAGTAACTGAAAATTAAAATATATGGGAGATGCTCACCCCTATATCCAATTATATGACTGTAGCGACCCAAAGTTTTTCAATGGAAAATTCCCTTCTTATATTTATGTCATAAAATAACATGAAAACACAAAATAATGAACTACTAAGTGATAAGTGACATTTAAACATAAGTTTTTCACTCCTATGTTTGGAATTTTAAAAATCCTACATTCACCGTTGTGTTGAAGATGATTTTTAGAGTCTAATGAAACAAAAATAATTTTTGGTGAATAGTAACCTACATTATGAGTAGTAACCTACACTTATGAATAGTAATATGACACTTATGGATAGTAAATAAGAGTAACATTACATATGAATAATAAAATAAAATTTAGAAATCTTAGAAAGTGACAATTTGACCTTAGTAAACGTTTTTAAAATATTTTATAAGTCATAAAAAATTAATTATAATTAATTAATTAATTTAAAATAAAATTTATCTCCCAGAAATTTATTTATAAATTATTTAATCAATGTATAATAGTTTTTATATAATTTTATAAGACCCTACGTAATTTTTTAAAGCGCCATAAAATAACTTTTAATCTTAAAAACTAATTTTTTATGTAAATTATGATTTTAATTAAATATTAAATTAATAATATTTATAAATTTATTTTTGAAAAATGGACTTCATTTTTGGATTCTACACGTTGAAAAATGGTTGGGGTAATTTTTTGGATTTTTCCGAGAAATGTGAATTTTTGGTGAATAGTAGAATACATTAATTTACCATAAACATACATTTTAATTAAAAACCACTATTCCTGACATCACAAGTGATGTAAGAACCCAAATCCCAAACTCACAAGCCTCATTTACTATTATTGGTCATCCAAGACTCACTATTCCTTTTCTTAGGTGAAATTAATAAACTAATCAATTTTATATTAAGGAAACCCCTCTCCCCTCCACTATAAAAGACACCATTCACTCCCTCTTTTCCTCACACCTCTCAAGCTCCAAGCCTTCTCTAAACTCTGCCCAAACACCTTCCCTAGACCCTCCCCTGCGTCCAAGAGCTGCTGGTCTCATCAAAATACCATGCTTAGGCCCTTAAGGAGGTTCTCAAGAGGAGGATTCTAAAGGTAATTTCCCTCCCTCTTCTCCTTTAATTTCCTTTCAAGTTCAAGTTCCTTTCCTGATCTCACCCCACCTATATTCATCCAAATTGTTTTGTAACTCCATTATTATACATATAACATAATTTTGTGATTCTAATGGGATATTATATCACCCCACCCCCTTTCTCCCTTCCTTTTAGTTTATTAAAGAGAACGTTGTTCATGAGGTGTTAAATTTATCACCTTCAAAAACGACATGTTCTCTTCTTCCATTTCTACCTTCAAATCTGGTCATGAAACCATTTTTATGGTTGAACCAGAATATTTTATATGTATTATGTTCTATTTTAAGTTCTGGAAATAACCTATGTCCATATTACTAAGTGAAAAGTTAAAACAAGTTCGTTGTGATCCAAAAACCGCTCAAATTAACCCAAATAACCATCACTAAATTCTTATCTAATGATTCGTCCACATGAATCTAATATAATTCATTATAAAATCATTAAATCTCCTGTAATATCCCTAATAACATGTAATATCATTTCTGTATGTTTACCCATGATCTACCCGAACTTCAATTTAAGAATACAAGTGAACCACTCAAGAAAACTATAAAAACGAACATCCTCAAACAATGTTTTTAGGCTCTATAAGTAATCCAAAGGAACATAATATGACATTATGAAACCATAACGAACCCTATTAATGTATAAAATCTTATAAAATTTCTAATTAATGAATATAATGTCATTATACAAAACATTAAATAGAAGGAGGCATTCAAGTACATGGTAAGTGGAAATCTCGAACCCAATTTTCTTCCTTTGGGTTCTCCCTCTTTCACTCTAGTTTTGAGACGGTTACTACTCAAAGATCATTTTTCATCATTTACTTTACTTTTCTGGGATATAAATGTTTGTAACTGGTTTTTATGTCCAACAAAGTGTTTTCCAAAAGAACTCTTCTTCTAAGAACACCCATTTTACTTCTCACTCAAAGTGAACAGTTCTTGTAACATGTATGTTATTCCCTCATTCTTTTGGGAACCCCAAGCTTATGAATGTGTTATTATGAGATGAAACCCATACCTTTTCATGGTTTAATTATGATTATTTATGTTATATGTTCATTGTGTAAAGCATGATAAATGATAATGTTATGATGTGACGGGTGCGCCTAGAATTATATAGCGCAATATGATTGTTTAAATGTGACGGGTGAGCCTGGAATTATATAGCACTCCGATGCATTGGGTAAAGTGATGAATCTCATGAGTAAATGTGAAATTTTGGGTGAACAAGATTCTAGCTTCGTTCACAATTATGTGTGGTATTTAACCAATAAGACATGATGTTTCATTTTTATGCATTGCCACATTTCAAGTCTTTTATTTTTGCTCCTCTCATGTTCATGATCTTTTGCCTATGTTATGATTATGATCACCCCATGCTATATTGTTCTTATATATCCTCTTACTGGGCTTCTAGATCACCCCTTTTAATGTATATCCTTAGGTGGCTACATGTACTAAGGAGAGGACAAGTTCCACTAAGAAGCTAGTGAAGAAGAAATTAAATAAATGTTTATGATTGATGTTGTATTTGTTTTGTGTGGTGCTAGTTTTCTGAAGACACTAAACCTTTGGATCCTCTATGTGTAATACTATTATGTTTTTTATCGTTTAAATGATGTAATAGTAATGTAAGAAAAGGCCGGTTCGCTATAGTTGGTATTAGAGGAAAGGTTTAGTTAATTTGGGAATTTGGATTAGTGAACCCTAGAGAAAACTTATAGAATGAGGTTAAGTACAAAAATGCACACAAGAATATTTACCTAGGGATCCCATACAGTATATTTTTGGTATAAATTTTTAAATGAATAAGTTATTCATGACTTGTTTACTTATGTTTTGTTCTAACCTTTTCTATTTTAGAAAATGGTGGGAACGAGGAGAAATCAGGCCAACAACTCTTGCGAGGGCTAATGCAACGATTGCCCGAACAACATCCCCAATGATTTGGGAGGTGGAGTTCAAAATTTCATGGCAATGCTTACCCAATTATCTCAGGTTATGAACAATAACAATAATAATGGGGAATGTCCTCCTTCACCAAAGAGGGAGCAACTAGCTATAAAATGTTTTATGCGGCAACGACCACCAACGTTTAGTGGATCTTCCGATCCACTAGTTTCGGAACAGTGGGTCAACACCATGGAGAAGACATTTTCTATTCTTCAATGTTCCGAGACAGAGAAGGTGACTCTAGCCATTTTTCGTCTAGATGGAGAAGCTGATCAATGGTGGTCTTTGATTAAGAACACCAAGCCAAGGGAGGAAATTAAAGATAGGGAATGGGAAGACTTTAAGATAATGTTTCTTAGTAAGTACTTCCCACGAACTATTCACATGAAGATGGAGAGAGAATTCATAGAGCTCAAGCAAAAAGAAAGAGAATCTGTCACAACCTATGAAACAAATTTCACATGGCTTTCAATGTACGCTTTGGGTTTTGTTATCAACAATGATAGCAAAAGTGATAGATTCTTTAGTGGATTAAAACCGCACCTTCAAAAGGCTCTTGCAATTCGAGACTTTGGGAGTTATGAAGAAGTTGTTCGGTGTGCTCTCAAAGTGGTGATGGAGTTTGGAGAATGGTCCCATGGATATGGTGATAAGAAAAGAAAGATGGAGTTTCAAGCTGGTGGATCTAATGATAAAGGAGGGAAGAAAAATCAATGACCCACATGCTAAAAATGTGGGAAGTTTCATCATTGGAACTGCCTCAAAGGTAAGGGGAAATGCTTCAAGTGTGGGAAAGAAGGACACCATGCTCAAGAGTGTCAAAATGACACAAAAAGGAAGGAGAATGTAGCCAATCAAAGGTGAGAACAAATCATGGTTCAATTCTACAACTGTAGGGAGCTGGGGCACTATGAAAACCAGTGCACTAAACCTCGAGCTCTCGAGGGTAATCAGCGTCAGCAACCACCAAAGCCAAAGGAACAAGGGAAGGCTTATGCCATCAATACTGCAGAGGTGGAGCATGATAATGAAGTCCTACAAGGTAAACTTCCTATTCACTCAAGAATGGAAAAAGTCTTATTTGATTCTGGTTCTACGCATTCCTTTATATCTTGAAAGTTTGCTAGAACTATAGAATCAAAGCCCCAAAACCTTGATGTAGAGATATCTGTAAAAACACCAAGTGGTGCAATCATTGAAACCCAAGTGTTTGAATCTTATCCTGTTGGCATATGTGGGAAGATTCTTCCGGAAAATCTCGTAATACTTCCCTTGGTGGAATTCGATGCTATAATGGGAATAGACTGGCTCTCGTTATATAGAGCACATATCAACTGTCGGGAAAAGGAAATAACTTTTCATATTTCGAACCATACCATTCTCCTTTACAAATGCAAGGAAGATCATTAATATCCTTTGAAAATCCCTTCAATGGTGTGGGTGTTGATTCCCTATGAAGAAGCATACCTCCCCCAAATGGTTGAGTTGAAGGAAAGTTCCAACCTTGAGGAAATGCCCATCACGAGGGAATACAACGATGTTTTTCCCAAAGAGTTACCTGGAATTCCCCCGGATCGTGAGGTAGAGTTCTCAATTGAACTCATACCCATAGCTAATCCTATCTCAAAGTGACCCTATATGATGGCTCCTATTGAACTGGAGGAGTTAAAGAAGCAGCTGCAAGAGTATCTAGACAAAGGGTTCATACGCCCTAGTGCATCACCTTGGGGTGCGCTAGTGCTCTTTGTGAAGAAGAAGGATGGAACCACGCGGCTGTGTATCGATTATCGGGAACTCAACAAGATCACCATAAAGAACAAGTATCCTCTCCCAAGGATTGATGACTTTTTCGACCAGTTAAGAGGATCTCAATACTTCTCAAAGGTGGATCTTCATTCTGGATGTCATCAGGTAAATGTGAATAAGGAAGATATTCAGAAGACTACCTTCCGTACAAGGTATGAGCACTATGAGTTTTTGGTGATACCCTTTGGACTTACTAATTCCCCTGAAATCTTCATGGATTTGATGAATAGATTCTTTAGACATTACCTCGGGAAATTTGTGGTAGTGTTTATCGATGATATTATCATGTACTCTAAGATCAAGGAGGAACATGAAGAACATCTAAGACTTGTGTTGGTGACATTGAGAAAGGAGAATTTGTACGCCAAGTTCATCAAGTGTGACTTTTGGATGAATCAAGTCACGTTTTTAGGACATGTGATCACAATTGAGGGAATTTCTGTGGACCCTACAATGACAAAGGTGATTGAGGAATGGCCCAGGCCCTCTAGTGTCACAGAAATCTGTATTTTTCTTGGATTAGCTGGGTACTACCGACATTTTATGAGAAACTTATCATGATTGTCAAGTCCGCTAAGTAAGTTAACAAGGAAAGGGGTTAAGTATGTCTGGATGGAAGAATCTGAGGGAAGCTAAAGGAGATAAAGAGAAGGCTAATCACTGCACCTGTACTCACACTACCAAAAAGTGGATAAGGTTTTGTGATATACAGTGATGCTTCAAAGAAAGGCTTGAGTTGTGTACTCATGAAAAATGATAATGTGATAGCCTACGCCTCATGGGAGTTGAAGATCCATGAGCAGAGCTATCCGACACATGATCTAGAGATGGAAACCATGATTTTTTCCTTGAAAATCTGGTGGCACTACCTTTATGTTGAGAAGTGTGACATATACACCTACCACATGAGCCTAAAGTATATATTCACACAAAGGGAGCTCAACATGCGTCAAAGGAGATGGTTAAAGCTAATCAAGGATTATTATTTCTCTATTCACTATCATCCTGGAAAGGCGAACAATGTAGCCGATGCTCTAAGAAAAGAACCTGCTACTCTTTCCATGCTGTAGATTGAGAAAGACCCTATCTTCTTGGATATGAAAAGGATGGATTTGGAAGTCATAATGGCAAGGGATACATCCTACCTTTCCCAAATGATTGCGCAACCATCCATCCAAGAGAAGATTAAGGAAGCACAGAGGGATGATGTAGAGATACAAAAGAGGTTGAATGCAGTAAAGGAATGGAAGCTTCAAGAGTTCGATATCAATGATGAAGGTATGATTTGGTTTGGAACACGGCTTTGTGTGCCTTCATCACCCGGGGTAAAGAAGAAGCTATTGAATAATGCACATAGCTCAACTTTCTCTATCCATCTGGGGAGTACCAAGATGTATCATGATCTCCGAGAACACTTCTGGTGGGATAACATGATGAAGGAGATTTCAGAATATATATCAAGGTGCTTGGTATGTTAGGAAGTTAAAGCTGAGCAGCAAATGTACAAAGGTATGATGCCGCCACTGCCTATACCCATGTGGAAATGGGAAAATGTTACTATGGACTTTGTCACGGGTATCCCAAAGACATCAAAGGGAAATAATGCGATATGGGTTGTGGTTGACTGACTCACCAAGACTGCCCATTTTATCACTATTAGGTAAGATCTCTCACTTGATCAACTTGCAAGGATATATGCGAAGGAAGTGGTGAGACTGCATGGTGTTCCACTCTCAATTGTCTCTGACCGTGATCCTAGGTTCACATCTAAATTCTAGAGGATCCTTCAACATGCTTTGAATATTGAATTAAATTTCATCACGACCTATCACCCCCAAACTAATGTCTCGTCTGAAAGGACTATTTAGACAGTTGAAGATATGATAAGAACCTGCTCTCTTGAATTAAAAGGTGGTTGGGATCAGCATCTACTATTGGTTGAGTTATCATACAACAATAGCTTCCACTCGAGTATTCAGATGGCTCCGTATGAAGCTCTTTATGGGAAGCAGTGTAGAACTCCAACCTATTGGGATGAAGTTGGAGAAAGAAAGCTACTTGGACCCGATCTTGTTCAAGAGATGACAGATAAGGTTCAAGTCATCCAGAAACACATCAAAGCTGCTCAAAGTCGGAAAAAGTGCTATGCTGACAATCGTTGAAGGGACTTGGAGTTCGACGTTGGAGACAAAGTTTTCCTTTAAATATCTCCATGGAAGAGAGTCATACTATTCGGGAAGAAAGGGAAGCTAATCCCAAGGTATATTGGCCCCTTTGAGATCCTTGACCGCATAGGATCGATGGCCTATCGTCTTGTACTTCCACCGAATATGGATAAAGTTCATGATGTGTTTCTTGTATCACTACTGAGGAAGTACATACCAGACCCCTCACATGTACTAAACTCAGAGGTGGTGTAGCTGGAAGGTGATCTCTCCTATGAGAAGCAGCCAATAAAGATTCTAGACCGAAGTGATAAGGTTATACACAACAAGACAACCCATCTTGTCAAAGTGTTGTGGAGGAACTATAAGTTTGAGGAAGAAACTTGGGAACCAGAAGAGGTAATGAAGGAGAATTACCCTCACCTATTTGTGTAATGTGAAATTTCAGGGGCGAAATTTCTTATGGGGGGAAGAAATATAACGACCCAAAGTTTTTCAATGGAAAATTCCCTTCTTATATTTATTTCATAAAATGACATGAAAACACAAAATAATGAACTACCAAGTGATAAGTGCCCTTTAAACCAAAGTTTTTCACTCATATGTTTGGAATTTTAAAAATCCGACATTCACGGTTGTGTTCAAGATGATTTTTGGAGTCTAATGAAATAAAAATAATTTCTGGTGAATAGTAACCTACCCTTATGAATGGTAACCTACCCTTATAAATAGTAATATGACACTTATGAATAGTAAATAAGCGTAACATTACCTATTAATAATAAAATAAAATTTAGACATCTTAGAAAGTGACAATTTGACCTTAGTAAACGTTTTTGGTATTTTATAAGTCATAAATAATTAATTATAATTAATTAATTAATTTAAAAGAATATTTATCTCCCTGAAATGTATTTATAAATTATTGAATCAATGTCTAATAGTTTTTAGATAATTTTATAAGACCCTACGTAATTTTTTAAAGCGCCATAAAATCAGTTTTAATCTTAAAAACTGTTTTTTAAGTAAATTATGATTTTAATTAAATATTAAATTAAAAATATTTAGAAAGTTATTTTTAAAAAATGGACTTCATTTTTGGATTCTACACGTTGAAAAATGGTTGGGGTAAATTTTGTGATTTTTCTGAGAAACTTGAATTTTTGGTGAATAGTAGAATACATTAATTTACCATATAAATACAGTTTAATTAAAAACCACTATTTCTGACATCACAAGTGATGTAAGCACCCAAATCACAAAATCACATGCCTTATTTACTATTATTGGTCATCCAAGACTCACTATTCCCTTTCTTAGGTGAAATTAATAAACTAATCAATTTTATATTAAGGAAACCCCTCTCCCCTCCACTATAAAAGCCGCTCTTCACTCCCTCTTTTCCTCACACCCCTCAAGCTCCAGGAATTCTCTAAAATCTGATGAAACACCTTCGGTAGACCCTACCCTACGTCCAAGAGCTACTGGTATCATCAAAATACCAAGCTTAGGCACTTAAGGAGGTTCTCAAGAGGAGGATTCTAAAGGCAATTTCCCTCCCTCTTCTCCTTTAATTTCCTTTCAAGTTCAAGTTCCTTTCTTGATCTCTCCCCACCTATATTCATCAAAATTGTTTTGTAACTCCAGTATTATACATATAATCTAATTTTATGATTCTAATGAGATATTATATCTCCCCACCCCCGTTCCTTCTTCCTTTTATTTTATTAAAGAGAGCGTTGTTCATGAGGTGTTAAATTTACCACCTTTAAAAACGACATGTTCTGTTCTTCCATTTATACCTTCAAATATGGTCAGGAAACCATTTTTATGGTTGAACCAGAATATTTAATATGTATTATGTTCTATTTTAAGTTCTAGAATTAACCTATGTCCATATAACAAAGTGAAAAGTTAAAACCGGTTCGTTGTGATCTAAAAACCGCTCAAATTATCCCAAATAACCATCATTAAATTATTATCTAATGATTATTCCACATGAATCTAATATAATTCAATATAGAATCATTCAATCTACTTTAATATCCCTAATAACATGTAATATCATTTCTGGATGTTTACCCATGATCTACCCAATCTTCAATTTAAGAATACAAGTGAAACACTCAAGAAAACCATAAAAACGAACATCCTCGAACAATGTTTTTAAGCTCTATGAGTCATCCAAATGAACATAATATGACATAATGAAACCATAATGAACCATATTAATGTATAAAAGGTTCTGAAATTTCTAATTAATGAATATAATGTCATTATATAGGACATTAAAGAGATGGAGGCATTCTGGTACAAGGTAAGGGGAAATCTCGAACCCAATTTTCTTCATTCGGGTTCTCCCTCTTTCACTCCATTTTTGATATGGTTACTACTCAAAGATAATTTGTTCATAATTTACCTTAATTTTATGGGATATACATGTTTTTCACTGGTTTTTTTGTCCAACAAAGTGTTTTCCAAAATAACTCTTCTTTTAAGAACGCCCCTTTTACTTCTCACTCAAAGTGAACGGTTCTTGTGACAATGTATGTTATTCCATCATTCTTTTGGGAACCCCAAGATTATGAATGTGTTATTATGAGATGAAACCCATTCCTTTTCATGGGTTAATTATGTTGATTTATGTTATTGTTTATTGTGTCAAGCATGATAAATGATAATGTTAGGATGTGGCGGGTGAGCCCGGAATTATATAGCGCTCCAATACATTGGGTAAAGTGATGAATCTTCTGAGTAAATGTGAAATTTAGTGTGAACAAGATTCTAGATTGGTTCAAAATTATTTGTGGTAGTTATCCACTAATACATGATGTTTCATTTTTATGCATTTCCACATTTCAAAGCTTTTATTTATGCTCCTCTCATGTTCATGATCTTTTGTCTATGTTATGATTATGCTCACCCCATGATATAATGTCCTTATCTATCCTCTTACCGGGATTCTATCTCACCCCTTTTAATGTATATCATAATGTGGATACATGTACTAAGGAGAGGAAAAGTGCCACTAAGAAGCTAGTGAAGAAGAAATTAAATAAATGTTTATGATTGATGTTGTATTTGTTATGTGTGGTCCTAGTTTTCCCAAGACACTAAACCTTTGGATCCTCTATGTGTAATACTATTATGTTGTTTATCTTTGAAAAGATGTAATAGTAATGTAAGAAAAGGCCGGGTCTCTATAATGACCACAATATGCAGTCCAAGAACCCTATATCCCTAAGAACCTCTAAAGTTATGATAAACCTATTCATCATCTACATATAGAACAACACATGTGAGCAAAGACCATGCATCGGTGAGTATAAAAATACTCAGTAGGATTCCGCAAAAAGGTGAAGGGGAGCCATTAGAGATTCACTAAAGAGGTAATAAGTAGATAGTATAATGTATAGTAAAGAGTATAGTTCTAACCCAACAAGAGTGTGATGTACGCTCATCCAGACACAAGGAGCTAGAACCGGTAGAAAGAAGATATTCTCAGTGAGTATTCGCTACCTATCGTAAGAGATTAGGGTCATCCAACCATGATAATCTAGATACATAAAGCATATGGAATAACCCAAAAATATTCACCTCCACCGAAATGAGAGTAACCAAAACCACAGGAGTGGGTACTGAAATAAGATTTATAAATATTCTCCGTCAATGAAACCCAAAAAAGAGAGTAAGGGGATCTCTATCTCACAACCCATCCTAAAAAAAGAGTTTCCAATAGTTATAGAAGTAACCACCCATGATTCCCATAATCTATGATGTTTTCACTAAAAATGAATGTCAAAGGAATTAAATCACTACACCTTGACACTATCCTCTTTGGATGGATCTATCAGGCTGGCATAGTTTTTAGGTCACACCATAGGGCTGAGTCTTGGTGTTGAAAGAATCCCACTTTCTCGTGAGTACAATGGTACATCAACCCATGTATCTTCACTGATCCACATAGTTTAAAGGTTGTGCCTTACGGTTGAGGACCCATGCCCAAACCCATTGGAGGGTTCCACTCTAGTGCCATTGAGGAACCATGCCCAACCTGGATGGAGGGTTCCACTCAGAATCGGCCGAGGACCCCAGCCAAGCTAGACTAGAGGGTTCCACTATATTGTCATAAAGGACCCATACACAACCCCTCTCGTGGGTTCCACATAGAATATATTGAGGACCCATGCCCGACTCAGCTGGAGGGTTCCAATCTCGTGTCATCAAGGACCCATGCCTAGAATGGCTAGAGGGTTCCACTTAGAATACTATGATTTCACCACCTGACTACTATTTTCATCAAGCATTGCCTCAGATAGGAATCAAACGTAGAACATTGAGAACCACCTTGGATAATCATCGCGCTTAGAAAATCTTGCATAATTTACTAAAATCCACTACTAAGGGCATCATCACATTCTACATGAAAAAACACTCATGATAGGCTACTCACGAGCCAAAATATGAGTTTAGAAGGAGATACGAGTGGTAAAAGATTCATAAAGTGGTATACAACATGTGGGGGGACCACACAATGTGTGACCCTGCCTCATCGCTTGGCCATGTATGTAGCCATAATCAAGTACTAAATTGTAAACTAGTATGCCTAGGTGTTCTATTATACTCTAAAAGTACATGGAACATCTAGCCAAATGGCTAGAAAGACCACAATTCTTTCCATTCGTCCAAAGGGTAAAAACATAACCTTACTGAATTTCATCCTCAAATGGCCCAGAAAATCAAACAGAGGACACTGTCATGATATTTGTAAAATAATGCATAGGATCGACTCTTCATTCACCTGAAATGGACTTCCAGTGAAGATACTGTGTCTCTCAGCATCATACACAAGGGGTGCTTTATGAGTCCAACTCCTCAATCCTCGAACACAACATAAAGATTGCACCTTTATAATACTCTCGGAAAAACATACGAGATTGACTATTCATTTTTCCAAAATGGACATTCTGTGAAAACGTCACATTTCACCACAAACAAAAAAACAGGGAATTATGGGGCCCATACCTCAATTTCAGTTTAAGTGACAAGAAATACTCTTGGAATTTCCTTCTCAATTTTAGTGTCACTACACCACGGATGGTGTGTTGATTATATGTTGTATTCATAAGTTATGGTGGGTCAGACTTGTAATAATAATAATATATTATTATTATTATTATTTGAGCATTTTAGAGGCCCAATCCCTGATACCAAAATATAAAATTCTAAAACTAGCCTCAAAAGGTCTCTCTCAATGATATGATTGCATGGCCATAGAAAACACATCAAACTGATGCCCTAATTATATGTTATGGAGTTTTGAAGGAGCACTCAAAGACTAGACCGATTTGCTCTACCTAGGTCCAACCCCATTCTAGTTGGCTCAACCCACTGCTTTGCAAACCACCTCACCTAACCATGACCCATGACTCAGCTACCTTGGCATGACCAAGAAACCTCGGCCCACCATACCAGCCTACGGCTCGTCACGTCATGCCCCTGGCTCCTGACACTTCCGCTGCCTACATTTTCTACGTCTCCCTTCTGATCCACCACCATCCTGCACCTAACTGCGCCACCTCATCGTCTCCCACATCTTCCCCATTCATCCACAATCAGACATCAACTTGACCATCATGTGCCAATAGTCCCTTCCATGGCCACCTGGGACCACTCTGGTTCTTGAAATCTGGAAACAAAACCAAATATGGAATCCTTAGAAAATGATCTTCAAAGAATCATGCTTCACTCAAAGATTCGTTGACGTTTCTGCATGATGAAAAGCATGTGTCTCTTCCCCTCACTTTTGCACCTCCTCTATCACAAGAATATCAGAATCATCATAGATCTAGAAACCTCTGTTCCCAACCTTCGTAGATCTATGCTTCTCTTAATGTTTGGATTTCATTTCAAAGTATCAAAAAGTAGATATTGAGGAATGATAAAGAACGATGAATAATGATGGTTCCAAAAAATGAATCGATCAATTGATGTGTAATTATGGCCATCAAAAAGGGTTTTCAAAAAAGTGAAGATGACCAAAAATCAATTTTGAAAATAGAAGCATCAATCAAGGGATGTAGAATCTAAAAGAAGAATTGTACCAAGATTTTGGATCCATTATCATGTTCATACTGCTCTAATCACCTCAGATATGAATTTTTTTGCAATCCATCAAGGATTTGACTTCAATTTTCTGATTGGTAGGAGATTATGGGAGCTCCTGCCACTATGGGAGAAATGATCCAACCCCAGATAATTCCCTCGAACTCCTAATTATATGATTTGACCCACGATCATAGAACCAGAACCTCCTAAGACCTCTCACTTTAGGTCACACTTAGGTAAAACACCATGCAACAAACTCAACGGTGGTCTCAAATTTCAAACCTGAGTTACTGTTCTGAATTTACTTGAAATAATATACGAGATAAAATAATGATTTCTAATGATTTTATTTATTTTTATGTTCTCCAAGATGTTTTCTACAAACGGTTCATGCCGACGAAAGTTATGTCCCGCCTATGATAAAAACCATGCTCGTGGCTCAATAGTGCCCTCATATTTCTGGTCTAAGAAACATTTAAGATATATACCCTTCTGTCATGTGAATAAAATATAATAGATTTTATATTTTTGAAAAATTTATTTTGGGAATATCGGGCCATGGAATCACACGTTGTCTTATTTCCTAGCTTTGGATACATGTGTATAAATATTCCAATGTATTACAGGGAAAAAACCAAGCCTCTACATATTTACCTCCTTCAAGATTTCCATCCCCAAAAGAAAAACTAGGGAAAAAATTTTGGATACGAGCTCACACCTGGCTCTTCCACTCCTAGGAACTCTTCTGCATGTTTGTAGGCTTCCACAACACACGAACCATGGGGATTGTCCATCCTTGAAATGTCTGGTCCTATCCATGACGTGTGTAGGATCATGCATGTATCTCTTTAGCTAGGACATGTGTAAAAGATCATGCTCCCGCTCTATCTTTGTGGGTAGTTCAAGGTAGTAGGCAACCCATTGACCCTCTGTATAGCCTTTTAAATAATTAAGAACATTGGGAATAGCTTTCCTTTCTAGAAAAAATCCAACACACAATCCTTTAGCATACCCTCCAACACTTGGATAGTGTGATTGGTCTGACCACTAGTATGGGGTGAAAGGTTGTACTCATCCGTACCTGGGTCCTAAACAACTACTGTATGCTTCTCTACAATCATGACATAAACCATATAGCACAATTAGAGAAAAACATCGTGGGTACCTCATGAAGCCAGATGATCACCCACATGTACTACTTCCCCAAACAATCCACCGAACTGTGATCCCTAATAGAAAGTAAGTGCGCTGACTTTATGAGTCAGTCTAATATAAAAAATATGGGGTTATGAACCTTCACTCTGTGTGGAATTCTTATGATGACTTCCATGTACATTTCATCCCATTTTCACATCAGGATTTCAAGAGAGTACGATAAACCCACTAGAACACGGTGCTCAACCTTCATCGGCGGAGAGTTGAGGCATCATGAGATGAAATTATCTATGAATCATCTCACACTAGACCTCCTAAAATGTCAAAAAATATCCCTATACACGTTCCCCACATGGATATTTACAACTAAAGGAGAAGTGTGGAACCCTCACATCACTTCCTCCTGCATCGCATCCAGAACCATTATTTGTCCCTCGAACAAGGTATTTTGATTCCCCCATTCCAAATATCCATCTAGTGCATCACTTTTGGATATATGAATCGAAAAATATCTCTCAGTCAATGTCTTACATCTAGGACTCTGTCACATTCTCATGAAGTGAAGGAGTCAACACCATCAACTGAGGAAAAAAACAATACCCTATTTTTTTTACTAGGGTCAGCTACTGGGAAGATAAATTCTCTAAAACATTCCACAATAGGTGAGCGTGGGACTTCCTAATAAGGGAATATTCATCTATATTGACCTTTACCTATGTATATACTATCTTGAATTCATAACCCTGTAGAAATTTCATACCAGCATCATTGTGTCAGGTTCAAATCTCTCTTGGTGGAGACATACCTGAGACTCCGATGATCTAAAAAAACTAGAAATCACTCTAATATAAGGTAGTGTCTTCACATTCTTAGGACCAAAAAATCCATTTATAACAGTAGATAGTGATTCATGTAGATCTTTAATGGGGTCCCCATCACATCAACCTATACTTGTTAACTATCGTATCAAGGATGACATTGATCACGCAAAGGTACCAACGAATAGGTCATGTGAGTAAACTCATCCTACCACAAGAAGATAGACATATAAAGAACATCACATAACCCAAATTTCTTTTCCTCTCTTGGTAGGAGAGTAACCCCAAACTAGACACTCCACCACATTCACTAGTGGAATCCTGAACAAAAGGGGGTAAAGCAGAAAAAACTTCACTGGCGATGTCGGGACCTTCTCAGACACTCCACTGCACAACCCCTCTAGTAATACACAAGTTATAGGGACTCAACCACCATACATAAATACTATACACATAGGGTGGTACGTACTTTCCCTCATGGGTTTTCATTTGACACAAAAATTTATCTTAGTGGGGGAATGACCCCAATTACTAATGCATTCAAATTTTTGTCAAACTACTCCGACACAAGGTTACACTGATGCCCCACATCACCCTAGTAAAACCTCAAGAAATAAGTATGGAGGTAAGAGTTCCAAAAACAGTGTCTAAAAATTTTCTCCATAAAATTTATAAGAGTCCTAGATCGTAACTCTTATCATATCACACATTGTAGGACCATAGATATCCATGGCATGGAGCTGCCTGCATCCCCGGCTGCCGGATCCCTATATCTAATGTGGTCCGACTAGTGGTGGTGGAAGGATCTCATGGAATCATCCACTAGCCATAATTATTTATGCTCCTCTTATAGAATTACCTCCACTGGGAACACCCTGTCTTCTCTTGTGAGATCCCTGATAATGTCATCATCTCACCCATATCTGTCCATCTACCATATATGTGGAAGGATCCGCTCATCTGGCTTGGCAGTCGCATGACATATGAACTCTCACTTAGAAACCATAATACTACCCCTCACTGGGATTCCATGGTTTTCTATGCCTTTGATATTCATGTTCCAAAATTTGATCATGGGGAAGACCCTTGTGTCGAAGTTCTCCCAAATAACACCTGCTTTCCTCGAAGGACATCTCAGCTCCATCATGCCCACAGCCAAAACTAGCTAACTGGCACACGTATGATAGAAATATCCTTATCGCCAGACCCCGATCTATCACCTAGCTGTAAGTGGGGATGTAAAATGGTACTATGAAAGCATGGATCTATCTATGGAGTCACTGCTCAAACATCCACACTCAGATGTAGCCATTGTAGATCATGCCACTAGAGTAGCATGTACGGTATATAAACCTATCCGCATACTTAGACATACTCATCCCTCCCACCTAAAGCTCTATAATCTCCTAAATCTAGACAGAGCGTAAGGAGGATGGGTAGTAATCCTCATGGAATAGCTACAGGAAGTCATACCTTAAGAGTACTGACTCATCGTGCATCAAAGTAACCAGATTCTACCAAAACCCAGCTGCTCCATGGAAAATACTGTCTACCTAAATCTTTTGGGGATTGAACAAGCCTAAAGAGGTGTCCCACTAACTCTAGCCAATCCTCTACAGCCTGAGGATATGGTTTATCATGGAACATCAAGGGTATCTGATGCTAGAACTCATAGAGAGTGCTCATCCTGCACACATCATCAGCCTTCTCTCAAAGGAATAACTACTGCTCAATAGGTGGAGGTGTTGCTACGTACCAACCTAGAAGAAGGGGGATCTTATGATGGATCATGTGCTGAGGCCTCATAACTCACGGGATCATCATCACAAACCAGAGCTAGTATCTTGGATGGCTTTCATCATGGATTCATCTTGAATATTATCAATTTGTACAACATTTAAATGAATATATATATATATATATATATATATATATATCAACCATAATGGGGATATGACGGAAGAAGGATAGTCAAGGACTCAATCTTGTATGATTCATGCCCCAAAGTTCCCTGTATAAAATTTCTCACCATTCTAAGTCAACAAGTTGGTAATCAGGGTCCTGATGAATGGATACATTGGTCTTCACACCATCACGGGACACCATGGCCTAAGAGACACACTCGAGACATGTTGACACTGTTTCCCTAAAACCTACCCAGACATTTTTAGGGAAATGTTGGAACAAAATCCTAAGGGTCGAACCATATCTACTACCACTTTTTCATGACCCGAACCTTGCTTGGCTTGAGCCAAACATTCTCCAAGCTTGCCTCTATAGGCCAGGGGTGACAACAAGAGTTGAAGGAACAATAAACACATGTAAGCCTTTTCCTAAGAACCTGTACACTCACACATAATCAAATCTATGATAAATTTCAGAGTAAAAGGAACAAAAGATAAATAATGTTATAAAAGGAAACCAAACAGGCATTGACATCTAATAAATACAAGTACATAAAAGTAAACTGAAAAGGAAAAGGGAAAAAAATACATGCCCAACTAGAAAAGTTCCACAAACTGGAAGTAACTAAAAAGTATAAAAGCTGAGAGTGCCCCGCTTTTGAATCCCATGCTATGACCACCATACACAGTCCAAGCACCCGTATCCCCAAGCTCCTCTAAATTCACGATCAACCTATACATTGTCTACATATAGCATGACATGTGTGGGAAAATCCCATTCCGGAGTGAGTATAAAAATACTCTGTAGGATTCCATAAAAAGGGGAGGGGGAGAAGTTTGATATACACTAAAAAAGTATGTAGTAGATAGGAAAAGGTATTATAATGAGCATAGATTAACCAAACAAGGGAGTAAAGTAAGATCATCCTGTCACCTCAAGCTATAAATGGTGAGAAGATGAACTTCTCATCAAATCTTCACTACATATAGTAGGAATGTATGCTCATCCAACCACAAGAAGCTAGATACAGAAATCACATGGCATACCCTATGTTTCTTTGACTATCCAAGAAAGAGTGAAAAAAAAACCAAGGAGTGGGTACTGAAATAGGATATATATAAATATATACTCAATCCAAGAAACCCAAATGAGAGAGTAAGGGGATCTCCATCTCACAGTTCACCCAAGGAAAGGAGTATAAAATAGTTCTAGAAGTAACCAACAATGATTCTTATCATCCCTTACGTCTACCCAGAACATGAAAGTCAATGAGACCCAATCACCACATTGTGATACAATCCTCTTTGGGAGGCTCTATATCACTTGCACAGTTTTTAGGTAACATCACAAGGATGTGTCTCGGTGGGGGAAAGTATTCCTATTTCATGTGAGCCCAAAGGTATGTCCAACCAAATCTCATCAATGATATGCGTAGTCAGTAGGTCATGCCTCAAGGTTAAGGACCCTTTCCCAGCCTGGATGGAAGGTTCCACTCTAATTTCATTGAGGACCCATGCCCAGCCCGACTGGAGGGTTCCACTTAGAATAAATCAAGGATCCATTCACATCTCGGTAAGAGGGATCCACTCACGTCATTAAGGACCCATAACCATCCTAGCTAGAGGGTTTCACGTAGAATAGGTCAAGGACAAATGATCGTCTTGACTGGAGGCTTCCACTCAAGTATCATTGATGACCCATGCCCAGCCTGTCTGGAGAGTTCCACTCAGAATAGGTCAAGGACCCATGCCCCGCTTAGCTGGAGGGTTGCACTCAAGTTTAATAGAGGGCCCATTCCTAGCTTGACTGGTGGGATACAATCATAATACTTCGATATCATCACCTGACCACTGCTGTTGTCGGGTGTCACCTCATATATGCATAACGCTCGGATCATTGAGAATCACTGCGGATAAGAATCATGCTCAGAATATCTCACATTGCATCTCGAAAGCTACTATGGATGGAATCATCATGTTTAGCATGAAAAAAAATCAGGATAAGATATTTTGGAACAAAATCCATGTTCTGAAGAAGGAGTTATGTTAGGTATAAGATTCAAAAAGTGGTACATAATTTGTGTGGGGACCACATGACGTGTGACCCTGCCTCATCGCTTGGTTGTGTAACTGGTCATAGTTGGGTACCAAACTATGAACTAGTACCCCTAGGTATGAAATTGTACTCCCAAGGTACATAGAACATCTAGCCAAATGGCTGACAAGCACACGATACACTCCATTGGTCTGAAGAAAAAAATGTAAATTTACCAACTTTCCTCCTTATGTGGCCTCATATAACAAAATGGATCACACCATCATGATCCTTGAAGAAAAACTCATAGGGTAAACTATTCATTCACAAGAAATGGATTCCCAGTGAAGAAGCTGAATCTCTCATCATCGTACATGAACGATGCATTGTGGGGCCCACACCTCGATCCTAAAACACATCATAAAGATAACACCAATGTGATCCTCATAAAAAAAGAATGATTGGATATTTATTCATTCAAAATGGAAACCTAGAGAAAAATTCACATTTCATTGCAAATGCCCAAACCTAGACTCAGGGGGCATATGCCATGATTTCAGTTTAAGAACCTGAAATTTTTCTTGAAACATCCAAATAAATTTCACGGTAAAAATTATGTTGAATGTGTGTCCATTGGACATTGTATGCAGAAGTTATAGAAGGTCATAGTTTTAGAAAAAATACTATATTATTATTATTTGAACATTTTGGGCCCCCTATCCATGAGGATAAAATATAAAATACTCTAACCAGCCTCAAAATTTCTATCTCTATGAATGGAACACGTGGTCGTAGATGGCACACCAAAAGAATGCCCAGATTATAAGTTATGGAGGTTTGAAGGTGCGTCTGAAGACTAGACCGACCGGCTCTATCCCAGTTTTCCCCACCTGGGCCTAACACCATTCTAAATGGCTCGGCCTCCCGATCCATAACCACTCCATCCTGCAGCCAGCAACAAAGACACCTTGGCCTAGCCCTACCACCTCGACCCACTGTAGTGGCACACGACCCACCACGTGAGGTCCTGGCCATGCCACAACCAACAAACCCCATGCCGCCCCAGTGCGCCACTGCTATCTAGCACCTGGTCATTCCACTTCACTGGATCCCATGACTGCCACTGCCTTCCATGGCCGGACCACCATCGGACCATCATGCCACGATGGTCACTTTTTTAGACCATCGACACCACTCCGGTACTCGAAGTCCTAAAAAAAATACCATATCTGGAAACCATAGGATGAGATCTTTACAGACTCATTCTCCCCTTGAAGATTGATTGATATTTCTATGCGATGAAAATTAGGCATTCCTTCAGCTCACTACTATGCCTCCTATGGTGCCCGAATCTCAAAACCATCATAGATATGGAAACCTTGGATCACGACCTTTATAGATCTATGTTTCGGTAGATGTTTGGATGTTGTTTTAATGTATCAAAAACATAATTTCAAATAATGATGAAGAAAAACAAAGTATGAGGGTTCTAAAAACAAATTGGTTGATGGGTATTTTAGTATGTCTATTCAAAAATGTTTTCAAAGTAGCAAAGATGACTAAAATCAATTTTGACACCCAAAACATCAATCAAGGCATGGAGAATCTAAGAGAATAATTGTAACTTGATTTTAGATCGGCTATCGCACTCTTAATTCTATGATCTACTCAAATATAATATTTCATTTCATTCGTCACACTTCGATCTACTTGAATATGAAGTTTCATCACGATTTTTCAAGCATTCGACGTCGATTCGCTGATTAGAAGGAGACGATGGGAGCTCCTTCTACCGTGGGAGAAATGATCCAACCCTAACTCATTTCTCTGAAATTTAATTTATAAAATTGGTCCCTTAGTTAGGGAATTTTATCCTCTCGCACCCTATCACATTAGGCCGCACTTAGTTAAAACACCACACTAATAGCATAACGAGTTTCTCGTATTTTCAATCTGAGTCCCCATTCATAAGTTACTTGAATTATCTTTTGAGATAAAATAATTTTATTTAATATTTTTATTTACAGTCACATCCTCCATGGTGTTTTCTATAGAAGGCCCATTCCAAAAAACAAGTAATGTCCCACCAAGGGTAAACCCCATGTTATGGACTCAAAAATTTCCCTTGATTTCAAATCTGAGTGAATATTTTAGAGATGTCCCATTTCCATCACATGAATATTATAAAATACACTTAATATTTTTATAAAATTTATTTTGGACACAATGGGTCTCAAAATCACACACCATCTTGGTTCCTAGTTCTAGAAATATGTGCAGAAATATTCCAGAATATAATGAACCAAAAAACTAGGTGTCTACATTATCAGCCCCAAACTGATGAGAAATTAGATTAGACCATACAAATAGATGAGTAAATGGTGATAGCATTCTTGATGGACTTTAAAGGTGTTTGAGATCAACATATTCCTATGGCCTAGTTCTCATACAATTATATATTTCATAAAAAAAATAAAATTGCTCTATATGAATCTCTATATTGGAATAAATGTAGAATAATAATGTGATGGGATGATATTGGTGAACAAAATTTTTTGGGACCAAATATGTTTAGAGAAGTTGTAGAATATGCCAATACCTTTAATTATCACATTAAAGAAGCTCAGAGTTGATAAAATAGCTATACTGACAACCATTAGAGAGACATGTAGTTTGAGTTTCGAGATAAAGTGTTCCTATGATTATCTCTATAGAAGAGAGTAATGAGATTTGGAAAGAAGGGAAAGATAATACCTCCGTACATTATCCCCTTTGAGATCCATTATCACATCAGATCAATGGCCTATAGACTAGCCCAGACACAAAACCTATCCCAATTATATGGTATGTCTAACATATCCCTCTTGAGTAAGTAAAAACTTGATCACTCACATGTTTTTAATTTGATAGTGGCATAGTTGAAATTTTTTTCACTCTTATGAGGAGAAACTAGTGAAGATCTTGAATCGGACAGAAAATTTTCTATGCAATAGTTGAACTCACCAAATCAAAGTATTGGGGTGGAACCATAAGAAGAAGGATGCGACAAGGGAATTGGAGGAAGAAATAATCTATAAGTAACCTCACCTGTTTTCACCTTATTATTTTAAAGTAAAATTTGAGGATGAAATTTCTTAACGGGGAAATAAGTTATGACCTATAATTTTATTAATTCAATTTTACTTTATATATATGTGTGTCTTTTTCATTAGTGTAGTGTTATATAAATAGAATGAGCGGCATGATAAAACTGAAAACATTTTATTTTATGAATCTAAACATTAATTTTACATAAAAAATAGATCCATATGAATTGAAAATATTATAATGGGATAAAAAATAGAAAACATCATATCAAA
Source organism: Viscum album (assembly GCA_963277665.1). Taxonomy (NCBI): domain Eukaryota; kingdom Viridiplantae; phylum Streptophyta; class Magnoliopsida; order Santalales; family Viscaceae; genus Viscum; species Viscum album. The sequence goes on from OY728151.1 coordinate 684,769,410, forward strand.
AATATAAAAATTCAGATCTTATCCACCCCTTGAAGAATCACACTCATTAAAAAATATATATAAATGAAGAATAATATCAATAATGATATATTATTCTTAAAAATGAAAATATATATAACCTTGAGAGAAAATAGAAGTGAAAAATGACTGAATTAAATATGAGGTATTTATAGAATATTGGTAACCAATATGACAATTAAAAATCTGACCGTTAGAATAGTATTCAGAGTGTGGGAATAGAAACATGGTCATTGGAATAGTAGCCTAACCATTATAATGATATCATCACCTTTTAAAGTGTAAAATAATATTTTTTACATTATAAAATGAAAACATGACATAATTATATAATGAAATTGGTAAGTTTTTTTTTAAATGATAAAATAAGTATCCATATTTTTGTAAAAAAAATATGTTTCAAATATGTTTTTATGAAAAATATCATGATTAAAAATAAATTTTATTTTCATAAAATGGTTTTATAAAATACATATTATGTTATATTATAATGATAATATAATTTTATGAGACTATAAGTAAATTTTAAAAGGGTCATAAAATTGATCACAATATTAAAATTAGATTTTTTAATAAATAAGGATTTTGATTAAAAATTTAATTTCTCAAATTTTAAAAATATTTTTATAAAATAAAATTCATTATTTTAATCTATACACTAAAACAAATTTAGGGTGTTTTTTTACATTTATCTAAAATATTTGATGTTTGTGTGAATAGTGAAATATGATAAAATACAGTATTTAACATCATATGTTAAATACATGGCTGATTTAATAAAGGATGATTAAGGATCCAAATATTATGAAATAACATGAAAGATTTATTATACGAAGTCACAAGATTCATCACCATTATAATTATTGAGGCATACTGATAAACTAATGAATATAATATTCAAAAACAACTCTCTAATACCCTTATAAATCCCACCTCACACCGCCCCTTTTCCTCACATCTTTTAAGCCATATATATTTCCAAATATATTAATAATTATTTTACAAATCTTCTCCCCAATTTCCTTGTTCTTCTATTCTCACCAATGACCATTTTGAGAAGCATTATGGGGTATCCAAAGAGGAGATGATTGGAAGAGGTAAAATTCTCAATTAAACCACTTTCAATTTTATTCTTCTCACACCACCCCCATATGTTCTATATTCACCTAAAATATTTAACATAAGTATACTAAATATAATTACTTGTTATTATTATTATTATGTAATATCCACCTTCCACCCTCAGCTTAATAGGTTATTAAATGAAAACATTGTTTGAAATATGGTTGGTTCACTGCCTCCATGAATGACATACTTCATTTTTCTCCACCTCCTTCAAGGATGGTTATATAAATATTATTATTTTTAATATATTTATAAAAATTATATTGTTACTTATTTTATGATTCTGGTAGTAATTATAGCTGTTTTATTAAATAAACTAATCTAGTTCATTGTGGTTAGTAAAACTACCTAAATGAACTAACCCTATAACAATTGATTTTATACTAAATGAATCCTACCTATGTAAGAACACATATATAAATTTAAGAAAATTTTAAATTATGTAACTAAATTAATATCATTTCATTTCACTTTTTGGGGATATAGTCCAATTTGAATAGAATTCCAACAAATTTTCACAAGTGATCGAACCTTCGAACCATGAAACCAACACCCTCAGAACAACAAAATTATATTTTTTATATAATTGAAAGGATTTTAAGTTAACATAATATATTTACAATAAAAGAAATATGGATGTAAATATTCTTTTTTAATTAACTGGTTAATCTAATTTTATTATTCATGATATTAAGAGCATGTGCAGAATGATTCTGCATATAAGGTAGGGGATCTCTCTGAACCACCCTATTTTCATTTGGTTATGAAATTTCCCCATAAAAAGATATTTACCTTTATATTTTTTTTGTTATTTAATTCTAATAAATTATTAATATAAGTACATTATATATAAACCTAGTTTATTCTCCTTTATTTTAATGGGGTTATACATGCATTAATTTTATTTCTCAAATTATTTTTTTAAATTAAATACTGATTAAGGGGAAATTTTATGTCCCTTAATTCTTCTATGTAACACAATTTCAAAGTCTTTATTCCCATTCATGATTTATATAAATAATGTAATATTTTAGGGATAACCATTTTTAACTCTAATTTTCATTGAAAACTCTTTGTACATTATTTATTTAAAAGTATGAAACTGATTCTTTAAAACACTATTTTGAAAAGTCATTTAAATACACAATTTTGTACCCTTCCTCATGATGATTTTTTTAAATGAAAAAAATATAAGACATTTAAAAAATTTATTTAGATATGAGAATAAAAAATATTTATTTTATTTTTTTATTTGGAATCCTTATGAAATACAATTTAATTGTAGTATGAGGAATGATAATTGTAAAACCCCAAACTTCCATGGTACACTTCTCTTTGAATAATAAAATAGCGTGTGTTGTACACAACTTCGAGTTCTAACACACCACAACCAATCAAAATAGCCGTTATGAATAGTAATACCCAATTTTTGAAATTTTTGAAATTTTATCATTCAAAATGGACTTCATTTTTGGATTCAGAATATCGAAATTAGCTTAGGGTGAATTTTTGTTATTTTTATGAAAACTTTCAATTTTTGATGAATAGTGAAAAACACAGAGTTATAGTTTAAAACCGAATTTATAGTTAAATAATTATTTATTTTATTTAAATTTATTTTAGGTCAAAATAGATACATAATACCTATGTAAGTTCAGTATAATTCATTGGAGTTAGTTTATAATAATTTTAAATAAATAAAATTTTTATCGAACTTTTTACCGTCTTTTACCCACCTCCTAGGAAATTTGCAAATTCCCATAAAACATAATTTTACCGCTTCTGTGAGTGTAATTTCAAAAATATGAGTGACATGGTTGATATCATTAATAAAAATGTGGTTTAATAAGATGAAAATAATTTTTGGTGAATAGTACCTTTTTACTTTTATTTACCACTGTTAAAAGTAAATAGGGCAATTAAGGGTAGAAATGATATTATTATTACCCTAAAACATTTCTTAATTCTGTTGGATAAGTATAATTAGACCATAAACAACCTTAGGAATTAAATATGAACCGCTTTGGTCCACTTGGATTAGATTAGGACATTTATTATTATTTAATTCAAAGAAGAGTTAAAAGTGTTAAATTCAAATTTTGATAACTAAACAATTTTAATATAGGGTTAAACATAAGATAAATTAGATTATAAATATTCATTAAAAAGATAAAAATATTTCCTACATAATGTAATTTTATTTATATTTTTTGGAAATTAAATAATTTAATTTACTTATAACACAACGATGATTCAGTAATTACCTAATTAATGAAATAGTAAAATAATTGATATTATAAAAAAACAAATAAATGTAATTTCAGACTTTTTATCAATTCCAATAATTTTATATGTTAATATAACTTGTATGGTTTGTTAGATAAATTTTTTTTGAAGTAATAATTCTGTTATGAATTTAGAAAAAAGAAAATAGAAAATAGTGTCAAAATTGATATAAAAGAGTTTTTAAAACAAATATTATATTATTAATTGATATTCTATTTCTAAAAATATAAGGTTCATCCAAAAGACTTATATAATGATAGGTGTATCATTAATAAACCACTTGGGGTTCGCTTGGAAGTATATAATATGTTTATTAACCATGTAATATAAAAATACAAAGAGACATGGTAAATGTCAAACTATTTAACAAAGAGTTAAATCTAAAAGATAAAGTTAATATAGTGACACAAACCTCTCTAAAACTTATTGGTTGAGTGGTTTTAGAACCATAACTACCTTATCCTTTACATAATTTATTTTGGAGCCATTAGAAACCGAAAATGATTTTATTATAAAATAATATTTCTAGCTTTTCCTAAGGTGGTCCTCACCCCTCCTATTAAAGGGCACTCCCCCTTCTCTCCAAATCACACCTTCAAAGCAATTTATCTCGGAAAAAACCTACCCAAATACCATCTAAACTGTCCTCCATTTATTTTATAGGCCTTAATTTAGTCATAAATCCAACCTAAGGAGCCTTTTTGACCAGATTAAAAGGAAGAACCTGAAGAAGAGGTAAATATTTCATCACTTATTTCAAGTTCCTTTCTTCTTCCACTTAATTTTTCTTTGTTGTTTACATTAGAAAATAACAAATCCAGTATCTTCTATATACTGTGATGTTATTATAAATATGGCACAACCATATTCATTATCTATCCATCCTTGTAATGACATGCCACCATACGTGCGTACGTACGGCTTACCATCTCCACATCGTGGTGTAATTATTATTCAATATATTATTTTTTGGATGGGTATAATAATGATGTGTCATTTATGTAAATAATAAATATAATCTGATAATGATTTTTCATATATGATATACTATCCAGTTATATATTATTTTAATATCAAAAGAATGATATTGTCTCTCTTGCATACGTACATATTACCGTCTCCATGAACGCGATGAGATTAATTCCCCATCATATCAATTCAAGAATAATTTTCATTGGATGGTTAATTTTTTTTAAAGACTTAATATCATTCTGAATATTAATACAATACATCCTGTCCATAACAAACATTACTTACGCAACAAAGCATATTAAGGAAAACGAATTAGTTAACACCTGAAACGACAATAATACTAAGATATGATTAACAAACCAATGCTAAAAGATCATATATGATATCATATTAATGTATATGATTATTGTATAATTTAATAACATTTATTTCACCATTATAAAGGTTTTTAACCTACCGTCGACCATGGAAAATTACAAGGTAAGGGTTAATTTTACAATCTCTTTATTATCCGAGGTTGTTTTTACGTAAGTATCTACTGGGACCTCTTTATCATCCATATACACGTTTCTTAAAACTGTATTTCAAAACAATTTTAATATTTTATAGACTATGGGTTAAAGTCATTTATACCCTTGTTTTAATTTTTATAAGATATTTATAAAGGAATCTTTCCGTCATTTTCTAAACAATTTCCTTTATAACCTTTTTGACAAAATTATGGTAAGAATGTATTTTTTAACTTATACAGCAGGTGCGGCTATTTTCTACAGTTATAACATAATAAAAGCTTACCTTAAAATATTATAAGAATATTACAAAAATAAATGTTTCCTTTTATAATTATATTAATTTTAAATGATTTGAAAATAGAAAGAGAGATTTCTCTAAAAAAAGGTTCTGATTTCATCAATGCCAACATCATTTGATGGATTTTAAGTTTATTTGAAGTTGATTTATTATGATACAAATCTTCCTTATTGTATTGAAGTTTTTTTAATATGTTTGAATGTAGATGTGTTATTTTTATCACATTCATGGTTTATAGATAAAGTATTGACATTTCGTATGCTAGTTTTAGTACGAATGATTATATTATGTTTAAACCTTTTCATATGAGGAATGCATTGGACTTAGTATGTGACAGGTGGAGCCCTCTATAGCTCCTTGATGCATCGGTAGGTCTCATAAGACAAACTAGTGTCTTGGCGCAAGGCCTTAAAAAAATATTATTTGTAGTCTTGGCACAAGGCCTTGACTATGTGGTTATGAAAGTCTGGCATTATGCATTCCATCATTATAAAAATGGCTATTGATATTGCATGGGATTATTCGACTAGTAAAATATCAATGTGAGTAAGTAAATAGAATTATTTTGATTTATATTTTCCATATTATGATGAATTTTATGTTGAAAACGATTTATTTTAGTTTAACACATTTCCTTAAATGTTTATGCTTATTGATGAAAGTTTCCACTATATTGTTATCCTTAGTGGGAATCTAAGCTCACCCCTTTATTTGACTTATTTTTCCCAAGATGTGAAGAAGTATATTATGACTGACCTTTAGGGATAGTCTATGGGATATCCGTGTTGTCTATGGAAACAATGTCGTTGTAGTTTTCCATTTTATGATGTAATGTAAACCTTATGAATGTATCTAGTACTTCCAAGGCTACTAAACTAATTGATCTTTCGAGACTTGATATTTTGTGATCATTCCAATGATACGCAATAATGAACCGACTCTGGGTAACTGGGATCGTGGCATTAAAGTTGGTATCAGAGGAAGTTTAGTAAAACCTTGGAATCTAGATTTAGATAAAATCTGATTAGATCACATTACCCTAAGATAGACTTGCACTACAGGAAATATAGGCATTTGCGACGGGTCATTTGCGACGGGATCCCGTCGCAAATGCCTTTTTGTGACGGGGATCCGTCGCAAATCGCCCGTTGCGGAAAACGCCGTCGCAACAATTTTTTTTTGCGACGGGCCCGTCGCAAAAACACTTATTTGCGACGGGAAAAGGACCCGTCGCAAATAGATTTGTGGTTTTTTTAAAAAACTTATTTGCGACGGGCCCGTCGCAAATAAGTTTTTGCGACGGGCCTTTTCCCGTCGCAAATAGTTCCTTCGAAGCAACTATTTGCGACGGGCCCGTCGCAAATAAGTTTTTGCGACGGGCCTTTTCCCGTCGCAAATAGTTCCTTCGAAAGAACTATTTGCGACCGGCCCGTCGCAAATAATAATAAAAAATTTAAAAAAAAATTAAAAATTATTTATTAATATATAAATCAATAAACCTATTTATATTGATATAAATATAATATTTATTTTTAAAATATGTTTTAGAAAGGATGAATAAAAATCAAATATGAATGTATAAGATGTTCAGTAAATGTGGGTTATAAAATATTTTTAATTAATAATTACATAATTTTTATCAATTAATAGTCATTTAATAACTCTTTGAATATAAAAAAAATAAAAAAATTAATGAAAGATGGAAAATAAGAAGAAAATGAAACCCAAACTTCAAACGACCATAACTTTTGATCCGGGACTCCGTTTGAGCTCTACAGCATATCAAATCGAAGCTTGCGACGAGCTCTACAGCCCTATGGACCGTTGGAACCCGTCCAAGGTTTTTTCGAGGCCCAAAAAGGCCCCGAAGGCCTCCAAAACTGAGTTTTTAGTCGGGGCACCCTGGTTTTTCACCGTTCAAACAGCTATAACTTCTGATCCCGATGTCCGATAAACCTCTACCATATATCATGTCAAAGATCTTTTAATGTTCTTCGATTTGACTGATTGTGGAGCTAAAACGGACTCCTGGATTAGAAGTTATGGTCCTTTTAACATTCAAATGGCTATAACTTCCGACCCGGATGTCCGTTTGGCCTGTACCGCATATCATATCGAAGATCGTTTCATGTTCTTCGATTTGACTGGTTGTGGAGTTGAAACAGACTTACGGATTAAAAGTTATCGTCATTTTAACATTCTCAGATGATTTTCACCCCCTCATTTCTATGTATTCATTCATAACTATATATATATATATATATGTGTGTGTGTGTGTATGTGTGTGTGTGTATTTTATATATGTATTTATTTATTTATTTATAAATACACATAAAAACACATATTTTATAAATTTATTTAAAACTAAGCTTATAAATATATAATAATCAATATACAAATAAATATACGAATAAAAACTTATAACTATATATATATATATATCTATATGTATATATATACAAATAGAATAAATATATATTAATATACGAATAAATATATATTAATATACGAATAAATATATATTAATATACGAATAAATATATATTAATATACGAATAAATATATATATTAATATATGAATAAATATATCTATATATATATATATTTATTCATTCATATAACCAAATATAATTATATTAATATAAATCTATATTAATATATGGCTAAATATAACTATATATATATAACTATAATTATTCCTAATTATGACTAATTATTATTAATTATTCCTATTTATTATTAATTATTTCTAATTATTATTAATTACTCCTAATTACCATTAACTATGAACAATGAATACTAATAATTTAAATTTATTAAATAACAAAACAATCTAAACATAATTAAATTACAACTAATTAAAAAAAATTAAAACTAATAAAAAATTAAAAATAAATATTAAATTAAAAATAACATAAATACCTTCAAAATTGATCTGAGGTTGATCTCCGATTATTGTTGAAGACTTCAATATCAAATCTGCAAAAAAAATTAAACTTAAGAAACTGTGAACTCTAAAATTAGAGAAGTTGAGAGTGAATGGAAAAAAAACGGCTGGGTGTATTTATAAGTTAGATTATTTGCGACGGGACTATTTGCGACGGGTTTCCCGTCGCAAATAATACTATTTGCAACGGGACCCGTCGCAAATACTTTAGCCCGCATTTATTACGGTCAACGGTTAAATAGTTATTTGCGACGGGACCCGTCGCAAATAATAACCTGCCGACATACTATTTGCGACGGGGGTATATTCCCGTCGCAAATAGTTTCTACCGCCGCCGGTTATTTACGACGGGGGTATATTCCCGTCGCAAATACTTTTTACCACCGCCGGTTATTTGCGACGGGTGGTAACCACCCGTCGCAAATAATTTTCCCGCGTTTTGGCGCGCAATGCGCGCCAACCTTTTTGCGACGGGTGGGATTTCCCCGTCGCAAATAAGTAGTTATTTGCGACGGGAAAATCCTCCCGTCGCAAATACGTTTTTAACAGGACTATTGGCGACGGGATTTATTCCCGTCGCAAATAACCCGTCGCAAAAAGTCCTTTTTCCCGTAGTGTTGGAGGATTAGTATAGAAGAACTTCCTAGAATTTTGGTATTGTAGAGATTTTGTGAGATTTCCAATAAATACATCCCTATTTGGATACAAGCATGTAGAGGAGGCTCTAGCACAGATGTACCTAGAGGTAAATCCCGAAAACACCGCTTTGATCGAGACTCTAATGGGAACTGGTGCACGACAATGGGCCTTGCTGCACTCTTGGTTACGACACTCCCGGGGGATATGCCTAGGATAATTCCCATTTTATTTATAAACCATTATGAAGGGTTTATGAGTATATACGTCCTTAAAGAAAATATTTTTTAATATTATGGATTATATACCTAAACTGTTCAATTTATGTTAAGTGTTTTACATGTTTGGAATTATGTATTTTGATTCGTAACATAATCTAGTTTATGCTATTGTTTAGAAATGGTGGCTAGTGGATGGAATGGAAACCATATCAATTCACACACTACATGTAGGGATTTACCTCCTACTCAAGATAATTATAGTAGAGCTGGTGATGCAACTGGTGCTAATATGCTAATCACCATACTGGGATAACTCACTCAGGTTATGAATATTAACCTTACCCATGTAGAGCACCTTGATCCAAAATGTAGAGGATAGATGTTAGATCACTTCATGAGCAAACAACCACCAACATTAAATGGGAGTAAAAATCCATTATTAGATGAGAAATGGATAAATTCCATAGAGAAAATATTCCACGCCTTGGGGAGTAGCGAAATGGAAAAAGTTTTCATGGCAGTTTACCGCATCACTGGAGATGCTGATCAATGGTGGTCATTGATTCAAAACACAAAGCAAGATGATGATGTGTCAAATATGTATTGGAGAGAGTTTAAAGTGATTTTCTTTGAAAAATACATTCCTTATGACCATCAAGCGGATATGGAAAGGCAATTTCTGAGTTTGAGGAAAAAAGTGGATGAGAATGTCGCAATGTATGAAGATAACTTTACAAGGTTATCAAGGCATGCTGAATATTATATACATAACCCAAGAAGTAATATTGATTATTTCTTTGATTGGTTAAATCCATTTCTCCATCGAGCATTAGTCTCACAATCCTTCCCATCGTATGAAGATATTGTCTCATATGCAATCAAGATAGAAAAAGATTTCCTTAAGTCTTACGACTTTAAAGAAAAGAAAGAGAAGTAGAGATCTACTAAACACTCTGGAAATGGAAATAAGGGGAAGAAGGGAAAATTTGAATATCTATCCAGCAGAAAATGTGGGAAGAAACACCCGGGTACTTACCAGAAGGGAATGAGAGTCTTTTACAAGTGTGGTGAAAAAGGCCACCAAGCTCGTGATTGCAAGAGGAAGAAAGAGGCTGTTGATGTTGAAGGCTACAATTGTAGAGAAAGGGGGAATTATGAAAATGAATGTCCTAAGCGTTAGGGGAACATACCTCAGAAAAGGCCATGGGATAAAGGCCAAGCTTATGTTATCACTACTACTGAGGTTGATGCTTCGAGAGACATAGTGGCAGATAATTTAACAGTTTACTAAAGTTTAGACATTGCTTTATTTCATTCTAGATCATTTCATTGTTTCATATCTTCCTAGTTTGGTAAGAAAATTAGATATTTACAATTTGGTTTAACATGGGAGTTGTCAGTCAAAACTCCTAAAGGATGTATCATTGCAACAGAGTTTTGTGAATCAGTCCCCATTAGGGCATATAAAAGTTCATTATCTACTGATCTAATAATCATACACATGATTTAATTTTATATAATCCTCTGTATGGATTGGCTTTCATACCGTTATGCTAAAATTTGTTGTAAGAAGAAGGGGTTACTATTTTCTATGACAATGATAAAGAACACCTTATCTTTTGAGTAGAATCATCACCACATAATTCTTATCTAGATCCACCCCCAGTAGCTCATGTAAATTCAATTATTGGGGAGGAAGATAATGAAATAACTGTGGGTGAGGAAAATAATGTTTAAATAGAGGATGCACCTACTGTGAAAGAATATGTTGATGTGTTTCCAGAAGATTTACCTTGACATCCTCTATAATGAGAAATTGAGTTTTCCATTGATTTAATTCCAGGATCAAGGACCATATCAAATACCCCTTATATAATGGCCACTGTCGATTTAGTGGATCTAAAGAAACAACTAGAGAAATTGAGTAATAAGGGATTTATTCACCCTATTGTTTATCCATGGGGAGCCATTTTCCTTTTATTAATAATAAATATGGATCTATGAGGTTGTGAATTGACTACAGGGAGATCAATGATATAACAATAAAGAAAAATTATCCCCTACATCACATTGATGATTCATTCGACCAGCTTCATGGAGTTCAATATTTTTCAAATATCAGCCTTTGATCTGGATATCATCAATTGTGTGTGAAGAAGGAAGACATTCCAAAAACAGTATTTCGAACCAGGTATGGGCATTACGAGTTTACAGTAATGCCTTTTGGATTGACTAATGCACCCTCTGTCTTCATGGATCAAATTAATAGAGTTTTCAAGGAATTTCTTGATGACTTTGTAGTGGTATTTGTTGATGATATCATGGTATACTCCAAAATCTACGAAGATCGTGAAAATCACTTGTTCATTATCCTGAAGACTCTTAAAAGACACAAACTATATATGAATTTTAGAAAGTGTGAATTCTGGCTTCAGAAGATTTCATTTCTTGGCCATATTGTCTCTAAGGATGGAATCTATGTTGATCCTTCTAAGACAAATGAAATCCAAGAATGGACAGAACCGACGAGTATAATTGAGGTATGCAGTTTTATTTATTTATTATGTTATTATCAATGTTTTGTCAAGAATTTTTCCTGGTTGGATAACCAGTTAACAAATATCACATGAAAAGGGGTTAAATTTTTTGGACAAAAGAGTGTGAAGAATATTTTGAAGAATTTAAAAGAAGATTAGTCAATGCTCCTATTTTGTCTCTGCCATCAGGTAATGATGGGTTTTTTATTTATAGTGACGTATCAATGAAAGGACTTGATTGTGTCCTTATGTAGAATGATAGAGTTATTGCCTATGCATCACGACAACTAGAAATTCATTAGAAAAACCATCCTACTCATGATCTTTAGTTAGAAGCTATAATATTTGGTTTGAATATTTGGAGACACTATCTCTATGGTAAAAAATATGATATTTATACTGATCATAAGAGTTTGAAATATATTTTATAAAAAAAAAACTGAACATGAGGGAAAGGAGATGTCATGAACTACTCAAGGATTATGATTTCATGATACACTACCACCCGGGGAAGGAAAATAATGTGTCAGATGTTTTGAGCAGAAAAGATCATGGAGTTTTGAACAAGATGAGAGTTAAAAAGGATCCTATATACATGGATCTAGTAAAGATGGATATGGGAATAACCATGGATGATGAAACATCAATTATTTTTAAATGATGGACAAAAAATATTTACTATAGAAGATAAAAAGTTCTCAGGCTGATGATGAGGAGTTTCAAAAGAATATTAAAGTTGTGAATTACAGGAGATTGAGTGACTTCGTGTATGAAGATGGAATTTTGAAATTTGTGAAAAGACTTTGTGTTCTCGATATACCTGATCTATAAAGGGAATTGTTGGATGATTCCTATAGTTCCAATTTCTCTATTCACCTTGGGAGCACCAAAATGTATAGATATTTGAAGGAACTTTTTTGGTGTGACAACATGAAGAGGGAGATTTCTGATTTTGTGTCAAGATGTATGGTTTGTCAACAAGTGAAAGTGGGAAGGAAACATCCTAGAGGAGTCATGCAGCCTCTTCCCATACCTGAGTGGAAGTGGGATAATATTACGATGGACTTTGTCATGGGGCAACCAAAGACTCCTAGAAGGAATGATGCAATATGGTTCATTGTTGATCGTCTTACCATGTCATCACATTTTCTTACTATAAGAGAATATTTACCACTTGAACATTTAGCAATACTATATATTAATGAAGTTGTAAGACATTATGGAGTACCATTATCGATTGTTTCTCATCGTGTTCCATGTTTTACATCAACATTCTGGAAACTTATATAGAAAGCACTGGATACTAAACTTCATTTGAGCACTGCCTACCACCCCCAAACCGATGGACAATCAGAACGGACTATTCAAACCTTAGAAGACATGTTGAGATCATGATCACTTTACTTTCAAGGTATATGGGATCAATACTTACCTCTGGTAAAATTTTCAAATACCAATAGTTTCCATTCATGTATTTAGATGACACCATATGAAGTGTTATATGGAAAGAGATGTCTCACACCAACATGTTGGGATGATGTTGGTGAAAGAAAACTCGTAGGCCCAGATCTTGTGGAGGAAACGATGGAAAAGGTGATGGTAATCCAAAACCACATCAAAGAAGCTGAAAGTAGGCAGAAGAGCTATGACGATAACCAAAATAAGGATTTGTAATTTTAGGTAAGAGATCATGTGTAAAACCCGGAAATTTCAAGGAATTTTTTTTCTTAATTTCTTTGGAATTTTACGAGTCTGCAGTTTCTGACGGCGCCTGATTCTGAGGCCCAGTTTGCCCGTAATCAATTTCTGAAGTTTTGTTCGGGTACTTTCAGTAAATGTACGTGCATGTTTTTCTATCTTTTGAACCAGTGCTCAGAATTGAAATATGAGGACACCGATGAACTCGCAGTGCCGATATTCGCTTATATGAAACTTTATCACAATTGTGTTCTATGTGGGTTGAGAGTTTATTTTTGAGGAAATTGGAAATAGTGAAATAAAATTTTTGGAACAATTTTATATATCTAACGAAGTTATTTCCTCCAATGGGAAGTTGTTGGTGGGGCCCACATCCACCCAACTTCAATGTGTGGATATTTGAGAGGTGAGGCCCATATGAGACCCAACCTTTCACCTCACATAACTCTTTTTCAACCCCTCTTTAAACTCCCATGTTTAATTCATGAAAAACCCCCTTATTTACGAGGATCCCTTCCTCTTCTTATCTCCCTCTTAATTGTTTTCCAATACACCCTAATTAATAAATTCAACCTCTTCACTTAATTAATTAAGTGATTTGAAATTTGAATTTTTAGGTTTCATGTGTTAATAAAATAATAGCTTAGGCTTATTTTTATTGGGGAAATCGTTGTGTTAAGGAGAGTGGGGGAGGGAGATTTTGAGAATGAAGAAAGGTATTCCTCTCCTCATCAAAGAACAATGTTCTTCTCTGACAAAGAAAACTCACCTTAAACGGAGAATGACTCGGCAAAGAATGCTCCATGTTTCTTCAATCCTTTTTCTTACTCCGCATCAAGGGAGGAGACACCGACGCGGAGAACTCGCCAACGACGACGGTTCTTTCACCGACATTGACGAAGCAATATCGCTTTCCGTGTCTACGATGAACAAACCATATTCGAGGTAGAGTGGATTGTTTCAATTTTATTTGAATAAAATTGTTATTCATTCTATGTGAAACCATGATTAACTTTGGCCAATTGATAACGCCTAACGCAAAGTGCGCGGTCCAAACAAAAATGGCCCAACAACCCTCTGCAGGTTGTTTGTCTGTGCGCAGATTGACTGGCGGTGACGAAATGGGGCCGCAATGGTGATTTGAAGCCGAACCAGTGAAGAGTGCGACCCGAGAAGGTCATGGGAATAGACAGAAGCTAAAACGGACCACCAGAGCGACTCCGGTGGCCCACAGAATCTAGTGGTGGCACAGGTTGCCGGTGCAGCGACTCCATAGCGCGCCCCTGGAGGAATTCCACCACGGAAACTGCCGTGGATGCGTGTGATCCGGGACGGTGGGGCGGCGCCAGCTGGCGCTGCCGGTTTCAATCAACGCCCCCCCCCCGCTCCGCACAAACCGCTCGTCCAGGCTAGTCGGGCCGCTGCCGGCCGCGGGCCGGGCCAGGCTACACCTAACCAGGCCGGGCCTAGATCCAATTCGGGTCGACGCGGTTTGGGCCGACCCAGGGTGGGTTGGGCTGGGTCGGATCGGGCCGAGACACCCCTTTTTCAGACAAGATTCATTGAAATGCACATAACTTGAGCTACAGACCTTCGATCAACACACCGTCAGTTGAGTAGGAATCCTTGGATCGAGACAGTCGATTCAGTATATTACACTCAAGGTTTTGGCAATGTTTGGGTACGACCGAGTTGGTTTGAACCTGTAACCAACCGGGGCCTCGAAGCGAAAACACTTATAACATAAGTACCGGATGTTCGGTTGACGTATCATCAACTATGTTGGTTTCCTTTTGATGAGAGAGTTCTTTTGGCTAACTTCACTTGAATTTTGGATGCAGTTGGAGAATGGTTGGGTTGGTTTTAGCATAAAAACCAACTGGGCCCCTGGAATGGAAAAGAAAATAACTCTCAGACCAGACGCCCTTTTGAGTAACCATCAGTGGTGTTGGTAATATCTTTGAGAAACAGTTCCTTTGAGTAGACCCCGTGAGAGTTTGGGGTACAGTTGAGATACAGTCGGGTTGGTTCGTACACGAAACCAACCGGGCCCCTGGGATAAAAAGGCTAGTAACTCACAGACCGGGCGTCCGATTGACGTGCCGTCTATTGCGTTGAGACCACTTGGACTAGGCAGTCCTTTGTGATACATTTTTGTGGGACTTCGTGACACTTGGAGTGTAAACCAGTATCTCATGTAGCGTATCCTCCCGAAGACGAGTATACGGAGTACGGAGACCTTATAGCTGGCTGAGACCTGAGGACTGTTTGTCCGATTCGATTCAGAGAGACTTGACTAGCCCAGTGTGAATCAGTACTTTGTTGGGGAGATAGACCCATGGTGGAAGAGCTCCACTGTGTTGGGGTGGCAAACCCACGATAATCAAAAGGACAAGTAGCTCTATAGGCTATTAGGGGGAGCACTATTGTGTTGGGGAGGCAGACCCATGGTGGGGAGCACTACTGTGTTGGGGTGGAAGACCCACGATACTCGACAGAGGTGGAGTACCTCAGCAGTCTAAGGTTAGTGAGTAGCACCTCAGAGTCATGACAGGACTACTGCGCTCGACAGAGGAGGAGTTCTCCAGCAGCTGTGTTTTCGACATCGTGAATAAAAATCCTGGTTTGAGTTGAATCAATGAGCTTTGTGTTTTCCTCATGATTGAGATGTGTTACTTGATAACTTAGGTATATGTATGAGAATATACCCAACTAAAGGTTATCTGTTGAGATCATTCTTTGTGGTTTATCCTTGTTGGATTTAGTGAGACCTTGAGGGTCTCGGGGTACCTACTGAGTATCATTATACTCACCCCTACATGGGCTATGGCCGCACCTCGTTGTGTTGGATGTAGACGACAGACAACGCTAACCAAGGCAGAGTGTACGAGGACTGGACGGTACCCGGAGGTGGACACTCGATGTGAAGGCACATGGAGCGGACCGATAGATGCATAGTGCTAAGGAGGACTTCTGTACCTACCCTTCATGTAGGAACCTGGAGGACGATCCAGGAGTTGGTTCACCATTCAGCTGTTTGTCTTTTCAGTTGTACTTTCTTTCAGTTGTAGCTATACCTTTATGTTGGGCTTGTATTCCGGCCCCTTTGTACTTTCAACACACTTGTTATGCTGCTATACTTAGTGTTTGGTTCCTCTTGTACTCTGGTTGTGTGTGTTTACATTGAATAAAGGCAATTCATTCCCTTTTTATTAGTATTTACGCCTTTGGTGCTAGTCTCCATCCCCTGGCCTATGGACGGCAGGCTTGGGGTAGTCAAGGCACGGGCCCTAAGTATGGGTTGTGAAAAATTGGTATCAAAAGAGTTGGTTCTACCGTAGAACTTTGGACTCTGATCATTCTTTTCTATGAAGTAGTATTGTTAAGGGTACTGAGTGTGGTTTTTAGTTCAGGGAGTCCAGGGTTGGTGAAGACGACCGACGTATCCATACACCAGGACCCTGACTTCTGATTTTCGACTTAGTGCACGAAAACACTTATTGTGTGTGTGTTTTCAAATGGTTTCTTTAAGTCAGCTCAAACTAGGTCAACTCACCTAGTATAGTCTTTGACAGTATCACGTCTATTTCTTTCAGGATGCCTCCCCACAGACGACCAACTAGAGCCCTAAGAGTTGTACATACTGACAGGCCGCTGAGCGACAAGGCCTCAGTACAGGGCCCTCATCTAGTTAAGGAACCAGCGGAGGCACCAGCAATACTACCACCCATTGGGCCACCGATTCCCTTATCCCCAACAGCAGGCGATGCATGCAGCTTGTGCATTCGGCACGAGTTCCAGCGCCTGAGGCCACCTAGGTTCTGGGGAGAGATAGACCCACAGGCGGCTGAGGATTGGCTGGAGGCTATGGTGAGAGTTTTCAGTCTAGTAGGGAAGCCAAAAGACTTTATGATGATCTTTGCTGCCAGCCTCCTTCAGGCAACAGCAGGAAAATGGTGGAGCCTGATGCTCTAGATGCATGATGTGGTGACACTTCTATGGGTATACTTTGAGAGCCTGTTCTGGGAAGAGTTTGAACCAGCCACCCTTGGAGCAGTGCGTATACAAGAGCTACTGCATCTTTAGCAGGGTAGCATGATGGTACTGCAGTACTCAGCGAGGTTCACCGACCTCTCACACTACTCCACTGATATGGTATAGGACCATTTATTTAGGGCCTGGACCTTTGAGCAGGGACTCATGTGAGATATTAGATCTTGAGTTGTCTCGCACAACATTCCGACGTAGACGAGGGTGTTGGAGCGAGCCCTCCTAGTGGAGAGTTTCTTTTCTGAGCAGTCTCCAGCAGCGAGACCCAACACTAGCCGACATGCAGCAGAGTCTTATGCAATTGGTAGTAGACATATGATGTAGAGGTCCAAGAGGTCCATATCTATAGGTGGTCGACCATATGACTTAGGGTCGGTAGTGCGGGGAACCCAGGGTGGAGATAGAGCTAGACTTGATAGGATATGTTTCTCATGCATCAGATAGGGTCACATGACTCGTGACAGTCCAACCCTCCTTGCAGACGATCAGCATGTAGAAGAAGGACCTCCTAAGTAGAGGCAGAGGTTCGATCGTGGCAGACCGCAAGAAGCAGGAGACCGAGGCAGTGGAGCTGGCTGTGTAGCGGGTAGTGGACGATGCTTCGAGGTGTTGCCACCACCACCATGAGGAGGTCAACCCCGACCGCAGGGAACATGTGGACATGGGAAAGCACAACTTCATGCTGCTGAAGCATACAACTATGGAGCTCCGGAAGTAGTTGTACAGGAGCGAGACTAGTTCCAAGCATGGAGGCCTTTGTTCTTGGAGCTTCTATTTTCCATGTTGTTGTTGTTGTGTTTGCTTTGTGTCTTTGTACTTCGAGCTGCAGTAATAAAAGATACATGTCCTTGTGACGTTTACTTTCCTGTCATTTTTGTATGGTTGATACTGAGAGGTTCTAGTTAAAACTGTTGACTTGACCCTCACTTTCGGGATTTCTACTGGAGGAGACCCAATAACCATGCACTAATGCCGACTATGTGACTCAACCCTTAGAGGCCAGAGTAATGGTTGGATCTCTTGGTAGTAGCGTCGAGGCCTTACGACGTCGTCTGTGGAATGAAATAGCACCGTTCATATCAGGATAGACGGTATTAGGAAAGTAATGTGGTTCATCCAGAGGATGAGACCAAATTTATCTTTTGGGCAGAGGAGAAATATCAGCAGCTATTGTAGAACATAGACGAAGAAGGCTGGACATGAGTTCTTACAGTTGGCTAGACTCACCATTGTTTGTTGAGCGAACTGTTTACGGTTTACTCTAAACCCAACAGTCTTAGGTGTGTCTTCTCACAGAAGGACTTGAACCTAAGATAGCAGCAATGGATTGATTTCCTCCAGGACTATGACTTCAAGATAGTCCATACTCCTTAGAAGGAGAACATTGAAGCAGATGTGCTCAGTAGAAGATCAGGAATTCAGCTGCTAGGAAAGGCGACACAACAGCTGGTCGCGTTTCAAATATCCTTTGTGGATAGTGATGGAGTCAGCACGTGTAAAACCAGAGATGGTTCAGGCTACGATAAAGAAGGTGCTGATCAGCCAGGAGAAAATGAAGACTGGACAGAGCAGACAGAAGTCCTCTGCTGATAGGAGATGGAGACCATTGGAGTTTGAGTATGGAGAGCATGTTTTCCTATGGGTCTCACCTAGATGAGGTCTACAAAGATTTGTCTAGGGCGGAAAGTTATCGCCACGATTCTTCAGACCTTTACAGGTCCTCAGTACAGTAGGAGAGGTGACTTACTGCCTAGCCCTTACACCTCAGCTTCACCAGGTGCAGGACGTCATCCACATATCTCAGCTGAGGAGATACGTGCACGACTTGACCCACATCATCGATCACGGGGAGTTGGACATCGATGATGGGGAGAAATTTATGGAGGTCCCAGTGGAGATCGAGGATCAACAGGAGTGGGTCCAATATGGACGGTCTATTCCTCTGATGCGCATTCGCTGGCGGCAAAAGAACCTCTAGTGGAGCACATGGGAGCAAGAGGCTCAGATGCGTGCTCAACCCTTTAGATTCCCTATTGTGCGTTGAAGCTTTACGAGGACGTAAATCCCTAAGGTGGTAGTAATGTAAAGATCAGTAAATTTCAAGGAAATTTTTTTCTTAACTTTGTTGGAATTTTACGAGTCCGTAGTTTCTGACGACGCCTGATTCTGAGTCCCAGTGTGCCCAGAATCAATTTCTGAAGTTTTGTTCAGGTACATTCAGTAAACGTACGTGTGGGTTTTTCTATCTTTTGAACCAGTAATTGGAATTAAAATCTAAGTACACCGATTAACTTGCAGCGCCTGTATTCGCTTAAAGAGACTTTTACTGTAGTTGCATTTTATGCAGGTTGAGAGTTAATTTTTGGGGAAATTGGAAATTGTTAAATAAAATTGTTGGAACAATTTTATATATCTAAGGAAGTTATTTACTCCCATGGGATGTTTTTGGTGGGGCCCATATCCACCCAACATCCATGTGTGGAAATTTGAGAGGTGGGGCCCCCACAAGCCCCAACCGCTCACCTCTGATAACTCTTTTCAAATCCCATTTAAACTCCCATGTTTAAATCACGACAACCCCCTTTATTTATGAGAATACCTTCCTCTTCCTCTCTCTGCCTTAATTGTTTTCCAACACACCCTAATTAATAAATTAAACATCTTCACTTAATTAATTAAGTGATTTGAATTTTTAATTTTTAAGTTGAATGTGTTAATAAAATAATATCTTAGGATTATTATTTTATTTTTGGGGCAATCGTTGTGTTAAGGAGAGTGGGGGAGATAGCTTTTGAGAAAGGTATTCGTCTCCTCAATGAAGAACGACGTTCTTCTCTGACGGAGAAAACTCACCTTCAATAGAGAACGGATCAGTGAAGAACTCTCCACATTTCTTCAAACCTTTTTATTCCTCCACATCAAGGGAGGAGACACCGATGCAGAGAACTCACCAATGACGACAGTTCTTTCTCTGATGTTGACGAAGCAATATTTCTTTCCGCGTCTACGACAAAAAAACCATATTCGAGGTAGGGTGGATTATTTCAATTTTATTTGAGTAAAATTGTTATTTGTTCTACGTGAAACCAGGATTAACTTTGGCCAATTGATAATGCCTAATGTGGAGGGCGCAGGCCGAACAAATATGGTCGGATGACCCTCCGCAGGTTGTTTGTCTGTCCGCGGATTGACTGGTGATGGCGAAATGGGGCTGCAACGGCGATTTGAGGCCGACGCAGTGAAGAGCACGACCCGAGAAGGTTGTGGGAGCCAAGGGAAGCTAAAATGTACCACCAGAGTGACTTCGGCTGCCCGTAGAATCTTGCAGTGGTGCGGGTCACCGGTGCGGCGGCACCGACGACCGGAGGCGGCGGCCGGCGCCGGCGACCGGAGGCGGCGACCGGTGCCGGCCAGCCACATGGATGCGGCGGCGCCCCAGCGCGCTGCCAGAGGAAGTCCGCCGAGACAACAGCTGTGCCGATGAGGTGGCGGATCGAGTGACCACACGAGATTCGGGACGGCGGGGCGGCCCCAGCTGGCGCCGCCAGTTTCAATCAACGGGGGGCCACACCCCCCCCCCCCCTCCGCTCTGTGCAAACCGCTCGGCCAGGCCTGCCGAGCTGCGGCCGGCCGTGGTCCAGGCCGCGCCCCACTGGGTTGGGCCGCACCCAACCGGGCCAGGCTCGGACCTGAGTCGGGTTGACCTAGTTCGGGCAGACCAAGGGCGGGTTGGGCCGGGTCGGACCGGGCAAAGACCCCCCTTTTTCGGACTAGATTCGTTTAAACGCCCATAACTTGAGCTACAGACCCCCGATCGACACACCATTAATTGCGTAGGAATCCTTGGATCGAGCTGGTCGATTAAGTATATTACAATCAAGGTTTTGGCAATGTTTTGGTACATCCGGGTTGGTTTGAACCCGAAACCAACCGGGCCCTCGGAGTGGAAATGATTATAACATAAGGACCATATGTTCGATTGACGTGCTGTCAATGACGTTGGTTTCCTTTTTATGAGATGGTTCTTTTGGATTACTTTAGTTGAAGTTTGTATGCAGTTGGATAATGGTTGGGTTGGTTTTAACCTAAAAACCAACCGGGCCCCTCGAATAGAAAAACCAATAACTCTCAGACCGGATGTCCATTTGACGAACCGTCAACGGTGTTGGTAATCTCATTGAGAAATGGTTCCTTTGAGTATACCCCATGGGAGTTCGGGGTACAGTTGAGATACCGTGTGGTTGGTTCGTACACGAAACCAACATGCCCCCTGGGATAAAAAGGCTAATAACTCAAAGACCGTGCACCCGATTGACGCACTATCTGTTGCGTTGAGACCCCTATGATGATGTGGAACTTTGTGATACTTCTTTGTGGGACTTAGTGACACTTGGAGTGTCGACTAGTAGCTCATGGAGCAGATCCTCGCAGAGATGAGCATACGGAGTACGAAGACCTTGTAGCTGGCTGAGACATGATGAGTGCTTGTCCGATTCGAGTCAGAGTGAATTGACTAGCCCAGTGGGAATCACTACTATGTTGGGGCGAAATACCCATAGTGGAGGAGTGCCACTGTGTTGGGACGGCAGACCCGTGGTACTCGACCGGAGGAGTAACTCTATAGGCTATTAGGGAGGGCACTACTGTGTTAGGGCGGCAGGCCCATGGCGGGGAGAACTACAGTGTTGGGATGGCCAACCCGCGGTACTCGGTAGAGGAGGAGTACCTCAGTAGTCTAAGGTTAGTGAGTAGCACCCCAGAGTCATGACAGGACTACTGCTCTCGACAGAGGAGGAGTTCTCCAGCAGCCGAGTTTTTGACATTGTGGATAAAAATCCTTGTTTGAGATAAATCAATGACCTTTGTGTTTTCCTCACGATTGAGATGGGTTACCTAACAACTTAGGTATATGTATGGGATTATACCCAAGTAAAGGTTATCTGTTGAGATATTTCTTTGTGTTTTATCCTTGTTAGATTTAGTGAGACTATGAGGGTCTCAGGGTCCCTACTGAGTATCGTTATACTCACCCCTGCACGGGCTATGCCTGCACCTTATTGTGTTGGATGCAGACGACAAAAAGCGCTGAACGAGGAAGAGTTTACGAGGACTGGATGGTACCCGGAGGTGGACACTCGGCATGACGGCACATAGAGCAGACCGATAGATGCAAAGTGCTGAGGAGGACATCTGTACCTACCCTTGAGGTAGGAAACTAGAGGACGATCTAGGAGTTGCTTCACCATTCAGTTGTTTGCATTTTCAGTAGTACTTTCTTTCAGTTATAGCTGTACCTTTCTGTTGGGCTTGTATTCCGTCCCCTTTGTACTTTCAGCACACTTGTTATACTGATTTACATAGTGTTTGTTTTCGCTTTTACTCTGGTTGTTTGTGTTTAAGTTGCATAAAGGCAATGCCTTTCCTTTTTGTCGGGATTTATGCCTTTGTTGCTAGTCACCAGCCCCTGGCCTATGAAAGGTGGGCTTGGGGTAGTCACGACACATGCACCGAGGATGGGTCACGACATCTTGTTTTCTTGAAGGTATCTCCATGTAAGGGTGTTTTACATTTTGGTAAGAAGGGAAAATTGCGTCCCAGGTACATCATACCTTTCGAAAATCTAGAATGAATTGGGGTTGTAGCTTACCATTTGGCAATGCCGCCAAGTCTCTCCAAAGTTCACGATGTGTTCCATGTATCACGGTTGAGAAAATACATGCCTGACCCAACGCATGTACTCTCCTATGTGGAATTAGAACTGGAACCCAATCTTTCTTATTGCGAAGATCTTGTCAAGGTTCTTGATAAAAAATAACAAATGTTGAGAAACCGAACGACTCTTCCAGTAAAAGTTCTATGGAGAAACCATAAGATGCAAGAGGCAATGTGGGAACCCTAGGAACTTATGATGAAGAACCACCCGAGTCATTTTACACAGCAATACTCAAGAAATTTTGAGGATGAAATTATTTGAAGGAGGGGAGAATGTGACACCCCAAGCTTCCATGGTACACTTCTCTTTGAATAATAAAATAGCGTGTGTTGTACGAAACTTCGAGTTCTAACACACCAAAACCAATCAAACTAGCTGTTATGAATAGTAATACCCACTTTTTGAAATTTTATAAATTTTATCTTTCAAAATGGACTTCATTTTTGGTTTTGGAATATCGAAATTAGCTTAGGGTGAATTTTTGTTATTTTTCTGAAAACTTTCAATTTTTGATGAATAGTGAAAACACTGAGTTATAGTTTAAAACCGAATTTTTATTTAAATAGATATTTATTTTATTTAAATTTATTTTTGGTCAAAATAGATAAATAATACCTATATAAGTTCAATGTAATTCATTGGAGTCATTTATAATAATTTTAGATCTATAAAAATTTTATTGAACTTTTGACCGTCTTTTACCCACCTCCTAAGAGAATTTGCTAATTCACATAAAACACAATTTTAACACTTATGTGAGTGAAATTTCAAAAATCTAAGAGACACAGTTGATATCAGTAAGTTAAATGGGGTTCAATAAGATGAAAATAATTTTTTTTTTGAATAGTAACATTTTAGTTTTATTTAGCATGGTTAAAAGTAAATGGGGTAATTAAGGGTAAAAATGAAATTATTATTACCCTAACAAATGTCCTAATTCTATTGGATAAGTATAATTTGACCAAAAACAACCTTAGGAATAAAATATGTTCCTCTTCGGTCCACTTGGATTAGATTATGACAGTTATTATTATTTAATTCAAAGAAGAGTTAAACGTGTTGAATTCAAAGTTTGATAACTATACCATTTTAATATAGTGTAACACATAAGATAAATTCAACAATAAATAGTAATTATAAATAAAAAAATATTTCATACATAGTGGTATTTTATTTATATTTTTTAGACATTAAATAATTTAATTTATTTATGGCACAATGATGATACAGTAATTACCTAATTAATGAAATATTAAAATAATTGATATTATAAATATCCAAATAAATGTAATTTTAGACTTTTTATTAATTTAACTAATTTTCTAGGTTAATATAACTTTTTAGGGTTGGGTAGATAAACTTTTTTCAAAGTAATAAATCTTTTATGAATTTAGAGAAAACATAATACCAAATAGTGTCAAAATTGACATAAAAGAATTTTTCTAAAAAATATTATATTATTGATTGATATTCTATTCCTAAAAATCTAAGGTTCAAAAAAATAACATATATAATGTTAAGTGAATAATTAATGAACCAATTGGGGTTCTCTTGGAAGTATATAGTAATTTTATTAACCATATAATATGAAATTGCAAAGAGACATGGTAAATGTCAAACTATTTAACAAAGAGTTAAATCTAAATGATAAAGTTAATATAGTGACCCAAACCTGTCTAAAAACTATTGGTTGAGAGGTTTTCGACCCCTCCCCACATTATCCTTTAAATAATTAATTTTGGATCCATTAGAAACCGAAAATAATTTTATTATAAAATAATATTTCTAGCTTTTCCTAAGGTGCCCCTCACCTCTCTTATAAAAGGGCACTCCCCCTTCTATCTAATTCACACCTTCAAAGCTATTTGGCTCGGACGAACCCTACCGAAATACCCACAAAAGTGTCTTATATTCATCCTAGAGGCCTTTCTTTTGTCAGAAAGCCAACCTAAGGACCCCTTTTGTTCAAATAAAATAGAAGAACCCAAAGAAGAGGTAAATAATTCATCACCTCTTTGATGTTTCTTTCTTCTTCCACTTATTTTTCTTTGTTGATTCCATTATAAAATAATAATGCCGATATCTTCTATATACTTTGATATTATTATAAATATGGTACAACCATATTCATTATTCTATCTATCCTTTGAATGACATGTTACCATACATGCGTACGTACGGCTTACCATATCCACGTCATGGTGTAATTGTTATTCAATACATTATTATTTGGATGGTTATAATAATGATGTGTAATTGATGTAAATAATAAATATAACATGATAATGATTCTGTATATATGATATAAATTCCAATTATATATTTTTTAATATCAAAATAATGATATTGTCGCTCGTGCGTACGTATGGATTACCATCCCCACGAACGTGATGAGATTAATTCCCTATCGTATCCATTAAATAATAATTTTCAGTAAATGATTAAAAATAATGTTTAAATACTTAATATAATTCTGAATATGAATAAGATACATCCTATCATTAACAAACATTACTTACATAACAATGATTATAAAGGAAAAGGAATCAGTTAACACCCGAAACGACGATAATACTAAGATATGATTAACGAAGCATTATTAAAAATCATATATGATATCATATTAATGTATATGATTCCTGTATAATTTAATAACAATTATTTCACCATTATCCAGGAGGTTAACCTACCCTCGACCAAGGAAATGTAGTAAGTAAGGGTTAATTTCAAAATCTCTTTATTATCTGAGGTTTTTTTTACGTAAGTATCTACTGGGACCTCTTTATCATCCACATCCATGTTTCTTAAAACTGCATTTCAAAAAGTTATTACTATTTTATAGACTATGGGTTAAAGTCATTTACACCCTTTTTTGACTTTTTATAAGATTTTTATAAAGGAATGTTTCTGGTTTTTTCTAAACATGGTCCTTTAAAACCTTTTTGACAAAATTAAGTTAAGAATGTCCTTTTTAACTAATACAGTGGGTGCGGCTATCTTCTGCCGTTATAACACCATCAAAGCTTGTCTTACAAGCTTATAAGAATTTTACCAAAATAAATGTTTTCTTTTCTAATTATATTAATTTTATATTATTTCAAAATAGAAAGAGATATTTCTATAAAAAAGGTTTTGATTTCATCTATGTCAACATCCTTTGATGGATTTAAAGTTTATGTGAAGTTGATTTATTATGATACAAAACTTCCATATTGTATTGAAGGTTTTGTGATATGTTTGACTGTGGATGTTTTATTTTTATACCATTCATGGTTTATGGATAAAGTATTGACATTTTGTATGATAGTTTTAATACGAATGTTTATGTTATGTTTAAACCTTTTCATATGAGGAGTGCATTGGACTTAGTATGTGACAGGTGGAGCCCGCTATAGCTCCTCGATGCATTGATAGGTCTCATGAGACAAACTAGTGTCTTAGCCCAAGGCTTTGAAAAAAAAATTATTTTTAGTCTTGGAACAAGGCCATGACTATGCGGTTATGAATTTCTTGAATCATGAATTCCATCATTATGAAAGTGACTATTGATATTGTATGTGATTATTTGACTTGTAGGATATCAATGTGAGCAAGTAAATGACATTATTTTGATTTATATTTGTTATATTATGATGAAGTTTATGGTGAAAAGTCATTTTTCTAGTTTAATACATTTCCTTAAATGTTTATGCTTATTTATTAAAGCTTCCGCTATATTGTTATCCTTACTGAGAATCTAAGCTCACCCCTTTCTATGTTTTATTTTCCCCAGGATGCGAAGAAGTATATTATGACTGACCTGCAAGGATAGTCTATGGGATCTCAGTGCAGTCTATGGAAACAATGTTGTTTTTGTTTTCCATTTTATGATGTAATGTAAAACTTATAAATGTATCTAGTACATCCAAGGCTACTAAACTAATCAGTTTTCAAGACTTGATCTTTTGTGATCATGCCAATTATATGTAATAAAGCACTAAATTTGGGTAACTTGGGTCGGGGCGTTACAATTATGAAACCCATTTTCCACGATAGATTTTTATGTTTATTCCTAACATTTCATTTCCATTTGGGAACACATAATCATGTACATGATATGATGGGTTCACATAGATAACACTCCAATTAATTGGTTATTTTTTACATCTAATGATATTATAAGTATGGAATTATGGATTAAAACTAATCCATGATGATACTCTTTCCACTATGTGATGTTATCTTAGAATATAGCCCTGACTTATGCTTTTTTCAGGTTTCATATTGTTTCCAAATTACTATGTTTCGAAGATATTATGATTCCATGTTTTTTATGTTATACACCCATATTATTATTCATAATAATTTTCTTTTATGATTCATGTTCTACCTTTTGACTCATAAGCTAGGATTTGTTATCATGTTTATTACCTTAATGAGATTTTTAGATCACTCTTATTCTTTATATATCCCATAGGCTATCCATTTTATTTTTAGGATGTCATAGGGATTTATTAACTCATTCTAGAGATTAAAATAATGTTTTTTAGTTTAACATTGATTCATTATAAACATAATATTCTTATGACATGGTCATATCAATATTTATGTAGTATTCAATTGATATTTAGGTTAAAATAATGTAATATTCCATTTAATACAATTTGATTAATATATTTTTCATATTTTGAGGAAATATTTAATAAATGTATCTTTACATTTCATTTTTTCAAAAAAAATTCAACACACATTAATAAAGAATTGTTTCTTTTTTGATGTTATATACAACAATGTTATAGTCCAAGTTATGTTTCCATCTATGGAAAAGTAAATTAATGTCATATTATGTAGATTACAGATTTTATTCCAACTACTGTTATTTTAAATTATGGTTAACATTATGGTTCAAAAGGTTAGAGATATCCATTAAATTGGTTTTGTATATTATAGATGGATTAAGCCCATTGAATGGTAAATGAAGAATTTTAATGGTTATATAAAAAAATTTATTTTTTCTAGAAGGTTGTATTATAGAGTGATATATTGATGAATAATTAATTAAATCTACACTTTATACCTTCCTAATATAATGATCACTATTCTTCCAAAATATCATCACAACGGGTGAATTGTGTTTGAAGGAATTTATATAATACATGTCATGATAGGACTTGTTTTTATATATAGATCCTTTGAATTTTTATTTATGATACCCATTACTTATGTATCATACATTGTACCTGGGAATTTTTTAATATGTGTTGGATGCTTTGACGTAGTTTTAGGAGGATAATGTTTGAGTTTATTTGTTTTATGATATAGGTGTAAATTCGTGGAGTGAATATATAATTTTATGAATGAATTTTCATGGAAGAGATTTAGGTGGTTCTGTCTTCAATGGACCCATGATGTGATGGATTTTGTTTAAGGAGAGTGATACTTCTAGCTAATGTATATCTATAAATAGGTTTCTCTATAGAAACAAATCATGTGAGGTTCAAGGAATGAACCAATGATTAGCATTATGAAGATGTTAATTCCCATTCTACCTATAAATTTTCAGATCCTTATGAATTCATTTATTAATCCTCCAATATGATTGAATCTGGGTAGTCCCATAGTGATTTTATAATACCATCCATCCATCGATTCATTGATTTTATCCATATCATGTGAACACAATTATTTGGAAATTCAAAGCTATATGGGCTTGTCATCGAGGATTAAATTCAAATAAATACCTAATAACATCGTCTAATATATGTTCATCACCAACGATAAATCGAATGATGAGTTGTGGATTTTTTTATTAATATATTATTCCCTATAATTACTTTTTCAAGATTGAAAAATTATATACTTTTGAAACCATCGATATCAACTTTTTATAGTCATGTTAAATATATATTTTTGGCTTCTAAATATTTTATTTTTCCAATTCATCTAAATTAATTTGTGATTTCTCACCCTGAAATCAATGGAAAATTCACGATAGCAGTTAGTACTTCCCACTATTATATTTTATGGATTTATTTCCCCCTATTGTTCATGTTATTCATCATCGGACTATGTGGTCAGTGATTTGATTATTGCAGGATTTATTTGATCATGATATGTCTTTTAGATATGTGATACAAACATGTGAGTGTTGTATGGAACCCTATCGACATGAAGTTCCATGGATGATGATAAGTTTGTGGCTTATAGTGGTGATATATGGAAAAAATGGGTGACATAGATGGATTTTTGAATGGGAAACGTGTTTCAAATGAATATTGGGCCATCTAAATGGCCCAATATCACTGTTTTCGATGATTTGTAACTGAAAATAGAGTTCTATAAAAGTGGAAAATTAGAATGATGTGTCTCAAAAATATTTACCTAGAAACTATAGTTGAATAAAAAAATGTGTTATCTTCTATGGGAAATAAGGGGTTGTAGAGGCCAGGATAATGATATTAATTACTACATCACAACATGAATATTTGGGATTGATTACTATCACTTATTCAATAATTTATCCATGACATGAATGAGTATTTCAAACCATGAATTGGGAAGGTCTAAATCAGGGTGTGAACTCCGATTTCATGTTGACTACAAGGGATTTTCAGACATTTCAGATTATGATGTGATCCATTGGACTGACCTCATATATTTTTCTTAAATTATTATAATATATAAATTTTTTGAACTCTGTATTGGCTAATGATAGTGTTAAAGCCTGATTACTAGAGTTGATACTGGGATTGATACTCCCCTAATGACAGGAAACTCTATGCACAGGTCAACCATATCCTATACAAGGGCATATTTTGTACTTCGAATAATCATTAGGATAAAAGTCCCCTATCTATGATGTCATTACTAATCTATTACTAAGCTCTAGAAGGGGTGGCCCCCCCACGGGAGTCATAACTCCCTCAGCAGAGGCATCCACCACTAAGGTGTGAGTCCTCCACTATTTTTATCTCTGGTAATGTTCACTTTGAACATATAGCATCAGGTAATAATTATATCATATATTTATATTAGACTCTTCATTCTTTTTTAGACATACTGGTCAATATTCCACTATCATCGATTGAAGTTTCTTTATGGGAATATTAATTTTGGGGTTTCTTTTCTCTATTTTTCAAATTCTTTGATTTTATTATTTTATATTATTTCTTCTATCTTAGTTTTTAGGGTGTCCTACTGAGTATGTTTGCATTGACCCCTACATGGGATTTACCAAAACGTGTCATGTCTTATGAAGATGAAAGTGAGATTGGTGGATACTTAAGTGGACCTAGTATTGATGCGGTGTATTAGTATTTGGATGTGCTAGCCAAAATTAGTGGTTAGGCTTAGGGATCATGATCCAAGATTCCTACTACATTTCCATTTTTCATTTTTTATAGGTTGAGACCATATTCTTGGTTTTGTGGCTATTTTCCCATTTTTTATCCTTGTATATTTATATATCAATAAGATGTCTTTTGTAGTGGTTTTTTCTTGTATTTTATACACTATAGAGGTTTTGTTATTGTATTACTATGATTTTTTCGTGGAGTTGTACATGTGTGTGTATTCATGCACACATATAGGTAATTTATGGAAAGAAAACCCATTTTAATTATATTCCTTCTTAGTGGTAGTTTCCATACTTTGGCTAATTAGAGGGGGGTGTTGTAATGTTAATCATGGATTACTACTGAACCAAGTTGGGCCCCAATGGGTTGGGTTCTAAAATAATTGTATCAAAGGAGTAATGCCTTATTTATGATATTTGGAGTTAGATATGTCATGAGGATTGGATGGGATCTTGGGTAAATGATGTTAAATAGTATCAAGTTAAACTCTCAATCTAGGGAATATAATGAGGGTGTAGCGATAGAGAAATTCATAAAATTGGACTACAAAAACATACTTGTGAACATGACATGATGATACTTCTATTTTAGGGAAAACAATATTTCATGCATCATGTATTAATGTGTTTATAAAATTCATTTTCTTCTTGAGTTATGTTCCTATATCTGATCATCTAACTATAGAACGTCATGTAAATTTTCAAGATACCACCATATAGAAAACCAACTAGGATTCCAATCCAAGGTTATGATGTTAACTATTTGAGTGATGAAGCCTCAATGTAGGGACCTATTCTTGAGATGTTCCCTCTTGGTGAGCAAAGAACAATGCATCCACCAAATTAGCCACATGTAGACCTAACTCTAGTGGTTTCAGCATATTATCATCTTCATGATTAGTATTTTATATCCATTATGGGTTAGGAAAATTATCTTCACATTACTAGAATATTTAATGAGTTTTTTTAATGAGACCACTTAGGTTTCACAGTGATCTAGTCCATCTGGAATTAGATGACGGGCTTGAGTCGGTGGTCTAAGTTTTTCATCTTGTATGGAACCTGATTGATTATATGGTTGTGATCAAAACTAATATTCTCATAAACAAATAGGGTAATAGTGATTTGTGGTCTCTTTGATTCATATTTAGGTGATTCTCTCATGCACATACATTTATCATTTCTTCTATAACGAGTATTATCCTTTGATCATGAGATATATACAAATCCAATATATTCTTGAGTTGTGGAAGAGTTTTATATCAGTTTTAGTGTACACATAAAGGTTTACTAATCTCACATGATACTATCATAATATGGTGAAAGCCGGATACTCAAGAAAGGATGCTTGAGAAGGGACATCACAAGGACATCTAAGATAACATGGTCTCTTTATGTGTTCCTACTTATACTAGAGTTTTAGGGTGGGCCTTGACAACATAAGGATTTTCATGAGAGGTGTTTTAGGAAGAGGGTGTATAGAAATGGAAATTATATAGCCGATTCATCTATATTTTCTGGATGATGTCAATCATTAGGGTCCCGATGTATGATTCATACCCATTACTAGAATCAGACATAGGGATCTACATTGTAAGATCATGCAATGAATCCATTCGGCCAGAAGATGGTCAATGCAATTCCCGTGATGGTAAAGGTGAAACATATCATTATTTTTCTACCTAACACAATATAGAGTATGGTTATAAAGTGAAAAAACATAAATTAAATAGGTAATTAAATGAATTGGTATCTTTTATGAATGGTTAGGGTATTCCCTAGAGAGGAAGTGCTGATAGTGGTGATGATAGAGCCCTAGAAAGAGGATCTAAAGTTAAAGGACAACACCATTACCTATAACACAAAAAAATCACCACTTTGCCCTAATTATTCCACTATGGATGGTGGTCAAGGGAATTTTTAGTTTTAGGCTTTTTATTTTTATGACTAGACAATAGATGAGATGATTTTATGTACAATCTATTTATTCTCTACTTCAAATCAAGTACTTGTAGAACCTAGAATGAGTCATTATATCATTTACGTATCACTTGTATGAGTTATATAGATTACCTTAGAGTATTTATCCAATAATTTTTTGCTATAGTTTTTTATATGGAGTGATTATACCATTTCTGACATCATTATTTAGTGAGGGTTGGTGCTTAATGGAGAGAGTTTCTCATGAGACCTCTTAGTTCTTATAATAAAACCATATGATGTCATCTTGGGTATGGATAGGTTGTCTACAATGTGTTCCAAAATAGAATATCACCATAGGATATTTAGATTCTTATGGGATGATGTGATGTGATCTTCATTTAATGGAGAGTAATACCTTATGAAAGAATGAGTATTAATCATTAGCAAGAAGCTGCAACCCATTTCCCATTAGTTAGAAATTTTGACCCTTGGTGAAGTGGGATATTCAGATATAAGACTTAAAGAAGTTGTGAAGGATCATATGGATGTATTCCTTGAATAATTTTAAGTACTTAATCTGATTAGGGAGATTAAATTGTTCATAGACTCACACCATGGGACCTTACCAATAAATTCTGAGATATATCTAAGGGCCCTTGATGTGCTCTATGAGTTGAGTGTATCGTTAGAGGAGCCTCATGAGAAATGATTTTTTAGAACCAGTGTGGGACTTGAAAAACTCTAGTGTTTTTTGTACAAAACATGAATCAAATATTACAGATGTTTATTTATTACCATCACCTAAATCAAGTGATGATCAATAAAAAAAATACCCCTTTATGATGACTGATGACTTATTCGACTAGTTAAAAGGCGCAAGATGGTTCTCCAAGACTGGTATTAGGTCTAGCAAACAAAAATTTATGGTTCACTGAGTTGATATCCCAAATATGAAATTCTTATGTCACTATGTGAATTTTGAAGTCCTAATTATTCCATTTGGTGTAATGAATACCACCATAGTTTTCATGGAATTGATGCACTAATTATTTCAATCATTCTTGAAGTAGTTCATGGTTATCTTTATTGATTATATTATTTTTAAAACTACGTATGAGGAGGAGAAAACATATAATATTAGGAAATTTGTGGACTTACTCTAGTAACAATAATTGTATGGAATGATATTGAAGTGTTAGTTCTAGATTCTAGAGGATCAATTTCAGGGGAATTCCATCATTGAGCATGGTATAATAGTGGAATCCGCTAATATTGAGATATTTTTCACTTGGGTTCCACCAAAGAGTGTGTTAGAGGTGCATAGATTCCTTGGATAGAAAGGTAATTATTAGAGGGTTATAGAAGACTTTTCTGTGATTGAATCCAGTTTGACTACATTTATATAAAAATGGTGACTATATTCTTAGACTGAGTTGTAACATAGAACCTTCAATGAGCTGAGGTAGAGGTTAACTAGTTCTACTATGTGAATAATTCTAGTGGATAGTGTCAAGTATACAGTGTTTGTGATTCCTATGATGTTGGGATCAAGTGTGTGCTATTATTGTGTAAGATAATGATTGATTATGGGTAGAGGTAGTTAATACACAATGATTAGAACTATATGACCCATGAATAGGAATTATAAGTAGTAGTTTTCACCTTTAATATGTAGAAGCATTATATTCTAGGTGATAATGTTTTATTTAATTTATATCACTAGAGTCTATAGTATATCTTTACCTAGAGGTGCCTCAATACAAGACCTAAGTGTTGGTTTGAATTTATATAGGAATATTACTTCGAGATAGTCAATACTCCAGAAAATGGAAATATTTTTTTTAGTTTCCATTAGTGGGAAATCTCATTCTCCTTTCATGGTGGAGGAATTCGAGTATTCATCCTCATTATAACTAAACAAGTTAGAGGAGAGTGGGGTACATTATATACATTCTATGGTCGTGACACCACCACTTCTTCAACATATAAAAGAGGATTAATTTGGAGACATATATTGTGTCATTCTTCGCAACTGGATATCCTCAAGATATATATTAACTAGATTCTATGAACTTGGGGATAACATCATCCTTTTTCAAGGATGAAAGGTAATTGCGATCAAGTTACATGATAATTTGGTGAGATATTTTCATACTTATGCCTTAGAAGTATATCTTTGAGGGATGATGATGTACCATGAACTTCAGCAGCATTTTTGGTGGTATGTTATGAGGCCCAGTGTTCTTGATTTTGTTTCTATGTGCCTCACTTTTTGATTGTTGAAGGTGGAAAATCAGGTTCTAGTGGTTTTGTCTCAACCTCTTGAGATTCCATAATAGATGTTGGGTAAAATATTTATTGATTTTTTAATTTGTATTCCACATAGAAACAATACCCAAAAAACCATTTGGGTGATTTTTGATTGAAATACTAATTTGGCACACTTACATTCAACCAGGGTGCATAGAAAAGTTAAGAGTTTGGGGAACTTTTACATACATGAGATCATATATATTCATAGGGTACCCTTGATGGCTATCTATGAATATGATGTTAAATACATATATTGGTTGTAAAGTGGTTTTTAGGATGCCTTCAGGACCTAGTTATAGATGAGCATAGAGTTTCACCCCAAAATGGATTTCCATAATAAGAAAACCATTAAATTTCAGGAGTACATCCTGAGATCCAATATGTTAGACTCCAATCATACTTGGGAGGATAACTTACCATTAATAGTGTTTTTTTGTAATAGTATATAAAAATTTCATATCATTATGACATCATTCAAAAATATATACGAGATACCTTGTAGTTCAACCTTATTCTAGACTAATATTGACGAGACATCTCATGTTGGTCTAGATCTGGTGAATGAAATGACTAAGAAGGCTCATATGATCTATGAGCATATGAGGATAACATAGAGTTAGTATAATTATTTTAGAGAAAAAAATCATAGGCCCATGAAATTTTACTACAAAGACTATGTATTCCAACACATATATCTATTAAATAGCATACACATGTTTGGTTAGGGTTATAAGCTATCCTCAAGGTTCATAGGTCCATTCCAGATACAACATAGGGTTGTCAAGGTTGCATCCTGTTTTGCATCACCCACACTGTTGGAACGAGAGAATGAAATCTCCCATGTGTCATAGATTATAAGATACCTACATGAAACATCCCACATTATTGAATAGGGTGAGAGATATATTGGATGTGGGTAAACATTTTAGAGTGCGTTGTGGTGATCGAGGGTCAGTATGAGAGGATCCTTCATGGGTGGACCATTCCCTTAGAGCAAAACCATTGTACATATGAGAATCATTTGTAGAGGTTGCGGGAGTTTGAAACCCAAATGTTGGCATACTAACCTCACCTCTTATGTTGGATTTCAGTTTCATGTTTAAAAAAATTGATTGTTGGGAGAATGCAACAATTTTTATATTGATGTAATGATCCATTGAAAATTTCCTTTTGATACCCTTTACTTTTGTAGAAGCCCTAGTCCTAGCCAGTTTTATAATGTGTGTTTGCCAATAGGTATTTTTTGAGGGAGTTTTGGGAGGTGAAAATTTGAGTTGAGTTATTTTATATTGCATGGGGAAATTCATGGTTTCAATACATAACTCATGGTGTGAATTTTTTTATTAAAAGTTTCAAGATGTTATGATTTAGAAGGATTCACAGTGTTAATATTTTGGTTCATGATGTGTGATCCTTCTCTCTATTAGGGAGCTGATGATTTGTTATTAGTGGAAATAAACCACGTGAGGTTCATGGCATGAAACAATGATGTACTCTATGAATAGGTCGATCCTAGACCTGCCTAAAATTTTTCGGTACCCACCAAATTTCTTTATTTGACCTGTATTTCTCTTAAATTCTAGGAATTACCCCTAATATTTTTAGAGATAATCTAGTTCAAATTTCTTGAAATTGACCCCTATCATTTTAATATCATGTTTTGATGATCTGAAACTATTTTGTCTCATCATTGATGATGAGATTCTCAAAAATGGAAAATGATATAACTAATGACTCTTTATCATTGATTGATCCAATAATGATGTATAAATTCTTCCTGGTTATTATTTATTCAATAAGGAATTGAAATTAATATTTTGAAACCTAGGAACTTATAATTTTTTGGCCCATAAAAATTATTAGTTTGGACATTAGAATATTTGATGTTTCATATCCCTACCATTTTATTTATGGTTTCTAAAATTGTGCTCGATGGCCATTTCTGGTCCGAAGTCAATTCATCTAACCTAATTATTAACAGATTTATCCCCAAAATTCATTATATTATTCATCATAGGATCATGTGATTAGTGATTCTACCATTGCGTGATTATTTAGATCAAGATCATACAATTGGATATGCACTACAAATAAGTGGATGTTGTGTATAACCCTATCTACATGGGGTTCTGATACTGGTGATGATTTTGAGGCTCATGATGGTGAAAAATGGGCATTAATGGGTAGAAATATTGTTTTTTTGGATGGGAGATGGATTTATCAGGAAAACTGGGCCACAAAAATAGCCATTGATAACCATTTTCAATGATTGGTCACCGAATGTGGATTTTTGATAAAGGAAAAAACAAGAATGTCTTGTCCTTAAATTATTTTGATAGAAACCACAACTAAATCCACCAATTTATTGAATCTTATTTATAATGAAGGGTTATGGAGGTTATGTTCATGATTTTAACAACTATATCACACCATGAATATATGGGACTGACTAATATCAGTTGCGAGATAATTTATTCCCTAAGTGAATGAGACATTCACTTCATGAGTTTGTCATTGAAGAATCATGGTATAAACTCACCTTTCACATAGTGAACCACCAAATCCTGTTATATTTGGATATGTTGGATTTTGAAATTAACCTTGGGGTAGAGTTTGAACATCTTTGAGAAATGATTATCATATGTACAGTTCTATAACTTCATAAGGTTTGATGGTTGGGTTTGAGTGTGATTATTGAAGTTGATGTTAGGATCAATGTCCCTTGATGATGGGATTATTATGGAGAGGGTCTCTAATATCCATTGTATAGGTTGAGTTGGTACTCCCCATACTCATTAGGGTGTGGTTCCCAGATCTATGGAGTAGGTAATACCCTGTTATTGGGATCTGGTGGGGGAGCGAGTCCTCTACTAGAGTTGGAACTCCTTCGCATGAGGTATCCACTTGTGAGTCATGGGTTATTAACTATTTTTTATTTTTATTTCAAGTGAGGTACACATTGGATATATTGAATCAAGAAAAATCTATTCCATTTGGATGAATTTAACTCCACATTCATACCAGGATGTGGAGATTGAGATTCCTCTCCCATTAACAAGGGTTTATTTCTAATCATAACTTCTATTGGGGTTGTTTTACATTTTTTAATTATAGAATGATCTCAATATTTTATTATATTTATTCCCTCTTGGTTTTATGGGGTATCCTAATGAGTATGTTTATACTCAATCCTACTTGGTAATATCAAGAACATGTCATGACTTTTGAAGGTGACATACATATTGGTGGACTTTTTGTCAGTGGAGATTAACTATACTAGAAGCAGAAACTGAATTCGGTGGCAAGACTTAGGGATCATGAGCTTGGCTCTCTTATACATTTCCCCCATTCAGCTACTAATTTATTGGTATGTTTCACTTTTTCTTTGCTGGGAATTTATTTTTCCATTTTTTTATTATCCTATATTTATATCTCACTATGATGTATTTACTATAGGTTATCAAATTAATGTTTAACACTATAGAGGATTTATTTTATCATTACTTTGTATTGTCAGAAGGAGTTGGGTGTTCATGCGTGCATATAAGTACTTTTTGTTAAGGCCACCCATTTTAGTGACGTTCTTATTGGATTCTAGTGTCCATGGCTTGGAAAATTGGAGATGGGATTAGGGTGTCACTCTCATCTTAAAAATGTCCCAAATCTAAATTCAATTTTTGAAAGACATCAATGGATAGTCAGTGAACCATATGTGTAATTATTCTATTACAATGGTTATGTAATTAATAGTTATATGTTCTATACAATGTAACATGATGAACTTAGTACCATGAAAATTTGTGGAGTTACTCTTATGGTGGAATAAATTAATATATATAGTACAAAGAATAGAAATCAAAATTAAATGAATAAGTCAAACATTAGCATGATTGAAAAAATACGCGAGTTGGATTAAACAACATTCCAAGTTCTTATTTTCCAATGAAAGTTGGTTGATAACACGATTTTAGTTTAAATATAAGAATTGATATTCATGAAAGGGAATTTTAGTATGGAAGGGTAGATGGAGGAACCATTCATATTGGAATCATTTTTAGTACATGTATTTTGCATCCTGAATCCTACACGTTGAAAGTAGCCATTTAGTCTATTTTTGACAAAAACCACTATAGGGTAACATATCAATTTAACTATAGATTGATGATTGATAGATACAATACAATAGTTGTGATCCAAAGGTAGATGGGGTCTTGTATATTTGAGGAGACCACAATAAGACGATTTGGATACTCAATAGACAGTTCAGATCTATTCAGCCTTTAAAGAATAAATTAATTTTTAAAACCATGTTAATTTTTTAATATATATGTTTTTACCTCATAGTTTTATATGTTCACTACTGACTGATTTTAAATTATCTTTTTTATCATAAAAACACTTTTATGAAAAAATTGAGATACCGCATTAGTTCAACCATGAATAAAAACACCATAAGATGTCAACAAATTATTTAAAAAAATAATTAAGCCTATTGGAATCATTATGCCTAAATAATTTCCTGATGATAGTGGTTACCTATGTTTGTGGATCATATTTTACAAGGTCATCAAAGTAATTATCCATTATATCACTAGTTTGAATGTAATCCACACTGTAGATCTTCCCTTGATTAAATACTATTTCTATTATAATATCTTTCTTCTTAATCAACAAACATTGCTCAAAATTAGTATCCACAGGTCTCAACATTTCCATCATCCTGTAAACTTCCTCTGGTGTGGAATTAATCAAAATATCCCACCACCATTTATTCCCCTGAATGGATAAGTAGCTCCAGTGATTTCTAATTAATTGCATCTTACACACCAATCTCCCTATACTGACAAGTCGAGACACCATTGAGGGGAACAAACTCGTTAGACATGACCTTTACATTATCAGGATCCACCTACCTTGGGTTAATGTCTGTCTTTATCTCACATGCATTCAATTTTACTTTTGGATATCCACCTTAAATTTTATTCCCAATGGAGTATTAGACAGAAATCATCTCGTAGGACCTCAATATTAAGGCCGATATTTTCTCCATTGGTTTAGGATGGTTGGAGTAATCTTTCCACCGATTAAAAATCTTCTACTTGGCAACAATACAACTTATAATGTCCTAAGAATACTTCTTATATTTTTTTCTCTGTATTATGTAAATACATCTTTTAGGGCATTCCTCTACATTGTCACCAGAAATATGACTAAAGACCTTATCGATTGAATTACCCTAGAGAATCCTTGTCCCTCCTTAAAGATCTAAGCCCCTTTAGGTTCACTATTATTCAAGGCTGGCCCTTTGGTTCCGAAGGCATGAAACCAGTTACCAATATTTTTTCTTAGTAACATCCTTGTAGAAATAAACCCCATAGATATTTTGACCTATCTTTCTATGCATTTTATTGAGATATCCTGAACATCATAACCCATTGAAACTCTCTTATTTGACACATGAAACACCATTTCATGATTATGCACACTGCCAAACTACATGACCCCTGATGTCTAAGGATCTTGTACTATATTGTGGTTGAACCTATCATTCCTCAATTGGTTGAAAATGTTGGTAATATTTGGACTAACATTTTCAGAGCTCATATATGCCTTGATGGATTATTCCATAATTGACACACGATAACCAACCAGGTCCGTAGTTAGAGAAGTTCTATTATTTGTTCCTTAAAATATTTTAAAACTTGAATCGGGAGGCCTATATTCATCTTGATATCCTTAGTGAAAAGTTGAAGTCTTATGAACCAAAATCTTGTATTACATACAACAAACCATTCAATATTCTAAAACAATGGATTATTTGCATCATAACTCTTCCCTAATAGCGATCCAAACCCATTCCACTAGCATCATAGAGATATCCACTTCAACAAAAATATAGGGGAAAATCTGGTGACACATCTAATGCATTCTAAAATATTAACACAAATACTTACTAACAAGGTTTCCAAGTCAAAAAATAATAGAGGGATTTCAAAATGGCAGTAGGTGTTCGGGTAAACATACCCACATGACATTAGTAGGAGAATCCCGCTTCGTAAGTTATTCATAGGAAAACCAAAATAGATAAAGTTATTTCCATTATAGTTACATGTAGCTCTAGACCAAGTGGTAATCATGTCCTCCATCAAATAAAAATGGATCATAATGTTTTGTTTATCAATAGAATTAGAAATTGTACATTCCTGCAAGCCCTAGGATCCAAAGAAAAACATGTAAAATGTTTCAACTAGTAGCAGTTTAGACCTAAATCATGAAACCAGAGTTAGATTCAGATGACCCAAGGATTCATTTAATTTTGAGGTTGAAATTGATAATTAAGCTGAACCATTAAAGTGAATTGGTATTTTCAGACTAATAGTTATTGAGGAAAAAGGAGGCAAAAATTTTGTGTATGAGAACAGGATGAAGGGGCATGTCTGAGCATTAGAAGAATATGTACACAAATATTCCCACTCTAATGTGGAGGGGAGAAGTCATCTATTTTGGGAATCATTGTGAGGAGTATATAAAAGTTTAAAATATGTCCCTAAAGTAAGTCACATGATACAATTTTGAAAAAAATGTGAAGAAACTATTTGGTCATTACTACATTTATACAATATAAGTTAAATGTTCAATGAAATCTATAGATAATGGAATCTAAAAATGATGATTCCCCCATTACCAAGGAATAAAAGGTTTCTAAAAATGATGATGCAAACAGTCTTGGGGATACAAATATTAACCATGTTAAGACAAAAGAAATGGTAATGTGAAAAAATTATGTCTTATAAAAAACAAGAGCATCATTGCATGATAGTATTAATAAAAACTATTTAGTTGAGAATCTAAGGCATAAATTTTGAGGTTTTATATAACAAACATGACCAACCTATTAACCTCAACAAGTATATTTTCATTAGTAATAATCGTGTCACACCTAGAATGCATGTATTCATTAAAATAGATATGTGTCATAGAAGTGTTCCCACGATGAAGGAACTAATTTGGGAAGATATTATTGTAATATTATGATATAATTTCTCTATTTTACTAAAAAATAAAATCACAAAACATTGATTTTCTCATTAATATCTCTTGCAGAGTGCATTTATACATGATTATCATCAAATGAAATTTTTATTAATGGCCTTTGAAATGGTCATTAATCCTTTAAAATATTTCTTATAAAGAATCATATCAGTTATGTTGAATGGAAATTAAATCTACACCCACCAAATACACACACACATGATAAACCAAGAAATATAGAATGAATTGTTTAACTATCATGAGGAGGAAACATTTCAGGAACATTGTGATTAGTAATAATTTACTTGGTAATATCTGTATTAATCACATTGATTAATAATTATTAATTTATGAGACAATAAATAAGTTGTAAAAATAAACAATATGATTCAAAAACATCATACCCCTATTTTAAAGTAAGTATGAGGTATGCTTAACTTGAAAAAATGGTTTATAATTTAAATATATACTAATAATTTTATATAGAAATAAAAAAACCTAATTATGTTCTTTTTTTATATACATATTAATGAATAAAAATCCAAAGAAACATCTATCATACATGAAGTGAGACGGTAGGAGGAACACGTAAATTAATAGAAAATAATTGTACATGATAATACAAAAAGAGTTTGGGAATCATGCATAAGTATGAAATAATAATTTTTTTCCTTTTTTAACTTGGTACTAGTTAAAAATAATTAATTATTCTTCTATAATCTTTTTTCCTTTTTTGAGATATGAATCATTCTTTGTTGTACCTGATGAAAAATATTTTTAGTTACCATGATGATTTCAAAACATTATGGTTATTTATGAGGTGTTTGTTTTGGATTATCTCTACAATCATATTTTGAGAAATTAAATTCACTAGGGGATACATATAGTATAATGGTTGAGATGAAGTCATGAATAAATGTTCAAGAAGAAAAAAAATAATTAAGTGTCTAAGTTGTTAGATAATTTTATGTTAAGGAATAAAATATAAAAAACAATACAATAGTAACCACTAAAAAAAGATCTTTATCCTAGCTTCAAGTCTATTCATTCCCCCCAATGGTCTTATTTAATGGACATGAAAACCCTACTCTTTATTACACATGAATTCATGATTAATTACAAAAATATTACATATAATAAAACATTGATGATCATGAAGTATAGTTTTTTTGATAATTAAGTACATTACCTAACAACTGAAAATAGGGAATACGTCATTTTTTTGAAAACTTACTTAATAGGCTCATACATAAAAAAATGGGATAAATGGGGGACATATATAAGAAAGGGGTGAGATATAAATCCAAGTAAGTTAATAATAATGGCATAAATTGGAGAAAATAATATATTTTATAGAGTTAAAATATAAATGGGGAATAAAATAGTTATAATCATAAAAATTAACAATGAGGCATTATATAACATTATAAAATAATGAAAACTTGGGAAATTCGCTAACAACTTAAAACGATGAATCATAAACATTGGTTATGGATAACTAAAAATATATAATGATGGAAAATTTACTATGATGAATCTGGTTCACTCTTTAATCCCTTTCCTGGAATATCATGAGGGTAATACATTCCCCAATGCATTGGATCACTATACAATCCTGGGTTCACCCATTAATTCAATTTCATTCTCATGCTTAAGTGTTCCACATGGGTCATCAAACATGGAATAAATTTCCAACAATTTTTATATCATGATCAAGGAGTGGGGAATAAATAAATGTACATTCCAAGTAAAATAAGAATTAATTCATAATGGTGAACACCCATGATTGGAATTGGGCATGGGTATGGGTATTTCCTACACATTTGTTTAGCATTGAAAATCGCATTGAATTTTTGGCACCATAAGGATGTTACTTGCTATGGTTCATTAAGAAAGCCTTTCCAATTGAATATATGGGGGCCCCAATTTCCCTCTGTTGGTCTTCTCATCTAGCACTCTGATAGCTTGATGACAAAAATAATTTGGCACATCAAATATTGGAAGAGTTATTTCTTATCATTTGGTGTCCATATTAAAATAATTAACAATGTCCTTACATCTACTATGATGCATGTCCTCTCAGTACCTAAATAAGTGATTTGGAAGATTGAAAATACTATGGCCACCTTTTTTTGGGATGCACATGGAGAGCTTCATTTCCACTAGGCGTCTTGGGCTAGGATGGCCAAATTAGTGGACGTAGGTAGTGTTGTCCTTCAGAGTGTGACTGATCCTTCATGCTAAGATTTCCTGAGGTACTTTAGGATGAAATTACCTATGGGGAATGTTTGTGTTTGAAAAATCCAATGTGAACTAATGTTAAACTAGTGGGAAATGTTACTATATATGGTAGATGTTATGAAGGAATATTCCAAAATAACAATGCTAATCCTTATGGCTTGTTGGTCATGGTGATATCTACTTTTGGAATCACAATTGGGTGGGAGAGACCCTCAACTTCATGGGTTTCTCTACCCCAGATATATCATTTTCTCAATCTAGTACCTTTCCCTGGCTCATTCATACCACACTTGACTCGCATCTACAAAAAATTTTAAATAGCATTCCACTTTCAATTGATTTGGACAAACTTGTGTTCACTATAGCTTGGTCAGGAGTCTTATCTGCTAAGACTTTATTCAGGCTACACAGATTTATCATGATGTAGGTCCGGGCCTGTTCGTATGGTGCAGAGAGGTCCCAATCAAATAAAACATTCATGGTTGGTGCATTTGGAACCGTTTTTCCCAATGGATAACCTAATTCGACGCAGATGCATCTTCTTAGTGTCCAAATGAGTTTTTTTGTAAACATTCCAAGAT
Organism: Viscum album; assembly: GCA_963277665.1. Classification (NCBI taxonomy): domain Eukaryota; kingdom Viridiplantae; phylum Streptophyta; class Magnoliopsida; order Santalales; family Viscaceae; genus Viscum; species Viscum album. The sequence continues at coordinate 684,813,846 of OY728151.1, forward strand.
GGAATTTATCACACATTTATTTTTTGACGTCGACTAGGTGAGGGAGGTGTGGTTTAGTTTTAGAAATCTCATTCGTATTGATATTTCCAATGTTAACAGTGAGAACATTGCTCATTCCTGGTTCCACAAAATCGTGGATAGCGGTGTGGAGAGGAAGGATAAAACTGGCTTGATCTTGGTTGGTTACTAGACAATTTTGTGTGCCAGGAATAAGGCTCGGGTCGACAGTGTTGTAAGCTCGGGTTTAGCTATGTTTACCAATTCCAGAAGCTTAGCAGTGGAGTTGGGGTCCCTGTCGAAATGCGGGGATACTGTTCCTCCATGAGGTTGTTATTGAATGGTCAAATATCCGTGCCACCTTCTAGGCACTTAGCTGCACCAGGTTGATGGGTTCACTAGAATCCCTATGGATATAGCCTCAAAACTCTACATTGATGGATCTTGTAACCTTGGAACCATGATAGGTGGAGGTTATTTTTCAATTCCATTGGATCCATTATTACCTATTTTAGTAGTTACTACAGCCATGGTGGCTTTATTCTTACAGAAGCCATGGTGATGCTTAATGGGATTCAGCTTTGTCATGCTAAGAATATCATACTAAGTGAAATCAAAACTGACTCCTCAGTCATTTTCAACTCCTTACAGGGAAGTAATGACCCCCTTGGTCCTTTTTTTATATTATTAAAAGATTATTGAACTTTATCGATTGGGAACACTTGACCCACACATGGAATGAAGGTAACGTAGTTGTTGATTCCCTGGAAGCCCAAGGAAACCTATATGACCCTTCTTTTATTTATTCCTTCTTTGGATCCTTACCACATGAGTGTGCAGCTTTTGTTCAGGAGGAATCCCTGTGTTTTCATTTTTCCAGCCCTCCTTGACTATGCCTCTCTTGCTTTTTTAGTTTTTATCGTTCTTTATAAATAATAAAAAAAACCCCATGTTCTTTCAAGAGAAGGAAAGGATCCCTTTCCCAGAGAGTGTGACCCCAAATGATTGGGGTGGAGATTCTTAAGAGATTGAGGGCATCTTGATAGGACTCTATAGAGGGTGGGGAAGAGTAAACAAGTGATATAATGATTTCTATTGAAGAAAATGGGGATCTTGGGTGGGTTTATGGGTGGGTTTATATACAAAAAGGTAGGGAATTTCTTCATTATATCTCAAACATTAGTTTTGGACTGTATATAATAAAATAACAAAAAATATAACCCTTTCCCTAGATTTTGACAATAATTTCTATGAAAGAGGAGTGGTTTTCATTATTTTATAATTCCAAGGGCCTAAATTAATAAAATAATTCCTTTATAAATTTTGAAGTGAATCAAACATGGAAAAATGATTTTAAAACATTAAATAAGTTATTGGTTTTGGAGGATTCATAATGGCCTAATAAAATTTATAAAATAAACATAAAATCACATCATTTTAAAGGTAAAAAATTTATTTTGTCGTGGATACCATTTATAGTATTTATCATATCACATTTGGGGTCATTATGATGATATTATACATACAATATATTTATACACTTTTTAATATTTACCCAAAAATTTGACTTTGTCTAAAAAATATGAAAAATTCATCATTAGATAATTTTGAAATTTTGATTAAAATAATAATACAAATTTTATAATAATAATTTTCTAAATATGTGTATTTTCAACTGTAAAATAACAATTTATTTTATTATAAATGTTGGGTTTTTTGGCAATAACACTTTTCAAACCCGTATAAAAATAACATTTGACTTAATAAAAATTATATGATCATTATTCACAAAAAATATTTATTAAAAATATTTAAATAACATACTTTTTATTTACATAATTCATTAATTAATCAAAATTAATGTCTTAACTAAAATTTTATATTACTTAAAAAAATAATTTGTGCTTTATCATATAAAAATATTATTTTTATCAAACTGATTAATAAACCATTTAAATAGTTAAAAAATAAATATATTTATCATTTAAATTAAAAGAAAAAATAAATATGTAATCTATTAGGGTTACATTGTTTATAGTCTTTGTTAAATTATTTTCCCCTTTAATTAACCAATTTTCCTTTTACTGAGGTAAAAAATATTTACTATAATTTCTATTCATATTATTTAAAAATTAAGTTGAAGATATTACCTAATATTAATTATTATTAATCAAAATATTGAAGCCATTTTACTATAACTAATTCATAAATGTCTATGAATTTAGTTTAAAATAAAACACACAAGCAAGATAGAAATCATTTTTCCAAAAAATTCCTTTTTCAAAGAAAATATGATTTTACCTTAACTTTATAACTAATAATATTCATTATAATAATTTAAATTGATAAATATATATATATAATATATATTTTTTGAATAATTTATCATGAGGAATTATTTTAAATAATTATAATAGAGAAACATTAAGTATTTTGAACACTTTCCAAGAAATGAGTTATAATAAAAAAATAGGTTTTTTTTTTAAAATCGAATATAAAGATTATTTAAAATAAATTAATTGAATTAAATATAACTAAATAAAATCTATGTTTCCTAGAAAGAAAATTATAATACTGTATTTTTTTAAATTATTTCATTTATCAAAAGAAATGAAAATTTTATATAAAATAGTATTTTTCACTATCCTTGGAATAATATGTATTTTTCGAAAAATCCAATAATTTAACACTATGTTAATTTTTGTATGATTATAATAAAAATATAATTTTTAATCAAATAAGTCATATAAATGTTCTATAAAATAATTTTAATAATTATAAAATGAAATAAAAATCATTTTTGAAGATAACATATTTAAAGAAAGAAACTCATTATAAATAATTTATTGTTTATTTAATATGAAATTATCAATATATATATATATCATGATGTTTTTAATCCGAATAATATCGGAGAAATTAATGGAATGGATAAACTAGTAATATTTAAATAATCATTATCTGTTTGGGTTCAGTGTTGTGTATCACATATAGTATTGAACATAATTTTATCATTAAAAAAACTCAAGGTGTTACATTATTTCCCACTTTAAGAAATTGAGTCCTCACAATTTAAACTTTATCTTTATATTATATGTTTTGGAATTGTAAAATATATTTATTTAAAGCCCACATCTTAAAAAGGGTTAATAAAACATACTCATGAAAAGAGAGAAAATGATGTTTAAAGTTCATCACATTTCTAGTTTTCCCAATAGAAGCACATTAGTGAGAAGTGAAAAAATTTAAATTGAATATAAGACTAAATAAATAAATAATTGAGTATGATATATAAAATGGGAAAGATAAATTCAGTGTCCACAAAACCATAAATCTGTGATGGGTAAAATGAACAGTAATTAATCAAAAATTATCGTAGTATGAAAACATTTTTTATTCGAGATTAATTTACAAGAGTTAAATAATTCCATTATCATCTGGACTATGAAAATAAAGAAACATAATTTCTATAAAATTATAAATTATTCTTTTAATTAATATCCCCTATAATATCACATTTTTCCTACAAACAATGAGAATTGAAGATAATTTTTTACGCATGAATCAGCAGAATAAACTTCTAGCCGATCACAAAATCCACAAAAAATAATGAGCTATTACTCATATTTCATTTGATATACTCGGATAAATGGAAATTAGGAATGAATATATTTAATCTATTAAAAACATAAACATGAATCCAATGAAATTAATAGGATAAATTATAAATTACATTTATTCACTAAGTTATGAATTTTTAGGCTTCAACCTATGTTATATGTAATCTATTTCCTAATATTGAATCTTATGGAACTTTTTATTCCATTAATAATGGTTCATAATGAGTCTAAAAATTTACTAAAGCATACCCCATTAGGAGTGTCAAAATAGGTGTGCAGAAGGTCCCTTTGTCGTGCACATGTTCCAGGTGATGTCTAGCTCAACGCAGCGTTTTTTGGTTTTACCCCTATGTACATCTGTTTCTCATCAACTTCCACTTGTAGTGTCTATCTTATTGATAGAACACGTACTATATACTTACCAAAAGTTTGGGATGTTTTATTTTACTTACTCCTATCCATAATCCTTTAACTAGAGTTTTCTAATCCTAATCCCAAAAATAACTAAACTTATCATTAGAAACCAACTATGACAAAACTAATCTTTATTACACATTAATAAAAAATTTATTACATAATATTACACAAAATACAACCAGAAGATTGAGAATTATTGTTTATTTTAAAATTATGTACATTAAATAACAAACATAAACAATGAATAAATTATCTTTATTGAATTCTTCCCCTACATGTTCATACTTAAAACTGCATGGGCTAACCTGGGGACATAAAAAAGTAATGGGTGAAATGTAAATCCCAATAAAGGAATAAACATTACATAACATGGATAACATAATACATGTTATACAATTAGCATATCAATGGGGAATAAAATACTGATAATCATACACATAATTAATGAGTCATGATATAAAATGATAACATAAAGACAACATGTGAAATGTCGTAAAAATTTAATAAAATACACCATAAAAATAGGTAAAGGCTAACTGATAGAAAATCATGGTTGGAAAATGTCCCCTTATTGATTGTTTTCACTCCCTAATCGCATTCATTGCCTATCAGGATACTAAAACATTACCCAATGCATTAGATCACTATATAATTTTGGGCACACCCGTTACATTCATTTCATTCTCATGTTTAACTATGCCACATAGATCATAAAACATGGAATAATTTTTCATCACTTTTAATTCCATGATCAATGAGTTTTGAAGAAATAAATCTACATCCCCTATAAAATAATTATAAGTGCATAAAGGTGAACAACTTGGATAAGAATTGGGTATCTTTATTCCTTATATATTTGTTTGTTATGGAAAATCATAGTGAAATTACGATATGATAACAACATTAATTAAAAATTATTTAAATGGTTTGATGATAGATTCATTGTTCTACCATCATTTTTAAATCAAATGGATAGCAATGGGGGCATGTAAAAATATTTCTCTATATTAGTAATTGGAAATAGATCGTATTCGATAGTGAAGAAACTATAATAAATAAGAGAAGGAAAGGATCTCTTACCTTGAGAACATGACTCCAAATGCTTTGGAGGAGATTATTGGGAGATTAGGGAACTATGGATGGACTATAGAGAGGTTTTTTCAGAGTAAGGATGTCATAAAATAATTTTTAGTGATGAAAAATGGGTTCTTTTGGGGGTTTATATATGAAAAGGGAGGTTAGTTTTTTATTTGTTTTTAAACATGGGTTTTGGACTCTACAAAATAAAATGAAAGAAACCACAACCTGTTCCAAAGTTTGTTTCCCATGGCTTCTACCAAAGGGGAGTGTCTCTAACTGTTTTATAATCATGCAGGCCTAAATTATGAAAATAATACATTTGATGATGTGGAAGTGAGTCATACTCTTATAGAGATGATTATAAAAGCTTAAAATATATCAATGGTCCTGGGGGATTTAGAAAGACATTATAAAATTAATAAAATAAACGTAAAATCCCAATATTATAAATATAAAAAAATTATTTGGTCATGGATACCATTTATAGTATTTATTACATCACTTTGGGGTCATTATGATTTCACAATACTCACCATATATTTATATGTTATTTAATTTTTATCCATAAATTCTATTAGCTCATAAAATTATGAAAAATTCATCATTGGATAATTTTTATATTTTGATTCCAAAAATATTATTTATTTTATAAAAATAAATTTCCATAAATGCGTATTTTCACTTATAAAATAATAATCAACATTTATTGTGAAATGCTGGGTTTTTTTGACAATAAGTGTTTTTGACCCCTTATAAAAATTACATTTTACATACTAACAATTATATGATTATTAATATTTAATAAAAGTTATTTAATAATCATATTTAAATGAAATATTATTTATTTAAATAATCAATTAATTCATTAAAAATAATTTCTTAATTGTAATTCATGTTACATAAAAATACAATTTGTGATTTATCATATCAAAATATAATTTTTATCAAATGAATTAATTAATAATTTATAAGGTTAATAAATAAATATATTTAAAATTTAAATTAAAATAAAATATAAATATTCATACTATTTGGGATACTTTTTTTTCTTCAATTCTTGGTTAAATTATTTTTACCATTAATTAACATATTTCCCTTTTACCAAGGTAATAAATATTTACTATAGTTAATATTCATATTTTTGAAAAATTAAGTTGATATAATTACTATATATTAATTATGATGATTAATAATATAGAATCTATTTTAGAGAAATCAATTCACAAAGTTGTATTAATTTAATTTAATATAAAACCTTTAAGCACCATGGAAATCAGTTTTATGAAAAATGCATTTTTCAAAGAGAAGTTGATTTTACATTAACTCTATAACTTTTAATGTTCATCATATTTATTTGAATTCATAAAGTGATATATATAATATAAAAATTTAATTTAAATCATTTCCCATTTGGTTCTATTTTAATTAATCATTATAGATAAACATTCTGTAATTTAAAACAGTTTCCAAAAAATGTGTTTTTAATGCAAAATATAAAATTGTATTAAAATCATGCATAAAATATTTTAATAGTAATTAATTTAATTAAATATATCTAAATAATATTTTTGATACCTTTAATTTTAATTAAACTAATAATTTTTCTTTTAAGTCATTTCATTTATCAAAATAAATGACATCTTTACATGGATACACTATTTTCACTTCTGATTAAAAAATTGTTATTTTCCAAAACCAAAATTCACCCTAAGTTAATTTTTATATTATGATATATAAAAAATAATTTTTATCAAAAAATTTCAACAAATGTTTTATAAAATAAATATAATAATTATAAAATTAAATAAAAATAATTTTTAAAGAAAACATATTTTTAAGAATGGAAGTCATTTCAAATGACTGATTAATTATTTACTGAGAATTTATCAAATTTTATAAGATATATTAATATATATTTCCCTATGTTGTTAATCCTAGTAATATCCTATGTATTAATGGAAAAGATAAAAAGGTCACATTTAAATAATAATTATTTGTTTGGGTTCATCATTGCGTATCAGAAATGCTATCAAACAAAGCTTTCTATTTAGAAAAACTCAGGGTGTCACAACAGAGCTATTCAATTTATTAATAATTGTGTCTATGAAATTTTAATTATATATATACTAATATTTTTAAAGTACTAATATTTTATAGGGTGAAATTAATTATGGTTTATATGTATCAACGCCTACACAACTTCTTATTTCATGGGGTAAAATTTACAATATACAAGGAGATATTGTACCCATAAAAACAACTTCAAAAAGCTCATGTGGGATTAGGGATTCATATAGATAATGAGATGAGCATTGAGTAACCTATTACCCTAGATTTTTTAGATGTACACACGGTTGAAACTACTATAGAAACATTAATATCATGTCTTTTTGATCTTGTAAAAATGCTTATAGACACTTAATTATATCTTTTCTAATATATTTATTATAAAAAACCATTAACAATCAAAAAAAAATTCATAAATTATGGAATTTTATCACAAATATAAAAAATGAATAAGAACTAGAGATTTAAAGAAAAACAATATAATGAATCGACCAATTAATCAAAAAATACCTTAAAAGATAACCTTTAACCTACCAGTTTAATTTCATATTTACTAATATGAAATGTTCTTATAGATACACCACTCGAATATGGAAATAAGACCATTATTGATTAGGATGAAAAAATGTACAGAGAGGCTACTGCATATTTTATATATCGTGAGAATGTAGATAAAATCCTTGAGCATAGATGACTGGGAGTCTCAGTTGTAAATGAATTCTTGAGGTATTTTTTGATAATATTTTTTAATAGATAATCTACTATGTTAATTATAGTTTTACACTATTCATTTTTTTAGGTGTATATATCATTATTATATGAAGTTAATATATTTTGAAAAAAAAATCAACCCATTAGTCCCCAAATAAGTTTAATATAAAAAAAAATCCTTAGATGGATATTAATATTTTGAAATAATGTACCAACTATATTCAACGTTGGAAATGAAACATACCAATGAAAAACTCATCTAAATAACTATAATATATAGATAAAACTCTATAATCTAATTATATCTATTATATTATCATTACTTTTATTATTTGTTAATTTTGATTTTTATAGAGAATTGTTTTCTCATTGCTATAAATTTGGATACTCCAATATTTTTTTCTTAGATTCAATTCATGTATTTCTAACAAATAGACCATATATGATGATTTTTATCAATTTTTAATACACTACATTCCTCATTTTATAAATAAACATCTTGTTAAATGTTTTATTTTATATTTTAATGAAATTTTTTATTATGTTAGGATGGTGTTTAAATATCATCAAAATCATTATATGAGGAAGGCCCATGAGTATAAGAATACTATAGAATTATAAAACTAGATTTTTATTATGGAATATATGATAATATTTCTCAATTAAAATACATATCAAATGTATTACTTATTTTTCTCAATGATACTGAAGTGTATAAAACAAACTAATGGAAAATATTGTTGTTATTAAGTTTGATTATTTATGAATGATATCACATTCATCAACAAACTAGAATAACTAATGTGGTATTTCCACTAATAATTAAAATTTAATTTAAAATATTTATTAATTTTTTGTATATTTATGTTCTTCTAGTTTGAATAGGACTGTTTCCAGTCCATTTATTCATAAAATGAAATTGATTTTTTTAGAAATGGGGGGGGGGGCAGAATTAATAGGCCCCACTCATAATCATTACATAATCTTGAGTTAAGTCAAGAATACACATTGAGGATATTTGTAGGTTTAGAGTTTTATAGAATTAGACCATTACAATTACATTACATCTCAATATTACAAATTAGAGACTTCTACTCTATCCATTTTTATCACAACAATAAAACTCCTTAAATAAAATAAGAAATATTTTATAGATATAATTATTCTTGAATTATTTATTTCTTTTACCATTCCTTATACCCTGTGCTAAAAATTTCAAAAATATGGAATGAGCATAATATCCTTAGTAAGAGAAATAAAATAAGGATAGAAAACATTAGTCCATAAATAAATAAAAATCAATAAAACCATACATTTCAATCATAAAACCTATGTTATTTAACATAACTCATGAAATCATAATATTTATGAATAAAATATTGAAATCAAAATTCATAAAGGTATTTTATGGCATCCATAACATACTTACATTGTTGCTTTCTTAGCTACACAGGGATTCACATTTGGAATACCCATCATAGTAAATTTTCTAAATATATTCGGAGAAACATTAACATTTACCTCCGTCATGTAACCCAATGAATTGGAGAGCTATCTCAAGCTCACCTTTCCTAGGTTTTTCCCAGAACCACCCATATACGTAAATATTTCCCAGGAACCATAACATATTCATAACATAGAAAACAAGAATAAAAGAAAGATAACATTTCCAAATTTCAATCAAAATATATCATTTCAATATATTTACATAATCAATGATTTCTAAAAACCATTTTCAAAACCAAAATACATAAAATGGGTATATGATATTTATTTTCCTTTTAAAAACGTTATGCCTTGTTAAGGATTCCAAATATCAAATAATGCTCATTGCGGTGGAAAGGTCATTATCATTAGATACGTTAAAAAGATAAATTCTTTTTTATTGTTTAGTAAAAATATTCATAGAAAATTATTCCCTTTTAATAAAATTAAAATTCAAATGGGTTTATACACCTTATAAAATAAAGTCATGGATAAATCAATGTATGCCTCAATGAAATGAGATTGAGACTAAGTCCCTTGCAAAGATAATTTTGTAAATAAAATTGGTCGATTATGTGTATTCATTATAAGCACACATAAAGAAAATATAAATACAACATAATATATTAAAATTAATTCTTCACATAATCAAAGCACGACATAAACAAGAAGTATAAGATCTTCCTAAAGAATGGAATTTGGGTTATGAAGTTCTCTTACCTTGAGTCTGACTCATCACATATGTTCCTTATTCTTCCTGAATAACAAACATAAGTTAATTTATACACGACTAAGAAACTTTTTCAAGTTTATTATTCCATTTTTTCTATGTAATAAATATTACATAATTGTTTAAGTTAATATTGGTCATTTTTTTCGATATTTGGTACATGAGTCAAAAATGAACTTGTTATAATTACAAATTGTACTTGTAGTCAAAAGTCAATTATCTCCATAATCATATTCGTGATATAAATATCATATATATCCTGTATATATGCATTTATATACTGTATATATGTATTTATAATAGTCCATAACATTTAGAGATACGAAATGAAATATACCATTCTTGGAGACAGTAAGTCGTACATACACATGAACACTACTTTCATTTATTTTTCATATTTAAAGGAAGGAAAAATAAATTATAATATAGGTATATTATAATTATAGTAAAATATAATATTTTATATATGTTTCATAAGTTCAACAATTCCGTTCTTTATATGTTCCATGTATGGCTTGAATGAGTCATATTACTATGAGGGGATGGTAGTACGCACTTCCTGAAATTAAATTATCATATTTACACATTATTGAAAGTATAATGTAATGATTTAAATGAAAAATAGAGAAATATAGAAATTAAAAATATAATATATATCATATATATATATATAGTTCCATCATAATGGCCACCATTAGAGGTGGTAGGGTAAAATTGAATAATCAACGTTTTGTGAAGTTGTAGTTCACCGTACACAGAAATAGTATGTTTTTGTCCATTAGATGGAGGTGTGCGTGAGCGTAGGTAAAATAATTGGAATAAAAACATACTAGTATATTAATTATCATATTTTTTATAAAATTATTTAATAAAGAGAGTTTATGGGGTTGGAGTAGGGAAAATAAATGAAAGAATTTTGAGAGAAGTCATTACCTCAAATCAGGAAACTCCTTTTGATTTAAGCTAAAAGGAATTTTTGAAATGCCTTCCTCCCTAGGTAAGGATTATAGAAGGAATATATGGATGTTGGATTCTTATTTTTTCAGTGTTTGGATGAGACAAGGGTCTTGAGAGGTTTGATTAAATGGGTAGAGGTGATGCCCTTTTAAAAGAGGGAGGTGGGGTACATTAGGAATATATGGAAAGCTTATTTTATTATATAATGAATTACGATTATAAAAGATCACCTTCTCATTAAATTAAAATATAATATTAAAATAATTCAAAATAATATCAACTAATAGGTTTTAGACAAGTTTAGGTTTCAAAGATAACCTTACCTTTTAGCTCTAACCATTAGTTAACTAATTTAACTCTTATCATGTTTTCTTGTATATTCACACTATATGGTTAATATAGTTACCATAAAATCCCAATTGAAAATAATGTGGTTAATTAATGATAATTTCAACATTATATAATTCATTTGGCCAAATCATAGATTTATAGGACTATTATATCATTCAATGGAATAGTATTTTTTTAAAAACTCATTTATGTCAGTTTTTATACTATTCATATCATGACATTTTTCAAAATATTTAACAAATTAATTATTTCAAAAAAGATTAATTAATTATAATATAAAAATTAATAATCATCCATAAAATAAGTGGATGATATATAATGTTTTAAAATAAATTTATTTTAATATTTATAATCTCATTTATTTAAATCATTCATTAATAAGGTAATCACTGGATCATCATTATGTCATAAATAAATTTATTTATGTGATATATAAAAACTATAAATAAAATACCATGATATAGTAATTTTTTTATCTTTATAATGGATATTTATAGTCTAATATATAACCTATATATCCCCATCAAAAAATTGTTTTAATATAAGATACATGTTAATGATAAATTTTTCTTTACATTAATTAATTCTTATAAAATTTCATTTTCACATCAATGTGACTCCATGGGGTCCCAAAACCGACTCAAGGATTACCATGATCTGAAATATCTCATAAAATATTATTAGGACACATTTTTGGTAGTTTAATATTATTAAAATATTATTTTTTACCCTTATTTACCAGATTTACCCTTTTACCATCATAAATAAAATAATTACAAAAGTTACTATTCATAATGTCTTAAAATAAAAGGTACCAATTTACACAATTTGGAAATCCAAATTTGGAATATGGAATCCATTTTTCCAAATTCAAAACACAGAATTTCCAGTAATTAATTTAGAATAAATTTCTATTATCATAACCAAAAAATGGGTTTTTTAGAAGTAGTAACTATCAAAAGATTGACATGTGTTTATGTCCAATTAAAAAGTAAAATTATTTACAGTGATCATAATTGTATTATATTATAAAAATATAATACAATTGTACTTTAAAACCAATTAAAAGGATAATCTAAATATATAAATAAATGAGATGAAAAGAATGTTTTGAATTAAAATGCAGTATTTTTTACAATTCATTAAAAATGATCTTTATCAGAAAAAACTAAAATTTCATCCAAAGTAAATTTTTACATCCCTATAATAAATTATAATTTTATTTTGTGAAATAGAACATATTTATGAGATAAAAACTATATTTAAAAAGGGTTCACCATTAAAAGTTGGTAAACTGACCATTTTAAAAAAATTATAGTTTTTCATGTTTTAAATTTGATTCATTCTTATTTTAAGCCTATAAAATTTATTTGATAAATATAAAAACATTTAAAAATAATTTTTTATCATAATTTAGTTAGATATGTTCATTCCCAGAAATACAACAACTACACGTTAACTACCTTTTAAAATAAAATTATTGTAATATTATTTTTTGGTATAACTCAAAGTTGTGTGTAATGTAGGATTTCAAAGAAACCCATTATTGGGTGTTGAGTATGATATTAGAAAAATTGTCCCACTTAATATAAAATTAATATATTACTCATAAATATTAAAATAAATGAAAAAAGTTATTATTCTATAATGGGTCGTTACATCCTTCCCCCATTTTGGAAATTGCATCCTCGCAATTTTAAAATTGGGCATGGAAAATTAATTGAAAGTCCCAAATCGGAAAAGTGTCTATGAAAATATCACTTAAAAATAAATAAAGATAAGTACAAAGGTCACTTGAGATAACCCATACTATGATTATGTGTTAGAAAACATGGATATAGAAGAGAAACTAACCATCAAGTTCTGATGGAGAGTGATAGAAAACTTGCTCAGGAGAAAGTTAACCACCAGAAATTCACAAACTTGTGATAGGTTCAATAGTCTTTTATTTCCCATTTAGAAGAGTAAAAGGAAATTTTGTTTTATATTTTTTTCATGAATTTGTAAAATTTATTTATGATGTTGATGAAGAACATAAGGAAATATATTTACTTTTCAAGTACAGTTTCATCCATTAATAAATTTCTACCACAAACTCATCTTTTCTCCAAATGATGAGTATTCAAGATGACTTAGTGACACCTAATGTGCTAGAATCAACTTCTATATAATCAAATAATCCAAAAAATATGAACTATATATTTACACTCTCATTAGACATTAACTAATACCAAAATGGTTAGTACGAGATGTGATAATCTCCAAAAAGGATAATCCTTTATAAAAAGAAATACAACTATTAATCTCAAAAAATGAATAAAGAATACCCAAAGTTCAACAAAGACCATTAAATACACAATTATCCTTAATGTTTTTCAAAATAATCTAAACTAAGTTTGAAGCCCAAAATTTAAAAGGATTTTATCACATAGTCGCCCACAAAAAAATATTAACATTTATCTCCAAATAACATAGAATTTTTTTAAAGTCTCATACTGAAAAGTAATTAACATAATAAAAAATTCTAAACGACCGATTAATCATTTCCATAATTAACCCAAATTTCTTTAAGTCTACAATAAAAACATTGATTCTTCTAAAATAAAATTCCACCGTTACTCCTCAAATGAAACCCTAGAGTATTTTATTTTCCTTAGGTATATAATGTTCCCAAAAGAGAGAACGTCTTCCAAAATAACATTTGTCACATAATCAAAAAATCATTTTCCAATACTAGGGATATCAATCTAGTAAATCATAATTTTCAAAAATCAACTTATCCTTGATCCATAAAATAAATTAGCTAAAAATAATTAGTCATACTAAATAGGGACTTCATGTAGTCTAGTGGAAGGTGATATATCCTAGTCACACTTTGGTTGTGTGTTCTATTCCTATAGATTTTTCTGACATGATTGGTTGTATCACAATCTATATGTTTTCCTTTTATAAAAACTACATAATTTTATAACATTCTAAAAAATGCTCTAAAATACTTAAAAATATCCATAACATGTTTTAACCATAAAGGTTATTTCATACCTCACATTTTGCATCCCAAAAACTAATAACCCATAATTTCCTTAAATTCAGGGATTATATAATCAATAATGGTTCTTTATTACTACATCCATAGAAGAAAAGACAATTCCACCTCAATAATCATTTTTATATAACAAACTTAAGGGATACAAATACTAGATGTCTTAAAATGGAATCCCATAATTAATATATTTAAACATATCACCATCTATAGATCCAATATAACTCTTCAATTCCTAAAATGTATACATCTTAATCATAAAAAAATTCATCATGATCTTTTATCCGTGTTTTTTAATCTTATTATTTTATAATTTTTTCCTATAAAGTAAATCATGCATAATGTCTTAAGATTTCGTGAATGTTAAAACACAAGTTAGGAAATAATTCATACCTTTCATATGTTATTTTCAGTTTCCTCATCTTCAATTGGAATGGAATTGGGTAATGGTAAGCATATATTTTTGTGGTCCTACTAATCCCATTCCTAACCTTTCTTCATTGGACATCTATTAGTGAAATGACCATGCACACCACATTTAAAAAATTCAATTGATCCCTCAGAAAGAACTTTTTCCCTTTCTTAGAGTCAACTGAATGCTTACTTTTTCCATGGTAGGTTATTTCTTTATGAACCTAATTATCACATATATGAAATCTTTTCATACCATTTATGCATTTTCCTACATGTTTTTTACACATCCTTAACACAAAGGTTTTTGAATATACTTAATCTTATGATTGTTATATGAACTTACATAGGGATTAGTCTCTCACATATATGATGCCTTATAAAAATCAATAAGGATCAATTGGTAATTCAAGTCTCCATATACTTGGTTGAGAATAACCATAAGAGTTCTCCTTGAAAATATAATTTCATCTAGTTTATTATTCAGAAAACATCACAGTTTCCTTCACATCCATTTTTACTTTGGTTCCTGCTTGATCCATCCATTTACTCTAAAACCTAAGAGGTGAGTTTGAGTATACCAGTTAAATAATCATATGATATATTATGAGGAGGGAAAACACTAATATATAATTATTCATGTTATCTTAAACTCATTCAATTTATCTAAAATACCTATGACTCTTTCTAATATGCTAACAATTTTGGTTGTGTCACTTATACTTAAATAACACCCTAACTTCTAAAGGTATCTAAACTAGCCTCTGATACCAACTATAAGGCCCCAAAAAAAACATTTCATAATATTGAGTATAGTTAAGAATCCACATTGAGGATCTTTTCAGGTTTAGAGTTTAAGATAATTAGGCCATAACTATTACATTACATCTAAATATTACAATGCAGACACTTATACTCTATCCAATTTTTTTCACACCAATAAAAATACTTAAATAAAACAAGAATTATTTTCTTGAAACAAATATTCTTGAATTCATCCTTTCTCATACCCTTCCTTATACCCTGTGAAAAATATTTCAAAAGCTTGAGATGAGCATAAAAAGATCAGAGAGGGTGATAAAATAAAGAAAGAAAACATTAGTCCATCAATACATGAAAATAAATGAAACCATAATTTTCAATATTAAAACATAAGTTCTTTAACATAAAACATGAAATCCTAAGATTTATAAATAACACAAAAAATCATAATTCATAAAGGTAACTTGTGGAATCCATAACATACTTACATTTTATCATTCACAACTATAAAGGGAGTTACGTTTAGAATAACCATTACAGTATATTCCCTCAATCTCTTTGGAGAAACATTAATGTTTACCTATGTCATGTTACTCAATGTATTAGATAGCTATCTTGGCCTAACCCTCCCTAGGTTTATCACAAAACCACCCATATACATAAAAAATTTCCAAGAACCATTACATATTCATAATAAAGAAAAGAATCATAAAGGAACTATAACATTTCCACATTTCAATAAAAATATTTCATTTCATAATATTGGACTAATAAATGAATTATTAAAACTATTTTCTACACCAAAATAAATAAAAAGGGTATATCTTAATTATTTTCCTTTCAAACACATTATGGCTTGTTAATAAATCTAAATATCAAATAATTCTTGCGGCGACGGAAAAGTTATTGTCACTGCGTACATTAAAAAGAAACATTATTATTTTTCATTTAGTAATAAATTTTGTTGAAAAATATTCCCTTTATATGAAATTAAATGTAAAAGGGGTTTATACACCATATAAAAGAATGTCACGTATAAATCAAAATATGCCTCAATGAAAGGAGATTGAGACGAAGTCCCCTACAAAGATCATTTTGTAAATAAAATTGATCGATTATGTGTATTCACTATAATCACACATAAAGAAAGTATAAATACAAGATAATATATCAAAATTAAATTCTCACATAATCATTCAACGACATAAACAAGAAGTAGAATATCTACCCAAAGAATGGAATTTCAGTTAAGAAGTTCTCTTACCTTGAGTCTGATTCGTCATGTATGTTTCTTGTTCTTCCGAAATAATAAACTTAAGTTAATTTCTACTTTCTTCATAGCCATTTTCAATATTATTATCCCTTTATACCATGTAATAAACATTACATAATTATTTAAGTCAATATCTGTCATTTTGTTGATATCTGGTACATAAGTCAAAAACGAACTTGTTATAATTACAAATTATCCATGTGGTGAAAATTATACTGTCTCTACAATCATATTCATGATTTAAATATCATATATATCTAGTATATATGTATTTATATCCTGTATTTATGTATTTAGAGTATCCCGTAACATTGGGAGATATGAAATGAAATAAGCCGTTTGTGGAGATGTTAAGTCGTACGTACGCATGAATGCTACTTTCATTTATTTTTGATATTTAATGGAATTAAAACTAAATGATATATAGATATATTATAATTCCTGTATAATATAACATTTTATATACACTAAATAATTTCTGTAATTCAATTCTTTATACATTTCATGTATGGCATGAACGAGTCATATCACTTTGAGGGGGCAGTAGTCCACACTTCCTCAAATAAAATTATCGTATTTACACGTTTTTGAAATAATAAAGTAATGATTTAAATAAAAATAATAATCTTATAGACAATAAAAATATAATTTATATCATATATAAATATATTTCCATCATAATGGCCACCATGACAGGGGGTAGGGGAAAATTGAACAATCATCGTTTCATGAGGTAGTACTTCGTCGTACATAGAAACAATATGTTAGTATCCGTTTGATTGAGGTGTGTGTGTGTATAGGTAAAAAACTTGGAATAAAATAATCCTAGTAAATTTATGATACTGGTTTCATTATAAAATAATTGAATAATGATATTTTAGGGGGTTGGAGAAGGGAAAATCAATGAAAGAAGCTTGAGAGAAGATATTACCTTAAATCAAGAAACTCCTTCTGAATATGCTTAAATGTTTTCTTGAATTGCCTTATGCTTATGTTAATGATTCTAGGAGAAAAATATGAATGTTGGGAGATTATTTGCATTGAGTTTTTATAATCCAAGTGGCTTGACTGGTGTGATTAAATTGATAGAGGTGATGCCCTTTTATAGGAGGGGGGAGGGGCACTTTAGGAATATATTGAAATATTATTCTATTATAAATTGAATTTTGATTCCAAAAAGTCCAAAAATAATTAAATTCAAATTTAAGATGACTAATATTCGAAATTATTTCAGTCGATAGGTTTTAGGGAAGTTTAGATCTCAAATTTGACCTTTCCTTTCAGATTTAACCATTAATTAACTAATTTAACTCTTACCAGATCATCTTGTATATTCATACTAAATGGTTATTATAGTAAATATAAAATTCCAATAGAAACTAAAGTGGTTAATTAATGACATTTTAATCATTATCTAAGTCATTTTTTGGAATATTATCTTTTGAGAACAATTATATCATTTAATAAAATAGTATTTTTTTTAAAATCTCATTTATGACTATCTTTATAATATTAATATCATGAATTTTTAAAAATCCGTAACAACATTATTATTTTGAAAAAACATATTTAATTAAAATATAAAAAGTAATATTCATCCATAAAATTCATGAATGACAGAAAATGTTTTGAAATAAATTTATTTTAATATTTATTATATCATTTATTTAAATCATACATTAATAAGGTAATCACTACATCATCATTGTTTCATACATAAATTTATTTATTTGATGCATAAAAATTATAAAAAAAATCCATGATATATTAAATCTTTTTTTTTTCTAATTAATATTTACAGTCAAATATATCACTTATAAAAATCCATATAAAAACTGTTTTAATAAAAGATACATGTTTACGTTATATTTTTCTTTAATTTAATTAATTCTTATAAAATGTCATTTTCACATAAAACTTACTCCAGGGGTCCCAAAATCGACCAAAGGATACCCATGGTCATACATATGTCATCATATATGATAAGGACACGTTTTAGGGTAGTTTAATATTGTTAAAATATTAAATATTACCCTTATTTAGCAGATTTATGTTTTAACCATGGTAAATAAAATAATTACTGAAGTTACATTTAATAATGTCTAATAAAATGGTATCTCTGTACAAAATTTGGAACTCTAAATTCAAAATATGGAATCCATTTTTCCAAATTCAAAACACAGAAATTACAGTAATTAATTTAGAATTAATTCTCGTCATCCAAACCAAAAAGCCGGTTTTTAAAGGTAATAACTATCAAAATATTTACATGAGTTTATATCCAATTAAATTGTAAAATTACTTCCAATGACCATAATTGTATTAAATATTACAAGTATAATCCCATTAAACGTTAAAACTAATTAAAAGGAAAATATAACTATAGAAATAAATTAGATTAAAAGACATTTTTGAATTAAAATACAGTATTTTTCACTATTCATTAAAAAAATAAACTTTATTAGCGAAAAACCAAAATTTCATCCAATGTAAATTTTGATATCCTACTTATAAATAATAATTTTATTTTTTCAAATAAAAAATATAAAAGTGAACAAAACTAGATTTACAAAGGGTTCTCTATCAAAAGGTAGTATAATGACCTTTTAAAAAATATTAGTGTTTTTCAGGTTTAAAATCAGATTCATTATTATTTTAAGCCTCTCAAATTTATTGGATAAATTTAAAAAAAAAATTATCAGAAATTTGTAACCAAAATGTAGTTAGTTATTTTCATTTTTTTAATACAAATACTACACATTAACTATCATTTAAAAAATATTATTATTATATTATTTTTCAGTATAAATCAATGTTGGGTGCTACCTAAGATTTCAATGAAATCTGTTATTGCGTGTTGATTATAGTATTGAACAAAGTGTCATAATTAAGATAATATTAATATTTTATTCATAAATATTATTAGAAATTAAAAAAATTATTATTCTATAAATATCTGGGTCATTACCAGAATATTGGTTTCAAAATGTATATATACATCATTAATAGTTGTCTTCTTAGAACTCATTCAAATATGTTTATCAACATGTTACCTACTAATTTATTTTTTATTTTTTTTAACATTTTTATCTAAAACTTATTTAATTAATTTTTATAGAGATTGTGAAGAGGTGACTTCATCAGGATTTTATTTTTCTGTACCTGTATTGTATTTTATAATGAGCATAATATGTTTGGAGAAAATAAATTCATGAAAATTTATTTAATAAGGTTGGTACATTGAGGTACAATTTTTTCTCTTTATAGATCTATATTTTCCTTATTTTATTGTTTTATGCTCATTAATGTTTTTTTCTATTTATAAATGACTAAAAGTGTGTGTTTACAAATAACAAATGAAATTTTAGTTAAAAACATATGTCACACAATGAAATATGAAAAAACGTGCTTAAATTATATTGGAAATTTATAAAATTAGTCTATATTTCAAGGGTGACATGTAGGAATCATCCACACATCAATTTGGAACACGACGTACCTATTATGACTCAAAGTTTTTGTTTTCAATTTACAAGAAATATTTTAGTTAAATAATGACGTAAATAAAATAAAATAAATATGAAAACTCATATTATCATGATACTTTAGTACAAACATCCATAATTCAATGTTTATGTGTTGTAATTAGCCACAAATAAATCTGAAACATAGTGTGGTCGGTCTGATTAAAAGGGAGTGTTTATATTTAAAAGTTAATTTTTCATTCAAAAAACATCATCAATAAAAACCAATAAAACAACCACATATCAAAATGATCATTTACTAAAATGATCCCCAATTCATATTTGATGTGTTAGAATTAGTCTCACACCAATAAGACTCAATATGTGGTAACTATTATTGAAAATTGTGATCTTAATTAAAAGAGGCCTTTTAGTTAAAAATGTGAATTAATAACTAAAAAAAGAGTAAGAAAACATTTATTTTCTTGATAAATGAGTCAAATTATCCATAAAAAAATTGTGACATGTAGGATTTAGATGTACATCAATTTAACATGCGGTGTAATCGTTGTGACTGAAATTGCATGTTTTCTGTCTAAAAGTGACATTTTAGATCAAAATATGTGTCAATCACCATAAAGAAATAAAAAACACATAAATTCTTAAAAAAGTATTTAAATTATCAATAATTATTTTTGGACATATAGACAGTGAATATAAGTCAAATTGACATAGGGTGTGCCCGATATGAATCAAAGTGTGAATTTTATGTTAAAAAATACCATTTTAGTAAAAAATATGTGTCACACACTAAAATAGAGTAAATAAACTCATATTAATTTTTATTTTATTAAAATTTTCAATAATTCATTTATGACATGTTGGAATTAACCACAAGTCTATATGACAAATAGTATTCCCAATATAACTTAAAGTGCTTTTTTCAATTAAAAATCGACCATTCAGTTAAAATCATGAATCACATACCAAAAACTGATAAAAAATTATTTTATTTCCTTAATACATTTCAAATTCATCCATAAGTAATTTTTAATCTATAATAATCAGCCTTATGTCAATATAATACACTATGTGACCAATATGGAAAAAATGGAGTGTTTTGAATTTAAATTTAAATTTTAAATTAAAACACACATCTTATAGTCAAAACTGAGTAAACATGATTGTATTATACTGATAATTTTTTAAATTTTTTCACAAAACAATTTTGAGATTTAGGGATCAATCTCACAACAATCTCACACATTTTCTACTTGGTATGACTAAAAGTGTACATTTTAAGTATAAAAGTATCATTTTATTTAAGAAGTGTATCACTTACTAAAAATGATAAAACATACTCACATTATCTTTATTATTTAATAAAATTATCCAAATGTAATTTTTATTTTTAGAGATCATCCGTACATCAATCTAACACATGTTGTGACCAGTATGACAGAATGTACATGTTTTTACATAAAATTATAATTTTAGTAAAATCACACTTCACCTACTCAATACTGAGAAAAAAACTAGGGTTATCTTGATACATTAGGAGAATAATTCAGAAGTCATTTTTGATGTGTAATAATTGTACACATATTGATATGATACATGGATTGAACAGTGTGACTTGAAGTGTGTGTTTTTAGTTTAAAAGTGACATTTATGTTAAAAATGTATGACACAAAAAAATGAGAAAAACATTGGAATTTTCATCATATTTTAGAAAAATGGTCCATAAGTATGCTATGATAAGTACATATCTTCCAAAAATCAATCAAATACACGGAATGAATGGAATGAATCAAACTGCCTGTTTTTAGTTTATAAATGAAATTCTAGTTAAAAACATACATTAGTCACTATAAACTAAGAAAACACTATCAATTTGTACTTATACTCTAAGAAAATGATTCATAATTCATTTTGGATGTGTATGAATCAACCAAACATCAAGTAGACATACGGTGTGGCTGACATGAATCAAAGTGAATGTTTTTATTTAAAATCGACCTTTTTATTTCAATAAATATGTAAGATACTCAAAATTAAGATGAAAACATTCATATTGTTTTGATAATTTAAGATAATTATCCATTATTCATTTATGATGTCTTGGAATCATCCTCACCCAAATTTAATACATAGCATAACCAATATGAATCAAATTGAATGTTTTCAATATAAAAGTAACATTTTCATGAAAAACATGTTTCACTCATTTAAAACATTGAAAACACATACATATTTTTTATACTTTATTAAAAAAAGACATAATTATTTTTTATTTTTACAATCTATCTCATATCGATATGATACACTGTGTGACTAATATGGATCAGTGTGTGTGTTTTCTGTTTAATTTTTTAAAAACATTCCACTTAGTAAAAATTGAGAAAAAACACTAATATTTTCATGTTATTTTTGTATAATGATCAATAAGTGATTTTTAATTTGTAATAATTTACCATAAATAAATACAATACATGATGTTTCTAGTATGACTCAAAGCGCAAGTTATCATTTTAAAAATGACTTTTCTATTCTAAGAATTAGTTGCTTATTGAGAACCAAGAAAAGACATTGTGATTATGTGGATAATTTAAGAAAATGATCAATAATTCATTTTTATGTAGAGTAATAAACTTCATATTATTAAAACACATGCTATGGTTGGTATGAATAAAAGTGAGTGCTTTTATTTAAAATTTAAATTTTTGTTCAAAATAGATTTGAAAAAATAAAAACCAAGAAAACAAATTTATATTGTTTTGATACTTTAGTAAAATCATTTAAATTTTTTTTGATGTCTAAGAATCATACTTACCTCATTTTGATACACGATGAGATTTTTATAACTTTAAATGTGGGTTTTCAGTTTAAAAGTGACATTTTAGATAAAAATGTGTGTTCCTCAATAAAAAATTAGAAATCAAACTTTATTATTTGAAAAAATTAATTGATACATATTTCATTTTTGATGTATAGGAAACAAACACACATCAATATAATACATTGTGTAACCAATATAACTTAATGTTCTTGTTTTTAGTTGGAAAATGATATCTTAGAAAAAAATGTGCCACTCACTGAGAATTAAACAAAATAACTAATATTATTATGATATTTTTGGAAAAAGATATATATATATATATATATCTATATATATATCATTTTTTGTAGTAATAATGAGGCATGCATCATCTGATACATGATGTGATTGACAAGACTCAATGTCTTCTTTTTATTTTATAAATGTCATTTGTGTTAAAAATGTGTGTCACTCCCTGAAAACTATGAAAAAACACTTGGATTGAAATTACACTATTTTTATAATGCTCCATATGTAATTTATTATGTGTTGGAATAAAATTATTTTCATTCAAATACATGGTGTAGCAAGATGACTCATTGTTCCTGTTTTTTATTTAAAATTGTCGTTTTTGTTCAAAACATGTGCTATATACTCACAATTGAACTGACACATTAATATTATTTTTATAATTTATGAAAGTGATCCATAAATAATTTTTGACATGTATGAATTATTCTCTCATAAATATGGTATCTAATGAGACCAATATTACCCAAAATGTGTGATTTTGATTTAAAAGTGGTGTTTTAGTTCAAAACTTGTGTCACCCCCTAAAAATCGAGAAAATACACTTTTATAATTTTTACACTTTTGGAAAATTATCCATAATTCATTTGTGACATGTATCAATCATCCAAACAATAATTTGATACACTGCGTGACCGGTATCACCCAAAGTTTTTGTTTTATTCTTAAAAATGTCCTTTAGTTAAAAAAATTTGTCACCCAAAAACATAGAAAAAACACTCAACTGCTCTTGATATTTTATGATAATGATAAAAAAAATTCTTTTTTAATGTGTCAAAATTATATTTACATCAATTTTAAACTTGGTGTGACTGATTTGACCAAAAGATCATGTTTTTAATTAAAATTTCCATTTTAGTTCAAAACTCATGTCACATACTCAAAAATGAGAAAATTTAGTTATATTTTCTTTATAAGTTTGTAAAATGATCCATAAATCATTTTAACATGTATGAATCAACAAAACAATAATATAATACATGGTGCCCAATATGACTCGAAGTGTATGCTTTCAATTTAAAAGTTACATTTTATTAATTCAATGTTTTATTTTTATGTTTCATTTATTTAATACTAATATTTCTAAAATAAGAATTTTTATGCATGTACATCCTTTTGTTCAATATTGGGTGGTTTATTTGATTTCTAGTATAACATTAAGGATATTTTGAGAGGGTGTACAAAGACAACTAAATAATTGTTTTTTGAATTTTTTGATGTGTTTTAATATATTTTTAATTCTAATATAAATTTTCATAATGATGTTTGAAATTTTTATAAAAATTATACATTGTTTTATTTTTTGTATTGTGATTTAAATTTAATTGAAATTAAATTCTATATTTGTTAATTCAGTGTAATTTAAATTTTACTAGCACACTATTGTATCCGGACTTTTTTAGTATAAGAAATGTCAGAGATAAATGTTCCATTTATCAGTTCTAAATAAAGTGCTGATTAATGACACATATTGTTAGCACTATAAAAAGAATCAATAAATGTAGTACTTTATCAGTTCTTTTTATAACAAATGAAGGGCACACTTATCATTGCTATTTTTTGCACTCATTAAATATTTCATCTTTTAAAGGAGATTACAACATTAAAAAAATTTTAGCGCTAATAATAAAAAACTGTAGCAATGATAATGTCTATATATTCCACATTGAAAACAAACTCTTTGATTGTATTAGTAGACCTGGTATTC
Organism: Viscum album; assembly: GCA_963277665.1. Lineage (NCBI taxonomy): Eukaryota > Viridiplantae > Streptophyta > Magnoliopsida > Santalales > Viscaceae > Viscum > Viscum album. Next base: position 684,839,049 of record OY728151.1, read on the forward strand.
TAACTTCAAGAAGCTTTTCATAATCCAAAAATAGTCTATTGAAACTTTAAAACCTTATATTTCTCATTAGGCACTTCAAAAAAATCATGTCATATCATATAGACATATTATGATAAATTCAAATCAATTAAATTGGTTTGAAATCCATTTGTTATATATCATATTAATAATGAGATGTTATGGAAAAAAATATGAATGGAATTTATCATCTCAACTTAAGAAATTTTCACTTCATAATTAATCCCACAAATTTTTTTATTACCCTTTTCCACCAAAAACATTATTGGTAGAAAAATAACCATCCATACCAGTTTTCTTATGTAAAACCCCCTTGAACCCCATGGTCCTTAATGCATTTGTTAAATCTACCAACATCCAAACCTGGTTAGTGCACTAAGAGCCCATTTTAGATTCCACGGATTTTAACAATTTATTTAAATAAGATCTCTAAATATCCTATTTATGGATAATAGAATCATCTCCTATGAACATTTGTTCATCATTATTATCTCTAATAAATCCATATCTGTCTAATTCCTAATGAATCCAACCAGACCCTTGAGGTTCTTCTGTAACATGAGTTACCACTTTCTCTATAACTCATTATAGAACTGGATCAACTTTTATCTCAAGAAAAATGACTATTTTTTATCTTGATATTATTTAAGTTCAACTTTAATCCCACTAACTACTTGATCTATGTGTTTTCTCCAATGGAAAACACTATCATGTTCCAAAAATAATATGTGTTCACCAGGATTATTGAAATAATATCCCTTAGTTTCTTTTGGATAACCAATAAATAACCATTTTCTGACTTGGGGCCTACCTTCTCAGTATCTAATCATCATATGATTGATTCAAAATCCCAAGTCCTCACAAAAGATATAATGAGACATTACCCAAACCATATCTTATGTGGTATCATTATGATTTCTTTAAATGGAATGTGGTTTAGAAATAATGTAGCAGTCTCTAGAGAATAACTTGATAATGAAATAGGAATGACACATAGACTCATAAGTTTTATAAATTTTGTCCAACAAGGTATGATACCTTTTATCAAAAACACCATTCCATTATGGTGGTCTAGGAGGAGTGATTTGTTGATGAATTCCTCAATTCCTTAGATTATTAATAAACTTATGGATCATGTATTCACCGCCCTAATATGATCGAAGAATCTTAATTCTTTGGGGAGTTGATTATGTAATTTGTTATGAAAATCATTGAACTTTTAAAAATATTGATACTAGTGTTTCATCTGAAACACATAACCATATCAACTTAAATCAATAGTAAAAGTTACAAATTATATAAAACCACCACTTTATTGGGTACTCATTGGTCTATATACATAATGATGTATAAGATTCAATTGTTCAATATTCATTTCAACATTTATCCCAAAAGGTTCTTTATTCGTTTCTCCAATGAAACATGATTCTCATGTATCAAACGATTCATAATCAAATGATTCCATCAATTCATATCTATGGAGTCTTTGAAAATCTTTCTTAGTTATATGTCTAAGGATAAAATTTCGAAGGTAAGTTGGATTAGAATAAACCTTTGTGTATATTTGTTAAGCACTAACCATTATAAAGGATAATCCAAAAGCGATGATATATGGGGACTTTTTATAGTGCCATCGAAAAGAGTCAATGATAGTGACATTTTTTTATGCTAAAAAATCACCGAAAAAGGGTACTGTTGTTAATGCTTTTTTTGTGTTGATTAATGTCCCTCCGTTAACAACACTAAAATAGAGTTGATAAAGGACATTATGATCAATTTAATTTTTATATACATATTTATATATTTTGAAATATGATTTAGATACATTACATATATATATATAATATAAATATGATTTATATAACTCTACTATAATAAAAATATTATAATTAATCTAATTTTCATAATTATATATTAAAAATATCTAATTTATATTAATAAATAAATATTAATAATATTAATAATATATATTATTTATAAAATTTATTTATAAATAGAATATATTATTTTTTTAAAAAAAACTGTATAAATATATAAATATTTATTTATTTATTTAAATATAGTTTAACTTTTAATTTATATATTTATATTCATAATAAATAATTTTATATATACACATATATTTATATGCATGTGTATGTATGTGTACATCTGTATATGCATGTATGTCTATGTTTGTATGTGTATGTATGTGTTTGTATGTGTTGTATGTGTATATATGTGTTGTGTGTATGCATGTTTGTATGTTCGTCTCTGTATAGAGATGTATTGATTTGAATCTATATGTTTATATGTACATGTATATATGCATGTGTGTGTATGTATGTACATATGTACTTTTATGTCTGTATATGTATGTGTATGTTTTTGGATGTATGTGAATGTGTGGGGGTCTATGTGTATGTATAGTATTATGTATATGATTATGTGTATGTGTATGTGTATGTGTATGTGTAAGTGTATGCACATGTAGGTATGTGTATGTGTATGTGGTATTTGTATATTTATGTAGTATGTGTATATGAATGCATTTGTATGTTTATGTTTGTGTACGTATGTGTTTTTAAGTGTATGCAATTATTTTTATATGTATGTGTATAGGTGCGTGTACATGTATTTATATGCATATGAATGTGTATGTGTATGTTTATGTTTATGTGTACATGTATGTGTTTGTGTTTGTGTATGTGTATGGGAATGTGTATTTGTATGTATATGTATGTGTATGTGCATTTTTGTGTGAATGTAAGTGTGTATGTGTTGTTATGTTTACTCATTTGATATTATTTATTCATTTATAATATATATCCATTTTAACATTTTCTGAAATTTATTCATTTTTATTATTTATTAATTTAATAACTTTTTGTAAAATATTCAATTTTGATAGTAATTTATAAATTTATAAATACTAATATTCAATACTTTTAATATATATGTAATTTATATAATTAATATTTAGTTTTTTATACATCTACTATAATATTAATAATTGTTTCATGATATCACCACATTTATTAAAAAATTTATTAAAAAAAAATATTTTTGTTTATTTTTAATATTTTTTGACGTTTATTTATTTTTAATATTTTTTATTTATTATTGTAAAGTACATTTCAATATTCTCCTTTATATAATTTTTAATTTTCTTCCAGTATTTATCAGCGCTACATGATGTACTGATAATAACACCATTTAATATAAATAATAAAAAGAAATGAAAAATGAAATTTATCAATGCTATCTATTTTAGCTCTCTTAAAAAAAAATTTCAGTACCTTTTTCTAGTGCTAAAAAACATCTTCCCTTATTTTAGAAGAATCCAAACCAAGATGGCCCATGCCCGTGTTGTTCAACTTCCTAATGCTGAATTCTATAATCACATCCTTTGGATATTTTTATAGAATCAAACATTAAATCATCAGTATATCATTATTTACTCATTTTTAATCTATCTTTCATCCTTTTCATGATTTTTTGTTATCCCAATGGATTCTTCTTATATATAGGATGTTTCAGCACCATTTTTGTGTTTTTTGGTTCTTCACCCTAATTATTCTATTGTGATTGATGTATGTCCCTGTAAGATCTAGACCTTTTGACGAGGTATTTTGTTGTTCAAATTTTTGTTTAACTCCATTTAAATTGGTTAATTCAATTCTTTCCATGTGTACACCAGGTCTTAAGGGTGTTCTAGTGGTTCGAGAAATAAGGGGGCCATTATGGATCAGGAGAATGGTTGGCGCATGATTAGTACTAACCATACGACGTAGCATAAGAATCAGTGAGACATAACTCACATGGAAATTGGATTTCAAACTTCTACAACATAGTTTTCCCAATCATGTGGGTGTCACAAAAATCTGTACATCTAGGGCCCCCTTTGGAAAGAGGGTGTCGTACTGTTGGCACACAGTTTGGAAAACTGTCTGGCCAAACCCTACTCCTCAGTTAAAGAAGAAAATTTCTCACTCCCACCACCTTAGGCTTTATGATATCTTACCTGATTATTTTCTATTTTCACCTTACCACAAATAAGGGTTACAAACCATTCCTCCCAAGCTTCTCAATGATCGATCTCCTTCGATTATTATCCAATTGAAGCTCTGTTGATTGTGAAGTGATGCTCTGGGTTATTATATCACTCCTATTCCATTTAATTTATAGAAGGACCATGATGTGTTTTTTATTCTCCCTCAGAATCCTCTAAATCCTTGTTTTCTTGCCGACTCTAAGACTGGATGTTGAGGGTTGTTTGGGGTTTAATTAAAGGCCAGGTTTGATTGAACAGTTTTCTATGAACTTGAGGTTGATGGTATAGAAGTTATATACCATAATATTGATGTTTACTCATGTGTATGTGGTTTTTATTTTTGGTTGTTGTACTATATATTTGATTCTTTACTGTGAAATGATAAATTGGGTGTTTAAAAGTTCAGTGGACCCCTCACGATCCCTATTAGATCAGATGGGAATGGTTGTACTTGGCTTAGGGTCTCCCATGGGGTGTGCCAATCCCTTTTATATAGTAAGAAGTGTTATAAAATGATATTTTAAATGGGTTATTATATTAAACGATATAAATTGTGTTTGTGTTGTTAGTAAAAAATAAGGTGCTTTTTGTTTAACATGTAGAAGCTAAATGATTCATTTTATGTTAATGGGTAAATGTGATAAACAGTTAAAGAGGAATTTCCATGTGAGATAATGATTTGAAAGGGGGAGCAACGGTTGTAATGATACTATAATGATGAAATGGAATAAAAATGTAATTGATTAAATTTTTGATTGTAACAAACCTTCGTAATGTGATAAATGAAAATGAACACCCTTGATGTTATTGTTGGTTGAAGAGGTCAATGATTATAACCCTTGGAATTAAATATTAAATGTTATGGTTGCGATGTTGGACTGAGGCTCCTCTCTCTTGGGTCAGGATTCACTCATACTCTATATTCAACTAATTTATCACATGCTTTAGGATGTCCGACTAATGAAACAAGCTCCTAACATATGGACATGATATGGATACCTATACCAATTCTCCAAGGTACATTGTTAATCCAATTTTAAGAATGAATCCCCCAATAATGTAAAGTGAGTTTCTCCCTTTGTATATTCTTCATATGAACATCATGGGACCAAGAAGTTTTGATGTGTATAGGTATATTTTCTAACTAAGAACTCAAATTGTTAATTTAAATGATGTTAATCAATTAAACCTATTTAACTTTATAGCTTGTCCACTGTTTGCAGTACTTATGCATTCACTATATTAGACTGGATATTTTATAGACATTATTAGTGGTGGTCTGCTGAGTTATAATCACACCCTGCATGGTCCATTATTTGGTACCTAAGAAGAATTCAAGGTATAAGGTCTAGATAAGCGATAAGCCCCTATATTATATGGATGACACGAGAGTTAGTATGGTGCATGGACAAGAGGACCAAACATGAATTCAGGACCCATTTTGGGATTTTATTCACTACCTTATTTTTTTATTTGGAAATTTAGATTATCATGACATCACATGTTTACCGCTTTGGTCAGTTGGTACATCCCTAGTTTGGGAATGTGGTATGGGTTGTTTTGGTATTTATTATTATTACATGTTAATGTTTATTTTTATCTATATTGTTGTATTTATTTGTTAAGGAGTATCTAGTCACCCCACATGTTCCACTATACCATAAATTCTAGTTATAAACCTATGGCATATGGGGAGTCTCACTAGAGGATATATACCGCATTGTCTTGGGCCACCGGTTTAGTGACATCCCAGCTGAGTGTAGAGACCCCAAAGACGACTTACATGTACATTACATTACATTTGCAGAATACTTAATACATAACAAAAACCAACACTCAAGGACCGTAATAGTTTAGTGTCTTTGGAAACTCAGAACATAATCATTATATCATTGTGAAAGATCTTCAACATCTCCCATAAAGAACTTCCCCTTTTTGTTTTATTACCTAAAACCTATCTTTATATCTCAGGGAAAAGAAAACATATAAAGGGTGAGCTCAAATACTCAGTAAGGGTAAGCATGGAGAAAATAAAACAAACCATATACATTTGAACGTAAAAACATGAACATAATGTTTAAACATCAAAATCCTGAGCAATGACATAAAACAAGGAAGTACATAATGAATAGATCATAATGGAACATCAATCATGATAAAATATCATGGAAACATGTAATTGTGGAAAACCATTAAGAACTTGATATGTTTTCTATAGTAGACAAGGTATTGCTGCCGAGAACATCTTAGTGGACAAAGTCCCTTACTGAATTGAGTTCCCATCTCGTTCCAGTCCTATATCACTGAACCAGATTAACTTAACATTCCATCCATGTTTATCTCATGAGATATAAATATTTACCCACTGCATTGGAGGGAGATATAGGTGCCACCCATCTCATAATGAAATCATTCTTACTTGTTCCACAAAATAAACCTACATCATTCATAATAATCCAACGACTAAAATGGGTTTCATAAACATCATCCCATAATCACATAATCCGTATAAAAGAAATGGATATCATTTCATCATAAGAAAAATAAAACCATGTAAATAATATAGACATTATACTTGAAACATAATCATACTAAATAATGTCATCTTCGATGGAAAATAGTTTTGACAAAACACTTGAAATGAATTTTTGAGGAAAATATCCTTTCTTCTTCAAAATCATTTTATTTTCTAAAAATGTCATGCGATTTTAAAAGAAAATGATTTTGATGAAAATATTCATGAAATATTTTAGAGTAAGCTTCATGAAAATATGGCGTTATAAAACTGTAAAAATCTGTTCTTTCCGTATAAGTTAAAAAAACATTCTACTTATACTTTTAACAGAAAAGTCAAAAAGTACCCTGTATGGTAAAAAAATAAAGATTCCTTCCACTAAAAAAAGTATAAGTCAAAGAGAGGTAAAAATGACTTTAAACATACATGGAAGAATATTAAACACTTTATGAAAAACATTTTTATGGACATGGATGAAAAATATAACCCATGTAAATACTTACGTATAAGCAATCTCAGATAAAAATGAGATTGAAAAATTATCCCTTACCTTATGTCTGATATAATTCGTATGTATCAAAACCTCCTATATAATGATTTAAATAATGTCATTGATTTATTACAGAATCATATTAATTTTTATGATATCATATATGGTTCACTTATGACTTTATATTACCCGTTATTTTGTAAATTCCATGTTATTGCAGCGTTTTGGGTGAAATCGTTTCATTTATCGTACGTGTTTTGACTTTTTCTTCTTGATATTATTAATTATATCTGATTTAAATAATTTAATAATGTAAAACATGATTTATATATAATATATATTCATCATATAAATATATATGATAGATTGATAAATGGAATGAAATACACCGTTCATGGAGATGGTAGGACGTACGTACGCATGAACACTGTTTTCATTTCCTTATTGAACTAAATGGAATTAAGTAAATGAAACATATATGTACATAAATACAGTATCAGTATGCAATATCTTTCATGATTATTTATTATATATACTTTAAAATCATACTTGAATGGTTAATCATGGAAAATGAATCTCATCGCCTTCGTGGTGACGGTAGTCCGTACGTATGCACGAGTGATGATATCATTCCAATAATTATTTAATAGAGTTGGAGTGGATGATATAATATCTCATAATTAGTATGATGTTATAATAACCATATATAGTTATTCTTTACACCATTATACCCATCCAAGTAAGTTGGTGGTGGGAAAACTAATCACACCACGACATGGAGACGGTATTCTGTACGTACGCACGCGCGGTGATTTCATTTTCTGTAGGATGGATAGAATGTGAAATGGGATTTTTTAATATTTATAATAACATATCAGTATATTAGTGATACTTATGTTATTACTTTATAATTAAACAAGTAAAGAAGAAGAAGTATAAGAATAAATAAACGTGAGAGAATCGGTAGAAGAGATTACCTCTTCTTCGACACACCTCATTTAAGCTTCCTCTTATGGAACTAGAGTTGGTCTTTTGAGAAGACCAGAGCCTCCATAATGTTGATAGGGAAGTGGAGAAGAGAAATGGGAAGGGGTTTTCTGAGCATGAAGGCTCAATGTGTTGTGACTAGGAGAGGGAGGAGGTTCCCTTTTATAAGGGAGGAGAGGGGCATCTTTGGAAGCCTCAAAAATATTAATTTATAATAAATTCAAACCCCACATAAAAACGTTCAAAATGACTCCAATAAAAATATTATATGATATAAGGTTGTAATATAATCATCCAATAAAATTTATACATGTTTGGAATTATTTTATACATTATCAACTTGATTTATCCTTATTTAATCTATTTAATTTTATTTGTGGTAATAAGATTTTAAATTTCAAATTGTTATAAATAATTAATTATTTATTGTTAATTGTCCATAAGTGGATAATTTATTACATTTTCGACCGTATAAATATTAATTGATAATTTTTAAATATTTTTGTGATTTTTAAACAATTTTATGTTATGTTATTTTTATAAAATAACAATAGTGTCAATTTTGACACTATTCATTTATTTGAATTTAAATAAAATCCACACAGAATATATGCTCAAATGAAAAGATTTAATAGTTTCATAACATGTCATATGTATCTAGAAAATTATTGGAGCACATTAAATAATTCATATAATATTTATTTTAATATTTTTAAAACCATTTATTTGATATTTCAATCAATAAAATAATTTCAACATCACTATTGTGTCACCTTTAATGAGAGTTATTTAATCCCTAAAAATTAGAAATAAATTCAGATGAAGTAAATGATGTTATTATATTTTTGGAGGCTAATAATGTTCCAAGTTTCATGAAGTTTATCACTAAATTAAAATTGTTATACTTATAACAATTAAGAGAGTGACATGTTGTAACTTTCTTTGGTTTTAATGATAATTAAATTATTTTCATGGTCAAAAGTCCATAAAATTAATCTATTCCAACCCTAAGGTGAATAGGTCGACTTTTAGTCATCCTATATAATTTTGGAAGGTGTTAGGTTAATTTTAAAAACTTATTTTTACCCTTAATTACCCGATTTACCTTTAACTGCAGTAAATAAATATTACAGTAGTTACTATTCATAATATCAAAAAAATAAAAGTAACCTATTAACATAATTTGGACCCACTTAATTCAAATATGGAATCCATTTTTTAAAATTCAAAACACATAAGTTTCAGTAATTAATTTAAAATTAATCTAGTTGTTAAGAAAACGAGTTTTAAAAGAGAAAACATTGCCAAAGATTGAAATGTTTTTACCTGTAAATTCAATGTAAAATTAATGGTATTGACATAAATTATATTAAATGGTAAAAAAATATTCTATTTATAGTTTAAAACCATTCAATATTATAATTTACCCATATATATTATTTTGATGAAAAAAGTTGTTTTTAATTATAATATAGCTTGTTTTTACTATTCATTATAATATGAAAGTTATCAGAATAATATGAAAAATTTATCCAAAGTAATTATTTATATCCTGATTCCAAAGAATAATTTTATTTGGTCATATTGAACTCATAAACCTGTCAAAAACTATATTTAAAGTGGGTGCACCATCAAAAGGTGAAAAAACTACATTATTTTAAAAAAATTTATTTTAACCAAAAAATTTATTTTATTCACATAACATTTTTTAGAAAATGTGTAAGATGAATTATAATGTTATAAAATTCAAAATGTAGTTAATACTATTCATAACAGCTAGTCTATAATAATATTATAACAATATATCGTTGTTTAGTGAAACCTGGTATTGCGTACTACACACGCTATCAAGGAAGGTCACGATTGTGTGTAACGAAAGCCTAGAATAGTGTTTGAGTATAATATAAGAAAATACGGTGTTACATATAGCACAAGATAATTTTGGTGTAACGTACAACACACAACATCAATGAAATTAGAAGAATATTTTTCATATAATCTAGGGGTGTTACATTCTACCCCACTTAAAATGAATTTCACCCTTGAAATTCATCAGGGTTATAAATGGTTTACTACTTGAAAGTTTATTTTATAGAAACCCACATCTTAAAATGGAATACCAAAACTGAACTTTAAAAACTAAATTATGAAACTTAACGGTTACCCAAATTAACTAATCACTGTGTTTCCACATAGGAGAATATAGGTGAAAATATGGATATAGAAGTGAAATCTAACCATCAAGTTCTGATGGAGAGTGGTAGAGAACATGGATATGAAAAAGACAACAATCACAAAGCCATAAATTTTGGATGATCTAAGGTACCATCTGATTCATCGGATATGAGGAAATTAGGACAGCATTTTTGGTTTTCAAGATCATTTCCCTAAAGTTGAACAATAATTAAAAGAAATACATACTTGATTTTGGTACAATCTCACTGTTGTTTGTGCCTTGAACAATTTCCACATCATATCTTAAAGAAATGAAGTTAAATTTGTCTTCTGTGAAGTGTTAGTAGATCATGCGATAGAATGATGGTTCATTCCATCTATCTCAAACAAAAGGTTAGCAAAAGTTATCAAAAATACAGAAGTCCATCTATGGTGAGGTTAATCATATATGATTCCAAAAATGGACTTATAATTCATATATCATACCTCTTAATATAATAAAACTAGTTTCTACTAACAAGGGACTTCCTGTAGGCTAGTGGTAGGCGATAAAGGCATGTCGCACTTCAGTAGTGGGTTCGATTCCCACAACCTTGTCTGACGAGATGGGTTGTCACCCATCCTACTGGTTGTCCTTTTTCTAAAAATAAATTATTATAACATTCCATCAATAATATCTAAAAAATTTCTAGCCTTAAACAATACTCACTTATGTACAACATAATCCATTCAAATCTTTTGGCTTATCCAAAATACTTCGGTCCAAGCTCATAGTATAAAAAAACAATTACTAGAAATGTCATCTCTCGAGAATGTGAGTACCATCATTTCTCCCCTATATATCATATGATATATCTTGTTGGTCACATTACAAACATTTGAATACCTTAATCATGTATTCTCTTGAAATACCCACTGAACCTTAGTGAAAACATGAATGCTGTCAAAATTTAACACTTCACACATACCAAAATCCCAAAATTTCTATATACTCAAACCATGGTATGACATTGTACTTATATCAGTCATGAGCACATTTTATTTTTTATTTATCCCTCCATTATGCGCATATCATATTCTTTCCAAAAATATTTCAATCACTATTCATGGTTATCGGTACCATATAATTATTGAAAACCAATACATCGATATTCCAAAATTATATGATACCATAAATGAGATTCCATGATACTATTTTGAAATTTCATTACATAAACACTTAATCATTACACAACATCATTTTCATACTCAACATCAAAAATATTGATCGTGTGTGACTTCCCTTTATCCTTTTTTAAAGAGGTTTCTCATGTTGATCATCATTAACCCTTGGATTAGGGCATTGATTAACATAATTCCCCATTTCCTTGAATTTGAAGCATTGAAGTGTTGGTGGTGAGTTCTCTGTAGTCTTTTCTTTATTCACACTATTAGCAAAACTTATTCTATTACTTCAACACTCAACTGCTCGATGAAATTCTTTTCCACACTTGAAACATTATCTAGTCCCTTTAAGACAATCTCTACCATACTTTTTTCACACATTGAGCATAAATAAACATTCATATTCTTTTCACCATTATTCAGAGATTTCTCCTTGAACTATATCTTTCTTTTCTTGTCAAAACCATGAGATTGATATGTAACACCAACTTCCATTTCTACCTTGATAGCACAACACACAATTTCTTCATAGCTACTGAAGTATCATATAGCTAATGCCCTTCGAAGACTTGGTTTTAAGACACTAAAGAATCGATCAACTTTACTTTCAGGTTGGATGATAAAGCCAGATGCATACCTTGCAGGACTTATAAAATTTTCTTCGTATATGCCAACATATTCCTCATCCTTTTTCTTAAGCTCAAGTAAATCCTTTTCCATATTTGTTTGATGAATATGATGGGATTACTTATTGAAAAAAAAGTTCTTGAACTCATCCCATTCCATGGATTCAATTTTATCTCGGGGCCTCATATTCTTAATTAGAGTCCACTATTGATCTGCTTTACCTTATAAAGGGTAAAAATCCAGAATGAATTTCTCATGTTATGAACAATGAAGTATGGAAAATATCTTTTCAATGGTACTAATCCATTGTTCAGAAAAAAGTGGATCAGAAGACCCATCGAAAGAAGGTGGACGTTGCCGTATAAAGGACTCAATAGAATATTGTTTTCTTCTCTACTCATTTGGAAGTCCAAAATGATTTATAGCTTGTGTAAGTATAGAAATAATATTTTTCACTCCATCTCCCATAACATTGGTTTGTTCAGGAGGACAATCATTTCATTTTCCATTACATTGATCAACACGGTTGCTTCGCCTTCCAGCCAATGTCTAAAACTCAAAAAGAATAGTGTGAGAGGAAAAAATAATTCTAGGGAAAAGAAAATAATAAAGGGGGATTACCGTAAATATAGAACATATTAGGGTTAATTCTAATATTGCTACCGTAATTCTAGAACTATAACCTATACTTATACTTAACCTTAGGGATGTCCCTAGACATACCACAGAAATATCTCTAGGGATCTCACTAAAGTTTTCACATCCTAGTTTCCAAAGGTTTACTAAACCTTTTTCTCTGATACCAACTGTAGAGACCCCAAACATGATGTATATGGATGTTAAATTACTTTTTTGGAATACTTAATACATAACAAAAACCAAAACTCAAGGACCGTAGTAGTTTAGTGTCTCTCGAAACTTGGAACATAATCTTCTAATCATGGTGAACGATCTTCAACATCTCCCAAAAAGACCTTCCCCTTTTTGTTTTCTTACGTAAAAACTTTTTTTATATCTTGGGGAAAAGAAAACAAATAAATGGGGAGCCCAAATGCTTAGTAAGGGTAAGAATGGAGAAAATAAAACGAACCATATACATTTGACCTTAAAAACATGAACATAATGTTTAAATATAAAAATCTTGAGCAATGACATAAAACATGGAAGTACATAAGGGATAGATAGTAATGGAACATAAATCATGATAAAATACCATGGAAACGTTTAATTGTGGCAAAACATTAAGCACTTTATATGATTTCCATAGTAGCCAAGGCATTTCTGCAAAGACCATCTTTGTGGACAAAGTCCCTTACTGAATCGAGTTCACTTCTCGTTCTAGTCCTGTATCACTGATCCGGATTAACTTTCTATTCTAGCTATGTATATCTCATGAGATATAAATATTTACCCAATTAATTAGAGGGATGTCCCACCCATCTCATAATGAAATCATTATTACTTGTGCCACAAAATAAACATACATCATTCATAAAAACCCAAGGAATAAAATGAGTTTCATAAACATCATCCCATAATCACATAATCCATAAAAAAGAAATGGATATTGTTTCATCATAAGAAAAATCAAACCATGAATATAATATAGGAATTATACATGAAACATAATCATACAAAATAATGTCATCTGAGATGGAAAATAGTTTTGACAAAACACATGAAATGAATTCTTGAGGAAAATATCCTTTCTTCTTCAAAATCATTTTCTTTTCCTAAAATGTCGTGCGATTTTAAAAGAAAATGATTTTATAGAGAATATTCATGAAATATTGTAGATAAATTTTCATGAAAATAAGGCGTTATAAAACCGTAAAATTCTATTCATGTCGTATAAGTTAAAAACACATTCTCCTCATACTTTTAACGGAAAAGTCAAAAAACACCACGTATGGTAAACAAAATAATGATTACATCCATAACACAAAGTAAACGTCAAAGAGGGGTAAAAATTAATTTAAAAATACATGGAATAATATTAAACAATTTATTAAAAACATTTTTATGGTCATGGATGAAAAATATAACCGCAGTAAATATTTACGTATAAGAAATCTCAGATAAAAATGAGATTGAAAAATTATCCCTTACCTTATGTCCGATATGCTTCATATGTATCCGAACCTCTAGTATAATGATTTAAATAATGTCATCGACTTATTACAGAATCATATTCATTGTTATGATACCATATATGGTTCACTTATGACTTTATATTACCCGTTCTTTTGTAAATTCCATGTTAAAGCAGCATTTTGTGTAAAATCGTTTCATTTATCGTACATGTTTCAACTTGTGGTTCTTGATATTATTACTTATATCATGATTTAATTAATTCAAAAATTTAAAACATGATTTATATATAATATATATTCAGCATATAAATATATATGATTGATCGATAAATGGAATAAAATACACTGTTCATGGAGACGGTAGGCAGTACGTACGCATGAACGCTGTTTTCGTTTCCGTATTGAATTAAATAGAATTAAGTTAATGAAAAATATATGTACACAAATCCATTATCATTATAATTTAATATATATCTTGATTATTTATTATATATACTTTATAATCATACTTGAATGGTTAATCATTGAAAATGAATCTCATCGCGTTCGTGGAGACGGTAGTCCGTACGTACGCACGAGCGATGATATCATTGCCATAATTATCTAATAGAATTATAGTGGATGATATAATATCTCAGAATAAGTATGATGTTATAATAACCATATATGGCTATTCTTTACATCATTATTCCCATCCAATTATGGTGGTGGTGGAAAAAATGATTACACCACGGCGTGGAGACGGTATTCTGTATGTACGTACGCGCGTTGATTTCATTTTCCGTAGGATGGATAGAAGGTGAAATGTGGTTGTTTCATATTTATAAAAACATATCAGTATATTATTTATACTGATGTTATTACTATATAATGAAACAACTAAATAAGAATAAGTATAAGAAGAAAGAATGTTGACAGAATCGGTAGAAGAGATTACCTCTTCTTCGACGCACCTCCTTTAATTTTGATCTTAAGGAACTAGAGTTGGTCTTTTGATAATACCAAAACCTCTAGAATGTTTATATGGAAGTGGATAAGAGAAATGGGAATGTTTGTTTTGATCTTGAAGTCTCAATGTGTTGTGAAGAGGAGAGGGAGGAGGTGCCCTTTTATAAGGGAAGAGAGGGGCACCTTTGTAAACCTCAAAAATATTAATTTATAATAAATTAAAACCCCACATAAAAACAATCAAAAGGATAGAAATCAGAAGATAAGATGAGATAGGGTTGTATTATCATCAACCAATAAAATTTAGACATGTTTGGAATTTATTTAAAAAATTATCAACTTGATTTATCCTTATTTAATATATTTAATTGTATTTGTGGTAATAGGATTCTAAATTGTAAATTGTTATAAATAATTACTTATGTATTGTTAATTGTCCATAATTGGATAATTTACTAAATTTTATGCCATATAAATTTTAATTTATAAATTTAAAATATTTTTGTGATTTATAAACAATTTTATATTATGTTATTTTTATAAAATAACAATAGTGTCAATTTTGATACTATTCATTTATTTGAATTTAAATAAAATTCACACAGAAGATATTTTCTAAATAAAAGCATTAATAGATTCATAACATGTCATCTTTATATATAAAATT
Organism: Viscum album; assembly: GCA_963277665.1. Classification (NCBI taxonomy): domain Eukaryota; kingdom Viridiplantae; phylum Streptophyta; class Magnoliopsida; order Santalales; family Viscaceae; genus Viscum; species Viscum album. The sequence goes on from OY728151.1 coordinate 684,854,766, forward strand.
AGTGGAGCACATTAAATAGTTCATATAATATATATTTTAATATTTTTAAAACCATTAATTTGATATTTCTACCAATAAAATAATTTCAACATCACTATTGTGTCACCTTTAATGATAATTATTTAATCCCTAAAAATTCTTAATAAATTCACATGATGTAGATAATTTTATTATATTTCTGGAGACTATTCATTTTTAATGTTTCATGAAGTTGATCACTAAATTAAAATTATTATACTTATAAGATTTAAGATTGTGACATGTTGTCACTTTGTTTGGTTTTAATAATAATTAAATTATTTTCATGGTCAAAATTACATACAATTAATCTATTACGACCCTCAAGTGATATAGGTCTATAGTTAGTAATCAATTAGAATTTTGGATATTGTTAGGGTAATTTTATAATCTTATTTTTACCCTTAATTACCCGATTTACCTTTAAACGCAGTAAATAAAAATTACCGTAGTTACTATTCATAATATCAAAAAAATAAAAGTAACCTATTAACATAATTTGGACCCACTTAATTAAAATATGGAATCCATTTTTCAAAATTTAAAACATAGAAGTTGTAGTAATTAATTTAAAATTAATCCCGTTGTTAAGAAAATGGGTTTTAAAAGTCAAAACATTGCCAAAGATCGAAATGTTTTTACCTATGAATTCAATGTAAAATAAATGGTAATGATATAAATTATATTAAATGGTAAATATATGTTCTATTTATACTTTAAAACCATTAAATATTATAATTTATCCATATAAATTATTACGATGAATAATGTTTTTTTTAATTAAAATATAGCGTGTTTTTACAATTAATTAAAATATGAAAGTTATCAGAATAATATGAAAAATTTATCCAAAGAAAAATTTTATATCCGGATTCCAGATAAGAATTTTATTTTGTCAAATTAAACTTATAAACCCATAAAAGACTATATTTAAAGTGGGTGTGCCATCAAAAGGCGACAAAAATGCATTTTTTTTAAAATACTTATTTTACCCGAAAAATTATTTTGTTCACATACCATGTTTTAGAAAATGTGTAAGATGAATAATAATATTACAAAATTACAAATTTAGTTTATACTATTTATAAAGGCTAGTCCAAAATAATATTATAAAAATATATCATTGTTTAGTGAAACCCGATATTGTGTACTACACATGCTATTGAGGAAGGTCGCGATTGCCTATAACACAAGAAAAGAATAGTGTTTGTGTATAATATAAGCAAATACGGTGTTACGTATAACACAATCTAATTTTGGTGTAATGTACAACACAAGACATCAATTATATTAAAAGAAATTTTTTTATAAAATATCGGGGTGTTACACTGAGAAAATACAAAGGGATATACAATTATTTTTTTTCTTTTTAAATTATTATTTGGGAAGGTAGATAAGAGATTAGGATGCGTCGAGGCTTGGTAATGAGCTTGTGCATGGGAGTATCTAACCCATGCATGGGGTAAACCCATGTACCAAATGTGGAATTGTTTTTCTTGATGTTCGATTGTTATAGTTGGATGTTGCTTCACCTTGGGTGATGCACATGTATTGTGATGTCATTGTTCTATACAATCTTATTCATGGTATGGAATGAAATATGATTTTTATACGAATTATTCATTTTAGAGACTAAATATTTATGTAACTTTCATCATAACTTTCACTCACAAAAAATATGAATTTGGTAGGTTGTGGGAAATGAAAACACTTTTCTTGTATTCTTGTAATTATAAAAAAATAGTTCTTAATAAAGAAGTTGAAAATTATTTGACTTGAAAAGTGACTAATTAAAATGGTTGAAATTGCGATGAATTTGAATTTTGTAATCATTATGTACGTTAAAGATAATTAAATAGTGTCAAATAGGTTGGGGGAGTTTGTAAATTAAATGTTGGTTTACCCTGAGACATCTGTGGCCCATGCTAGGGACACTAAGGGTAGTGATCATGTTATAGTAATTACTATGGAGATAGTGTATGTAGGGAAGATTGTTGTGGCTAGTACGACCCATCCTTTATAAAATTGTGGAAATTGTTTGTTATGTTCCAAGAAATATGAACATTAAATTGTAGAGTGATGCCACATTCATGAAGTTTACCAGTTGGGTGATTGGAGGATATCACCAAGAATACTCCTCTAGTAGTGGGTTAAGAACCCCCATTGGTTCCAAGTAATATGTCGTAATATTGTTTTGGAGAGATCTTTATCCATTTTATATAGTCCACAGAGAGAGACCCACACTTGACTATGATGAGTATGTTTTATTTGAATTTAGAATTTTATCTGTAGTATCCTATGAATTGTTTCATGGTGGGTGGATGTGAGGAAGTGGATTTCTGAAGAGTGTCTAACCAAAGGATTACTGAACACTTAAAGACTCTTCCATAGAAGTGGTTCAAGATGGTAGCATATATGTTTTGATGAAAAGTGAAAAAATTGTGGGATATATAGGTTTAGACTGAGATGGTAGATGGAATGTTGTGGAAGGATATCTTGGAATTTTTTTGTCAAACATTTCTATCTGGAGACTCTAAGATAGGAGAGAGAAGAAATATTAATGAGGTTTAATCAAGGGTCTAGGCCCTTGATGGATTATGCTGGTAACATCACTGACTTGAAATTCATTGATCTAGAATTTTTAGGGGACGAGTCAGAAACAATGATATGTATTCAAGATGGTATAATATTTGAGATAAATCTCTAAGTGAATATATTACATTTAAAAAGGTCTATTGTGGTGGGGGATCAATCTCCCATTTTTCGAATTGAAATTGGAAGAGGAATCTAGAGGTAGAAATTTGGCTTTAGTTGGGTTGTTTATTGGTTAAAATTATGATTATAAGAAGCATTTTTTACATAGTTTTCACTATGGTGGTGGTAGAAAGAGTATCCAGGGAAAAGTATTGGCCTCTCAAGGTATCAATTGAGTGTGTTTCTATTATTATGACCAACCGAGACACATTCGGGGTAAATTTTCCTTCCCCCTTTCTATTGTCGAGCGTAAAGTGGGATTGGAAATGTACATATGTTTTGTCAGAACCCTCGATAGGTTGGTAGTGATAGAGGATAAAGACAAGTGTATAGTGTAATATGGGGGTTTACTACCCCATACCAAGAAGGAATTGGGGTTATACTTTCCACAGTAGTCATAGTGGTTGATGTGACACTCTAGGAAAATAAAATCTACATCAGCATGGAAGTGAAGCATGAATTCCTTAAAAAAGGAGTTTAGGGAACAAGTTAAGGATAGATGCATGTATTTAGTCCTAAAACACATGGTGTATAGGCTAGAACATAATTAGTTTTAGGTATAATTATTATATATTATACGCTTTTAAGTTCTCTATTTTATACGGAAACCTTGAAATATTTCATATCTATCTATTTTTTATGTGGTTTGGGTCTTACACTGGATTATATGTTTGGAGTAGTGTGGATTAACACATCATTGAGGGTGAGATTAAAGTGTATCCATCAATGTAAAGAGTTTCCCCTTGAGGTTGGTGGGTGTTGTATCCATTGGGAACTTAATGTGATTTATATGAACAGTTTCAAATTGATACTGGGGATGGATTGTTTAGTTACATAACATACTCACATTGAATGTTTCCATAGGAGAGCCAGTTTTTTGCCTCTTGAAGGTGACACTTATAACCATCATGTGGAATGTAATATCCAAGTGGTTCATGCAAGATTTTTTTTGAAAATGTCTGAGATCAAAGTTTAGGTGGAAAGTCTTATTCTTGATGATGAGGGAGCGAATCATGATGTATTCCCTCCTATAATGGAACCGTTTCAATATGTATTTCCTGATTATTTATCAGGGGTTTCAATAAGAGATAGGTTTATATCATTATTGAGTTGATGCCTAGACCTGATCTAGTTTCTATTTTTCCATACAAAACAGAACCAGTAGAACTCAAGGAACATAAAACTCAGTTAGAGGAAACTGAGGATATTGGGATTATCCATATGATTATGTAAACTTATAGTTCTCCAGTTTTTTCAAAGATGGATGATGTGACAATGTATTTGTGTGTTTTTTACTGAATGTTTACTTATATTATGACTATGAACTGATATTGTATCCTACATATTGAAAACTGTTTTAATGATCTTCAAGGTTCTTGTGTGTAATAAAAAATTTAGTAGAGGTTCCGGAAAAATAATCTTAGAGTGAGATATTATAATATACCACATAATAGATTAAGAAGTGGGTATATTTTATTTGACTTCTTTGTGATTCCTTACAAGTTGATGAAAACATCCTCAGTGTTTAAGGATTTAATGAAATGAATCTTCCACCTGTACCTAGTTTATTTTTTAGTTTTTTGTGTAGATTAAATATTAGAGTACTTTTAAAATCATCAAAGACATTACCAACATATTTACATTGTCTTGAGTAGATTGAAAGATCATTGAATTTATGCCAAGCAATGATTATTTGATTTATTGATTGAAATGGTATATTTCATGGGTCACATCATCTGAAAGGAAGATGTGTCTGTGGACCTATAGAAGGTTGATGAAATTTTATCTTCAGTTAATCCCAATATTTTTTTATAATATTGAAGTTTCTATGGTTTGGTGGGATATTATTGAAGGTTTATCAAATAGTTTTATTAATTGGAAGTGATACTCTTAGGAATTACCAAAAAGTGTATACGGAATTATTTGTCAAACATAGATGATAATTCTTTTTAGAAGCTGATGAAACATTTCTCTGCTATGTCGATATTGATCTTAGCCCTGTCAGTTAATGAGTATTCCCTGTTTTGTGTTGCATCTTGGGTTGGAATTCGGGTTGTACTGATGTAAGGGGGGTGATTCATGGTATATGGATCATGAAAGTTGAGGAAAAAATAATGTAACTATCCTACACACAACCTATATCTGGCCAGTCCTTGAAATGTTACTATCATTATCATATAAAGGAGAATTGTTCCATTCATACTGATCTTAAGTTCATTAAGTACATATTTTCTCAGAAGGATTTGAATCTTTGGAAGTGGAAGAGGGTTATCTACATGAATTATTTTGACATTGAGCTATCTTGTACGCCATGGAATGAAAATAGTGTTATGAATTCATTGAGTATACACATAGTAAGTTCAAGAGTCTAGTTTTGACTGGAAGATGATTACCTTGTTTTATAAGATGCATATAGTTGTGTAAGAGGATTAGGAGATGATGAAACTCATGATTATTTCTATTGATCCATCTACTTTGAATGATGTGTATTAGAGACAGTATGGGGATTCAAAATATCTATCATTTAGATATAGTTTTGAAGGTGGGGAGCCACCTTCAGACCAAATTATTGATAATGAGATTATAAACATTTGTGGCTATGGTTTTGTGCATTGGTGTCCTAGGGAAGAGTTTATGATTGAGTTTTGTACCTCAAAGAGGGTGATGGATACTAGTTTTACCAATATGTATTCATATCTTCAGAGATAGAATTAGTGGATGGGAATTAAAAATGAGATTGCAGGTTTTGTGGCATGAATATACACTTTTCATCAAGCGAAGGCCAAACATTAGTGACCTACTGGACTTTTACACCCATTTCACATTTCATAATGGAATTGGGATGATTTTACAATAAAATTTGTAGTGGTACTTCTAAGGATACCTCTAAAGAATGGCCCAATTTAGATGATTGTGGATTGGTTGATTATGTTAGATCATTTCATGAAAATTCAGGAGACTTTCACTGTTGAACAGTTGAGTGACATGTATGTTTTGGAGATAGTACATTTGCCTTTGGTTCTGTTGATTACTGTTTTAGGTCTTGATCCACATTTTTATTTTCCATTCTAGAAAGGTTTATAGAAGTAAATTGGTATCCATGTGTTTTTGAGTATAGATTTCCACATTAAATACATATGGGTAGTTAGAGTATACTATCTAGGTGTTAGAGGACATCTTGAGGTCATACGTCCTAGACATTAGTGGGTATTGAGGGAAATAATTTTCACTTATTGATTTTTACTATAATAGTAGTTATCAGGTGAATATTAATATGGATCAAAATTAGGTGCTTTAGGTTAGGACCTAAAGATCTACCTTATGTTAGATGTTAGAAGGTGAATCTGAGTTTCTAGGCTTGAGTCTCGTGTACAAAAAATTCGAGTAGGTTCATTCAATTTATAAGTATATGGTTATACCTAAAAGTAGTCAAAATTCATATTATAATTTAATTTTTAAACCTCTTTACTTTACAGTTCCAAACAATGTGTTCCTTTGGGTTCAGCTATGATTGGGTTATCATTGGGTTCAAAAATAGGGAATGTTAACACCATGGTAAATGGGTTCCTTTGAGATTATGAAGAGTATCAAGTCACTAGAATATTGAATTGATCTTTGATAACAGTATAATGGTATGAATGATATTTTTCATGATTCAATGCATCAAAATTATCACCCTGACCATTCTCATGTGATGTATTCTAATGATGTTGATCTTGAGGCTGATACATCCTTTGAGGATCATCTGGTTCATATTGTGGATCATAGCGAGAATAATATTTTGGGTAAGTCCATGTCATTGGTCCGAATTTTATGGAAGTATGCTAATGTTCATGGGGTATCATTGGAGATGGAGGAGGATATTTAGGCCCTGGGGCCTGACTCTTTTTACCTTAGAGGATTAGCGATGCTTGGGAGTGTGGCTCTAGGATGTCCTTTTATAAGGTGAGGAAGTTGTAAGATCCCAAAAATTCAAATTGGTATGTTATTTATGAAATGTTTAGTTAACTATATTTAATTTTGTTAATGAAAGAATTCACAAGAGTGTAAAAGGTCTTGGGGGAATTATTGGGGTTTATTTATTGAAAAGGGAAGAAAAGAGGACATTTTGTGATGGGAGCATGGTTTGGGAATGATTAGTACTTATATTGTACCAGGTCCTAGGAAACCACATGACATAACTCACTTATATTATTTATAGAGAATAGTTCCCACATGGATTTTCCAACGATGTGGGTGGACCAGAAAAACCATGCGGTCAGAACCTCCTCTTAGAGAGTGGGTATTGCACTGTTGCAGCACTGTTTAGACAACAATGTGACTAAACTGTGTGCCTCATTTAAAGATAATAATTTCCAATTACCCCATAAGTATTTAATGAAATTTACCATATTTTTATCCAATTTCATCCCACAACATCCAAGGGTTATGAGACTTTCTTTCCAAGATTGACAGGGATCAATCTCCATAGATTCTTATCCATTTGAAGTGATCTTAGTTGTGAATCGAAGATCCTAGTGAGTATATCACTAATATTACATTTAGTTTATGAAAAACCATTATGTATTGTTTTTAATCCTTCCAAATACTCTAAACCCTTTTTAGAACTTATTTTAAGATTATGTGTTTAGGGTTTTTTAGTCTTGAATCAGGGTCTATGTTTGAGAGAGCAGTTGTTTACGAACATTAGGTCAGTGGTCTAAAAGTTATATACCATAGTATTCATATTTATTAAAATGAATGTGGTTAATATTTTGTGTCTTTGTACTTTTAATTTGATTCATTAGTGTGAAATGATATATTGGGTGTCTAAATGCTATGTTCAACCCATCATGATTCCTATTGGGTCTGTTAAGAATAATTGGACTGGGAGTATGGTCACCCATGTAGCGTGCCACTACCTTTGATGCGGTAAAATGGGTTGGTAATTGATTTTTTTAAGGATTTATGATATTAGACTTTATAAATTATGTTTATATTTTTAGAATGGAATAAGAGGTTTTTTAGGTTAACATGTAGAAGTTAAATGAGTTATGTCGTGTTAATTGGTAATTGTGATAAAAGATTAAAAGACATGTCCATATCAGTAAATTATTTAAAAGGAGGAACAATGTTTACAATTGTTATTAAATAATGAAATGGATTAGATTGGTGATTGATTAAGGTGTTGAATGTAATAAACCCTTTAAATGTAAAAAGTTAAAAGGTTTAACCTTTTTTTAAAAAGGCCACTGATGATGAACCTTGTAATTTAATGATAAAATGTTTGGATGGAATATTAGACTAAGGATCCTGTCCCTTGGGTCAGGCAAGACTAATGATCTAGGATACACTAATGTATCACATGTATTAGGATTTCAGACAAATTTTCCAAGATCCTAATGAATAGACATGGGATTGATACCTGTACTGATGCTCAAAGGTACATTATTAAATTAATTTGATAAATGAATTCATCTATGATGTAAAGTGATTGATTACCTTTTTATATTGTTCAGATGATCGACATGGGAAGAAGAAATTTTGATGTGTATGAATATGACTAGAACAAATAATGAAAATGAATATGTTAAATATTTTTGAAAAAAAACCAGTTAACTTTCCAGCTTGTACATTGTTTACTATACTTCTTCCTACAATGTATTAGACATGATATTTTATTAATACCATTGTTGGTGGCCTAATGCATTTTAATCACACCCTGATCAAGACACCATTGAGTACCTGTGAAGACTTCATGGTTATTGCTCAGGATAAGGGAAAAGAACCAATGTTAGATGGATTATATGTGAGTCGAGATGATGCATGGATAAGGGGATCATACATGATGTTAGAAACTGTTTGTATATTGTTTTAGTGTCTTATTTTGGTTTTCGTTTTTCACTTTAGAGTATCATGACATGACACATTTACTAGTTTGGTTATTTGGTACTTACCTTGTTTGGGAATGTTGTATGTGATATTTTTGAATTTATTATTATTTCATTTCGATGTTTATTTTGATTTCCATTTTCAGAATGCTCTCAAAAAGAGGGAATAGTCACCCTAAATGTTCCATTATACGATCGTTACTAGTTTTTATCCTCTATAATATGGGGAGGCACACTTGATGTCATGTACCACACTATCTTGGGGTACAAGTTTAGTGGAACCCAGGTCCGGTTGTTATAGGCCCCCTGATCAGATGATTTTTCATTGTTCTTCTTCTGATGGATGTTTGTCCCCATACTTTCAGGATTTTTGGTTCTTCCTATTTTCAAATATTTTTATTTTTCATTTCATTGACTTATTTTTAAAATAATATATAATTTTTCATTCTACGAATTCTAAAAAACTACGATGATTATTTTCCTAGTATTAGTGGGGTTTTTCTTTTGAAATAAAATTTCTTATAATAGATTCCATTTATTATAAATTCAAAACAAGTGTCACATAGTTGAAACTAATAAAATGTCCTCAGATTTTCTTAATAATGTAGGATTACTATGCATAAATTTTTTTCAATGTGTGGGAATCAACCACATATTATTCCAACACTTGATGTTCCCAGTATGATTTGATGTGTATGTTTTTAAAATAAAGGTGACATTTATTATTTTATTGTATCATATTTATGATTAATTATATATATATATAATATTTCTACCATAATAATTATTTATTCATATAGGAAAAGTCATTTTTTGGTTTGGTGGTCATTTGTTTGACTACTGGTATTAGTATCTGGCTCTTTTGAGAGGGTGCCTAATGAACACAATATAATGTAATTGTGTTTTTTTGATTTTTGTAATAACTTTTACCTACTTATATAATTTTAAATACAAATGTTTGACATTTTTGAAAGAATTTTAAATGTTTTTTAATGTTATTTAATGTAATAGAAATTATTTTCTACATTTGGTGTTATAGTGTGTTGTCAATATCAACATCACACTCTTGTAATTTTCAATTTATCATCACTAGAAATAATGGTTATAAAATTTCCATTTATAAGTATTAACAAAGAAATTATAATGGGCCCCTAACTACTAGAAAAATAGGTATTTGCAACAGGGGCCCGTCGCAAATCGCCTGTTGCGGAAAACGCCGCCGCAACAACAATTATTTGCGACGGGCCCGTCGCTAAAGATATCATTTGCAATGGGGATCCTTCCCGTCGCAAATATTACTCCATATATTTGTAAAAACTTTTAAAATAGTAATTGAGATGGGGCCTGTCGCAATTACTATTTTTTTTAAAAAAATAAAAAACTATTATTAAATTATTTTAATGAATATCATAATAATACTATTTGCGACGAGTATAGTATCCCGTCGCAAATACTATAAAAAAATAAAAAAAATAAATTATTAATAAAGTATTTTAATTAATATAATAATAATCCAATTATAATTCAAAAATAAAAAATAATAAAATATTACTAAATGATTTTAATTCATGTAATAAGATAATTATAATTCACAAATAAAAATAATAAATTATTAATAAATTATTTTAAATAATATAATAATAATATAATTTTAATTCAAAAGTATAAAATAATAGAATATTAATAAATGATTTAATTAATATAATAATATTAGAATTAGAATTCATAAATAAAAAATATTAATAAGTTATTTTAATTAATATAAAAATAGTAGAATTATTTTACATTCAAATATTAAAATAATTCAAATATTACAAAAAAAATATAATTAAATTATAATATTATGAAATTTTAATATATATATAAAATTTAATATTATAAAATATAAATAATATTATTATTCATATTAATATTGTTATTTCAAAATATAATATTATTAATATTTTATAATGAGATAGAAACTACGAATAGAGAAAAATTCATATTTTGATTTAACAAACTTTATAACATAAAAACAAACTCTAATCTGAAGGAGGGGGGGTCTGCAGATGCTGGTGGAGGAAACTCCATCCCTAAAGCAGGAGTGAGTCGGTGCATGTACTCCATCTGCTCTTGGTGCTGCTGTTGCCACCAACTCATCTGCTCCTCGTACAGCTGCTGCTGACATCGATGCTCCTCCTCATGCTGCTGCTGCTGCTGACGCATCTGCTCCTGCTCCTGTCGGAGACTCTCTATCAGTGTAGTATGAGATTGCAACTGATCCTCATACTGTGTAGCAGAAGAAGATGCACGAGCTCCTCTCGAGCTGGACGCTGACATCGCAACACTACCATAATAATCTACGAGAGTCAGTCGAGAGCTAATACCAACTACCCGGCCCTTCTCGAAGGCATACGGGTGGCCTGCATCCATGCCGCCTCCTCAAACTGACGAAAATTGGTCTGATCGGATGACTCGGCCTGACTCTCAGGCCATGTCTGTGACGCTGCGGCCTCATATGACTCCTATAGTTGCAATTTAAAATTAAAATTGTGAATTTATTATAGGCAGTTATTTTTTAAACTTGAAAACAAATAATACTGACAACGATGTGATGCTGACGATCACCTCTGAGCTCCCTAGTAGCAGGATCACTATACATCCTCTGATATACGTCGTACTCAATAATATCGGGGTGCTCGAGAGCCTATAAGAATAAAAAATAAACTGTTAATATTTATAGTTATATAAAATATTTATAAATAATGTATGTACCAGATGCTGTCTATGAGTATTGAAAGAATGACTCCCAGCTCGATGAGTCACCTCTTGTCTCCCCCAATTCTGCCTCCCCACTGATGATCTCCTCTGAAAGGCACCACTCAACCAGTGCACACATAATCCATCCCATACATGGGACGAAATGTACTCTGGTCGGTGTGCTCTACATGACTCATCAAAATCTGACACTCCTGCTTTCTTCGTGGCAGATTTTCTTAAATTGTGCAAAAACTGATGAAAGTGATCACGCATGGAAACCTCCCATGCCTTGTGGATGGCGTCACACATGGTATCCTCGATTGGATACATAGACCCTACAAATAAATAAAAATATCAATTTAGAAATGAAATAATTTTCCAAATAAAAATTATTTATTTACGTACGTACCAACCAATGGCCAAACATGGCCTGCTGCACATCAATGGGAATCTGCTCCCATGTGGTCCACGACTGAGATAAATAGTTGCAAAAAATAGCGCTGCCCTGTCTGACTGCTATATGTGGAAAACTGTAAAAATAATAAACATTTATTATGTGAATATATTAATGAAATCTTCGTCAAATCCACAGATTATCACACAGGTTATCACACCTCTGTGTGCGTGGATCAAACCCAAGATGTGGACGTCGCTCGAGGACGGGGTCAGGAATCATCAATCGTGCAAGACCGCGCCCCCTCCGCGTACTCCCTGGAGCACCTGCAGGCTGAGGGTCATCTACCAGCAACTCATCCGCATCGAAAGTCAGGTCAGCATCTTCTAACTCACGAAATGTGTCGTCGTTCATCTAAAACAGAAAATGTTAATTTTGTTAGCAAATAATTGATAATTACTATTATATATATATATATATATTATGATTGTATATAACTACCATGGAATTCTATTAGTGTTCATCTTCATCATCATCTTCGTATATGTCAATGTCATCTTCATATTCCTCCTCAACATCATCGATATCCATTCGAGTTCCAGTTGCTTCATCTCTTACCATTTCAAATTCATTTGTGACATCATTAACATCATCGTCATCACCAAATCTTAAATGTGGGGTGTCGTCATCGATACTCATGTCTCTTTGTAAAAAATATTGATTTTGAGTACTATCTTGAAAAACTTTAATTCTTTGCACATTCGTGAAAGCACATTCACTTTGACTAAACTGATTGACTCGAATTTTGATTTTTATTACACTCCATCAATCAGTCAAGTCTTTTGATATAGCACAGTACATTGCGTAATAAACTTGATGTGCCTGTTGAGCCAATAAGAATGGTTCATTTACTATGAGAACACTTTTACATTTAATATCGATGATTCCATGAGTCGGATGAACACGTACGCCTCTCTCTGTATCCAACCACCGACATTTGAACATGGTTATGTAATGTTTTCCAAGATAATAGAGTTCAATGATTTCATCAAGTATTCCATAAAAGTCAACTTCATTTTCTCGATGATGAGATCTTCTCAAGATAACTCCACTGTTCATTGTTTTTTTCGATTCCCCATATGCATGTGTGTGAAATCAAAATCCATTCACCACATATGCATTATAAGTTTTAACAAGTTTGGAAGGTGGGTTACTCAATATACACAGTCGTTTGTCAATTTTATCAGCATGTCGAGACACCTGAAAATTTGTGAAATAATTATCAATATAGTAAACTATACATTGAATGAGTTGCTAAAAGATAAAGAATTTATGTTACCAGTTTTTGAAACCACTGAGAGAAATTTTTCAGTCGGCGTTCTTCGAGAGCAGCTGCTTTAATTTGTAGAATTTGTTTCCTGATATAATTATCATACAACCTATAAAAACCAAAGTTATTTACTGTAACATAAATGACAGAATAAGTGATATGAACACTTACAGTACAACTAATTTCATCTCTTCACAGTTGAGCAGAACATACGTATGAGTTCTATGATGTTCATCATCCGAAAGCCAGCGTTCATAAAATCCACCAAAACCAAGATCTGGCTGGTTGAAAACAGATAATTGATTGTCGATTTCATCAATATTCCTCTCATTCCGTCCCATTCGGTTGTGTTTTGAAGGATACTCAGATTCAAAATAATGGGAGCAGAAAAAAGATTTTTTCTCTTGCAAATAAGCTTCTGCAATAGATCCTTCAACCGATGCTTTGTTACGTACTTTTCTTTTCAATTTTTGCATGCATCTTTCAAATGGGTACATCCATCGAAACTGTACTGGACCTCCACATTTGGCTTCATATGGAAAATGTAACATCAAATGTTCCATTGAGTCGAAGAAAGACGGCGAAAATATTTTTTCCAGTTTACATATAATTACAACAACATCTTCTTCAAGTTTTCATAGAGCATCATAATCTGCTATAGCCACACAAATTTCCCGAAAAAAATGAGACATGTCTGTTATGGAATCCCAAATCACAGAATTCAACAGACCTCTTAATTCAATGGGAAGAAGTCTTTCCATTATAACATGACAATCATGACTTTTTAATCTAGTAATATGACCATTCTTTACACATCTACCCAAATTGGAAGCACAACCATCTGGAAGTCACAAATCTGCAATCCACTGACAGAATAATAAATGGTTTTCTTTAGATAGTGTATAAGCTGCTTTTGGTTTTAGTAACCTTTCTGTTCTGACATTCTCAAACAGTTCCAGTTTTGGACGCCTGCAAATTTGGGCAAGATCTAAACGTGCATTTACATTGTCTTTGCTCTTTCCTGTCGTATCCAAAACTGTATGAAACAAATTATCAAAACAGTTCTTCTCAATATGTATGACATCTAACATATGTCGGACCAACAAATCCGACCAATATGGAAAATCCCAAAATATGCTACTTTAATCCAATTGTGTTCTTTTCCTAAACCAGAAATTTTCTGTTGGTTTATTGTGGGACCAAAAGTGATGAGAGGTAATGAAAATACAACTGAATTTAACTCTGAACCTGATAGAATTTTTGGAGGTCCATCCCTTTCAACTGTTCCTTTTTTGAAATGCGATCTGTTTCTGCGAAAAGGATGATCAGCTGGAAGAAATCTGTGATGACAATAAAAATAACAAGGTTTCTTTCCATGAATGAGCATAAATGCTTTGTTCTCTCCCATACAGTAAGGACAAGATTTCTGACCATGTGTACTCCAGCCAGATAACATCCCATAAGCCGGGAAGTCACTAATTGTCCACATCAATGCTGCTCTCAGTATGAAATTATGTTTCGTTGCAACATCATATGTACTGACACCAGTACTCCACAATAAACTTAATTCATCGATCAATGGTTTCAAATAAACATCAATATTTTTCTTCAGATGTCCTGGAATTAGTTAAGTCAAAAAGATATATGGCTCCTTCATCAACATCCATGGAGGTAAATTGTACGGAGTTAAAAAAACAAGCCTACATGAATATTTACTACAATAAAATCCGAACGAACAGAAACCATCAGTGGAAAGGCCCAGTCAAACATTTCTAGCTTCTAAAGCAAAGGATGGATGCACTCTATCAAAATGTTTCCATGAATCACCACCGGCTGGATGATTCAAGCTTTTATCGGTTGAAATATTCTCTTTATGCCATGACATCATTGTCGCTGTATTCTTAGACATGAATAAACGCTGAAGTATGGATGTAAGCGGAAAATATCTCAACTGTTTTACAGGAATCAAACCAGACATCCCATGTTGTCCTTCTTTATATCTCAGTTTCCAACATGTGTGAAAACTATCCAACGACTCATTTTCCCCAGAATATAAAATGCAGTCATTTGAACATGCATGAATCTTCTGACAAGTCCCAAATTTCGAACCAGCCTCTTACTCTCATAGTAATTTGTAGGCAAAACATTTCCTTCAGGTAACAATGTTTTAAGAAAAGAAAATATCTGGTCAAAACAGGTGTTTGACATTCCGTTATCTGATTTGATAGCCATAAATTTTGAAACTGATTCTAATTTGCTCATCTTGCAGCCAGGATATAATGCATCCTCAACAGACCTCAACAACTCATAAAATTCAGACGGTGCCAACTCAGGATTTGAAGCTGTATCAGCCGGAGTTTCTGTATGTTGAACAGAAGAACCTGCAACATCATGTACTAAATCATGAAATCGGGATGGATCCGAAATCAAGTTGGTATCACCTGCTCTGGAACTGCGTTCACCGTGTTGATACCAAAAAACATAATCTGGTTGAAAACCAAAACGTAAGAGATGTCCCCCCACTTTGTCAAATGTGTCAAACGTTCTCAATGCACATTTTCTACAAGGGCATTTTATTTTTCCTTCTGAAACAAATTCTGGATTTTATGCCACAAATGATAAAAAAGTCTCCACACCCTCTGTATATACTAGATTTAAACCAGAACCGTTTGGATTTCTACGTTGATTTATCCATATGCAGTCACCTAATAATGATTGTTGACGACCTCGTTGTTCCATATTTTTCAATAAAATATAAAAGCATTACTGGTTTTGAATAATTTGTTAGAAAAAACACTCAAGCAAGGATAATTATAGAGTTTACATCATACACGACTGACGCAAACTTTTAATTGGGATAGAACAAAAAATTGACCCTTTAAGAATTGAATATGTTGAGAATAAAGCAAAACCTGTTACAAATATTGATAATTTTAATATTATATAAATTTTTTATTATTTTCATAGTACTAATATTATTTTTTTCATAAATATTAATTATATAATAATAACATTATTACATTATTAGTATATTTTATTATTAATATTAAAATAATAAAATTTTCTATATTATATACAATTCTTCTTTCATCTATGTGTTTAACATTCTGTCTCCACATGTAATATTTGCATTCACTTTAACCTCTCCATTAGTGAGTAGGTTGATAATTTTGAAAAAAGAATGCAAATATTACATGTGGAGACAGAAAAGACACAGATGAAAGGAGAATTGTATATAATATAGAAAATTATATTATTTTAATAATAATAATAAAATATACTAATAATATAATAATGTTATTATTCCTAATTATTGGTAACTATTCATAATTATTGGTAATTATTCCAAATTATTGGTAATTATTCTTAGTTATTGGTAATTATTCCTAATTATTGATAATTATTCCTAATTATTGGTAACTATTCCTAATTATTGGTAATTATACCTAATTATTGGTAATTATTCCTAATTATTAGTAATTATTGGTAATTATTCCTAATTAATGGTAATTATTCATATAATTACCAATAATTAGGAATAATTACCAATAATTAGAAATAATAACATTATTAGTATATTTTATTATTAATATTAAAATAATATAATTTTCTATATTATATACAATTCTCCTTTCATCTGTGTGTTTTCTCTCTCCACATACAAATATTACATGTGGAGACAGAAAACACACAGATGAAAGGAGAATTGTATATAATATAAAAAATTATATTATTTTAATATTAATAATAAAATATACTAATAATGTAATAATGTTATTATTCCTAATTATTGGTAATTATTCCTAATTATTGGTAATTCTTACTAATTATTGATAATTATTACTAATTATAGGTAATCGTTACGAATCATTACTAATTATTGGTAATTATTCCTAATTATTGGTAATTATTCCTAATTATTATTAATTATTTCTAATTATTGGCAATTATTCCTAATTATTGGCAATTATTCCTAATTATTGGTAATTATTCCTAATTATTGGTATTTATTGGTAATTATTGGTAATTATTGGTAATTATTATTAATTATTATTAATTATTGTTTATTATTACTAATTATTGGTAATTATTAGGAATTATTGGTAATTATTACTAATTATTACTAATTATTGGTAATTATTACTAATTATTGGTAATTATTACTAATTATTGGTAATTATTAATAATTATTGGTAATTATTATTAATTATTACTAATTATTGGTAATTATAATTAATTATTACCAATTAGTGGTAATTATTGGTAATTATTACTAATTATTACCAATTATTACTAATTATTGGTAATTATTGGAAATTATTGGCAATTATTACTAATTATGGATAATTATCGGTAATTATTAATAATTATGGATAATTATTGGTAATTATTTCTAACTAATTGTAATTATTGGTAATTATTGGTAATTATTTCTAATTATTACTAATTATTTGTAATTGATACTAATTATTGGTAATTATTACTAATTACTGGTAATTATTACTAATTATTACCAATTATTGGTAATTATTACTAATTATTACTAATTATTGGTAATTATTATTAATTATTACAAATTATTGGTAATTATTATTAATTATTTCTAATTAGTGGTAATTATTGGTAATTATTACTAATTATGGATAATTATCGGTAATTATTACTAATTATGGATAATTATTGTTAATTATTACTAATTATTGGTAATTATTACTGATTATTACTAATTATTGGTAATTATTACTATTTATGGATAATTATTGGTAATTAGTAAATTATTACTAATTATTGGTAATTCTTGGTAATTATTGGTAATTATTACTAATTATGGATAATTATTGGTAATTATTACTAATTATGGATAATTATTGGTAATTATTAGTAATTATTGATAATTATTGGTAATTATTATTAATTATTGGTAATTATTACTAATTATTGCTAATTATTGGTAATTATTATTAATTATTACTAATTATTAGTAATTATTGGTAATTATTGGTAATTATTACTAAATATTTGTAATTATTGGTAATTATTACTAATTATTACTATTTAGTACTAAATATTGGTAATTATTGGTAATTATTACTAATTATGGGTAATTATTACTAGTTATTGCAAATTAGTAGTAATTATTACTAATTATTACTAATTATTACAAATTATTGGTAATTATTGGAAATTATTACTAATTATTGGTAATTATTGGAAATTATTACTAATTATTGGTAATTATTACTAATTATGAGTAATTATTACTAATTATTACTAATTATTGGTAATTATTGGTAATTATTACTAATTATTCCTAATTATTGGTATTTATTACTAATTATTAGCATTTATTCTTAATTATTGGAAATTATTACTAATTATTCCTAATTACCATTAACTACGAACAATGAATACTAATAATTTTAATTTATTAAGTAAAAAAACAACGTAAACATAATTAAATTACAACTAATTAAAAATAATTGAAACTAATAAAAAATTTAAAATAAATATTAAATTAAAATAGACATGAATACCTTTAAAATTGATCTGAGGTTGATCTCTGAGCGTTGTTGAAAACTTCAATATCAACTCCGAAAAAAAAGTAAACTTAAGAAACGCTGAACTCTAAAAATAGAGTTTTGAGAGAAGGAAAAGATGGAGTTTGAGAATGAATGAAAAAAACAGATGGGGGGTATTTATAGGTTAGATTATTTGTGACGGGATACCCCTCGAAAAAAGTATTATTTGCGACGGTACCTGTCGCAAATACCTTGGCCCTCATTTATTACGGTCAACGGTTAAATAGTTATTTGCGACGGGTACCATCACAAATAATAACCTGCCGACATACTATTTGCGACGGGCAAATTCCCCCGTCGCAAATAGCTATTATTGCCGCCAGTTATTTGCGACGGGCGGTAATCGCCCATCGCAAATAACTTTCCCGCGATTTGGCGCGCAAAGCACGCCAGTCCTTTTGCGATGGGGAAAGCTATCCCATCGCAAATACCTACTTATTTGCGACGGGAAAATTCCCCCATCGCAAATAAGTTTTAACGGGACTATTTGCGACGAGATTTATCCCCGTCGCAAATAACCCGTCGCAAATGCCCATTTTTCCCGTAGTGCCTTTATCAGTAGAAAAGAAAATTATTATAAAAGGACCACATTTTCATCACACCTTTTTAGCATTGATAAAATTCATCATCTTTTAATGGAACTTATAATGTCAGGGTAAGATTCAAAACTTGAGATAAGGTATATCCCAGATAAATGTTTGTATTAGTGAAGTGTTTCTCATGATAAGGATAGTTCTCGGGGGTGTCACGGGGGTTCGAGACATGGAATAGAAAAAAGAGGATGATCTATTCATGTTTCATGGTTGGTGCACTATTAGTTTAATAGTGCACCATAACCATGCAGGGTATGTGTGTATCAAATAGAGACAAAGACACAACCTTCGAACAGTTTGACAACTGCTTGTGCCTTCGCAAACACCCATTCTGTAAGGACCCCGTGTCTAGTAGCTCGGAGCTAGTTCCTCACTTCATTACATTAGATAGATAAATGATTCAAATCCCAAAGGGCCGAACAATTGAGCATTTTTTGAAACAAGATTACATACTTGGATTTTAAATTACAATTAAAACTATATAAAATCCAACACTGAGAATCCTTTTGAGAACACCATTATTCTCTTAACTTAACCCTTCATATGATTAATGATAATCTTTATAGAATCTTGGGGGAAAATGAAACATAAAAAAGGGGTGATCACAGATTATCATTAAGGGTATACATATAAAAAATCAATCATAAATAATCATAAATGGTAATTGAAAGTTAACTACATAAAACACATTCCATTTAAACATAATCATGAGCATAATATGGAAAGAATAAATGATAATCAAATATTTCCATATTATTAATAACATGAGAATGAAACTTTACCATGAATATTCTATTAATATAATAATCAAATGTAATATCAATAACATATTTCATAATGTGGGAATTCATAATGCCAAATATCATACACATACTGTCAAATCTTTATCCAAGACACCATACATAAATGGGTAAGGCCTCAGCCAATACCCAAACTAGTTTTTTCTCATGAGAACTACTGATGTATCTAGGGGATTTAGGTATTCCCTCCCATCATTTACTAAGTCTAATGTATTAGTCATATTAAATGGGTGAAACTTAAGAAACACATACATTTATATTGGAAAACTAACATATGAAATTTGAACACGTTAGCCACAAACCGTGAATGGTATCATAATAGCACATCCATAGTAAAACGAATCATAAAAAATTCAACACATTTTGGTAGATTATATCATAATAGATTAATATCAATAAAATACATCAAATTATTTTTTACATAGATTAAAATTATCTAAAAAAATCATTGAAAATTATTGAGAGAAATACAAATTTTTACATTGAAATCATTTATTTAAAAGGCCACACAATTTTAAAAGAAAAATAATTAATTGAAAATAAACCTATAAACTAGTAAAATAATAATGAAGAAGTTATATCATCATGACATAAGAAAAATATTCTTTTTCTTCAAAGTTAAAAAATGTTCCCTTTGTATTTTTATCAAAAAGGCCATAAAGTACCTCGTTCGGAAAATGAAATAATGATACCATTCAAACCATTTAATAAAATATAAATCATGGGTTAAAAGACATTAAACATGTTATGGATAATAGTAAAAGCCCTTTTGATAACCTTTTTAGTAAACATGGACATGGAATAAAAATATTCCTTAGTGGAGACTTAAACTTAAACAATCCTGAAGAATAATGGGATTGTGAAATAACCCTTACCTTAGGATTAATTTCCTTGGTACATAATGAAACTCTTATATAATGGTTTAAATAATGTTATTAATTAATAAAAAAATCATATTCATATTTTTTTATATCATATATGATCCTCTTATATCATCTTATCTCCCATTTGTTAATAATATTTTATTATTACCCCCTTTTCTAGTGTTAATTACCTAATTTTTCAATGTACATTTCCTCATATAAGTCCTAATTATTTGGTATATAATATAGTTCCTTAATTTCAAGAATGATATTAATGTCATAAATATAATATTTATTCACTATACACATTTTTATAATCATTATTTAATGGTTAACATGGAAAACGAATCACATCATATCATGGAGATGGTAGATCGTACATATGCATGAGGGATGATTTAATTCCCATAGTGGTGAAAGGGTAATGTAGTGTATGGTAAATTAGTTTTTAAATAATAAATATCATTTCAAATTTATTATATATATCTATTATATCCATAATTCTACCCATAAAAATAAATTGGTGATGAAAAACTAATTACATCGCGCCGCGGAGACGATAAGTCATACATTCACACACGTGGTGCTTTCGTTTTTCATAGGATAGATAAAAGGTGGAATATAGTTATTCAATTGTTATAATAGAATCTTATAATAAAGATTATATTGGATTTATTACTTTATAATGGAAAAAAACATGAAGAGGAAGTGGAAGAAGAAACGAACTTGGATGAGTTGGTAAAAATGATTACCTCTTCTTCATCAAACTTCCATTAGATCTCTTATTAAGGGATCCATGGTTGGACTTTTTATAAGATAAGAATCTATATAACTTGGATAAGGATTTTGGGAAGAGAAATGCGTATGGATTTTTTGATCTAGAAGGATGAAATTCTTGTGAGGAAGTGAGGGAGGTAGTGTCCTTTTATAATTGAGGTTAGTGAAACTTTTAGAAACTCTCAAAATATTAAATTAATATAAGACAGTTTTCAATTTTAAATTAATAAATCTATTTTATTTATAATATAATATGATTATTGTTGGAAATACTTTGAAAATTCTTTAGATACATTTTGGTCACATTTTTACCCTTATCTTCTGGTTCTAACCCTTATTTAATCCCTTTAACTCTTACCATGACAACTTTGATTTTAATCCGTAATGGTTAATATAGTTACTATAAAATTAAAAAAGATCATGAAATGGATAATTGATAACATTTTAAAAATTTTAAAATTTATTTGGCTGAATTTTATACTTTTATGAATTTTATATCATTTAATAAAATATTATTTATTTTAAAATATCATTAATGCCAATTTTGATAATACTCATTACATGACTTTGTCTAAAATATCATAAAATCAATATATAATCAAAAAAATCTTCAAAAACATCAATGAAACATCATATTAATATATAAAATTCATGTATGAGATTATTTATCACAAAATATTTTTATTTTACTATTTTAAATATCATTTATTTGATACTTCCATTAATTAAATTATTACTGGATCATCATTGTATATTCCTTTAAAGTAATTATTTATTTCTTATAAATAAAAAATAAATAACAATAATGAATGTAAATATTTTATATTTATAATGAAAATTTATTTTCAAAGTTATTATCTAAATTACCACATATTTAAAATACAATTCAAATTAAAAACATGAGTATGGCGTATTTGACTTTTCTAAAAATAAAATACTATAAAAGGCATAAAGTCATCCACGTGTCTCCATAAGATCACAAAATCATCCCCAGTATGGTTTGGGTTTGACATCAATCATATAATAAAATTTTCACAAGTTTTAGGGTAATTATATAGTGTTTATTTTATTTTTTTTATTCTTAATTACCAAATTTACACTTAACCTGGTTAATAACAATTACTAAATTTAATATTCATATTGTCCTAAAGTAAAAGGGTCATATTAAAAAAAATTACCTTATGATTTAATATATGGAATAGATTTTTTAAAATTCAGAACATATAATTGGATAAAAATAATTGAAAAATTAATCTCAATGATGGGGTGAGAAAATGGGTTATTAAAGTGAAAATGTTTAAAAGACTGAAATGTTTTTAAATCAAATTTCAATGTGAAATTGATTTTAATGAACTAAATTGGATTAAATGATATAAAATTGATCTAATTATACTTTAAAACCAATCATGATAACATTTTAACACTATATATTATTTAATTGAAAAGGATGTTTTCAATTAATATATAATAATAGTCACTATTCATCGAAACATGGAAATTATTAGAAAAATACAAAAACTTCAACAAAATTAAAATTTGATATTATTCATTCATATATTTTTTTATATTTTCAAATAGAATTTATAAAAGTGTAAGAATTAAGTATTAAAATATGGGCACCATTAAAAGGGGGGGAAACTGCCCTTAGAAAAATATATATTTTTAACCATAACATTAGATCGATTCCTATATTATTCCTATCAAATATATTAGATTAATGTAAAAAATTTAAATATATATAAATTATTTAAATGGATTGATATTATTCATTCCCACAATTTTAATGTCTAGGTAATAATGGTAACATTTAAATAATAATATTTAGTTGTTCGTTTAAGCTTGATGTGGCGTATCATGTAAGCAATCGAACATAGTGTTTTATTTATAAAAACTGAAGATGCTACACATGCAGCCATGCATACCTTGGATAAAGGCATGTTCATAGGAGCTGCACTATTTTCCCAAACTGTGTGGTTGTCTATTCAGATAGTGTAGCCTAGTCCCCCTTATATATTGGATGATGCATTGTTAGCACATGGTCTGTCCAACCATGCAGCCAAACCGGACACAACTTAAAAATTGGAAGAATTCCATTTCCCCCCTCAATATTTTGGGTTTCTCCTCGTATTTTATCCCATATTCAACCCTCTATAACAAGGGTAATGACCCAGGATCCCCTCCCTCCTCCATGGATGATCCTCCCACATTTCATAGGTGTTTATAGTGTCATCGGTACCAAATTAATGATCCAGGCATGTCTTCAACTCTATTGACTCCAATTTTTCTAAAAAATTTTATTTTTTATTTTTTCTCTCATTATAAATATCTAAACCCTTTTTTGTTGGGTGTTACTCATTTAGGGTGTTTTATTGAGTTTTCCCTCAAATGAAGGGTTTTTGTTAGATGAGAGGTTGACTTTGAGCATTAGGTAGGTGGTCTATATGATTTCCCTATTGTATTGATGTTTTAATATGTTTATGTAGTTGAGATAAGTTTGTTCCTTTGTATATTTTTATGTCTTTGGATAAAAAATAATTTTTTGACTTAAATTATTGTGGAAGGCTCTTCACAAATCTTCCTCGGTTTATTGATGATTCAACAATGGACATATGGATACCCATGGGGTATGCCAAACCCATTTAAATGGAAAAATGAATTGGTAAATGTTGAAATAAGGATAATTAAAATAATTATATGTTATATTCTGTGAAATACCTAAGAGGCATCGAAATTGTTTAAATTATGAGTTTTGGTCTTTGATCTAGTTATGGTTTTTAGTGACTAAAAATTATGTTTTCAAAGTGGTTAACAATAAAAAAGAAGGTGTTGGCCTCAAACTAATTAAATGGGGTTCTTTTAAGATTTCATTTTTTTGAATTATGAGTGTGGTTTAACCCTTGTGAAAATTCCATGGTAGTTTCTTTTAAAGAATTTAAGGGAATGTATTGCCTTTGGAATTTTTTTGATGTACAAAGAGAAGAAACCTCATTGAGGTTTAGTTTAAAAATGTTTTATGTGGTGTTCCATGAAATTTTAAAAAAGGGGTTAGGTATTCTTGAGATATTTTTAGTTTTAAAGGTCCACCGAACCATTGTAAATGATTATTGATTAATGGTTTTGGGTTTTTAAAAATGATGTGATGAAAATGGAAATGAATTTTAATATAATGGTTTGGGATGTTCAAATATGACATGTCAAATCCCCGTTGGATTAATGGACTAATTCTCTATTTTTTCCTACCTATGACTAATGGTTTTGGGATTTTGAAATGGTGCTCCATTCCCATGTTTTTGGTTTGCTAGAATGATGATCCAGGAATCTTGGGGCATCAAAGTTTTTAGAGGATTGAATGATGCTTCTGAATCCAAGGGTATAAATATGGAATTATATATCTTGTTTGTGATGGTCAGACATGATTTTTTGAATCCCAGTTGGGTACTTGAACTAATGATCCTTATTTGATAACCTATGATCATGAATTTGTAATAAATTAGTACTTGGAATGATGCTCCATAGTTTAATTAATTTGGAAATGATAAATGAATTACCTTTGTGAATTAAATGGTTATCCCCTATGGTGTAAAGAGTAGGATCTATGAATGGCCAGAGATGGGTTGGTTTCTTGTATGACATATTGGTATTTAAATGATTAAATAACTAATTAATTAAGGTTTAATTAGGAAGCATTATTCTTTATCATGATTATTTATTCGTTACACCCCCAGTTATCTTCATACAATATTGTTTAAACTGGATATTTCTTTATAAAACAATGGTTGTGGCCAAATGAGTTATACTCACACCCTATTTGGGCCACCATATAACATGTATACATTAGAAAATGCTAATTATTTTCGAGTAAATGTTTAGGATTGGAAACTGGTGGTTTGTTTATGCATGGGATGATGAGTTAAAGTATGATATTTTAGGACTGGGTTGGGAATCGAGACCATGTTGGGGATTTTTTATGGTTTTGGTATTAGAGATATTATTTTTATAGCATCCTAACATGTAGAGTATACATATCATTTTTGTATCATGTCTTTCTTTTTTTATTGGAACATTCCTTTTGTTATTCCATTGGTTGTTTATTTTGGACATTATACTAATTGATGTTATTTTCACTATTTTTAATATGATATGTGGGTATTTTCTCCCTATTATACCACCATAGACCCAAGATGTTTGTTGTAATCATTTGGCATATAGGGAGGCACATCTAAAGCCATTTGGTGATTCTGCTTAGGGAACTAATTTTAGTGGCACCCAACACCACAAACCATTTTTCTTATTTTATTGAACATTTACTTTGAGGGTGAGTGGGAATGTACAAAACAACCTCTATAAATAATCCACGCCCAAGAAAAGCACAAATTACATAGTTCCATGTTCCAAAAATAAAACAAAGCATACACCACACCAAGACCACATATTTCAAAATTCCAAAGAAGCATCATCCCACCAAATCCCATAAGTCCTGCGAGCCAACAAAAGAATGTGCCACCCAAGAAACCTTCCTGCCATCGTAGACCACTTCGCTAACTTATCAAATTGTTGGAAAATCACCATCACTACCAACAGGTCGTCCCATCAACATGGTTACCCTTATCTGCTTATCCTCATATGTGCATGCATCCCCACACACTGAGAAAAACCCAATCTTCCATGGGTGGTTAATTGATATATTGTCCTATTCTTTTTCCATCAATATATATTTTCACCTTGAGTGGTACATTTGGATTTTATGTTAATGATTTATGGGGTGATATATCCTGTAGAAGTATTGAAATAGTGGGTGTTTGGGTTCATAAATCATTATATGAACATTAGATTGTAAGGTCATCTATATGTTTTCCGTGATTGATATTTATATAGGATTCATATACTCATAGAATACTTTCAATATGTGGTTTACACATATTGATCATTCTTCAATGTGTTTCTTAATGATGTTTTTAAATATGAATTTGAATAAATTTGGGATTTTTGAAATGCTGGGTAATAAAAATGATTTGAAATGTAAAACATTAGGTTTTAAAATGGAAAGGTTTAATAAGAAGGGAAAGTGAGAAATCGTGGAAACTTTAGGGAAACTGGAAGGGAGTATTCCTCATGTTATATGTATGGCCCTATGCATGGGTTTTTTGGGGCTTTGAGAGTTCCCTAATTTTGAATCCATGGTCAAAGGTTGTGATTCATTGATGGGTTTGGTAGAGCTTTATAGTGAGATGTATCCTTTTGAGCCTTCGATTAGGTCATGACATTGAGGTTGTGAGATATTATTAGATAATGTAAATGTTGAAACCCTCATGGGTTATGATCATTTGGGTTGGTTATTGGTCCTTGAAATGGGTGCCTTGCACTGTGATTCTATTCATAGTGGTTTTTTTGTGTTGGGAATATAACCTAGTGTATGTTGTTGGTTTTGGTGCATTAAACACCAGGTGTTTGAAATGGGGGTTTCTGTGTCACCCATTAGTAGGGAATTTTGTGAGTTTTTAAGTGTATGGATTGGTGGGATATCCTAGAGACACTCCTTGACATGACTCCAGTTTAGGGAGATGGTGCCTAGGGAATTTCAAGGGTGAATAGTGAGATAGGTTGGTCATGTTGTGAACTCTTTTAGGTGTGCAATGAACATGTTGATGTTTTAATCTTTTTTTAATGGGAAACAAATGGTACTACTTAGTGTGGGTTTTATTTTAAGGGGTCTATGTGTGAGGGAGCCATCGGTTTTGGTAATTTGACTCTGGTTGTGTCCATGAGATAGTGGTTGTTGATAAGTCAAGGTAACCGTGAGGAATGATAGCACATTATTTTAGGTACTTTAGAATTAGAAGAAGAGGGAATGATTCATAGGTGGAATTGATGCATGGTCAGTTCCATCATGTTTTTGAAAAAGGCATGGGTGTGCCTTTGTTTTATTTCCTAATATAAGCACCTTTTAGGTTCTTTAGGTTGTCTTGAAGGCTAGTTTTGAGAGGCATGATCATTTGAGGTTCTTGATTCTATAGTAATGAAACCTTTTGAAGTAGAATCAAAGATAAATTTGTATAAATGAGATATTAAAGGATAGTGTGTGGATACAATCTTAATTAAGAGTTTTTCCAGGTTAATAGGTTATCTTGTGGTTGGAACAAGCGTGTGAAAAAGGTTGGGTGACTATTTGAGAATGGTCCCAGTAATATTTTTATAATGGATTCCGATATAGGATTGGTTAATACTTTTAAGAGATCTTGTGACCCTAAGTAATGGTGAGGCTAGGATGGTAGGAACATGCAAATGATAAACAATGTCATTTGGTTTATGTGAATGTGTGTCTGTAGAGAAATCACCAGTCATTTTCTATCAAACCAAACTGATGTGCGCTAGTCATGCACCCGAACATTTGATTTTGTATCAATTTTTCTTCTAGTGAGAATTGTTTAGGTTATAGTGGTACCCAATGATGAAATATTAATATACTCCCAAATTAATGAATATATTTTCAAATAACTTGACATCATCCTAATTATATTGAGTGGGAATTAGATATCTATCAAGACAACTAAATATATTTCTAGTATAATGAAGGTAAGATTACTAGAAGGTTTCTCTTGTGGAGAGGTGCTGGTAAATAATGATGCTGGAAATTGAGACACTGGAAATTTGTGGATGTGGACCTTGAGAATTACTGGACATTTTATAATTCCACATGATATGTTATTGGAGGATGGGAACATGTGACAACTAATGTATATTTTTTCGCTCTAGTGGGGGAGAAATGGTTACATCCTATTCCTAGGTTTGGGAGTGGATATATTTCATGTCGTCAAAGAATGGAGTTCTTGATGGAATTTGTGGAAATGAAACTTCTAAGGTGTGTAGTGACATGTTAGTTATGGTTTTATGACCCTCAGGCTAGTTGTTTTGCAAGTCTGTGGAGCTGACCATGAGTGGTCAGGGTGGAAACAGGGTACAAAGAAAGAAATGATGAGGTGAAAGTTTGCATTTTTTTGAAATTCTAGTAGGGAATCATATGTAGTGGTGGTGAATCCATGCATTGTCTATTTTATAGTTGGGGTTCTAGAATATTTATAAGGTGCTTGTGTTAGAGATTTTGATTAGAATAGTAAGGCATGACAATGGTTCTTCAAAAACTAATGTTGGGTGTTATAATGTTACTATAAGTAAGGGATAGACTCTAGTAGGTGAGTTTAGATTGTGGTGTTATGTCTTAAGTGAGGAGGAAGCATATATATGTATAGTGATAACATGACAACATAGGGATTTGGATGTTTTTAGGGTGTTTCTAGTGGGGATATCGCAACACAAGTTAGTAAATAGTGTGGTTGTGACCACTGGAAAACCACAATTGGATTGAGGTTTTGGAAATACCGGATGTGTTTCTAGAATGGAAAAAAAATCTCAAAGAAAATATAGGATGATCCTGGTTAATGGATGAAGGGAAGGTTTGTTTACATTTATGGTGGATTTTGATGGTAAATGGGGATGTCAATCTTGGTTGGTGATCTTGTAGATGTTTGGGTGTGGAGAATTAGAAAACATGTCTAGCACATTGTGAAGATTGAGTTTGAGTTTCTATTATTCATTTTTTTAATTATGGAGGTGTAGATCACTAGAAGATAGTGGTTGCAAACTAAATCACATATTGGGGAGCACCATAATGGGTGAGTCATCGGTTGGTGATGTGATCATTGTTATGGGTTGGATGGGATTAGGTAGGTGACATCTTGGTGTTTCAGTTCCGATAACAAGAATTTTCTAAGGTTTTGATTGGTTGGGTTCCTTGAGATAAAGGTTATTCTTGTCTTGTGTTATGGATGTTTGGGTAAAAAATGAGACCATTAGACCTCTACTTGTGGATTACATATTTCAGGGAATGTGGTTGGAAAATCATATGTTCTATCATGCGGTGCCTTGTGTTTTTGGCAGTTTTTGTATTGTGGGGAGAATTTTTCCGAGGGTGTATCAATTGTCTCTCCGTAGGTGATGTAGTGACTTTCATGATTTTTTCTTAATGTGGTAGTTTCATTGAAATTACCTATAATATTTTTATGTGTTTTAATTTTGTAATTCTGATCTTGAAGCCGATGAATCCTTTGGGGAGAATTGAAATTTTATTACAAATTGTAGTGGGAAGGTTTAGAGAGTATGTTCATGATTTTAATCAAATGCTGTGATGAAATTGTTGGGTTCAAGAGGAAACTAAAGAGTGGGAAGATGGTTTTTAGGACCAGTGGCCTGACACCATTTCCTTAGGGTTTTAGAGATGTTTTCAATTACTGGTCGAGGATGAGTTGTTATAAGGTGGGGAGGTTGTAAGATCCCAATCTTGAGACAAGTCATATATGGTATTCAGTATTTAGTTAGTGGATTGTTTCTTGGGACTAAGAAAAATCTTGATGGTATATCGAGGTTTTGAGTCATGGAATAGAAGAAAAAGTGTCCAATTAATACAAGTTTCACAATTGGTGAATTATTATTTTAGTCATTCACCATAACCATACAGTTTGGGGGTGTCTAGGACAGACCTAAATAAATGGACTTTTAATAGTTTGAAAGCCATCCAGGCCTTCTTTGATATCCATGTGGTTATGACTCATTTAGATAAAGGTAGGCACATGAGTGTCACATAGTTTTTCCCAACCATGTGGGTGGCCTTTTAAATAGTGTGGCTGGGTCCCCTCTTAGACATAGGGAGATGTGCGATTGGTGAATTGTTTGGCCAACTTTGTGGCAAAACCAAGTACCACTTAAAAAGTGAAAAAATGGGATTCCCCATAGAGATTTAATGTGTATCCCCAATTGTATCCCCCACATGACATCGTATAACAAGGGTGGTGAACTAGAATCCCACCCTCCTCTATGGATGATCATCCCTCATTTCATAGGCGTTCAAAGTGGAATCAGTTGGTAATTCATGACCCGGGCATGTATTCCACTTTATTAGTTCTCATTTTTATAGAAGAGTCTTTGTGTGTGGTTTCCTATCCTTCAAAATATTTAAACCACTATTTTCCATGGTGTTCATTATCATGGGGTTTTAGGCTCTTTTAGCTCAAATAAAGGGTTGATGTGGGATGAGTGGTTGTCTATGAGCATGAGGTATGTGGTCTATAATCATTTCCCACATAGTCATGCTGTTTTATTAGGTGGGTGTAGTTGTGCTAAGTTGATGCCTTATTGTGTTTTTATCTATGTTTATAATGAAATTATTTTTGGCCTTAAATTAAGGCGTGAGAATATTTAGGAACCCCATTATGATTTAGAAACTAGATATAGGGATGCCTTTGGGGTATGAGAAAACCCTTGAAAATGGTAAAATAAATTAGTAAATGTTGAGGAAGAGATAATTTCAAAGTGTATATGTAAGATTTTGTGAAATTACTAAGAGTATTTGAAATGGTTTAAAAGATATGTTTTATATTTTGATCCAATTTTAGTTTTCTATGAATGAAAATGATGTTTTGAAATTCAGTAACATTTAAAATGGATGTGATGACATCAATGTAATTAAAATGTATTCTAATTATATTTCAAATGATGTTTTGAATTATGGGTATGGTTTAACCCTTTTGTTAATTCTATAGTGGTTTATTTTAATTAATTTAAGGGAATAGATTTTTTACAGCCTTTTTTTATGTTTAAATTGAATGTACCATGTTAAGGGGTAGTTATAAAATGTTTTTTTGGGGTGTTTTATAAAATTGTGAAAAAGGGGTTGTGTCTTCTCTAGACGTGTATTGTTTTAAAGATCTACGGGAACTTGGTAAATGGTGAATGATTAAGGGTATTTGGGTTTTGATAGATGATGTGATAAAAAGGGAAATTATTAATAATAGAATGGATGATGATGGCCAGATATGTTGTACCGTATTCTGGTAGGATTCATGGACTAATGCTCCTTGTTTTCCAACTTGTGACTAATGGTTTTGGGATGTTGGGCTACGAATCCACTTCTCAGGTTTGGTAAGTCCATACCAATTCTAAAACCCCACTACACCATTTTTAGAGGATGTGTTGATTATCTTTTCTCCATGGGTAGGGACAAAGAATTTCTTATCATGGTTGGTATGGTTGGACATGACGTTCTGAATCCCAGATGGATACTTGGACTGATTCTCATTGTTGTCAAACTTGTGGCCCCTATGATATTCGAAATGGTTACTTCGAATGATGCTCCATGGTAAAAATAATTATAGAAATGAATAATGAATTCCACTTATGAATTAAATGTTTAACCCATATAGTATATGTCTTCTGCTCTTGATGTGGCCAGACCAAGTTTGAGTGGATGGATGCCATGTTGGAATTTATAGGATAAAATGGATAATTAAGAAATTTTTAATTGAGAAACATGTTTCTATTTCTAAATTATTTATTCATTACAACCCTGGTTATCTGCATACACTATTTTTGATATTGGATATTTCCATAGACACCATTGGTGGAGGCCTACTGAGTTATACTCAAACCATGTTTTCACTACAACGTCACTTGGGTACCTGAGAAGATGCTACTTTTTTATGTATAGTCTCAGAACAAAAACACAATGGTTATTTTATGTGGGGGATGATGGGTTGGGGGAAATCATTTCAAGAATGGGTTAGAAATTAGGACCTTTTTTAGATCTTTTTATGGTTTTTTTATCAAATATTTTATTTATTCGACTTCCTTACATGATAAGTATACATATCATTTTTGTGTCATGTTTACCATTGGTTATAGGCACCTTCAATTTTTTATTACATTTTATAATTTTATTAGTTTTCATACTAGTTGATATTATTTCCAAATTTTTTAATCTGATAAGTGGGCATAGTCACCTCATTGTTCCACCATAGACCCATGTATCTAGTTGGAAACCTCTGGTATATGAGGAGGCATTCCTGCAATCATGTGTTGACCCGGATCGTGGCACTAGTTTTAGAGTAACCTATGTAGATATGTTAAAATCAGTTTTTTTTAGCATTCATGGTGAAAATTTATGACATTAATAAAGCTTATATCTACTACATTGATTATATTTCAAGAGTAAGTGATTTGGATGCATATCATAAGAGACAATATAGAAACATATCTTTATATAATGTAGTTGTGATGAAAAAAATGATATATGTGATATATATAGAAATTTTCATAAATAATATTTACATATATATATACCAAAATTAAATTTATTTTTTTATATATTAATTTAGATTTAAACATAATATCCAATTACAATTTCTTAAATCTAACTCAAATTTAAATGTTTATCTTGGTTTCAACTTTATAATCTTAATTTCAAATTGAAAATAACTTCTACATTCAATTTCAATTTCGAAAAAATTTTACGTTTTCAATTTTAATTTTAACATTAAATTTAAATTCAATTATGAAAAACAAACACACATAAACATATATATGATAGACAGTAAAAAAAGGAAAATATATAATTTAATTCTAAAATTCTCAAAATTCCAGTAAAACAAATAAAATTAAAAAGTCATCAAAGTCATTAGAGAT
The DNA here is from genome assembly GCA_963277665.1 of Viscum album. NCBI lineage: Eukaryota > Viridiplantae > Streptophyta > Magnoliopsida > Santalales > Viscaceae > Viscum > Viscum album. Next base: position 684,887,994 of record OY728151.1, read on the forward strand.
GAATTTTAAGATTAAATGGATATAAAATGTTTGAATCCAAGAAATATTTATGGAAAAATGAATAATTTCATAGATATATATTTCTATAGGATATTTGTAAAACTAGTGATCGGACCAGAAAAAAGGAACACTAATGCCATTCAGGTCTCAATTAGATAGACTGGATTTTTGTGCTTATGATTTTGATGTCATGATTTTGTTAGGCCACTGATTCCACATGCTATGCAGTATTGAAAGGTTAAAATATGATTTGTATGCATGAAATGTAATATATATTTTTTTCATTTATTAATTTTAAAAATACATAATATTTTTTAATTTTTTTTTACTTAAATAGTTTCAATCATTAAAATTGAAAATATTTTAAAGTAAAATTACATAATTTGGAAAAATATTCCTCGGTCTCATAAAATAAAAAATATAAATTAAAACTGTAACACCCCCATTATATAAGAGGGGAATGCATGAATGTTTTTTCATATTATTTTGAAGAAGATTGTGATGGTTGATGGTGAAAATCTTGTGATCACGCTCTTTTTACTCTACTCCTCTCTTCCATTACTATTAACTTTGATACTAGTGATAATTACCTATTCAACTAACACCAATTACTCGAGTATGTATATATGTCACCCAAATATAATAATACTTGAACATGAAGTAATTCAAAAATGGTGTTATTTGGGTTTCATCTTTTTATTATTCATCTTTATGATCCATGGTGGGGTTAGATCACAAAGCCATTTAATGACCAAGAATGCATGGAAATATCTAAGATAGTTGAAAATCACTTATGCATGGATGATTTGATGATCCCAGGGATGTTCAACATCAGTGTCATGCTAATCACTATCATAAATTCCTCAAAAATCACACCACTGAACTCCATGGACCTGGTCCTACTCTTTGCTGAGCTTCTATGAGGGAGTGTGTACCCAATTTTACCCATAGTTACATCATTATATTTTCTCATCGTTTCACATTGAATTTTTTTAGTTCTTTCAATGAAACATTGAAATTCCATTTATTTCAACATTTTTACTTCATTTTTTCTTGATATTATCACTATACCAATGGGACAATCATTTTTTCCTAAAAAATGGTATCATAGGAATGTTATGGCCTAATTATTATCACTATTTTGGGTATTAATAATTCTCATAAATTTATTTATTCTCGGTAATAAGAATTTTGGATGATCATTCACATTAGAAAAAAATATTGTGATTATTAAATACACAATAGTGAAATAGTGGAGGTTCTAGAAAGATCGTTTTTCCATATGGTGGTAAAATTAAAGATCAAGAATGTAACATCCCAAGTAAGTAATGAATAATAAATATTTTTATCTATGTCTATTAATGAATTAGATAGTGTTTTAGATACTTAAAATGAGAATAAATCCAATCTTAAGCATGAAATACACTAATATTTTTAAAAGATTGTTTTACTGCCTTTTGATGGAAAACAATTTTTAAATAAAACTTTTGAAAATTTTATAAGATCTATTTTTTGAAATAAACTTATTCTTTATGATTGGGACATTTAAATTTACTTTGGGTAAATTTTTGGTATTTTTCCGATAAAGTTCATTTTTAATGAATAGTGAAAATGTTGTATTTTAATTCAAAACCACGTTTTAATATAATTTATATATATGATTATATTATCTTTTGAATTGGTTTTAAAGTTCAATAAGAATATATTTTTACCATTTAATTCAATAGTTGTCGTTGGAATTAATTTCACTTTGAAATTGGACTTAAACTAGTGTCAATCTTTTGATACTTATTGTTTCGTAAAAACACGCTATTTGCTCTGACAGTGGGAATTAATTATTAAATTAATTAATTTAACTTATATGTTTTGAATTCTGTAAAATAGACATCATTTTTGAATCCGGAATATCAAATATAGCTTAGGGTGAAGTTTTGGTATTTTTCTGAAAAGCTTCAATTTTTGATTAATAGTGAAACCACTAAGTGATACTTAAAAAAACTGATTTTTCATTTAAATGAAATTTTACCTTTGTGTTTTGAATTTAAAAAATCTTACATACATGGTTTTCATTAAGAATCAAAATGTGGTTCAATGGGATTAAAATAATTTTTTGGTGAATAGTAACTTTTATGTTTTTAATTGCGATTAGAGGTAATTAGTGTAATTTAAGGTAAAAATAATTTTTTAATAATATGAAATGACCTAGACACATGTACTACCCTTATTGGATCTGTCATGGCCGACCAAAAAAACCCATGGGTAGATTTTTGGGACTCCATGGGGGCACATGGGTAAGATAAAGACAATAATTCCTTTTATTTAAAGTAAAAGTAAAAATGTCACAAACATGAGTTGTTTTACTAAAAGAATTTTTACATGGGGTTATACAAGTCAGTTTTTTTACTATAAATAGTAATTAGAAGGAAAAAAGATTTACTACATCATGATATTTTTTTATAATTTTTAGACATTGAATAAATTAAATTATTTTTGACACCATGATGATGCAGCGATTACCTCATTATTTAACGATTTAAATAAAATGAAAATATAATGTAAAATATAAGACCAAAACTTGTCAAAAACTTATTGTATGGGTGGATTTAGAACCCTTATAACCTTTTACTCGAAATTTATTATTTTGGGACCTTTTTTATTCGAAAATCATTTTATAACAAAGTATCTTTTCTTAACTTTCCAAGAGTGCCCCTCCTCTCCTCTTATAAAAGGCCCCCACCACTACCACCTTACCCACACCTCTCAAGCCTTTGGCTCGGCCAGACCCTATACATTTTGTCCCTCCACATCCATATCTTACTCCTTGAAGCCTCACTTTGGGCAGAGTTGTTCCCAAGGAAGCCTTTGAGCTCAAATCAAAAGGAGTTACCCGTTTTAAAGGTAGTGTTTTCTCTTATGTTCTTATGTTTTATTTTGCATCTCCAACCCTCTAAACTCTTTTTATTCCTTTATTTTTTTACAAAACCAGTATATTAAATATACTGGGATGTTTTTATAAGAATTATTCGAGCTAGACTTACAAACCCCTACATCTAATTGTTAAAGAACATACTGTTTCCGTGGATGCCGAATTTCTGCCTCACGAAACGATGATTGTTCAATATTATTTTAACACCTTCAAAGGTGGCCATTAAGATGTAACTATATTTATATAGGGTATATAATATGTTTATGTTTTACTTAAGCTTATGTATTTTTCATTCATGGCATTCCTTTATGGTTTCAATTATGGGTAAACGTGATATCTTCATTTTAGGAAGTGCGGACTACCACCCCCTCAAAGTGATTTGATTAGTTAATACCATATGTTGGACGTATAAAGGATGGAATTAATGATATTATATATGATATTATACTGGAATTATAATATACCTCTATATAATTATTATTCCCTTCCATAAAATACGAAATAGAAATGAAAGTAGCGTTCATGTGTACGTACGGCTTACCGTCTCCATGAACGGTGCATTTTATTTCTTACCTCTAAACGTTATGTAATATTATAAATTCATGTATATACTGGATACATATGATATATATATCTACATTAGTAGTATAAATCTGGATATAATGGATACATGAACAACTTGTAATTATAAAAGAGTTTATTTTTGCCTCAAGTACCAATGATCGTTAAAACGAAAATTGTTAACTTAAATAATTACATAGTGTTCATAAAATGTTAATAAGTGATATAAAAGGAATAATTACCTTGAAAAAGGTTCTTAAGAAAGTAGAAATTAACTCAAGTTTATTATTCATGATGTTAAATAACTGTCGAGTCATGTCGGACCCGAGGTAAGGGAACTTCTTAACCCAATTTTCGTTCTTTGGGTTAATCTCCTACTTTCAAACTATGTCATGATATTATTATGTCCTATCTTGTATTTGTACATTATTTATGTGTACTTATAGTGAATACACATAATAGATCTATTTTATTTAAAAAAACAAGCTTTGTATGGTACTTCGTCTCAATCTCATTTCATTGAGGCATATTTTGTTTTATACACAACCTTCTTTTATACGGTGTATAAACCCCTTTGACTTTTACGTTTATCCAAAAGGAATATTTTTTATACGAATCATTTTACTAAATGACAAAAGGGAATGTTTTTGTCGTACGTATGCGGCGACAAGGACTCTTCCGCCACCGTGACCATTATTTGAGTTTCGGCTTCCACTACAAGCCATACCTTTTTTTAAAAGAAAAATAAATACAATGTTTTACTTTTCTTTTATTTTGGTATTGAGAATGGTTTTCAAAATGTTTTTATATCAATGTATTGTATTGATATCATGTGATAGAAAAGTGGAAATATTATGTTTCTTTTATGCATGTTTTATGTGATACGATTATGTTATGGTTCTTGGGCATTATTATGAAGACGGGTGGTTCCGTGATAAACTAAGGGCGGGTGAGCCCGATATAGCTCTCCAATGAATTGGGTAACGCGAAGGAGTTAAATGTAAAGGTTTCTCCGAAGAGATTTAGGGAATATACTGTGATGGGTATTCCAAACGTAACCAAGAGGGTTACTTCCTACGTAAGAATGTTATGAATGCCTCAAGTTACCTTTATGTATTATGATTTCTATGATTTATTCATGATTTGATGAGGTATGTTAATGTGATTATGTTTTATGAGTAAAGTATGATTTCATACATGGACTAATATTTTCATTTCGTACTTTTATATCCCTTACTAAGATTTTTATGCTCATCCCAGGTTTTTGAAATGTTTTTCACAGGTCAAGGGAAAGGTACATGATGTGATGATAGTGTCAAGGAAGTGTTAACAAAGAATCCATGTTTTATTTTAAATATGATTCCATTGATTAGAAAAATGGGTACTATATTTTATGTAACCACTTTGTTAAAATGTGGAATGTAATGCATGTTTTATGATCTAATTCTCTAAAACTCTAAAACTGAAAAGATCATCAACATGTATTCTTGAAGTAACTCAAGATTAAGTGATTTTTAAGGATGGGGCCTTATAAAGAAATTCAATGTGATTATTTTTTCGTTGTTAAAAATGATTATGAGGGTTGTTCTACAGATGATTAATTTTATAATGGAAAATGGGGAAAGGCCAATCGATGTGATGATAGAGTTTGGTTATAGTGGGAGCCAAAATAATCACTTGGATGGGAAATTTGTCATTATTTATCGTAATGTAAACATACTATTTATTTAATAAGAGATTATTACTGGAGGTAGAAAACATCTATATGGCACATGGCTAATCCTCTTGAAAGAAACATGGGACATGAAATCTCAATGGGAATGGTCTAATCAATATGAAACTATATTAGAAAGAATTTTTTACATGTGGGACTATCAAACCATGAAGCTTATTTGATTCAATACCGTCAAACCATGGATGCATGAAGGCAATGATCTAATAATCAAACTAGTACACCATGTAAAGTGTTTAAAGAAAAACACATTGTATTTTAGGTAATTTTATGATATCGAATGCAAGACTCAAATAGAGAATGGAGGGAATATTATTTTAAGGGGAACATTTGTGGTGACGAAGGTGGAGAAGATATCAATGAACCTATGCATACTTATGGGTGAAAATTATGAGGAGGATAAGATAGTTATTGCATTATCTACCTCAATAGAAGTGATAAATATTTCATGGGATTAGATGATTATTAAAATGTATGGACATATCCTAAGTATTGTTATTGATTAGAAGTTACCACTTGGGATTGAAAAAATTTACTTTCCATTTTTTGAGAATTTTGTTTTTAAAAAGAAATAGAGGTTAATTTTTTGGACGTCAATAGTGAAAAGTAATGATATCATTGATTTTATTCATCCTGATTATTAGAAAACTCAGTTTATATCTCTAAGAGTAGCAATGTAAATTGTATTATTCCTTGATGATTGTACTAGGAGATATTTAGTGTGCCAAATCATAAAGAAGTAATATTTTTATAAAGTATTCAAAACATGTAAAGTGTGTTAAGGCGTATTAATTTGGAAATAAGATATTGTGTATGAGAACTAAAAATGGTGGAGAATATAAAAGTGTGGATCTTGATACACTTTTCAATGGGATGGATTTAGGAGATAGTTCATGGGGGAATAAATGCCTCAACATAATAGAGTGGTAGAATGGATGAATAGAAACAAATTGGATAGAACTAGGGAGATGTTGAAGACATCTGGTCCTTCCAAAAAATTGGGGTAAAAGTAATGGATACCTTCTGTTATGTGACCAATTAAATTCATTAATGGTGATTGATCTGAAAAAACCAATGGATATGTGGATTGGTAAACCCATTAACTATTCTTGGTAACATAATTTTATAATTATAGAATATAAACTATTTAATGATCAGGAAATATCACTATCTGATTTGAGATCGAGGAAATGTATCTTCTTAGGATATGTTGATAGTGTGAAGGGGAATAATTTGTGGTACCCCACTACCTGTGAACTTATCATTATGTCATTTTTTCACAAGAAAAGGGGAAAATGAGTACTGAGGTATATTAGGAGGAAGAGAATATAGAAACTGAAATAGTCTAAGTAGATGAAAAATATATTAAATAACTATTTTACTCTAAAGCATTACTAGAACATTATGACCGAGTACCAGTTTATTATGGAAAACAAGGTTCATATTGGGAGAAAAGTGAACATGTATGGAATTAGAACTATGTAACTATCTTCAATATTGTGTAGTAGTTATATTTATAGGTTGGAGAGCCATGTTATTTTATGTATATGACCTAGTGTCTAGATGTATCCTCGCGGAAGGGGGAGATTTCAGGGAAACATAAACCCGAATAAAATAAAAATACATGGGATCTTGTTCCATTATCTCAGATAAGGAAGTTTATCAAAAAAATGGGTCTTTAGGATAAATATGTATGAAAATGTTTTGGTGTAAATATATCATTCATGACTGGTTTTAAAGGATATTCATATAATGAAGTTATTTATTTTAATTAAATATATTATCCTTTTGTTAAACATACGATTTTTCTGATATTTAGGGTGATGTATGCTATATATAGCTTTCTTTAAGAGTAGTTAGATGTGATGATTTCATTTCTTCAAGTTTATCAGGATAAATAAATTTGTACTCTCAAATAAGAATGATTTATAGAAGAAGGAAAATAGAACTTGGTTCAAAGGTTGAAAAAATCACTATATGATAAAAAGAAGTTTTTGAAGTTTTGGTAAAAGAGATTTGATTCCTATATCATGATCTTTAGATACAGTTGAATTCATTAAATCCCTTTTATATATTTCATTGGATTGTGTGGAAATGATTTTATCATTCTTCTATTCCACGTGGATGATGTGTTTTTTATAATCCCAAATAATGATAAAATGCAAGGGATGAAGGAATTTTTCACTAAGGAGTTTCATATAATGGATTTGGGATAAGAAAATAAGATTTTTTGGATGAGTATTTATTGAGATAGAAATAATGGTAACACATTTCTTGAAAAGAATTATTACTTGAGGAAAGTACTGAAACACTTAAACAGGATATAATTTAAACAAATCCCTACTTAAATTTCCGATAATTTGAATTCGTCATATTTGATTCATCTGAGAAGTTAGGTAGAGAGGATGTAGATGTATTCAGTACTATTTTCATCAATATTGGGGATTATAATTTTTTATATAGTTTTCAATAAACTATAAATTTCACATGTATTATAAATTGTTTTTTGGATCATGTAGAATCCCAGATGGAAGCATTGGGCCATAGTGAAGAGTATCCTAAGATACATCAAGGGGACTTCAATGTATAATGAATCTAGTTTTTTTTGTGTAAGACTTTTAAATATTTATTATAAATTTTATGAAGCCAAGTGCTGAGTTGCCACATAATTCTGAGGCCAAGAGAGCCTTGGAACAATTATATTAAAATTAGTAAATATATTATATCATGTGTTCATGGTTTTCTAGGAAATGTGGAATAACTCTCAAATGGAGTCTCAAATCATAAATATAGTACTTTGGTTGAGTTCAGAATGTGTGTTTTACCATTGGCATTTCATATTTTGTTTTGTGTCAGGCGCTCAGTTGAGGGAGAGATTTGGTAGTTGTGTTGATGATATATTTGTTTATTTAATAAAACAAACAAAATCATACCTCCTCACACCCCCTTTATTGTATCTCACTTATAATTAAAGGGGAGACTTATCCCTTGTATGATGAATGTCTTGAAGATGATCCAAGAGAGAGAAGGAGACATTGAACTCTACTCTTGATGGTGATAACACCATGATCAGGGAGAAACGAATTTAGGGCACCAATCTAGACTCAAAGATTCTCGTTTCTTCACAAGGTATGTGATTTTATGAGTTTTCTGTCACAATCCCCATTTATGCATTTTTTAAGGTTTTAGTGCCCTATTATGAATATAAAAGATTACTTAGGGGTAGACCTAGTGGTTTTTGGCGAAAATATGGGGTTTTAAGAGGCTCACATGGATTTCTAATTCAAAAATCATTGTTAAAGGACGTGAAGTGAATGACCACTCACTATGTGTTCATACCATTTAGGGAATATGAACTTTAAGAACTAAAAACTGTGTACTAGGGGTATATAATGTGTAGTGAGGCATTTCCAAGTGGCCACAGACATAGTTAGGCCCACCATGTTGGAGGACTTGGCCATGTGAATGTACACAACAAGACCCCAGGTGAACATGGTCTGGAGGACATGGATAAGTAATTGGTCATGGGATATGGTAAATGGGAATTGGATCCAATACATGGGAATGGGAAATGAAACAAGCTTGGGTCTGGACCAAAAGTACACACTTTATATGGTGACATGGAAAACAAGGTTATGGGTGGGTGAGGACACTCCTAGGTGATCAGGAGGGATTACAGGTTACGTAACCCCCATATACACATTGTGTACTTACCGTAGTACATGATAAGTTTTGTGAGGGGGCATGGCTAGGGTTTGAACTTGAAAGACACATCAGGTACTATTGGTCCATTCCATGTACTCCCCATAAAAATTTCTCCCTTCCACATCTCAATCTTAAGGAATCAAATGGATTATCATGAGTAGCCAATCAAAAGTATTTTTCAATTTAGAATGCAATGGTGTATAGGGTTCTAGCATAAGATATATGAAATGAGTTGATTCTAGTGTGACACTTCTTTCAGTGATGATTAGAAAGTATCATTTGGGTATATTCCCATGGTCCATCCCATTTAATGTATAATGTGAAATCACATCCACAATATAGGATTGTGATACTTTCTATGATATTAGTTCAAATAGATTTTTTGGTATCCTTCCATGAGAGTAAGGTGAGATCCCCTATCATATCATTATCATTACTAAGTGGGGATTTTTGGTATTGGTGTGTCCATCATGCTCTGGTGTGGACCCCTAATTATAAGGTTGATCTTGTTGGGTTTATGACACCGTTGTTTTTATTATCCCTTACTTGGAAGATAGTTATAGATTTGGTTTCTGGTGTCCCCCAAAAGTATTGTGTGTGATCCCCTCTATGTGTACCAAAAATTCCAAGTCTCAGTAGGGTTTACGACATCCCCTATCTGATCTTTATAATCTCTAGAGTTCCAGATTGTGTTTTTTAGTGTCCCCTAGAGGTAATGCGTGTGATCCCCTATATATGGGTTGAGATATATTGGTTTCTAGTAAGGTTTTTATATCCCTTGTAAGGCATGAGTGAGATCCCCTATTTGAGTATCATGATCATCTAAGTACTAGTGTGACTTTATTCAAGGTGATACCTAATGAGAATGTTCTCTTAGTTGGAATACATTAGGGTTGGAAGGGGTATGCCATAATCTTAATAATCATTGATGAGTGATATCTCTCTGATGAGTTCCATCAACATTGTTTAGGATTGTATAGTGAGTACCCCAAACAAGAAGAACCTTTTATCCATGAGTAAAATCTTGTAACGCCCCGACCCCAGTTATGCAGAGTCGGTGCATTATTACGTATCATTGGCATGATCACAAGAGATCAAGTCTCGAAAGACCGATTAGTTTAGTAGCCTTGGATATACTAGATAAATTCATAAGGTTTACTTTACATCATAAATTGGAAAAATACAACAACATTGTTTCCATAGACAACACTGAGATCCCATAGACTATCCCTGCATGTGAGTCATAATATACTTTTTCGCATCCTGGGAAAAATAAAACATAGAAAGTGGTGAGCTCAGATGCTCAATGAGGATAACAATATAGCGGAAGCTTTCATAAATAAGCATAAAAATTTAAAGCAATGTATTAAACTAAAACAAAATCCGTTGAAATATACAATTCATCATAATATGGAAAATATAAATCAAAATAATGCCATTTTCTTACTCACATGGATATTATACTAGTTGAATAATTGCATGAAATATCAATAGCCACTTTCATAATGATGGAATGCATAATGCTACACTTTTATAACCACATAGTCAAAGCCTTGTGACAGGACTACAAATAAGATTTTGTTAAGGCCTTCTTCCAAGACACTAGTTTGTCCTATTAGACCTACCGATGCATTGAAGAGATATATCGGGCTCCACCCATCACATTCAAAGACCAATGCATTCCTCGTATGAAAATGTGTAAACATAACATAATCATTCGTATTAAAACTAGCATACAAAATGTCAATACATTATCCATAAATCATGAATGGTATAAAAATAACACATACATAGTAAGACATATCACAAAACCTTCAATACAATATGGATGTTTGGTATCATAATAAATTTACTTCAAACAAACTAAAAATCCATCAAAGGATATTGACATAGATGAAATCAAAACCATTTTTTAGAGAAATATCTATTTATATTTTGAAATAATTTAAAATTCCTATAATTATAAAGTAAAACATTAATTATGGTAATACTATTATATTCTTTTAAGGGAATCTTTGATGATGTTATAATGGTGGTAAATATCTGCACCCAATGTATAATTTAAAAAAGACATTCTTACCATAATTTTGTCAAAAAGGTTATATAAGACCTTATTTACAAAAAGATGGAAAGATTCCTTTATAAAAATCTTATAAAAAGTAAAAAGGGTATAAATGTCTTTAACCCATAGTCTATAAAATAGTAAGAATGTTTTGAAATAAATTTTTAAGAAACATTGATGTGGATGATAATGAGGTTCCAGTAGATAATAAAGAGATTGTGAAATTAACCATTTCCTTGTATTTTCCCTTGGTTGAGGGTAGGATAAACTCTTGTATAATGGTGAAATAATTGTTATTAAATTAAAAAAAAATCATATACATTAATATGATATCATATATGATCATTTAACATTGAATTGTTAATCGTAGATTAGTATTATCGTCGTTTCATGTGTTAACTGATTCATTTTCCATTATATTCTTTGTTATGTGAGTCATATTTGTTTTGGATGGGATGTATCTTATTCACATCCAGAATGATATCAATCCTTTAAAAATTAATTTTAACCATCAAATGAAAATTATTCTTGAATGGATATTATGGGTAATGAATCTTATCGTGTTCGTGGAGACGGTAATCTGTACGTACGCACGAGTGACAATATCATTCATTTGATATTAAAATAATATATAATTGGATGGTATATCATATATAAATAATAATTATAATTTTATATTTATTATTTATATCAATTACAAATCATTATTATACCCATCCATATAATAATTTATTGAATAACAATTACCCCGCGATGTGGAGACGGTAAGTCGTACGTACACACGTATGGTGACATGTCATTCAAGGGATGGATAGAATAATGAATATGGTATTACCATATTTTTAATAAAATCACAGTATATAGAAGAAAATGGTTTCATTATTTTATAATGGAAACAAAAAAGAAATAGAAAGTGGAAGAAGAAAGGAACTTGAAAGAGGTGATCAAATATTTACCTCTTCTTCGGGTTCTTCCTTTTGATTTGATAAAAAGGCATCCATAGGTTGGATTTCGGACTAAAGGAAGGCCTCTATGATGAATGGAGGAATGTTGAGAGTGTATTCGGTCAGGGTTTGGCCGATTCAAATGGCTTTGAATGTGTGAATTAGAGAGAAGGGTGAGTGCCCTTTTATAAGAGGGGTGCGAGGCACCTTAGGAAAAGTTAGAAATATTATTTTATAATAAAATGATTTTTTGTTTCTAATGGCCCAAAAATAGATTATTTAAAGGATAAGGTGGGGATGGGTAGAAAATCACTCATCAAATAGGTTTTAGAGGGGTTTGGGTCACTATATTATCCTTATCATTTAGATTTAACTCTTAGTAAAATAGTTAGACATTTACCATGTCTCTTTGTATTTTTATATTATACGGTTAATAAACTTACTATATACTTCCAAGAGAACCCCAAGTGGTTCATTAATGATATATCTATCATTATATAAGTCTTTTGGCTGAACCATAGATTTTTAAGAATATAATATCAATTAATATTATAATATCTGTTTTAAATACTCTTTTATGTCAATTTTGACACTATTTGGTATTTTGTTTTTGCTAAATTTATAACATCATTATTACATCGAAAAAAATTCATCTAACAAACCCTAATAGGTCATTTTAACATATAAAATTAGTTTAATTCATAATAAGTCTCAAATTAAATTTATTTGTGTATTTATAATATCAATTATTTTAATATTTTATTAATTAGGTCATTATTGCATCATCATTGTGTCATAAATAAATTGAATTATGTAATTTCGAAAAAATATAAATAAAATACCATTATGTAGGAAATATTTTTGATTTATAATGAATATTTATAGTCTAATTTATATTATATTTAACCCTATATTAAAAATGTTCTAGTTATTAAACATGGATTTTAACTCTTTTAACTCTTCTTTGAATTGAATAATAATAAATGTATTAATCTAATCCAAGTGGACCAAAGATGTCCATATTTTATTAATGAGGTTGTTTTTTGTCGAATTATACTTATACAATAGAATTAGGACATGTTTTAGGGTAATATTAATATTATTTTTACCCTTAATTACCCTATTTACTTTTAAATGATGTAAATAAAAGGAAAAAAGGTACTATTCACCAAAAATTATTAACATCTTATCAAAAAAAATTTATTTACTAATATCAACCGTATCTCTTGGATTTTTGAAATTCAACTAACAGAAGTGGTAAAATTATGTTTTTTTGTAAATTGACAAATGTTCCTAGGAGCTGGGTCAAAGTCGGTGAAAACTTCAATAAAATTTTATATATCTAATATTTTTACAAATTGACTCCAATGAGTTAAATTGAACATATATACATATTATGTATATATTATTACCTAAAATAAATTTATATAAAATAATTACTTATTTACATAAAAATTCAGTTTTAAACTATAACTCAGTGTTTTTCATTGTTCATCAAAAATTGAATATTTTCAGAAAAATACTTAAGTTTCACCCTAGGCTAATTTCGATATTCTGAATCCAAAAATAAAGTCCATTTTGAAAGATAAAACTGATAAAATTTCAAAAGGTGGGTATTACTATTCATAATGGTTAGTTTGATTGGTTGTGGTGTGTTAGAACATGAAGTTGTGTACAACACACACTATATTATTATTCAAAGAGAAGCGTACAATGTAATCTTGGGGTGTTACAATCTACCCTCCAAATAATTTCATTCTTAAAATTTATTGAGTATTACTACGTAAAAATACTCAGGCGGTTCTTCATAATAAGTTCCTCAGGATCACATGTAGCCACTTCCATCTTATGGTTTCTCAATAGAACTTTTACTAGACGAGTTGTCCGATTTCTCAATACTTGTTCTCTTGTATCAAGAATTTTGACAGGTTCTTCACAATAATATAGATCAGGTTCCAGTTCTAATTCCTCATAGGTGAGTACATGCATGGGGTCAAGCATTTATTTTCTCAACAGTGATAGGTGGAACACATTATGAACTTTGGAGAGACTTGGCAGCATTGCCTAACGGTAAGCTACAACCCCAATTGGTTCTAGAATTTCAAAAGGTCTGATGTACCTGGGACTAAATTTTCCCTTCTTTCTGAAACGTATAACACCATTCCCTGGAGATACCTTCAAGAAAACATGATCTCCTACCTGAAATTCCAAATCCTTCCTTCAGTTATCCGCATTTCTCTTCTGCCTACTTTGAGCTGCTTTGATGCGGTTTTGGATTACCTTCACCTTTTTCATCGTTTCCACCACATGTTCTGGGCCTACGAGTTTTCTTTCACCAACATCATCCCAACAAGATGGTGTGCGACATCTCTTTCAATATAACTCTTCATATGGTGCCATCTGAATACTTGAATGGAAGCTATTGTTATAGGAAAATTATACCATAGGTAAATATTGATCCCACATACCTTGAAAGTCAAGTGAGCATGATCTCAACATGTCTTCTAAGGTTTGAATAGTCCATTCTGATTGTCCATATGTTTGGGGATGGTAGGCAGTGCTCAAATGAAGTTCAGTATCTAGGGCTTCGTGAAGACTTTTCCAGAATCTTGATGTAAAATGTGGATCATGATCAGAAACAATCGATAGTGGTACTTCATGATGTCTTACAACTTTATTAATATATAGTCTTGCTAAATGTTCATGTGGTAAGTATTCCCTTATAGTAAGAAAATGTGATGACTTGGTAAGATGATCAACAATGACCCGTATTGCATCGTTCCTTCTAGGAGTCTTTGGTAGCCCCATGACAAATTCCATCATAATATTATCCCATTTCCACTCAGGTATGGGAAGAGGTTGCATAACACCTAAAGGATGTTTCCTTCTAGATTTCACTTATTAACAAACCATACATCTTGACACAAAATCTGAAATCCCCCTCTTCATGTTGTCCCACCAAAAATGTTCCTTGAAATCTCTATACGTTTTGGTGCTCCTAGGGAGTGTAGAAAAATTGGAACTATAAGCATCATCCACCAATTCCCTTTTTTGATCAGGTATATGAGGAACACAAATACACTTCCCAAATTTCTATATTCCATCTTCATATATGAAGTCACTAAATCTCCCATTATTCATAGCTTTAATCTTCTTTTGAAACTCCTCATCATCTCCCTAAGAACTTTTTATCCTTTTTAATAAAGATGGTTTGAAAACCATTTGAAAAAGAATTGATGATTCACCTTCCATAGTTGTTCACGTATCCATCTTTACTAGATCCATGTATATAGGATCCTTTTAAACTCTCAACATGTTCAAAACTCTGTGATATTTTCTGCTCAATGCATATGCCACCTTATTTTCCTTCCCAGGGTGGTAGTGAATCATGCAATCATAATCCTTGTGTAGTTCAAGCAATCTATTTTTCCTCATGTTGAGTTCTTTCAGTGAGAAAATATATACTTCAAACTCTTGTGATAAGTATAAATCTCAGATTTCTCACCATAGATATTGTGTCTCCAAATATTCAAAGAAAATATTACAGCTTCTAACTCAATACCATGATTAGGATAGTTTTTTCGCATGAATTTTCAGCTGTCACGATGCATAGAAAATAAGTCTATCATTCTACATAAGGACACAACCTAGTCCTTTCTTCAATGCATCACTATAAATAACAAACCAATCATTCCTTGATGGTAGATTCAAGATAGAATTATTGACCAATCATATATTTAATATTTCAATACATTCCTCACACTCTTTTGACCAAACAAATTTAACCCCTTTTTGTGTGAGCTTTTTTAATGGGTTATCCAACTGGGCAAAATTCTGGATGAAACGTCGATAATAACCTGCTAAACCAATAATACTGCATACCTCAGTTATACTCATCGGTGTTGGACATTCTTGGATTTCCTGGGTCATAGAAGGATCAACAAATATTCTATCCTTGGAGATAATATGTACAAGAAAATAAATCTCATGAAGCTAGAATTCAAAATTTCTAGACTTCCCATATAATTCATGTCTTTTCAGAGTCTATAGGATAATGAACAAGTGGTTTTCATGATCTTAGTAGCTTTTAGAGTATACTAATATATAATCAATAAATACAACTACAAAGTTATCAAGATATTCCTTGAAAACTCTATTCATTAGATCCATGAAGACATAGGGTGAATTAGTCAATCCAAAATGCATTACTCTAAACTTGTAATGCTCGTACCTAGTTTGAAATGCGATTTTCAGAATGTCTTCCTTCTTCACACACAAATGATGATATCCAGATAAAAGGTAAATATTTTAAAAGTATTTAGATTCAAGAAGTTGGTCAAATAAATCATCATTGTGTGGTAAGGGAAAGTTGTTATTTATTGTTATAGCATTGATCTCCCTGTAGTCAATGCACAACCTCATAGATCCATCATTCTTTTTAAAAAATGGTAGGGGCTCCCCATGGGAAAACACTAGGGAGAATAAATCCATTATTAAACAATTACTTTACTTGTTTATTTAGTTCCATTAATTCCACAGTGGCCATTATATAAGGGGTATTTGATATGGACCTTGAACCATAAATTAAATCAATGGAAAACTCAATTTCTCATTCTGGAGGATGTCCAGGTAAATTTTCTAGAAATACATCAATATACTCTCCCACAATAGGTACATCCTCTATTTTAACATTATTTTCCTCACCCACAGTTATTTCATTCTCTTCCACCCCAATAATCTAATTTAGTTGATCTACTTGGGGTTGATATAGATAAGAATTAGGTGGTGATGTTTCTTCTCTAAAGATAAGGTACTCCTTATCATCATCAAAAATTGTATCCTCCTTCTTCTTACAATAAATTTTCACATCCTAGTCCAAAATCTAATCCATACCGAGGATTATATCAAATTCAATCATTGGTATGATGATGAGATTAGCAGATAAAGAACATTTTTATGCCCTAATATGGACTGATTCACAAAACTTTGTTGCAATGATACTTTCCCTAGGGGCTTTGACTAACAGTTCCATTTTTAAATCAAATTGTAAATTTCTAATTTTCATAGAAAACTGGGAAGATATGCAATAATGAGATGATCGAAAATCAGATAAATCATTTTCTAAACTTGAGGAAACAATTATATTACATGCCACAATGACTTTTGGAGCTTCAACCTCAGCAGTAGTGATAACATAATCTTGTCTTTGATCCCTTGGCCTTTTCAGAGTTAAGTTCTCCAGACGCTTATGAAATTCATTCTAATAATGCCTCCTTTATCTAAAATTATAGCATTCAACATCGAAAATCTCTTTGTTCTCCTTACAACCATGATCTTGGTGGCCTTTTTCAGCACACTGGTAACAGACTCCCAATCCCATCAGGCAAGTACTAGGGTATTTCCTTTAACATTTACTGGAGGATGGATATTCAACTTTTCCTTTCTTCCCTTTATTTCCATTTCCATAGTGTTCATCAGATCTCTTCTTCCCATGTTTTGCTTTAAATTTGTAAGACTTAGAGAATTTTTTTGTCTTGATATCACATGAGACAATATCTTCGTATGATGAGAAGGATTGTGAGACTAATTATCGACAGAGAAATGGTTTTAACCCATCAAAGAAATGATCATTCTTACTTCTTGGGTTACGTATATAATCTACAGCATGCCTCAATAAACTTATAAAGTTAACTTCACACTCTACGACATTCTCATCCTCCTTTTACCTCAGACTCAGAAATTGACTTTCCATATCCGCTCAATGGTCATGGGGAAAGTATTTTTATATGAAAAGATAGTTAAACTCCCTCCATTCCATATTTGATACATCAGCATATTCCTTTGTGTTTTGAATCAATGACCACCATTGATCAACATCTCCAGTGAGGCGGTAAACAGCCATTACAACTTTTTCCTTTTCTATGCTCCCCAAGGCATGAAATATTTTCTCTAAGGAATTTATCCATTTCTCAGATACTAATGGATTTGTATTCCCATTGAATGTAGGTGGTTGTTTCTTCATGAGGGGATCTAACATTTATCCTCCAAGTTATGGATCAGGGTGCTTCATACGGGTAAGGTGTTTATTCATAACTTGAGTGATTTGTCCCAATATGGTGATTAGGTGATCAGCACCAGTTGTATCACCAGCTCCACTATAATTATCTTGAGTAGGAGGGAAATCCCTACATGGAGTGCCTGCATTGATATGGTTTCCATTCCTTCCACTAGGTGCCATTTCTAAGAAATGGCATAAACTAGATTAGTTTATGAATCGAAATACATAATTCCAAACATGTAAAATACTTTACATAAATTGAACAGTTTATGGATATAATCCATAATCATAAAAATGTTTTCTTTGGGGAAGTATATACTCATAAACTATTCATAATGGTTTGTAAAGAAAATGTGAATTATCCTAAGCATATCCCCTGAGAGTGGCGTAACCAAGAGTGCAGTAAGGCCCATTGTCATGCACCCGTTCTCATTCGAGTCTAGCTCAAAGTGGTGTTTTCGGGTATTACCCCCAGGTACTTTTGTGCAAGAGCTGCCTCTACCTGCTAATATCCAGACATGGATTTATTTCTTGGAAAACTCAAAAAATCTCTACTATACCAAAATTTTTTGATGTTCTTTTATAAAAATCCTCAAAGTCTATCTTAGGGTAATGTTCTCTAATCAGATTTTATCTAAATCTAGATTCTTTGTTTTGTAGTAAACTTTCTCTGATACCAACTGTAACACCCCAAGCCCTGTTACCCAAAGTCTATTCATTATTATGTTTTATTGGCATGATCACAAAAGATCAAGTCTCGAAATACTGATTAGTTTAGTAGCCTTGGAAGTACTAGATACATTCATAAGGTTTACTTTAAATCATAAAATGGAAAACTACAACAATATTGTTTCCATAGACAACACTAAGATCCCATATACTATCCCTACAAGTCAGCCATAATATACTACTTCACATCCTAGAAAAAATAAAACATAGAAAGGGGTGAGCTCAGATGCTCAATAAGGATAACAATATAGCGGAAGATTTCATAAATAAGCATGAACATTTAAGGCAATGTATTAAACTAAAACAAAAGCCTTTTCAACATACAATTCATCATAATATGGAAAATATAAATCCAAATAATTCCATTTACTTACTCACATGGATATTCTACTAGTTGAATAATCACATGCAATATCAATAGCCACTTTTATAATGATGGAATGCATAATGCAAGAATTTCATAACCCCATAGTCAAGGCCTTGTGCCCAGACTACAAATAATATTTTTTCAAGGCCCTGTTCCAAGAAACTAGTTTGTCTCCTGAGACCTACCGATGCATCGAGGAGTTATAGCGGGCTCGACCCATCACATACAAAGACCAATGCATTCCCCTTATGAAAAGCTTTAAACTTAACATAATCATTCATATTAAAACAAGCATTTACAATGTGAATACCTTATCAATAAACCATGAATGGTATAAAAATAACATATCAATAGTCAAACATACCACAAAACCTTCTATACAATATCAATGTTTTGTATCATAATAAATCTACTTCAAATAAACTAAAAATCCATCAAAGGATGTTGACATAGATGAAATCAAAACCATTTTTAGAGAAATATTTATATCTATGTTGATATCATTTAAAATTCATATAATTATAAAAAACATTTATTTTGGTAATATTCCTATAATATTGTAAGGGATGCTTTGATGATGTTATAATGGCAGAAAATATCTGCACCCACTGTAAAAGTTAAAAAAGACATTCTTACCTTAATTTTTTCAAAAAGGTTATATAAGACCTTGTTTTGAAAAATAAGGAAGGATTACTTTATAGAAATCTTATAAAAAGTCAAAAAAGGGTATAAATTAATTTAACCCGTAGTGTATAAAATAGTAAGAATGTTTTGAAATACATTTTTAAGAAAC
Source organism: Viscum album (assembly GCA_963277665.1). Classification (NCBI taxonomy): domain Eukaryota; kingdom Viridiplantae; phylum Streptophyta; class Magnoliopsida; order Santalales; family Viscaceae; genus Viscum; species Viscum album. Next base: position 684,907,871 of record OY728151.1, read on the forward strand.
ATGGATGTGGATAATAAAGAGGTCCCAGTAGATACTTACGTAAAAAATGCTCAGATAATAAAGAGATTGTGAAATTAACATTTTCCTTGTACTTTTCCTTGGTCGAGGGTAAGATAACCACCTATATAATGGTGAAATAATTGTTATTAAGTTATAAAAAAAATATACATTAATATTATATCATATATGATCTTTTAACATTGATTTGTTAATCATATCTTTTTATTATCGTCGTTTTGGGTGTTAACTGATTCATTTTCTATTATATTCTTTGTTATGTGAGTCATATTTGTTTTGGATGGGATGTATATTATTCTTATCCATAATTATATCAAGCCTTTTAAAAATTATTTTTAATCATCAAATGAATATTATTCTTGAATGGATATGATGGGGAATTAATCTCATCACATTCGTGGAGACAGTAATCCGTATGTATGCACGAGCGACAATATCATTCTATAGATATTAAAATAATATATAATAACATGGTATATCATATATAAAGAATCATTATCATGTTATATTTATTATTTATATCAATTAAACATCATTATTAGAACCATCCAAATAATAATTTATTGAATAACAATTACACCGCGATGTGGAGACGGTAAGTCGTACGTACACACATTTGGTGACATGTCATTCAAAGGATATATAGAATAATGAATATAGTTGTGCCATATTTATAATAACATAAAAGTTTATAGAAGAAACTTGAGTCATTATTTTATAATGGAAACAACAAATAAAAAGGAAGTGGAAGAAGAAAGGAACTTGAAAGAGGTGATCAAATATTTACCTCTTCTTCGGGTTCTTCCTTTTGATTTGATCAAAAGGGAATCATAGGTTTGATTTCGGACTATATAAAGTCCTCTAGGATGAAGGGAGGAATATTTAGTGGGATTTTTCAGGGGTTGGCAGAGCCAAATGGCTTTGAAGGTGTCAATTAGAGAGAAGGGGGGGTGCCCTTTTATAAGAGGGGTGAGGGGCACCTTAGGAAAATCTTGAAATATTATTTTATAATAAAATAATTTTCGGTTTCCAATGGCCCCAAAATGGTTCGTTTAAAGTATAAGGTAGGGATGGGGAGAAAACCACTAATCCAATAGGTTTTAGATAGGTTATGGTCACTATATTAACCATATCTTTTAGATTTAACTCTTGGTTAAATAGTTTGACATTTACCATGTATATTTGTATTTTTAAATTATATGGTTAATAAACATACAATATACTTCCAAGAGAAACCTAGAGGTTCATTAATGATACACCTATCATTATATAAGTCTTTTTGTCGAACCTTAGATTTTTAGGAATTTAATAACAATTAACAATATAATATTTGTTTTAAATACTCTTTTATGTCAATTTTGACACTATTTGGTATTTTATTTTTGCTAAATTTAGAACAACATTATTACATCGAAATAAATTAATATAACCAAACCTAGTATGTCATTTTAACCTATAAAATTAGTGTAATTTATAAAAAAAGTCTCAAATTACTTTTATTTGGGTCTTTACAATATCAATTATTTTAATATTTTATTAATTAGGTAATTACTGAATCATCATTTTGCCATAAATAAATTATATTATTTAATTTCTAAAAAATATAAATAAAATACCATTATGTAGGAAATTGTTTTATATTTATAATTAATATTTATAGTCGAATTTATCTTATGTTTAACCCTATATTAAAATTTTTTTAGTTATTAAACATGGATTTTTACTATTTTAACTCTTCTTTGAATTGAATAATAGTAAATGTCTTAATCTAATAAAAATGGACCAAAGTGGTTCATGTTTTATTAATAAGGTTTTTTTGTCGAATTTTACATATCCAATAGAATTAGGACATGTTTTAGGTTAATAATAATATGACTTTTTCCCTTAATTACCCTATTTACTTTTAACTATGATAATTAAAAGTAAAAAAGTCACTATTCACCAAAAATTATTTTCATCTTATCGAACCAAATTTTACTTACGAATATCAACTGTGTCTCTCGTATTTTTGAAATTCAACTCACAGAAGCGGTAAAATTATGCTCTATATAAATTTACAAATGCTCCTAGGAGCTGGGTAAAAGACGGTGAAAAGTTCAATGAAATTTTATATATCTAATATTATTACAAATTGACTCCAATGAATTAAATTGATCATATATTATGTATCTATTTTTTCTTAAAATAAATTTAAATAAAATAATTATTTATTTAAAAAAATCATTTTTAAACTATAACTCATTTTTTCACTGTTCATCAAAAGTTGAATTTTTTCAGAAAAATACCTAAAATTCACCCTAGGCTAATTTTGATATCCCAAACCCAAAAATGAAGTCCATTTTGAAGGATAAAATTTATAAAATTTCAAAAAGTGGGTATTATTATTCATAATAGTTAGTTTGATTGGTTGTGGTGTGTTAGAACACGAAGTTGTGTACAACACACGCTATTTTATTATTCAAAGAGATGCATGCCATGGATGAATGGGGTGTTACATTCTCCCCTCCTAAAAATAATTTCATTCTAGAAATTTCTAGAGTATTACTGCGTAAAAAGACTCGGGTGGTTCTTCATAATAAGTTCCTCGGGTTCCCACATAGCCACTTCCATCTTATGGTTTCTCCATATAACTTTTACCAGATGAGTCGTCTGGTTTCTCAGTACTTGTTCTCTTGAATCAAGAATCTTGACAGGCCCTTCGCAATAAGATAGATCGGGTTCCAATTCTAATTCCTCATAGGTGAGTACATGCGTTGGACCAAACATTTATTTTATCAATAGTTATAGGTGGAACACATCAATAACTTTGGAGAGACTTGGAGGCATTTCCAAATGGTAAGCTATAGCCCCAATTCAATCTAGAATTTCAAATGGTCTGATATACCTGGGATTCAATTTTACCTTCTTACCGAAATGTATAACACCCTTCCATAGAGATAACTTCAAGAAATCATGATCACCTACCTGAAATTACAATCCATCCATCAGTTATCGGCATTGATCTTCAGCCTATTTGAGTTTCTTTGATGTGGTATTGGATTACCTTCACCTTTTCCATCATTTCCTCCACAAGTTCTGGGCCTACGAGTTTTCTTTCACCAACATCATCCCAACAGGTTTGTGTGTGACATCTCTTTCCTTATAACGCTTCATATGGTGCCTTCTGAACACTTGAATGGAAGCTATTGTTATAGGAAAATTCTACCATAGGTAAATATTGATCCCATATACCGTTAAAGTCCGGTGAGAATGATCTCAACATCTCTTCTATGGTTTGAATAGTCCATTCTGATTGTCCATATGTTTTGGCGTGGAAGGCAGTGCTCAAATGATATTTAGTATTTAGGGATTTCTGAAGACTTTTCCAGAATCATGATGTAAAACTTGGATCATGATCAGAAAAAATTGATAGTGGTAGTCCATGATGTCTTACAACTTCATTAATATAGTCTTTCTAAACGTTCAAGTGGTAAATAATCTCTTATAGCATGAAAATATACTGACTTGGTACGATGATCCACAATGACCCATATTGCTTTATTACTTCTAAGCGTCTTTGGTAGCCCCATAAAAAATTACATCGTATTATTAGACCATTTCCACTCAGGTAAGGGAAAAGGTTTCTTAACACCTCCAGGATGTTGCCTTCCAGCTTTCACTTATTAAAAAACCATACATCTTAACACAAAATAAGCAGTCTCCCACATCATGTTGTCCAACCAAATTAGCCCTTCAAATCTCTGTACATTTTGGTGCTCCCAGGGTTTATAGAAAAATTTGAACGATGAGCATCATCCAACAATTCCCTTTTTAGATTAGGTATATTGAGAACACAAAGACATTTCCCAAATTTCAAAATTCCATCTTCATATATGATGTCACTCAATATCCCATTATTCACAACTTTAATCTTCTTTTTAAACTCCTCATTATCAGCTTGAGAACTTTTTATCCATTCTAATAAACATAGTTTGGAAACCATTTGAAAAGGCATTGATGTTTCACCTTCCATGGTTATTCCCATATCCAAATTTACTTGATCCATGTATATAGTTTCCTTTTCAACTCCCAACTTGTTCAAAACACCATGATATTTTCTACTCAAAGAATATGCCACCTTATATTCCTTCCTCGGGTGGTTGTGTATCATGAAATCATAATCCTTGAGTAGTTCAAGCAATCTCCTTTTCCCCATGTTGAGTTCTTTCTGTGAGAAAATATACTTCAAACTCTTGTGATCAGTATAAATCTTAGATTTATCACCATAGGGATAGTTTCTCCAAATCTTCAAAGCAATGATTACAGCTACTAACTCAAGTCTATGAGTAGGACCATTTTTCACATGAATTTTCATCAGTCGTGATTCATAGTAAATAACTTTATCATTCTACATAAGAACACAACCAAGTCCTTCCTTTTATGCATCACTATAAATAACAAACCCATCATTCCACGATGGTAGTGTCAAGATAGGATCATTGACCAATAATATTTTCAATATTTCCAAACATTCTTCACACTCTATTGACCAAACAAATTTTACCCATTTCCGTGTGAGCTTTGTTAATGGGTTAGTGAATAGGGCAAAATTCTGGACGAAACGCCGATAATAACCTGCTAAACCAATAAAACTGCATACCTTAGTTATACTCGTTGATGCTAAAAATTCATGGATTTCCTTGGTCTTAGAAGGATAAAAAATGATTCCATCCTTGGAGATAATAAGGCCATAAAAAGAAATCTCTTAAAGCTAGAATTCAAACTTTCTAGACATCCCATATAATTCATGTCTTCTCAGAGTCTTCAGGATAATGCACAAGTGATTTTCATGATCTTGGTAGCATTTGGAGTATACCAATATATCATCAATAAATAACACTACAAAGTTATCAAGATATTCCTTGAAAACTCTATTCATTAGATCCATGAAGTCAGAGGGTACATTAGTCAATCCAAAATGCATTAGTATAAACTTATAATTCCTATACCTAGTTCGAAATGCTTTTTTTGGAATGTCTTCCTTCTTCACACACAACTGATGATATCCAGATCAAAGGTCAATCTTTGAAAAGTATTGAGCTCCAAGAAGTTGGTCAAATAAATAATCAATGTGAGGTAGGGGAAACTTGTTATTTATTGTTATAACATTGATCTCCCTGTAGTCAATGCACAACCACATAGATCCATCTTTCTTTTTAACAAAAAGGATAGGGGCTCCCAATAGAGAAACACTAGGGAAAATAAATCCATTATTAATCAATTCCTCTAATTTTTTCTTTATTTCCACTAATTCCACAGTGGCCATTCTATAAGGGGTCTTTATTAATCAATTCCTCTAATTTTTTCTTTATTTCCACTAATTCCACAGTGGCCATTCTATAAGGGGTCTTCAATTTGGACCTTGAACTAGGAATTAAATCAATGGAAAACTCAATTTCTCATTCTGGAGGATGTCTATGTAAATTCTTTGGATGTACATCAATATACTCTCGCACAATAGGTACATACTCTATTTGAACATTCTTTTCCTCACCCATAGTTATTTCATTCTCTTCCTCCCCAATAATATAATTTAGTTGAGCAACTAGGGGTGGATATAGATAATAATTAGGTTGTGATGTTTCAACTCTAAAGATAAGGTACTCCTTATCATCATAAAAAATTATAACATACTTCTACTTATAATAAATTTACACATCATGGTCCAAAAGCCAGTCCATACCAAGAATTATATCAAATTCAATCATGGGAATGATGCTGAGATCCACAGATAAAGAACATTTATATGCCCTAATATTGACTGATTCACAAAACACTGTTGCAATGATACTTTCCTTATGATCATTTACTGATAGTTCCCTTGTTAAATCAAATTGGAAATATATAATTTTATTAGAAAACTGGGAAGATATGAAATAATGATATGATCCAAAATCAAATAAATCATTTCCTAAACTAGGGGAAACCATTAAATTACCTGCCACAATGAATTTCAGAGCTTCAACCTCATCAGTAGTGATAACATAATCTTGGATTTTATCCCTTGTACTTTTCTAAGTTAATTTCCACTGACGCATAGGACATTCATTATCATAATTCCCCCTTTCTCTAAAATTGTAGCATTCAACATCGATAGCCTCTTTCTTCTCCTTGTAATCACGAGGTTGGGTGCCTTTTTCACCACACTTGTAACAGAATCTCATTCCCTTCAGGCAAGTACTAGTGTGTTTCATTTCACATTTACTATAGGATGAATATTCAACTTTTCCCTTCTTCCCTTTATTTCCATTTCTATAGTGTTCAAAAGATCTATTCTTCTATTGTTTTGCTTTAATGTCATAAAACTTAGAGATTTATTTTTCTGTCTTGATAGCACATGAGACAATATCTTCGTACAATGAGAAGGATTGTGAGACTAATGATCGAAGGAGAAATGGTTTTAACCCATCAAAGAAATGATCAATATTACTTCTTGGGTTACGTATATAATCTGCATCATGCCCCAATAACCATATAAAGTTATCTTTACACTTTGTGACATTCTCATCCTCCTTTTGGTTCATACTCAGAAACAGCCTTTACATATCCGCTTGATGGTCACGAGGAAAGTATTTTACTATGAAAAGCTCTTTAAACTCCCTTCAATCCATATTTGATACTTCAAGATCTTCCTTTGTGCTTGGAATTAATGAACATCATTGATCAACATCTCCATTGAGGCGGTAAATAGACATGAAATCTTTTTCTCTTTCACTACTCCCCAAGGCGTGGAATATTTTCTATAAGGAATTTATTCATTGCTTAGCTACTAAGGGATTCTTACCCCCCTTGAATGTTGGTGGTTGTTTCCTCATGAAGCGATCTAACATTGATCCTCTATGCTGTGGATAAGGTTTCTCCATACGGGTAAGATTATTATTCATAACCTGAGTGATTTGTCCCAGTATGGTGATTGACAGATCAACACCAGTTGTATCACCAGCTCCACTATAATTATCTTGAGTAAGATGGAAATCCCTACATGGAGTGTGTGCATTGATATGGTTTCCATTCCTTCCACTTGGTTCCATTTCTAAGCAATGGCATAAACTAGATTAGTTTATGAATCGAAATGCATAATTCCAAAAATGTAAAATACTTAACATAAATTGAATAGTTTATGGATATAATCCATTATCATAAAAAAATTTCTTTGAGGAATTATATACTCATAAACCCTTCATAATGGTTTGTAAAGAAAATTAGAATTATCCAAATCATATCCCCCAGGAGTGTTGTAACCAGGAGTGTAGCAAGGCCCATTGTCATGCACCCGTTCCCTTTCGACTCTAGCTCAAAGCGGTGTTTTTGGGTTTTACCCCCGGGTACATCTTTGCCAGGGCCATCTCTACCCGATCATATCCAGATAGGGATGTATTTCTTGGAAAACTCAAAAAATCTCTACAATTCCAAAATTCTAGGATGTTCTTCTATACTAATCCTCAAAGTCTATCTTAGGATAATGTGCTCTAATAAGATTTTATCTAAATCTAGATTCCAATGTTTGTACTAAAATTTCTCTGATACTAACTATAACGCCCCGAACCTAGTTACCCAGAGTTAGTGCATTATTATGTATCATAGGCATGATCACAAAAGATAAAGTCTCGAAAGACCGATTAGTTTAGCAACCTTGGAAGTACTAGATACATTCATGATGTTTACATTACATCATAAAATGGAAAACTACAACAACATTGTTTACATAGAAAACACTGAGATCCTGTAGACTATCCTTTCAGGTCAGTCATAATATAATTCTTCACTTCTTGGAAAAAATAAAACATAAAAAGGTGTGAGCTCAGATGCTCAGTAAGGATAATAATATATCAGAAGATTTCATAAATAAGGATAAACATTTAATGCAAAATATTAAACTAAAAAAATCTTTTTCAACATAAAATCCATCATAATATGACAAATATTAACCAAAATAATGCCATTTACTAACTCACATGGATATTCTACTGGCTTAATTATCACATGAAATACCAATAACCACTTTCATAATGATGGAATGCATAATGTCAGACTTTCATAACCACATTGTCAAGGCCTTGTGCCAAGACTACAAATAAGATTTTGTCAAGGCCTTGTGACAAGACAATAGTTTGTATCATGATACCTACCAATTCATCTTGGAGCTATAGCTCGCTCCACTCGTCACATACTAAGTCCAATGCATTCCTCATATGAAAAGGTTTAAACATAACATAAACATTCGTATTTAAACTAGAATAAGAAATTTAATTACTTTATACCTAAACCATGAATGGTATAAAAATAGAACATCCACAGTAAAAAATATCACAAAACCTTCAATACAATATGGATGTTTTTATCAAAATAAATCAACTTCAAATAAACTTAAAATCCATCAAAGGATGTTTACATAGTTGAAATCAAAAACTTTTTTAGAGAAATATCTCTTTCTATTTTGAAATCATTTAGAATTCATATAATTATAAAAGAAAAAATTTATTTTGGAAATATTCATATATAATTTAAGGGAAGATTTTATGATGTTATAATGGCGGAAAATAGCTGCACCCTCCGTATAATATAAAAAAGACATTCTTACCTTAGTTTTGTTGAAATGGTTATAAAGGACTCTATTTAGAAAACGATGGAATGATTCCTTTATAAACATCTTATATAAATTCAAACAAGGGTGTAAATGAATTTAACCCATAGTCTATATAATATTAATAATGTTTTGAAATACATTTTTAAGAAACACGGATTTCGATGATAAGGATGTCCCAGTAGATACTAATGTAAAAACAATCCTTGATAATAAAGAGATTGTGAAATTAACCCTTACCTTATACTTTTACTTGGTTGAGGGTAGGTTAAACTCTTATATAATAGTGAAATAATTGTTATTAAATTATACAATAATAATATACATTAATATGATATCATATATGATCTTTTAACATCGCTTTGTTAATCACATCTTAGTATTATCGTCGTTTCAGGAGTTAACAGATTCATTTTCCTTTATATTATTTATTATGTGAGTCATATTTTTTTGGATGGGATGTATATTATTAATATAAATAAAGATATCAAGTCTTTAAAAATTATTTTTACTCATCAAATGAATATTAGTCTTGAATGGATACGGTGGGGGAATGAATCTCATCGGGTTTGCAGAGACGGTAATCCGTACATACGCACGAGTGACAAAATTTTTATTTTGATATTAAAATAATATATAATTGGATGGTATATCATATATAAAGAATTATTATCATGTTATATTTATTATTTACATAAATTACACATCATTATTATACTCATCTAAATAATAATGTATTGAATAAGAATTACACCACAGTGTGGAGATGGTAAGCCGTACGTACGCACGTATGGTGACATGTCATTCGAAGGATGGATAGAATACTGAATATGGTTGTACCATATTTATAATAACAACACAGAATATAGAAGATACTTTAGTTATTATTTTAGAATGGAACCAAAAATGAAAAAGGAAGTGGAAGAAGAAAAGATCTTGAAAGAGGTGATGAAATATTTACATCTTCATCAGGTTCTTCCTTTTGATTTGATCAAAAGGGATCCTTAGGTTGGATTTATGACTAAAGGAAGGCCTTTATGATGAAGGAAGTAAAGTTTATAGGGTATTGGGTAGGGGTTGGCTGAGCCATATGGCTTTAATGGTGTGAATTATAGAGAAGGGGGAGTTCCCTTTTATAAGAGGGGTGAGGGGCACCTTAGGAAAAGCTAGAAATATTATTTTATAATAAAATCATTTTCAGTTTCCAATGGCTCCAAAATAGAATATTTAAAGGATAAGGTGGGGTTTGGTCGAAAACAACTCAACCAATAGGTTTTATAGAGGTTTGTGTCACTATATTAACCATAACTTTTAGATTTAACTCTTAGTTATATAGTTTGACATTTACCATGTCTCTTTGTATTTTTATATTATATGTTAAATAAACATACTATATACTTCCAAAAGAAACCCAAGTGGATCATTAATGATACAAATATCATTATATAATTTTTTTACCGAACCTTAGATTTTTAGGAAGAGAATATCAATTAATATTATAATATTTGTTTTAAAAACTCTTTTATGTCAATTTTGACACTATTTGGTATTTTGTTTTTGCTAAATTCATAACAGCATTATTACTTCGCAAACAATTCCTCTAACCATCCATAATATTTTATATTAACCTATACAATTAGTGTAATTCATAAAAAGTCTAAAATTACATTTATTTGGGTATTTATAATATCAATTATTTTAAGATTTTATTAATCAGGTAATTACTGCATCATCATTCTCTCAAAATTAAATTAAATTATTTAATGACTAAAAAAAATTAAATATAATATGATCAGGTGGGAAATATTTTTATCTTTGTAATGAATATTTATAGTCGAATTTATCTTATGTGTAACCCTATATTAAAAATGTTTTATTTGATAAACATTGATTTTAACTATTTTAACTCCTCTATTAATTAAATAATAATAAATGTCATAATCTAATCCAAGTGGAGCACAATGGTTCATATTTTATTCCTAATGTTGTTTTTGGTGGAATGAAACTTATTCAATTGAATTAGGACATGTGCTATGGTAATAATAATATCATTTTTACCCCTAATTACCATATTCATTTTTAACCGTGGTAAATAAAAGTAAAAAGTTACTGTTAACCAAAAATTGTTTTCATCTTATTGAACCAAATTTTACTTACTTATATCAACCGTGTCTCTCAGATTTTTGAAATTCAACTCACAGAAGCAGTAAAATTATGTTTTATGTAAATTTGCAAAATCTCTTAGGAGGTTGGTAAAAGACGGTGAAAAGCTCAATAAAATTATATATATATATATACAATATTATTAGAAAATGACTCCAAAAAATTAAATTGAACATATATAGGTATTATGTATCTATTTTGATATAAAATAAATTTAAATAAAATAAATAATTATTTAAATTAAAATTTGGTATTAAACTATAACACAATGTTTTTCACTATTCATCAAAAATTTAATGTTTACAGAAAAATACCACAAATTCAACATATGCTAATTTAAATATTCTGAATCTAAAAATGAAGTCCATTTGGAAAGATAAAATTTATAAAAGTTCAAAAAGTGGATATTACTATTTATAATGGTAGTTTGATAGGTTGTCGTGTGTTAGAACGTGAAGTTGCGTACAACACACGGTATTTTATTATTCAATGATAAGCACACTATGAATGTTTGGGGTGTTACATTCCCCCCTCATTCAAATAATTTCACCCACGAAATTTCTAGAGTATTACTGCATAAAATGACTCGGGTGGTTCTTCATTATATGTTCCTCAGGTTCCCACGTTGCCTCTTTCATCTTATGGTTTCTCCATAGAACTTTTACCAGATGAGTCATCCAGTTTCTCAGCACTTGTTCTCTTTTATCAAGAATATTGAAAGACTCTTCGCAATAAGATAGATCGGGTTCCAGTTCTAATTCCTCACAGGTAAGTACACGCGTTGGGTCCAGCATGTATTTTCTCAATAGTGATATGTGGAACACATGGTGAACTTCTAAGAGACATGGCGGCATTTCCAAATGGTAAGCTACAACCCCAATTATTTCTAGAATTTTGAAAGGTCTGATGTACCTGGGACTAAATTTTCCCTTCTTACCGAAATGTATAACACCCTTCCATAGAGATACCTTCATGAAAACATGATCTCCTACCTGAAATTCCCAATCCTTCCTTCGATTATCGACATAGATCTTCTACCTACTTTGAGCTGCTTTGATGTGGGTTTGGATTACCTTCAACGTTTCCATCATTTCCTCCACAAGTTCTGGGCCTATGAGTTTTCTTTAACCAACATCATCCCAACAGGTTGGTGTGCTATATCTCTTTCCGTATATTGTTCATATGGTGCCATCTGAATAATTGAATGGAAGCTATTGTTATAGGAAAATACTACCAGAGTTAAATATTGATCCCATATAACTTGAATGTCAAGTGAGAATGATCTCAACATGTCTTATAAGTTTTAAATAGTCCGTTCTGATTGTCCATCAGTTTGGGGGTTGTAGGTAGTGCTCAAACGAAGTACAGTATCTAGGGCTTTCAGAAGACTTTTCTAGAATCTTGATGTAAAACGTGGATCACGATAAAAAACATTCGATAATGGTACTCCCTAAAGTCTTAAAACTTCATTAATATATAGTTTTTCTAAACATTCAAGTGGTAAATCTTCTCTTATAGCAAGAAAATGTGTTGACTTGGTAAGACGATCAACAATGACCCATATTATATCATTTCTTCTAGGAATATTTGGTAGCCCCATGACAATGTCCATCATAATATTATCCCATTTCCCCATAGGTATGGGAAGAGGTTGCATAACCCCTCCAGTCTATTGCCTTCCATATTTCACTTGTTGGCAAACCATACATCTTAACACAAAATCAGGAATCTCCCTCCACATGTTGTCCCACCAAAAACTTTCCTTCAAATCTCTATACATTTTGGTGCTCCCAGGGTGTATAGAGAAATCAAAACTATAATCATCATAAAAAAATTCCCTTTTTAGATCAGGTATATCTAGATCACCATGTCTCTTCCCAAATTTCAAAATTTCATCTTCATATACGAAGTCACTCAATCTCCTATTATTAATATCTTTAATCTTCTTTTGAAACTCCTCATCATCATCCTGAGAACTTTTTATCCTTTCTAGTAAAGATGGTTTGGAAACTATTTGAAAAAAAATGATGTTTCAACTTCCATGGTTATTCCCATATCCATATTTACTAGATCCATGTATATAAGATCCTTTTCAACTCTCATCTTGTTCAAAACTCCATGATATTTTCTTCTCAATGAATCTTCCACCTTATTTTCCTTCCTCGGGTGGTAGTGTAACTTGAAATCATAATATTTTAGTAGTTCAAGCCATCTCCTTTGCCTCATGTTGAGTTCTTTCTATGAGAAAATATACTTGAAACTGTTCTGATCAGTATAAATCTCACATTTTTAACCATAGAGATATTGTCTCTAAATATTCAAAGAAAAGATTATAGCTTCTACCACAAGATCATTAGTAGGATATTTTTGAACATGAATTTTTAGCTGTCGTGATGCATAGACAATAACTCTATCATTCTGCGTAAGGACACAACCAATTCCTTTCTTCAATTCATCACTATAAATAACAAACCCATAATTCCCCGATGGTAGAGTCAAGATAGGAGAATTTACTAATCTTGTCTTAAATTCTTCAAAATATTCTTCACACACTTTTGTCCAAACAAATTTAACCCCTTTTATGATAGCTTTGTTAATGGGTTAGCCAAATGGGAAATATTCTGGAAGAAACGTCGATAATAACCTACTAAACCAATAAAAACGCGTACCTTAGTTATACTCGTCAGTGCTGTCCATTCATGGATTGCCTTGGTCTTAGAAGGATCAATAGGGATTCCATCCTTGGGGACAATATAGACAAGAAAAAAAATCTCCAGAAGCCAGAATTCACACTTGCTAAATGTCCCATAAAATTAATGTCTTCTCAAAGTCTTCACGATAATGCACATGTGATTTTCATGATCTTCGTAGCTTTTGGAGTTTACCAAGATATCATCCATAAATACCACTACAAAGTCGTCAAGATATTCATTGAAAACTCTATTAATTAGATCCATGACAACAGAGGGTGGATTAGTCAATCCAAAAGGCATTACTGTAATCTCATAATGCATGTACCTGGTTCGAAATGCTATTTTTTGAATGTCTTCCTTCTTCACACATAGCTGATGGTATCCAGATCAAAGTTCAATCTTTGAAAAGTATTGAGATCAACGATGTTGGTCAAATAATTCATCAATACGAGGTAGGGGATACCTGTTCTTTGCTGTTATAACATTGATCTCCCTATAGTCAATGCACAACCACATATATCCCTATTTCTTCTTAACAAAAAGGATAGGGGATCCCCATGGATAAACACTAGGGAGAATAAATCCCTTATTACTCAATTCCTCTATTTCTTTATTTAGTTCCTCTATTCCACAGTGGCCATTCTCTAAGGGGTTTTCGATATGGGCTTTGAACTAGGAATTAAATCAATGGAAAACTCAGTTTCTCATTCTGGAGGTTGTCCAAGTAAATCCTCTGGAAATACATCAACATACTCTTGCACAATAGGTACATCCTCTCTTTGAACATTCTTTTCCCCACCCATAGTTACTTCATTCTATTCCCCCCCAATAATTGAATTTAGTTGAGCTACTAGGGGTGGATCTAGATAAGAATTATGTGGTGACGTTTCTTCTCTAAAGATAAGATACTCCTTATCATCATCAAAAACTGTAACCTCATTATTTTTACAATAAATTTTCACATCATGGTCCGAAATCCAATCCACACCAAGAATTATATCAAATTAGATCATGTTTATGATGCTGATATCTGCAGATAAAGAACATTTATATGCCCTAATAGGGACTGATTCACAAAACTTTGTTACAATGAAACATCCCTTAAAAGTTTTGACTGACAACTCCCATATTAAATAAAATTAGAAATATAAAATTTTATTATGAAACTGGGATGATATGAAACAATGTGATGATCCAGAATCAAATAAATAATTTTCTAAACATGAGGAAATCATTAAATTACCTACCACTACGACTTTTAGAGCTTCAACCCCAGCATTTGTGATAGCATAAGATTGGCCTTGATCCATTTGCCTATTATGAGATATGTTCCCCTAACCCTAAGTAAATTAATTCACATAATTCCCCCTTTCTCTACAATTTTATCATTCGACATCGACAGACTCTTTCTTCTCCTTACAATCATGATCTTGGTGTCCTTTTTCACCAAACATTTAACAGACTCCCATTCCCTTCAAGAAAGTACTAGGGTGTTTCTTCGCACATTTACTGTGGGATGGATATTCAACTTTTTTCTTCTTCCCTTTATTTCCATTTATAGAGTTTTCAACAGACCTCTTCTTCTATTTCTTTTCTTTAATGTCATAAGACATAGAGAATTCTTTTTCTGTCTAGATAGCACATGAGACAATATCTTCGTACGACGAGATGGATTGTGAGACTAATGCTCGATGGAGAAATGTTTTTAACCGATATAAGAAACCATCAATCCTACTTCTTGGGTTATGTATATATTCTGTCTCATGCCTCACTAACCATGTAAAGTTAGCTATATACTTTGTGACATTCTCATCCTCCTTTTCCCCAGACTCAGAAATTGCCCTTCCATATCTCCACAATGGTCACAAGGAAAGTATTTTTCTAAGAAAATCTCTTTAAACTCCCTCCATTCCATATTTTATACATAATTATCTTCCTTTATTTGAATCAATGACCACCATTGATCAGCATCTCCATTGAGGTGGTAAAATGCCATGAAAACGTTTTCCCTTTCACTACTCCCCAGGGCATGGAATATTTTTTCTAAGGAATTTATCCATTTCATAGCTACTAATGAATTAGTACCCTCATTTAATGTTAGTGGTTGTTGCCTCATGAAGTTATCTTCCATTGATCCTCCATGCTACAGATCAGGGTGTTCCATACGGGTGAGGTTATTATTCATAACCTGAGTGAGTTGTCCCAATATGGTGATTAGTGGATCAGCACCGGTTGTATCACCAGCTCCACTATAATTATCTTGAGTAGGAGGGAAATCCCTACATGGAGTGCATGCAATGATATGAATCGAAATACATAATTCAAAACTTGTAAAATACTTAACATAAAATTGAACAGTTTATGGATATAATCCATAAACATAAAAATGTTTTCATTGAGAAAGTATATACTCATAAACCCCTCATAATGGTTTGTAAATAAAATTATAATTATCCTAAGAATATCCCTCGTGAGTGTCGTAACCAAGAGTGCACAAAGGCCTATTGTCATGCACCAGTTACCATTTAAGTCTAGCTCAAAGTTGTGTTTTTGGGTGTTTCCCCTAGGTACATCTGTGCTAGAGCCACCCCTACCTACTCGTATCCAAACGAGGATTTATTTCTTGTAAAACTCAAAAAATCTCTACAATACCAAAATTCTAGGAAGTTTGTCTTTATTAATCCTAAAATTATATCTTAGGGTAATGTGCTCAAATCATATTTTATCTAAATCTAGATTCCAAGGATTTTACTAAACTTCCTATGATACCAACTGTAATTCCCCTACCCCAGTTACCTAGAGTCAGTGCATTATTACATATCATTTGCATGATTACAAAAGATCATTTGTTGAAATACCGATTAGTTTTGTAGCCTTGGGAGTACCAGATACATTAATAAGGATTTCATTACATCATAAAATGGAAAAATACAACAACATTGTTTCTATAGACAACACTAAGATCCCATAGACTATCCCTGCAGGTCAGTCATAATATAATTCTTCGCATCCTGGGAAAAATAAAACATAGAAAGGGGTGAGCTCAGATGCTCAGTAAGGTTAATAATATAGCGGAAGCTTTCATAAATAAGCATAAACATTTAAGGAAATCTATTAAACTAAAAAAAATCCATTTCATCATAAAATTCATCATAATATGGAAAATATATATCAAAATAATTCTATTTACTTACTGACATTGATATTCTATTAGTCAAATAATCACTTGCAATATCAATAGCCACTTTCATAATGATGGAATGCCTAATGCTAGACTTTCATAACCATACTGTCAAGGCCTTATGCCAAGACTAAAAATAAGATTTTTTCAAGGCCTTGTTCCAAGACACTAGTTTTTCTCATGATACCTACCGATGCATCAAGGAGCTATATCGGGCTCCACCCATCACATACTAAGTCCAATGCTTTCCTCATATGAAAAGGTTTAAACATAACATAAACATTCGTATTAAAACTAGCATGTAAAATGTCAATAATTTATCCATAAACCATGAATGGTATAAAAATAACACATCCACAGACAAACATATCACAAAACCTTCAATACAAAATGGAAGCTTTTTATCAAAATAAATAAAATTCAAATAAACATAAAATCCATCAAAGGATGGTGACATAGATGAAATCAAACCTTTTTTAGAGAAATATCTCTTTCTATTTTGAAATCATTTTAAATTAATATAATTATAAAAGAAAAAATTTAATTTGGTAATATTATTATAAGCTGGTAAGGGACGATTTGATGATGTTATAATGGCGGAAAATAGCCGCACCTTCCATATATGTTAAAAATGCCATTCTTACCTTAATTTTGTTGAAAAAGTTATAAAGGACCTTGTTTAGAAAACGGCGTAAAGATTCCTTTATAAAAATATTATAAAAAGTCAAACAAGGGTATAAATTACTTTAACCCATAGTCTACAAATTAGTAAGAATGTTTTGAAATAAATTTTTAAGAAACATGGATGTGGATGATAAAAAGGTCCCAGTAGATACTTAGGTAAAATCAACCTCAGATAAAAAAGAGATTGTGAAATTAACCCTTACCTTGTTGTTTTCCTTGGTCGAGGGTAGGTTAACCAGCTTTATAATGGTAAAATAATTTTTATTAAATTTTACAAGATTCATATACATTAATATGATATCATATATGATCTTTTAACATTGCTTTGTTAGTCATATCTTAGTATTATCGTCATTTCGGGTGTTAATTGATTTTTTTGCTTTATATTATTTGTTATGTGAGTCATATTTGTTATGTATGGGATATATATTATTTGTATCCATAATTATATCAACTCTTTAAACATTATTTTTGATAATCAAATGAAAATTAGTCTTGAATGGATAGGATGGGGAATGAATCTCATCGTATTCCTGGAGACGGTAATCCGTACGTACGCACGAGCGACAATATCATTATTTTGATATTAAAATAATATATAATTGGATGTTATATCATATATACAAAATCATTATCTTGTTATATTTATTATTTATATCAATTACACATCATTATCATACCCATCCAAATAATAAGGTATTGAATAACAATTACACCACGATGTGGAGACGTTAAGTTGTACGTACACAAATATGGTGAAATTTCATTCAAAGGATGGATAGAATAATGAATATGGTTGTGCCATATTTATAATAACATCATATTATATAGAAGATACTAGAGTTATTTTTTTAGAATGGAAACAACAAATAAAAAGTAAGTGGAAGATGAAAGGAACTTGAAAGAGGTGATAAAATATTTACCTCTTCTTTGGGTTCTTCCTTTTGATTTGATCAAAAGGGGTACATCGGATGGATTTCATGACTAAAGGAAGGCCTCTAGGATTAAGGGAGGACAATTGAGATGGTATTTGGGTAGGGGTTGGATGATCCCAATGGATTTTAAGGTGTGAGTTATAGAGAATGGGGAGTTCCCTTTTATAAGAGGGGTGAGGGGCACCATAGGAAAAGTTAAAAATATTATCTTATAATAAAATAATTTTCGCTTTATAATGGATACAAAATAGATTCCTTAAAGGATATGGTGTGGATGTGGTGAAAAAAACTCAACCAATAGGTTTTAGACAGGTGTGGGTCACTATATGTACCATATCTTTTAGAATTAACTCTGTTAAATAGTTTGACATTTACCATGTCTCTTTGTATTTTTATATTATATGGTTAATAAACATACTATATACTTCCAAGAGAACCCCAAGTGGTCCATTAATGATACACCTATCATTATATAAGTCTTTTAGCTGAGTCTTAGATTTTTAGGAATAGAATATCGATTAATAATATAATATTTGTTTTAAAAACTCTTTTATGCCAATTTTGACACTATTTGGTATTTTGTTTTTTCTAAATTCATAAACGAATTATTACTTGGAAAAAAATCCATATAACCAACCCTAATATTTCATATTAACCTATAAAATTAGTGGAATTCATAAAAAGTATCAAATTATGTTTATTTTGGTATTTATAATAACAATTATTTTAATATTTTATTAATTAGTTAATTACTCCATCATCATTGTGTCATAAAAAAATTAATTAATTTATTGTCTAAAAAATATAAATAAAATACCATTATTTATGAAATAGTTTTAGGTTTTTAATGAATATTTATAGTAAAATTTATCTTATGTGTATCCCTATATTAAAAATGTTTTAGTTATTAAACTTTGATTTTAACTCTTTTAACTCTTCTATGAATTAGATAATAATAACTGTCCTTATCTAATCCAAGTGGACCAAAGAGGTTCATATTTTATTCCTAAGGTTGTTTTTTGTCGAATTATACTTATACAATAGAATTATGACATATTTTAGTGTAATAATAATATCATTTTTACCTTTATTTACCTTATTTACTTTTTATCGGGGTAAATAAAAGTAAAATGTTACTATTCACCAAAAATTATTTCCATCTTATTGACCCAAATTTTACTTAATAATATCAACCATGTCTCTTGGATTTTTTAAATTCAACTCTCAGAAGTGGTAAAATTAATTTTTTTTTAAAATTTGCAAATGCTTCAAGGAGGTGGGTAAAAGACGGTGAAAAGTTAAATATAATTATATGTATATATATATATAATATTATAAAAAATGACTCCAATGAATTACATTGAACATATATAGGAATTATGTATCTATTTTGACCTAAAATAAATTTAAATAAAATAATTAATTATTTAAATAAAAATTTGGTTTTAAACTATAACTCAGTGTTTTTCAGTATTCATCAAAAATTGAAGGTTTTTAGAAAAAACCCAAAAATTCACCCTAGGCTAATTTAGTTCTTCCAAATTAGAAAATGAAGTCCATTTTGAATGAAAAAATTAATAAAATATCAAACATTGGGTACTACTATTCATAACTGCTAGTTTGATTGGTTGTGGTGTGTTAGAACTCGAAGTTGCGTACAACACACACTATTTTATTATTCAAAGAGAAGCGTACCGTGGAAGCCTGGGGTGTTACAAATCATGTAGAAGGTCAAATGGTTGAGACCATGAGACTTATAGTATGAGATGATTATATCTAGGCTGTTATTGGAGTCCTTTTGGTAGGTATCATATCTTGATTGACATACAAGGAGGTGATTAGTTGACTTTTCATGAATAACTGAGCCTTGGAAATGTAGATCCCTATTCTCCCTCATTGGGGTTTCTATTACCTCTATACATGGATCAAGAGTACTATTTGCATCACATTTCTTCCTTTTATTTTATGTTTTATGGTTCCTATTCATTTTTTTATACCTACCCTTATATGCGATCTACCAAAACACAACTTATATTATGCAGAAAATAGATGTTTTGAAGGAGTCCTAGGAGGACCTAGTGAAAGTAGAGACTAGTGAGATAGAAATACGTAGGTTCATACCAGTGGTTCCATTGATACCAATTCCCTTTTACTAACTAGGTTAAATAATGTTATCAGTTTCTATTGAGCATGTATTTTTCCATTTCAGGCATTGAGTACTTTTTTTACTCTAATTATGGGAAATCAGTATTCATGCATTTTTGTATTGGTTTTATTATCATCTATACCTTGTTTCATGAATTTGGATGTGTGTTAGTGCAAACATGTAACATAGTTTAAGGCCTCCCATGTGTTTTATTTTCAAAATCGGCACTGGTCACCAGCCCCTAGCCCATTGGAGGCATGACTTGGGTAGTATCACTCATCTTATCCTCATCCATGTGGTCCCCAATGGGTTGTGTAATGATATAGTTTTATTAGAGAAGGTTCCAATTTTGGAAATATTTGTTGATATTATCATGTTGCAAGCTGGGATTTGGTTTTTTGGATAAAATGTAAGTGTATCGAGTTTAGATTTCAAAATTTGGAGTGTAGTGTTCGTGTGGTGACTAACATATATATTGATTAGGTCTCTGATTACCATCTTGTTTACTTGTAAAATGTAGACACTGGTAGTAAGTAAACATTGGTACACACATCACATAGGACTGGGTTGGTGTTTCCATGTTCTTCTTGAGACGTATCCCCAAATATATACTCTTTAACTATGTTTTATCATTATTTTATTTCAAAATAAAACCATGGTAAATTCCATCGATGGTTCCATAGTTGGATTATAGTAATGATCCAAATAGTGACGAGGCTTCAGTGAAGGGGTCCTCATAGGAGACAATACATCAGAGTGGTTTTCCAGTTATGTCACCACCAGTTAAGTTATAGGTTATGTCAGTGGTACTAGCCAACAATTTGTGGAGGATGATCTTGCTCCATGAGTTTTAGAGGTAGATTCTTCTAAAGTATTGGGGTGATATAGATCCCTAAGAATTCGGTGACTAGATTGAGTTAGTCACATGAATTTTCTTCCTTGTGGGGTCACCTCTTGATCAGATGGTGGTGCTAGTAGTGAGTCTTCTTTAGGGATCTATGTGATAGTGGGGTATCCTAGTGATGTAGATGAAAATTTACATGATTTTTTTTAAAATCTCTTCAAGGAAGTGTTTTTTCAAACTATGTTGCAATCAGAGAATATCAAGGAGGTTCTATAGCAATATTAGGGTAGCATAATTATAGATGAGTATTCAGTTAGGTTCGCTAACCTATCATGATACTCTCTAGATATAATTCAATACCCTTTTATTAGGTCACATATCTTTGAGTGAGGATTACACTGAGATGTTTGTGATTTAGTGATATAGTTATACATCCCCACCCAAACTAGAGTGTTGGAGAGGGCCTTGGTTGTGGAGATATTTTTGGGTGATAAAATTCAAGATTTTGTATGGGGAGTATAGGAGAATAGGGAACAAAAACTTATATCTAACAATAGGATAAGGGATCTGGGAAAGTGAGATACTTTAGGAGACAATTCATGGATAGAGGGTTTGTGACTCATGGCTCCTAGGTCAGTTATAGTCATTTATAAGAGATGTTGTGTTTTTTTATTATGATAGATGGGGACATCTCATGCTATATTTTCTGATGTATCGTTCCACTGATAGGGAGTAGGTTTATGGATAGAACTCATATAAGAATTGACAATAGAAATGTGTTCCGCATAAAGGTGGAGGTGGCATAAGAGTATGGAGAGAAACATTATGTGGTATACAGATTGACCTATTTCCACCACCACCCATAGGTGGTCTATGCCAGGCTAAGGGAGTGGAGGATGGTGATAAGGAAAACTATCGACCATGATGGAATATGATCCTGAGTATCTAGGGATGAAAAGAGGTATGATCTGTTTCCTTTCCACTTTTATTATAGTTCTATTGGACATAGGTTCAATGTACTCTTTTCTTTCCACTTTTTGATTCATATTTCTGTAGGTTGATGTGGTTAATCAGTGGAGCCCTATAATGGTGATGTTTAAAATGTCTTGAGACTCACTAGAATGTGAGAAACTTCCCTGAAAAAGGTTTTTTTGTGAAATGAAACAAAAATTTGTGAGTGAATTAGTTCTGTCCAAAGAAGATAGTTCCAATGAGTGGAAGAAAACATGCTTTTCCTTTTGTGTTTTGGGGATATTTTTGTTTTGAGGTGTCATAGTAGGCCCTGATTATGTTGAAAATATGGGAAAGGAAAAGGATGGGATTCACGAGGGATGGGATTTTGGCCTACAAGCTTGAGTATGGTTCATTGTACAAGATATCAATTCACATTACCAACAATTTTTTACACAGATTCATGATCTTCTTTTTAGTAAGTGTAGCCCTCTATTCAAGGCTTAGCAATACCAGTGGATCATTTTTCCTGACCCTTAATATAGGAGGCTCCAGTAGAGAGGATCAGAGGTGATGCACTCTTATCTGTAGTGTGAATCGACTCTAATGGAGAGAGAGAGAGAGAGATCCTCTCATTGAACCTTTTTAAATTCGTAGATATACACTCTATGATGTTTCCTATGTGTGGATTGGTTTCTTACCAGCCATGATCATATGGTTTCCAATAATGGGTGTGATATAGCTTCCCTCTATTAGGATGTATTTTTACTCCTTTCATGTGGAGTGATCCCATGGCATGTAAGATGATCTCATTTGTAGGCAGATACAATGAAATTTTCATTAGATGGATAGAATGAACCTTTGAGTAGTGGATGATAATATCTTTTGGATAACAATATTGGCTATGGAGTTTGAGGATATATTCTCAAGTATGTATCAATTTTCCTCCCCATTAATAGTTGTACTAATTTATAGTATGTCACCTAATTACTATGTTGATATTTGATCCAGCATATAAAATGCCTCCGATAAAGCTTCATGAGTTGAGGTTTAGTTGGATGTGGGTAGAATTTGGGACCCATAAGACCTAGTGTGATCACATTGGAATCCCTATGCTATTATCTAAGGGTGCGGATGACATACTTGAGAACCATATCCTTCAACCTTGTTTGGATCAGTTCATGGTAGTCTTCATAGTACTCTAATGTCTTCAGTGTTAGAGCTTCATGTAAGACACTTGAAGATGGTTCTAGACATGGTCCGTGAATACTATTTATATGGGTAATTCTCCGAGAGTATGGTCTTACTCATGTTTCCATATTCTTGTGAAATAACTTCTTAGACATGATAGTGACTAGACCTAGAAGAGGTTGAGTCTATTCCTTCTTAGGATCCACCCAAGGGTACATCCATAGTAGAAAATTCTCATAGCTAGGTTTCTATATATGATTGGTGAGTTCATAAATAAGGTATTTAAGATATTTTTAGTTGAACTAAGTGAATGACGATGGTGAATCATGTCTCCAATAGATTTTTATTTCCCCTTTACCTTTTCAATGTGTTAGGGAGGCCCAAATTGCGTATTTTTTTGTGAGATCTCATGTGACTTGTTTTTTACTATAAATATTCTCGATGGATTTTCCAAAGCTGGAGATTACATTTAATTTCAATGGATTGGTGATGACACCAGTCACACTATTAGATGGGGTACATAGAAGGCTATTTTCACTCATAAGTACACCCAATATATGGGTGGTTATACTAAGATCCTTTGGAATGTGGCCAAATTTGAGGTGGATTATTATAGAGTTATCTATTGATGTATCATGAAGTGGTAGGTGGAGGCCAAGGTCCCAAATTAAATAAAAAATGGGTTGGTGATTTTGGTTTTAATGATGGGGTTTCCATATTCAATGAATGGTCACTACACTCTCTTAGTGATTGTAGGATTGCTCAAAAAGTAGGACCACTTCCTAACCATATAAGGGTAGAGTTTGGTGGAGATATGGGGATGCCTATGAGTGAATATGACTTTTTGGTCTTAGTTTTGGTTGGGATAATTATTTATACCCCATTAATCATGTTTTCATCTTGGTATAGGGATATGTATGAGGCCCTATAGGTCACTAATACACTAGTTAGATCTATTTTAAGATGCCGTTTGTGGACCCTTTCTCTATTTTCTTTGTTGGGTTACTAGGATGGTGTACCACTAGTACTGGTGGATAGAGTTGGACTAATAGCTTTATGTTTTCCACCCATCACATCTAAGGAGATATTTTCAGGCCTCATTGAATTATGTTGACTCAGATAAGAAAGGTGTTGGGTATAGAGTTTCCTTTTTTGAAGTACCTGGAGGTGTTTGATATCTGATCAGAGAAGACCCTTTGTGGGAATATAGTTCCCCTAGCTGTGTGTTTGTGGACAACACATGAACCTTCTGGATAGATTTTTGTTGTAGGAGTCCCATTTGAGAGCTCAGTCTTCCCCCTTGTGTATAGGATTTCACTTTATTGGTATGAAAATACTTGAACATGGGGAGAGTGTAGAGACAATAGTTTTTTCATGTAATACTTTTGAATATTTCTTGAAATATTTCAAAATATAGGAACTATTTCAGTGCATAATTCTAGGGTCTAGAGAGCTACATAACTATGATATCAAATATATTAAATATATTATATTACATGGATGAAATTTTTAAGGAAATTTGGAATAACTTCTCAGTGATGTATTGAATCAGAAAATGTGACTGTAGTTGAGCTCATAATGTTGGTTTAAACCTAGGAATGCTATAATGATTTTTGGGGTTAGAAAAATGGTTGAGGGTGAGCATTTGAGGATGTCTTCAAAATATATTATTTTATTTATTAAAATAACTAAACTAATATATCCCCCTTTTGGTTTCATTCACAAAAGGAAAGGTGGAGGACTCTCCCACTAATGATGCATGACCTAAGGAGAAACCTGAGTAGGAAAATTCCCCTAAACTCTATTCTTGATGAAGATAAATTTCTTATCATGGTGCAATGGAATCATGGCGTTGATCTAGACCCGAACATTCTGTGAGTTTCCATGAGGTAGGAAATTTCACTAGATTTACTTTCCAATCAGTGTTTATGAATTATTTTAATGTTTTAGATCCCTATTACATGTCCTAGATATCCCATGGTGCTAGATCTATTGGTTTTGGGTGAAAATAAAAAGTTTTGGGAGGCTCACAATGATTTCATGTTCAAAAATCCTGATCACACAATGTGTAGGGTAGAAGGAAATGTTTTATGTTCTTCCCATTAAAATAATATGAACACTAGGAACTACAAGACATGTACTGGGTTATAGGCTATGTATTGAGGCTTGGATGAATTCTCATGGACATGGACATAATTTCCTTGTAGAGGGACATGGTTGTGTGAAAGTATATGATTGATCCAGAGTGCAGATGGGATAAAGGTCACGTCGAGGTACATAGACATGCTATCCTATATACATAAATTTACAAGGACACGGTATTGGTCCATGTTCAGAGGTTCACACCATGAACCTAGGGAATGTGGAATGTATGGAAATGAGGTCAGTCAGTCCATGTGTTAGTAAGAACATGCTTAGGTGATCAGGCATGGTTACACGCCTTGTAACGCCATGTACACACCATGTACTTACCTTAGTGCATGATGGGTATCATGAGGGGACACAACCATGGTTAAAACTTGATAGACATGATATGTACTATGGGTACATTCCATGTACTCCCTTGATAGATTTCTCTCTTATGAGTATCCATCCTTTGGACTAGAATGGTGGCCCGTCAGTAGCCTATCCTGAGTAGTTTTTCAAATAGAACGTAATGGTTGACATTGTTATGGAATTAGATATTTGAAATGTGGTTAGGTCAATAGGATTATTCATTCAATCATTTTTGGCCAATATTATTTGGGTTCATTCCTTTGGTCTATCCCCATAAGGGTAATGTGGGGAATCACATCCTCAACATAGGAATATGATCTTCTATAATGGATTAGTTTATATAGAGTTTTTGGTATCCATTTGTGAGACTTGGGTGAGATTATCTATCATCTCTTCATCTTTTTTAAGTGGAGTTTATGGTATAAATGTGAACCACAATCTTGAGCATTGATCTATACATAGAGGGTTGATTTAGTAGGGTACTTGACATCATCACCTATACAATACCCTACTTGGTGGATCGTTCCATATTAGGTTTATGGTGTCCCCCAATGGTATTGGGAGTGATCCCTTCTCTATTTATCATTATTTTGTGTCTCAATATGGTTTTTTATATCCTACAGTAGTTCTAGGTGTTATCCCCTATCTGATAATTATAATAATAGGAGTTATAGATTGGGATTGTAGTGTCCCCCAGTGGTCCTAGGGGAGATCCCCTATACGTGTGATGAGATAGTTTGAGTTATAGTAGGGTTTGTGGAGTCCTCCATGTGGCATGGGTGAGATCCCCTATCTATGTATCATGATTCATTGGGTACCAAAAAGAATTATTCATCGAGATACATGATGAGAATGTTCTCTCAGATGGATACCATTAGGGGTGGAAGGGATGTTCCATCAGGTTAGTGATACCCGATAAGAATTATCTCTTTGATGAGTACCATCAGGGATGATGGGGATCATGGAGTGAGAACTCCTATAAGCTATACCTTTGAGACTCGAGTGGAATCCTATGTTAGGATAGATGATTGGGACTTTCATACTTAGAGACTGAGATGAGTATATCCGTGTTATCATAAGATTCCTTTTGGTATTCCTCATAACTTGATAGACATACAAGGTGGTGATAAGATAACAAGTCATTTATAGCTATGTTGTGGATATAGATATTCTTATTCTCTATCATTTGGGTTTCTGTACCCTTAGGATATGGGTTGATCAGAAAATTGCCTTTTAGTTTCTTCCTTTTATTTTGTGCTTTTGGGGAACCTATTGGGTGTTGTAATACTATCCCCCACTTGAGATCTTCCTACAAATTTCATGCATTATGTAATCCACATGACTTTTGATGGAGTCTAAAGAGGACCTAGAGCAGGTGGAGAATAGTGATATTGATAGACCAAGGTGTGTACCAATGGTTGAATTGATTTAATTCACCTCATACTAAGAAGGTTGAATGAAATGATTTGTTTTTAATGGAATTATATTTTTCCATTTAATTATTTTAGTACCTTTTCTATACTCTAATTCTAGGATAAATTTATGCCTTAATTTTGGTATCTCTTTTATTATTACCTATGAAACGTTTCATAAATATTGATGTGTGTGCCTGAATATAGGTACCATAGCCTAAGACCCCCTTTTATTGGTATTACTACTCGACACTCTTCGCCATCACATGGCATATTGAAGGTGGGTTTGGGGTAGTCTCACTCAACTTATCAGTCACTAAGAGGGACTTTATGGGTTGGGCTGTGGCACAAATACGAAATTATGTTATGGTGGATCATATTTAACTATTAGAAATTATGATGATTCTAATTTTATATGTGATTATGGCTAGTGGGAATATGATTCTAGAAATCAGTTTACTCTTGTAGGCAGAGTTGTAAGCTATATTTCAACGTTTTAGTTGGTTCTGGATTTATCCATGATATAGGTGAAGTTCATGGTACCAACATTGGCTTGTAATAAGGATATTCAGATAAGAAGATTGTTTAAAAATCATGGACATAGAAATGATAATATTCCATTATTATGTAATAATCATAGAATCTTGCACATTTAGAAAAATATACATTTTTAATTTAGGACAAAGCACATTGGGGTATGATATCACTATTTCTGAGATATAGTGGATAAAGGATGTGTGTACATGAATAAAATTAAAACTATCTAAAATTTGGAATAATTAATGATGATGGAAATGGACTATGATTTTCTCATACAGTATTGATCCCCAAGTGGCCTTG
This sequence comes from Viscum album, assembly GCA_963277665.1. NCBI lineage: Eukaryota > Viridiplantae > Streptophyta > Magnoliopsida > Santalales > Viscaceae > Viscum > Viscum album. Next base: position 684,936,048 of record OY728151.1, read on the forward strand.
TAAGGACATGCCCATTATGGTTTGGAATATTAAAAGGATGTGTGGAGATGTGATTGGTTCTAAATAAAATATCATAATCGGAGATATGAAGACATACCATTTATCAACATGGACCACAACAACCCCTTGATTTTCAAAATTTCGGAAGGTGGTGGTAGGTTTTGTGGTAGAAAAATCCCCCCAATAATTTATAGCACTTAGATAGGTGTTGGGAAGGGAAGGGTATATCCTACAAAAGGAAATAGATTCATTTAATTTATGAATCTTATTATTGGTAGTTCCTATTTCTATATTTGAGTTTTATTTTTGGATTCAGTTTCCCAACATATTCAAGATAGATAATAATGAGGGATATTCCATTTGTAATTTTTAGGGAGTGTTCACCCATTTCTACCCATAGAGAGATATTTATATTTTCCCATTGGTTTTTACCCCTCTCTTTATAGGGGGTTTCCATTACTTATAGTGTCCATTTATGTTTTCATTTAAAATTTATTTTAACTATATTTTATCATTTCATTATTGGACCAATTATTCTAAATCCCAATACCTTCCACCAAGAAGCAGCTTCCGACCCCACATCATCCATATCCTTGAGCTGATGACGATGATGACATGCACCTTGACCATGGGATTGATGATAGACTATTCCTAATATATTCTCATATAGGTTACATTATGAAAATGGATATTAATGGTGATCTATATGGGAATGGTCCACTACTTGCATAAAAATTGATAAATAAGCAAACTCGTCATTGAAACCCTTAATGGTTCCAACATCTATCCATTTTTTATCACTGATGCCTTCTCTAGATAGCCCCATCTTCCCACTAATCTACTCATGAAGACCATCAGGTTAGATGATGATACGATCATGAAAATTCAATCCTAATTATAATAGACACACAACCATGAGAGCCACATATGTGGAAATATTTTTACTACTAAAGGTTTTTCATGAGGCTCTAATCAATATATATATATATATATATATATATATATATATAATATGCTTCTAAATATACACAATCGTAAATTGAAATGAATACCCCTCCCCACACCATCCCCACTCTAAATAATAAGAACATTTATATTAATATAATTTATATATCATTGAATTGTAAATTAATCATTGGTTATGGTCAATAAAATAATTATTTTTTGAAATAATTTATTTATTATACAAAGATTTTTTTTCGACCAAATCAATCTATTTTGATCATTATGAATACTATCTTATTTTCAATATTTATGAATTTATAGTAGTTAAAATATAGAAAATAATTACAATGGGTTCATAATTGTAGTAGTAATGGGTTATCCATGGAAGTTAGACTAGTGTGTTCGCTTATTCAATGAACTATAATATTCTATCCCAAGGGTAATGGATAATTCGAAATTTTTTCCTATTAAATAAAAATTTTCCCATTTTAATTTTTTTCCCTCTTTCTCTTATAATTTTTTAGAAATAAGTATTTATTTATTCTATTGTTAGAAAATAATATAATTCGATTGTAGACCTAGGATAAAGAAACCACATATACACTAAAATTAATTTTTAAAATTGTGATATTTTTTTTCTCGATTTCTAAAACCATAAAAAAAATTAAAAAATATTTATCATATAATTTAGAACAATTTCATGAAAAATCAATTGTAAATGGTCTAATTTAAAGTAATCACTAATTAAAAATTTCAATTTTTTTTCAAAAAAAATTCAACCTATTACCCCTTTATGAAATATCTAAGCATTTTTATGGATTGTGGGTGGAAATTTATAGGAATTGGTTCAGCTCTTTTTTTGAATTTGACCACACAGTCAATGAAGTTGTAATTTTTTTCATTTATTTAAAATGAAGAGGGAATTTTATATATTATTTTTAAAAAATTTAAAGAATGTGGAAAATATACTCCTTCTATTACTATAGAACACATTTCAATATATGCTAGAAATCACTTTTGTCAGTGAAAATGCATTAATTTTTCATTCGTATTTAAAATGTAGGAATGTTAATCCATGATAAAAAATTCACCAAAAAAGGGGGACTTTATTGAAACAAATATTAGCACTGATAAATGGGACCTTTATCAGTTCTGGTATTAAAACTAATAAAAGTAATCTTTATTAGTGCTAATGTAGTTTTGATTAGAGTATTCTATAGTGATGCATTTTATTAGATCATATTATGAACTATGGTTTTGGAAGAGGACCCAAAGAAGATTGAATTATCTCCAAGTAATTGAATATATAATTTTAATTAAAAAAAGATTATAAAACGAGCACAACAAGAAAATCACATTTTTGGGATTGTTTACTTCTAATGGATTCCCATCTAAAAGACCTATTTCTGATACAAATCGATCATAAATAGTATGTTTTGGAAAAGAGAATAAAAAATACTAATATTTATCATCTATTTTAATTTTATCACTAAAAATATGAATTTTATCAATGATTTTTTAATATCAGTGATGAAAACCCTTCCCCAAAATTCAAATAACCCAACTTGAGATCACCTCTATTTGCATCTTCCAAGATCTCACCAAAGCCAATTTTTTAGTCCCCTCTATTAAATATTTTGACCAAATCAAACCATAAATCGAATTTATTTTATTCATTTTTAATGTTTAATTGATATTTTAATCTCTTTCACAACTTTATATACATCTATTTAAGTTCATCTGGTCTATGTGATGTTTCAGCGCTATTTTCATATTTTTTAGTTCTTATCTTATGATCATTGTTTACAGCTTTGATAAGATGATATTTTTTGGTTGTTTTTGTTATTATAATTGATATTGGGTCCCCTATTTTTTGTTTTTTGGTACTCCCTCTTTTTATATTTATTTATTATTTATTACATTATCTTATTTTAACAACAATCTATGATTTTTATCTTTCATCGAATGTTAAAAAACACTTATTATTTTATTTTTACTAACGTTTTTTATTTGATATAAGATTCATTATATTTTAATCTATTTATTATAAAATCAAAATTGATATAAATGAACAAATTAATTCAATATGACTGAATTAATTAATTAGAAAAAAATTGTACCAATGTTTATATGTTTGGGATAAAAATCAATTTGATTATATTTGATGGATGTTGGATTTCAGATGAGTATCATTGTTTTTTATATATACTATTGGAGAATAAAAATGGAAATGGTTAATGTAAAAGATCATCTTCATATGGGAAATAGAGTAAGAGTTAATTTTAATTGTAAGATCCTTTAATCGATATGTACCTATTATATTGATCCAGTGATTATAAATTTATACTAAGTTCCAACCATATGGAATTTGATTTGTGTTTATTTTTTCAAATAAGAAATTTATTTAAGGATTAATAAAAAGTGACCCTTGAAATAAATAAAAAATTTCATACAGTTATAGGTGATTTTAAATTTTATATATCATAGAATTTAGAATATTCCTTTCATGAATGAAATAAGATGACTAAAGTTAACAACTAATTGTAAATTTTATCTTTACCACCAAGATTATAAAAATATAAACCATGTACAATGTCCCCATAATGATAATTTTTAAAAATATTTTTTATAATGAGTCATTTCATATGTTTGAATGTTTTTAATTTGTAATAATGACTAAAATTAAATAAAAAACGTAAAATGGTTATAATGAGGGATTGTCCCCCAAAACATACATATGGGTGTGGATGAACATTTATACAAGAAAGTGGTTGTTTATGGTACTTTTTTAACTTAATTTTTTTTGATATAAAAATATATATATTATAAAGAAGCAAAAAATTGAATCATTGAATTATTCCAAAATATCAAGCAACTAGGTAAAAAATGATCATGTAAATGTTATTAAATTGTTTTAACAAAATTGATGGTGTAAATACCTAAGTGAATATCTTACTAACTATTTAAGTGGCGAGTGGTATTTTATTTTAACACACTAGTTGGGAAATAACATTATACGATGGGGTATAAAATGAAAAAGAAATTGTTCAATTTGACTCAACCAATGGTGATTTAAGATTAAGCTGCAATTAATTTGTGATTATTCTCTAGAAATGATAATATTTATAATTTTAGCATGTTCTATGTATTATAAAACATAATAAACCATATGAGATATAAAAATTAAGTTATCAATATTTTTTATAAGTATTTATTCTTCGATGTTACCTCCAATGAATTCTTATGTGCTTGACGACCTTTAACGAAGTGAATTGAATGGAGTTGGAAATATCGATTTTAAAATTTTACATTATTTGCCCTCTTGATGAATCCAATTAGAAAAAGGAATGATTTATGATATGCGAATTATTTTAATAAAATGTATGTTTTATAATAACTTAAATTCGAATAATTCTTAGTATTTAAATATTCTAATTTTTTTGATGTGATGACAATTTATATGAAATATGGTGACCATGTTTGTGTATATATAAGTAAAAGACTTTTAATACTATAATCCCATACATTCTATGTATTTTTTTAAAATAAAAATTATTGAATGAAATAGGATTGATATGAATCTAAAATAGAGGGATTATAGACATATGATAAAAGATTTTGGGGATGAGGTTAAGGAGTTCATCATGTTTTCAAAGGATCATGCATAAGAACATTCCAAAATAAATTTTCTATGTTTAATTGATTATTATTAAATACTAATTAGTCCAAATGATTTTTAAGAACACTTGATTTTTCATAAAATCAACCAGATCTGTAAATGTTGGTAAAAAAATGTGAAGAACTGAATTTAGCTAGTTCCAAATACAACACTGTATTTTATAGATCATTTGATATGTTTATAAGAGTGAAAAATTATTAAGATAATACTAAGGATATGATAAAATTTTTAAATTATAATTAATATCATATTAAGTAAATGAAAATGATAGTTGAAGATGAACTTCAAGATTTTGCAAAGTTGTTTTGATTGTCAGAGATGTGTGACGAAAGACCATTGTATATTGGTTATACTAAATTTATAATATTTTCATTTATACTAATGCTATATATTTTAAAATAAAACAAAAAATGGGGTGGAAATATCATTAATAAACTAATTTAACTCTTGAATGATATTCTACAAAAATATAATGAGCTTCCTAATTGAACATATGATATTAAATGAATTCTATCTTCAATGGGTATGATCTCTAAAAAATAAATTCCAATAAAAATGACTATATATTATTTCACAAGGAACATGAATCACTTAAAATTTTCCCAAAATTTGGTGTTCTTGATTTAAGAAAAAAATCAAGTTCTTAAAAAGTTCTATGGTTTTTATCAATCAGTACTAGATTTAGGTTCATATGTGAAGGTGAGAATACTAATGAATATTGATGTGGTATACAAATATTTGTAATTTGGATGGGAAAATTCATCACCCAACACACTCTCCTCAGCAGATTAAAAGTGATCATGAGTATACTAAATTTTGATAGAAGGTGGGAAACCTTCTTCTTGCACTACATACATACGGGGTGAATCCTTTTAGTGTATAAAGAAGAACTCATAGTACATGTGCAATACATTGGTAAATTATTACTTTTTAATATGGTTATAAATGAAGTGACAATACAACAAGTTTTCTCTTCTTATATCCAATCCAAAATAACCAGGTAATCAAATTGATTATTATTTGGATCTATTGATTTAAGATCTAAAATTAATGTTGGTTTCTGGGGTTATGGTTTATGATGCTTATATAAATGGATATTTCTCATTGTGAGACATGTTTTACGAAATAATAAATGAATTTCCTACTAAGGGATGCTTTATAGGATATATAATTAAAGGAAATCTAGGGTATCCTACTTGTGAAAAAGGAAGACACTTTGTTAGGTTGAAATATTTATCAAAGACTGTGTTTTTAAGACATCTCAAATTTTTATCCAAATGACATAAATACTGATCTGGGATGAAAATATTTGATGAGAATTCATAATAAGTTATAATGTCATCTCCACTAACACGTGATGAACTATTTTATAAATTAAAGGATATAATCCCATCTTTTGGTAAACCTTTATAAAAAACCTATATTAACCCATTCAAAAAATAGATCATTTTTTAAATTACTGTACTGGAATTTTTTGTATGATTTTTTTGATATCATGCAAATATAAAAAAAATTATGTGGAAGTTTCATTGACAGGTTACTAAATGCACCCAAAAAAATAAATCATGAAGTTAAATATTCTATGGATATGGCTGACAAGGGTATATGGGAAGAGTTAGCACAAGCAACGTGTGAAAAGAAGCCTCTTGTATCTCTAGTGGCTAGAAATTGTTCCAGGAAAGACAAATATCAGTTTTGAAACTTCTTAAATGATGTAAAAGTTTCAGAAGGGTATTCATAAAATATCATGAATAAGATTTCAATGAATAATTTATTGTTAAATAGCCTAAAATCACATTATATTTTTAGCAACCTATAATTTTATTAATAGAATTTCCCTTCTTAAATAAATGTTTCATATTTAGTAATGTAATATTATGTAAATAACATTTACCATATAATAAAACAAAAAAATGTATAAATTTAAACATTAATTTTTGGGAGTGAATATATCCATATGAATTGAAAATATAAAAATGGTATGAAAAAAAAGAAAATAAGATAACTAAGATTTAAAAATTTGGATTATATCGACCCCTAGAATAATTGCACTAATAAACAATTCTGTAGAAATGAAGTAGAATATCAATAATGAAATATTCATATTAAAAAATATAAATATATAAAACATTGAGAAAAATATATGTGAATAAATATGAAATTTAATATGAGGTACTTATAAAATGTAGAAAAACCATATGATGTTTACAAATCCAACTGTTGGAATAATGACCTAATCGTTGGAAGTATAATCTGGTTGTTAGAATAGTAATATGGTTGTTAAGAATAGTATCATGACCGTTATAATATTATCCTCATATTTGCAAGTGTAAAATAATATTTGGTGACATTATAAAATTTCATATATCAAAATTATTTTAGAATACAAGTAAATAAATGTTTGATAAAATAAGTTTTTAGATTTTTGTTAAACATATATGATTTATTTTAATTTTTATAAAAATTACAATTATTTAAAATACACTTTATTTTCATAATATTCTTTTATAAAAACATATTATGTTACATTATAATGATAATATAATTTTATGATATCATAAGTAATTATTAATAGGGTTAAAACTTTTATTTTAATATTAAAAATGATAATATTCAAATAAATATTGATTTTAACAAAAAATTAAATTTATTATATTTATAAAATTATTTTCATGAAATTAATGTAATTTTTATTTTATATTGATCAAAAAATGTTTAGGGTGAATTTTTAGTATTTTTCTAAATAGTAGATTTTTTGAATAATGAAATATAGAAAAATATGATATTTAACATTATAAGTTAAATAAATATTTAATTTCCTAAGAGATGATGAAATTAATCATTATTTTTAACTCACAAGAACTATTAAATATATATATTCACAATATTCATCACCATTGGTTGTCTTGAGGAAAAATAATAAACTAAGAAATATAATATTCATAAACACCCCCCACCTGATCTTTTCACATCTTTTAAGGCATGAAGCATGAAAATTATCTTCCCAATTCTATTTAAAATTATATCCCAGAAATATTATTTATATTATTCACACCAAGGACCATTTCAAGGATCTTTTAGGGGCATCCTAGGAGGACAAAACCAAAGGAAGAGGTAGAATTGTTGACTAAACTTCTTTCAATTTTATTCTTTTTCTACCACACCCATATATTCTCTATCCAACAGAAAATACTAACATAAGTACATTAAATATAATGATAATTTTTTTATTAGGGAGGAATATATATCTTCTACCTTCACCTTAATTGGTTCTTAAATGGAAATGTTGTTCACTATATGGTTGGTTCACCAGCTTCATAAACAACGTACTTTACTATTATGGCATGCCTTAAAGGCTAGTTATAAAAAATTCATATAGTTAAATACCATTTTAATAAGTATATTATAACATATATGATGATTTTATGATTTATTAACAACCTTTAAATTAAATAAAACAAATTTTGTTCTTGATGGTTAGTAAAAACACTGAAATTAACATGATGTATAACACAAACATCTATACTAAATAAATCATAACTATATTGGAACAAGTATATATATTTGTGATGAATTTTATTTACCTAATATAATTAATAATATTTAATTTACCTTCTTTTTTTATATTTCCATTTGAAAAGTACTTCAATAAATATCCACCAACGATCTGACCTTGGAACCATGAAGTGAACACCCTCAGAACAACGAAATTTGACTTTGTATATCATTGAAATGGTTTCAAATGAACACAATATAATTATAGTAAATAAAATATTATTCTAACAGATCTAATATAATTAAATTAATTAATATAATTTGATTATTCATGATATTAATAGAATGTGTACATATATTCTTGACATAAGGTAAGGGATCCTTCCGAACCACCTATTTTTTATTTCCGATTATGACTTCTCTCTATCTAAATCATTTTATCTCTCTCTTTAATTTCATGGAAATATTATAAAGTATATATATATGTGTCTTAAATAAATAAATATATATATATATCTTATTCTTCCATCCTTTGATGATGTTATACATTTCTTATGTTTATTTCTCATATGACTTCATTAAAATCAATCGAAATTAAAGGGAACTATTCAATCCCTTAATCATTTTATGTCAATAAATTATAAATTATTTATTACCATTTTTGATTTAATTAATTAATATATAATTAATGGATAACCATTTTGGTTTACCTATTGTTTTTAAAGAAAATTCCAGGTTCATCCTTTCTTTAAAATCCTTAAACCAGTTCATTGATATGCCATTTGGAAAGATCATCGTTATATCTTGTTATATACACGTTATAATGAAGTGGTTTATATGAAAAAAAGTGATAACTATTCTTATTTATTTAGATTTGAATGGAATAAATATTTAACTCTTAATTCTATTTAGATTCTTTATGAAATATCATTTGATTATGATGAGGCAAGATTATGAAACCCATTTCTTTCCATGAGTAATTCTTAGGATTATCACTTATATTTGATTTATATTTTTGGCCCACATAATAATTTACATGTTATGATGGGTGACCCAGATAACACTTTGATAAATTGGGAAGTGTTTATTTCTCATGAGATCATATATATGGGATTTTGTAGTGAACTTAATCCAGGACGGGACTCTCTCCACCATTTGAGGTTGAATTTGCTGATAGCATTGAATTATGATTATATTGTGTTTTATGTTGTTTCTTAATTCCAATGTTGTCATGGTATTATGGTTAAATGTTTTTTTATATTACTCACCCATATAATCATTCAAGATCCATTTCTTTCAGGATATCTTTTAATGCCTTTTGACTCATCTTTTATTCTTCGTTACCATGTTTATTCCTTTAGAGGGATTTTTATCTCACCCCATTGGTTTAGTTATTTTCAAGGTTATCATATGTAGTTATAGGAGGTCAAAGGGATTTATGAGCTCCTTATAGATATTAAAATAAATTCATTTTATTTTAGTTTCACTTTGATTTAATATAAACTTATTCTTCCCAATACATTAGGAATCATGGTCATTAGGTTGTATTTATTAGATATTTATGTCAAAAATCATGTTATTTTATGTGTACGATACATTGGTATCTATATTTTCTATTTTAGTTAGGTCCAGTTATTTTTTAGGATTATTAAAAGAATAAATTAGTATGAACCATTGGGAAAAGTCAATGTATCAAAAAATATCCTAAAATTGTAGTTTAGTCTAGAGCGAGTGGTTTCCAGGAAATTACATCCATGTTTGGAAAATAAAGGTGGATGAAGATCATGTATCAATGTACCAATGAGTATTATTCCCAAAAGGATCCTTCGATATTAACTCAAACTACACCTAGTGCATGATTGAGAGGCCTTACTGGAAACATTTTTTATTAGTTTTATGTTATATTCAAAGAAAAATTAAAACTATTTAAAATCCGATATGATGGTACTGAATAGATTATTTGGTTATAAAACCTAATAAGAAAATTACCTTAGACAATATAGATTGAAAACAAGAGATTCATATGTTATGATATAGATATCATTTATATGTTATTTCTTCTATTTTCATAGATTCCTTGTTGATGTGATTATTAGTTTATATAGTGTCATCCATAAATTTTTTTGTTTCCTTTAATTTATTTAATGGTGGGAAAAAGGATTAACCATTCTAAAAACAAATGTGATAGGATATGTGATTATTTTACAAACTAGATGTATTGATATATAATAATGGGAGCTAAGAAATTCATGGAAATACAAGAGCAACAGACTCAAGTTATGAATAATAACAGAAAACATGTTTAACTCAATTATAATCCTATGAAATTGGATGTTATGGTTGAGTCCTTTATGTGATTAAGGCCTCATACCATTAGTGCATATTCTAATCATCTTAACAAGGAACACTGTATTAAATCAGTTAAGACCACACTATCTATCCTAAAATACATAGATAATGAGAAATTCATAATGATCATTTATCACATGGAAGGGAAATCCAATATTTAGAGGAAAATGATCCAAATAAAAAAAGTGGAATAGGAAACTGATTCCCTAGAATACAAAATAGTCAAGAAATTATTTTTTAATAAATACTCTCCCTGAGATCTTCAGCTTAAAACTGATAGGGAGTTTCTCTATTAGTAGAAAATGGAATATGAGACTATTAGGGAGTATGGGGGAAACTTCAAAAGGCTTGAATGTTATGCCATCAGATTTCTCATCAACATCCAAAATAATATAGAACAATTCTTTACTAGATTAAAGGAGATTCAATGAAAATATAGGGTGATTTGAGACTATAAATGATATGAATATATTTTTAATTTTTTTAATGGCCATGCTAGATATTAGTGACTCCCAGTGGTCTCATTGGTTTGGAGATATGAAAAGTAAAATGTTGTATAAATTGATGGGATCATTGACTAAACCCCAAGGTGGAAAGAAAAATCTACTAGCCATGACTAAACAATGTTGGAATAATCTTCCTGAAAATATATCAAGGGAATAGAGAGATGATTCAAGTGTGAAAAAGATGGGAATCATGCTAATAAATTACAAGGGATATGAAGAAGTCCACTAATAAAATTAATGAAAAGAAGGTTCAGATCTACACTTGGACTATGGTCTAGTGTTGAAAATTCATGTAACACAAAAAATATGCCAGAAAATAACTTATGCTATGGTTTTCAGAGACAATAAATGTATCATCCCAAGTAACTAATAAATAATAGATATTTTTATCTATGTCTATTAATGAATTAGATTGTGTTTTTGAGGCATAAAATGAGAATAAATCCAATCTTAAGCGTGGAATACACTAATATTTTTAAAAGATTGTTTTACTGCCTTTTGATGAAAAACCATTTTTAAATCAAACTTTTGACAATTTTATAAGCTATATTTTTCTAAATAAACTTATTCTTTATGATTGGAACATTGAATTTTACTTTGGGTAAATTTTTGGTATTTTTCCAATAAAGTTCATTTTTTAATGAATTGTGAAAAATGTTGTATTTTAATTCAAAAACCCTTTTTATTCTAATTTATATATATGATTAGGTTATCTTTTGAATTGAATTTAAAGTTCAATTGTAATATATTTTTACCATTTAATCCAATAGTGGTTGTTGGAATTAATTTCACTTTGAAATTGGACATAAACTAGTGTCAATCTTTTGATACTTATTGTTTCATAAAAACAAGCTATTTTCTCTAACAGCGGGAATTAATTATTAAATTAATTAATGTAACTTATATGTTTTGTATTATGTAAAATAGACATCATTTTTGAATCCATAATATCAAATATATCTTAGGGTGATGTTTTGGTATTTTTCTGAAAAGCTTCAATTTTTGATGAATAGTGAAACCTCTAAGTGGTACTTAAAAAAACTGATTTTTCATTTAAATGAAATTTTACCTCTGTGTTTTGAATTTCAAAAATCCTACATAAATGGTTGTCATTATGTAGTAAAATTTTGTTCAATGGGATTAAAAGAATTTTTCGGTGAATAGTAACTTTTAAGATTTTAATCGCGATTAGAGGTAATTAGTGTAATTTATGGTAAAAAATAATGTTTTAATAAAATGAAATGACCTAGACACATGTACTAAACTTATTTTATGTGTCATGGCCGACCAAGAAAACCCATGGGTCTATTTTTGGGACACCATGGAGACACTTGGGTAAGATAAAGACATTAATGCCTTTTATTTAAAGTAAAAGTAAAAATGTCACAAAAATGAGATGTTTTAGTAAAAAAAATTTACATGGGGTTATACAAGTCATATTTTTGACTATAAATAGTCATTATAAATCTAAAGAAATTTACTACATCATTATATTTTTTTATAATTTTTAGACATTAAATAAATTAAATTATTTATGACACCATGATGAAGCAGCGATTACCTCATTATTTAACAATTTAAATAAAATCACAATATAATTTAAAATCTAAGAACTAGACTTGTCAAAAACCTATTTTATGGGTGGATTTAAAACCCTTATCACCTTATCCTAGAAATTTATAATTTTGGGACCTTTTTTTATCCTAAAATCATTTTATAACAAAGTATCTTTTCTTAACTTTCCAAGAGTGCCCCTCATCTCCTCTTATAAAAGGCCCCCACCTCTACCACGTTACCCACACCTCTCAAGCCATTGGATCAAGAAAAAACCTGTCTATTGTGTCTCTCCACATACCTCTCTTACTCCTTGAAGCCTCACGTTGGGAATAAGTCTTCCCAAGGAAGCCTTTGAGCTCAAATCAAAAAGAGTTACCCGTTTTCAAGGTACTGTTTTCTCTTGTGTTATTATGCTATATTTTGCTTCTAAAACCCTCTAAACTCTTTTTATTCCTTTCTTTTGTAACAACACCAGTATATAAAATATACTAGGATGTTGTTATAATAAGGATTCGAGCTACAATTACACACACCTACATCTAATTTTTAAAGAACATAATGTTTCCGTGGTTGGCGAATTTTTGCCTCACGAAACGATGATTGTTCAATACTCTTTAAACACCTCAAAGGTGGCCATTAAGATATCACTATATTTATATATGGTATATAATATGTTTATTTTTTACTTAAGATTCTGTATTTTTCATTCATGGCATACCTTTATGGTTTCCATTATGGGTAAACGTGATATCTTCATTTTAGGATGTGCGGACTACCGGCCCCTCAAAGTGATTTGATTCATTAATACCATATGTGGGACGTATAAAGGATGGAATTAATGATATTATATATGATATTATAGTAGAATTATAATATACCTTTATATAATTATGATTCCATTCCATAAAATATGAAATTGAAATGAAAGTAGCGTTCATGCGTACGTACGGCTTACCGTCTCCATGAATGGTGCATTTCATTTATTACCTCTAAATGTTATGTAATATTATAAATGGATGTATATATTGGATATATATGATATATATATCTACATCATGATTATAACTCAAGATATAATGGATACATGAACAACTTTTAATTATAAAAGAATTTATTTTTTACTCAAGTACCAGTGATTGTTAAAATGACAATTAATAACATAAATAATTACATAGTGTTCATAACATGGTAATAAGTGATATAAAAGGAATAATGAACTTGAAAAAGGTTCTTAAGCAAGTAGAAATTAACTCAATATTATTATTCAGGAGGTTAAAGAACGATCGAGTCAAGTCGGACCCGAGGTATGGGACTTCATCTCAATCTCATTTCATTGAGGCATATTTTGTTATATACACAACCTTCTTTTATACAGTGTATAAACCCCTTTGACTTTTACATTTATCCAAAAAGAATCTTTTTTATACGAATCATTTTACTAAATGACAAAATGGAATGTTTTTGTTGTATGTATACGGTGACAACGAATTCTCCACCGCCATGACCATTATTTGAGTTTCGCCTTCCTCTACAAACCATAAATTTTTTTAAAAGAAAAATAAATACCATGTTTTACTTTTCTTTTCTTTTGGTATTGAAAATGGTTTTCATAATGTTTTTATATCAATGTGTTTTATTGATATCTTGTGATTGAGAAGTGGACATGTTATGTTTCCTTTATGCAAGTTTTATGTGATATGATTATGTTATGGTTGTTGGAAATTATTATGATGACGGCTGGTTCTGTGATAAACTAAGGGCGGGTGAGCCCGATATAGCTCTCTAATGAATTGGAGAACGTGAAGGAGTTAAAAGTTATGGTTTCTCTGAAGATATTTAGGGAATATACTGTGATGGGTATTCCAAAGGTAACCAAGAGGGTTACTCCCTATGTAATAATGTTATGAATGCCTCCAGTTACCTTTATGTCTTATGATTTCTATGATTTATTCATGATTTGTTGAGGTATGATAAAGTGCTTATGTTTTATGAGTAGAGTATGATTTCATTGATTATAATGTATACATGTACTCATGTTTCCTTTCAAAATTTTTATATCCCTTAGTGAGCTTTTTATTCTCATCCAATGTTTTTGAAATGTTTTTCACAGGTCAAGGGAAGGGTACATGATATGATGATAGTGTCAAAGAAGTGTCAAGAAAGAATCCATGTTTTATTTTAAATATGCTTCCGTTGATGGGAAAAAATGAATACTATCTTTTATTGTAACAACATTATTTAAATGTGGGATGTAATGCATGTTTTATTATATAATTCTCTAAAACTGTAAACTTGAAAAGATCCTCAAGGTTTATTCTTGAAATATCTCACGATTAAGTAATGTTTAAGGCTGGGGCCTTATAGTTGGTATCAGTGGTCAGTTTAGATGACATTAGGAGTTAGATTTCTATTAAATGATTTTCCAAAAATATTTTTTTATGGTCAAATTGAAATGATAAATAATTTTAAGATTACCATGTTGCTTCATCTAAGAAATGTTTGTTCAGAATGGTTTTCCATAGAGGAAACATGGAAGTAGTGATAGGAAGGCATACAGAATGAAATAAACTTTAGAATCAGAATCCTGAGATTGCCGGAATTGGAACTGACCCTTTTGTTGCAGTAATGGCATAGTTGAATCAAGCGATAAATAGTGGTGGTATCCATGCACGAGATCAACCAAATCAACCGCAGAGGAACATGTCAGTGGTGGAACATTCCATGAGGCAGCATCCCCCATCATTCAGAGATTCATCTGACCCTGTGCTAGCTGAAGGGTGGATTGAAGCACTGGAGAAGATTTTCGATGTCATGGGGTGTTCAGACAATCAAAAGGTTAGTCTTGCTATTTACCGTTTGGAGGGTGAAGCAGATCAGTGGTGGTCGATGGTTAAAAATTTCTGGGATGTTGATGAGATTGATGCTCTCGACTGGGATGAATTCAAAGGTATGTTTCTTTAGATTTATTTTCCCAAGGCTATTCGACTTAGGATGGAAAAAAATTCTTGGAATTGAGACAAGAGGAAGACTCAATGGATGCCTATAAAGAAAGGTTCACTCGATTGTCAATGTATGCTCCAAATTTTATCCGAGACCTTGATAGTAAAATCAATCATTTTTACTCAGGATTAAAGCCAAAATATTGAAGGGATTTAGCTTCTCGCGAGTTCAAGAGTTTTGAAAAGCTTGTTCGATGCGCTGAGAAGGTGGAAATGGAGTTTGCCGATGATCTAGTGTTCTATAACAACCAACAAAAGAAGAGACCGAGGTGGCCGGAGAAAGAGAAGAATTTTTAAAAAAGGTCTGATTGTAAGAAAACTAAGTTTTCAGTTTGTGATAAATGTTGTAAAAGGCATGCTGGGGAATGTCTTCTGAATTCTGGAAAGTGCTACTGATGTGGTAAGATGGGACATAAGGCTAGTGATTGCACTGAAAAAGATCAGGGTGATGGTAAGACCAAATTTGATTTACAGTTAGTGAAATGTTTTAAGTGCAATGAGATGGGTCATTATGAAAACAAGTGTCCGACAAAGAGCTCTAGTGATGGGAAGCAGTTATACTACAAGCAGAAAGGGGGTGGTGAAATCCATTATAACTACTTCAACAGATGTTGGGCCATCAAATGAAGTTGTATCAGGTACTTTGTTTTTTTAAATTTTTCCAGTGTGTTGTTTGATTCGGGGTCTACACATTCTTTCATCTCTAAAACTTTTTTCTAGTAAAATGGGAAAACCATCTCAAGAAATGACTCCTAAACTTTTGGTAAAAACACATGGGAGAAATTTTGAGGCAAAAATAATTTATAAGAGTCTTCCTATACTTGTCCGTGGAAAGAACATACTTGCAAACCTTATTGTTTTACCTCTAGTAGAGTTTGATGTTATCCTGGGTATGGATTGGCTCTCTATTTACCATGCTAAGATTGACTGTAGATATAAAGAAGTTTATTTTCATAAAGGCTTTCAGTTTGTGTACAAGAATGAAACCTTAATGTTGATAACATATCAAGAGGCCGAGAAACTTGTAAAAGATGGAAATGAATGTTACCTTGCACATATCATTGAAAACAAGGGAATCATTCAGATTAATTATGTGCCAGTGGTAAATGAGTATCCTGATGTTTTTCCTGATGAGTTGCCTGGAATAATACCAGATCGGGAAGTTTAATTTACTATCGACTTAGTTCCTGATGTTAAGCCCATTTCAAAACCCCCCTTATCAAATGGCTCAAATTGAACTTTTAGAGTTGAAGGAGCAATTGCAAGATTTATTAGAGAAAGGTTTCATTCGACCTAGCACATCACCATGGGGTTCTCCTATTTTATTTGTTAAAAAGAAAGATGGTTCTATGAGACTTTTCATTGATTATAGATCCTTGAATAACATCACTTTTAAGAACAAATATCCTTTGCCTCATATCAATGATTTGTTTGATCAGCTCCAGGGAGCTCAGTTTTTTTCCACGATTGTCCTGAGATCGGGATACCATCAGTTGAAGGTAAAGGAAGTAGGTGTTCCGAAGACCGCATTTTGTACAATATATGGCCATTATGAATTTGTAGTAATGCCTTTTGGGCTAACCAATTCACCTACTCTATTCATGGACTTAATGAATAGAATTTTCCCTGAGTTCTTGGATATGTTTGTGGTTGTTTTCATTGATGATATTTTGGTGTTTTCTAAAAGTAAAGAGGAGCCTGAAAGACATTTAATGGTTATTTTTCAAACCTTAAAAGAAAATAAATTGTATGGGAAATTCAGAAAGTGTGAGTTTTGGTTGCAACAAATTTCTTTCCTTGGTCACATTGTTTCAAAAGAAGGGATAACTGTTGATCCTGCAAAAACAAAAATTGCTGAAGAATGGCCAAGACCCACAAATGTAACTCAGATTTGTAGATTCCTTTGTTTGGCAGGCTATTACCGAAGGTTTGTTAGAAATTTTTCACAGTTATCTAGTCCAATGACTAAGCTAACTCGGAAGGGTGTTAAGTTAATCTGGACAAAAGAATGTGATGATTGTTTTAAGGAACTAAAATGAATATTGGTGAATGCTTCAGTTTTGGCACTACCATCCATGAATGGGGAGTTTGTTATCTATAGTGATTCTTCATTGAAAGGACTTGGTTGTGTCTTTATCAAGAATGATCAGGTAATAGCTTATGCTTCACGACAATTGAAAACTCATGAGGTAAATCACCCTACACAGGATTTGGAATTAGCTGTTGTTGTTTTTGCTTTAAAAATTAAGAGGCATCATTTGTATGGAGTAAAGTGTGAAATATATACCGATCAAAAAAGTTTAAATTATATATTCACTCTAAAAGAATTGAACATGCGACATAGGAGATGGCTAGAATTAATCAAGGATTATGATTGTACAATTCATTACCATCCGGGAAAAGAAAATAAAGTGGTTGATGCTTTGAGTTGAAATAATAATGCTTCATTAACAATGTTGCATTTGGAACATGATCCTTTGGTTAAGGATTTGATGAAATTTGGAATAGAAGGTGTTGGTGCAGGATGTCCTTCTGTTTTTTTTTATGTATCAGTGAAATCTTCTCTATCAGACAGAATTAAGCAAGCACATAAGCAAGACAGTGAGTTGCAGAAAAAGGTAGAGATGGTTCAGAAGGGTAAGTTTCCTGAATTCAGTATTGATAATGATTATGTTTTGATATTTGGGAAGAGATTGTGTGTGTCGTGTGAATCACAGTTGAAGAGAGATTTGTTATGTAAAGCTCATAGTTATCTGTTTTCAGTTCATCCTGGCAGTACTAAGATGTATAGAGATCATCAGGAGTATTACTGGTGGCACGGAATGAAAAGGGATATTGCTGATTTTACTGTGAAGTGTTGGACATGTCAACAGGTTAAAGCAGAGTGGCAGTTACCGAAAGGGATGCTTTAGCCTTTACCAGTAACAGAATGGAAATGGAGGAATATATCCATGGACTTCGTTGTGAGATTGCTAAAGACACCTCGAGGTAATAATGCAATCTGGGTTATTGTTGATCGCTTGACTAAATCTGCTCATTTCCTTGCTATACGAGATAATTTTTCCCTAGATCAACTTTCCTGTTTGTATCTTAAAGAGATAGTTTGGTTACATGGAGTTCCTCTCTCTATTGTATCTGACCGTGATCCCAGCTTTACATCTAACTTTTGGAAGGGTCTTCAGAAGTCGTTGGCTAATGAATTAAATTTTTGTACAACTTTTCATCCTCAATCAGATGGGAAGTCAGAACGAACGATTCAGAATTTGGAGGATATGCTATGTGATTGTTTGATGGATTATCAGGGAAGTTGGGACCAACATATTTCTTTGGCTGGGTTTTCTTGTAATAACAGTTTTCATTCCAGCATACAGATGGCACCATTTGAGGCATTATATAGGATGCATTGTCAAACTCCATCTTTCTTGGATGAAGTGGGTGAAAGGAAGTTGACGGGACCTGAATTGGTAGAAGAGATGGCAGAAAAAGTTCAGTTGATTCAAAAACACATGAGAACAGCTCAGATTAGGTAGAAGAGTTATGCGGATAATCGGAGGAAGGATCTATCTTTCGAGGTAGGTGATCATGTTTTTCTCAAAGTTTCACCGTGGAAAAGTGTGATGAGATTCGGTAAAAAGGAAACTGAGTTCAAGGTTCATTGGACCATATGAAATCCTGGAAAGAGTTGGATTAGTTTCTTACTGAGTGGCTTTACCTCTGAGTTTATCTCAGGTACACAATGTTTTTCATGTTTCAATTTTAAGGATGTACATGCCAGATCCATCTCATGTTTTGAGTCTAGAGGTAGTTCAGTTGGACGAGAACCTATCTTATGAGGAACAACCGGTCCAGATTCTTGACCACAGGGAGCAAGTGTTACGGAATATGGTGATTTATTAGGTAAAGGTTTTGTGAAAAAACCACATGATTGAAGTGGCAACCTGGGAATCTGAAAATGAAATTAGGGCTAAATACCCCCACTTATTCGATAAGTAAATAAATTGTGGGGACGCAATTTTTTAAAGGGGGAAGAATGTAACATCCCAAGTAAGTAATGAATAATAGATATTTTTATCTATGTCTATTAATGAATTAGATAGTGTTTTAGAGGTTTAAAATGAGAATAAATCCAATCTTATGCATGGAATACACTAATATTTTTAAAAGATTGTTTTACTGCCTTTTGATGGAAAACCATTTTTAAATCAAACTTTTGGCAAATTTATAATCTCTATTTGTCAAAATAAACTTATTCTTTATGACTGGGACATTCAAATTTACTTTGGGTAAATTTTTGGTATTTTTCTGATAAAGATCATTTTTAATGAATAGTGAAAAATGTTGTATTTTAATTCAAAACCTCTTTTTAATCTAATTTATTTATACGATTATATTATCTTTTTAATTGGTTTTAAAGTTAAATTAGAATAGATTTTTACCATTTAATCCAATAGTGGTCATTGGAATTAATTTCACTTTGAAATTGGACTTAAACTAGTGTCAATCTTTTGATACTTATTATTTCATAAAAACACGCTATTTGCTCTAATAGCGTGAATTAATTATTAAATTATTTAATGTAACTTATATGTATTTAATTCTGTAAAATATACATCATTTTTGAATCTGGAATATCATATATAGCTTAGGGTGATGTTTTGGTATTTTTCTGAAAAGCTTCAATTTTTGATGAATAGTGAAACCACTAAGTGGTACTTAAAAAAACAGATTTTTCATTTAAAAGAAATTTTACCTCTGTGTTTTGAATTTAAAAAATATGACATACATGGATGTAATTAAGAAGTAAAATGTGGTTCAATGGGATTAAAATAATTTTTTATTGAATAATAACTTTTAAGTTTTTAATCACGATTAAAGGTAATTAGTGTAATTTAAGGTAATATTAATGTTTTAATGCTATGAAATGACCTAGAAACATGTCCTACCCTTATTGGATTTGTCATGGCCGACCAAGAAAACCCATGGGTCTATTTTTGGGACCCCATGGAGCCACTTGGGTAAGATAAAGACATTAATTCCTTTTATTCAAAGTAAAAGTAAAAATGTCCCAAACATGCATTTTTTTACTAAAACAATTTTTACATGGGGTTGTACAAGTCATATTTTTGTCTATAAATAGTCATTAGAAAGATAAAAAGATTTAATACATCATGATATTTTTTTTAATTTTATACATTAAACAAATTAAATTATTTATGACGCCATGATGATGCAGCGATTACCTCATTATTTAACGATTTAAATAAAATGAAAATATAATGTAAAATATAAAACCTACACTTGTCAAAAACCTAATGGATGGGTGGATTTCGAACCCTTATCACCTTATCCTCTAAATTTATAATCGTGGGACCTTTTGTTATCTGAAAATAATTTTATAACAAAGTATCTTTTCTTAACTTTCCAAGAGTGCCCCTCCTCTCCTCTTATAAAAGGCCCCCACCTCTACCACCTTACCCACACCTCTCAAGACTTTGGCTCGGAAAAACCCTATCCATTTTGTCTCTCCGAATTCCTATCTTACTCCTTGAAGCCTCACTTTGGGAATAAGTCTTCCCTATGAATCCTTTGAGCTCAAATAAAAATGAGTTGCCTGTTTTAAAGGTAGTGTTTTGTCTTCTGTTCTCATGTTTTATTTTGCTTCTCCAACCCTCTAAAATCTTTCTATTCCTTTCTTTTGTAACAAATGCAGTATCTTCAATATACTAGGATGTTTTTATAAGAATTATTAGAGCTACACTTACACACACCTACATCTAATGGTTAAAGAACATACTGTTTCGGTGGACGGCGAATTTCTGCCTCACGAAACGATGATAGTTCAATATTATTTTAACACCTTCAAAGGTGGCCATTAAGATGTCACTATAATTATATATGGTATATAATATGTTTATTTTTTACTTAATCTTCTGTATTTTTCATTCATGGTATACATTTATGGTTTCCATTATGGGTAAATGTGATATCTTAATTTAAGGAAGTGCGGACTACCGCCCTCTCAAAGTGATTTGATTCGTTAATACCATATGTGGGACATATAAAAGATGGAATTAATGATATTATATATATGATATTATAATGTAATTATAATATACCTTTATATAATTATGATTCCATTCCATAAAATACGAAATAGAAATGAAAGTAGCGTTCATGCGTACGTACGGCTTACCGTCTCCATGAACGGTGCATTTCATTTCTTACCTCAAAACGTTATGTAGTATTATAAATTCATGTATATACTTGATATATATGATATATATATCTACATCAGGAGTATATCTCTGGATATAATGGATACATGAACAACTTGTAATTATAAAAGAGTTTATTTTTGACTCATGTACCAGTGATCGTTAAAATGACCGTTATTAACATAAATAATTACATAGTGTTCATAACATGGTAATAAGTGATATAAAAGGAATAATGAACAAGAAAAAGGTTCTTGAGCAATTAGAAATTAACTCAAGTTTATTATTCAGGAGGTCAAAGAACGAACGAGCCAAGTCGGACCCTAGGTATGGGACTTCGTCTCAATCTCCTTTCATTGAGGCATATTTTGTTTTATACACAACCTTCTTTTATACGGTGTATAAACCCCTTTGACATTTATGTTTATCCAAAAGGAATCTTTTTTATATGAAGCATTTTACTAAATGACAAAAGGAAAAGTTTTTGTCGTACGTATGCGGCGACAACGACTTCTTCGCTACCGTGACCATTATTTGAGTTTCAGATTCCTCAACAAGCCATACCTTTTTTTAAAAGAAAAATAAATACCATGTTTTACTTTTCTTTTATTTTGGTATTGAAAATGTTTTTCATAATGTTTTTATATAAATGTGTTGTATTGATATCATGTGATTGAAAAGTGGAAATGTTTTGTTTCATTTATGTATGTTTTATGTGATATGATTTTGTTATGGTTCTTGGGCATTATTTTGAAGACGGGTGGTTCCGTGATAAACTAAGGGCGGGTGAGCCCGATATAGCTCTCCAATGCATTGGGTAACGCAAGGGAGTTAAACGTTAAGGTTTCTCTGAAGAGATTTTAGGAATATACTGTGATTTGTATTCCAAACGTAACCAAGAGGGTTACTCCCTACGTAAGAATATTATGAATGCCTCAAGTTACTTTTATGTATTATGATTTCAATGATTTATTCATGATTTTATGAGGTATGTTAAAGTGCTTATGTTTTATGAGTAGAGTATGATTTCATTGATTCTTATGTATACATGTACTCATGTCTCATTTCCATATTTTTATATCCCTTACTAAGATTTTTATGCTCATCCCAAGTTTTTGAAATGTTTTTCACAGGTCAAGGGAATGGTACATGATATGATAATAATGTCAAGGAAGTGTCAAAAAAGAATCCGTGTTTTATTTTAAATATGTTTCCATTGATGGGAAAAAATGAATACTATCTTTTATTGTAACCAGTTTGTTTAAATGTGGGATGTAATGCATGTTTTGTGATCTAATTCTTTAAAACTCTAAACCTGAAAAAATCCTCAAGGTGTATTCTTGAAATATCTCAAGATTAAGTAATTTTTAAGGTTGGGGACTTATAATAAATTAAAATAACCTCTTAGGATAATAGATAAAAGAACAAAATTTGTTATCGTTGTTGTTTTATGTGAATCTTGGAAATTATATGGTGAATGTTACGCCCATTATTCATTCAATAATAGTGAACATACTATTTTATTCTAGTAAAACACATTCTTTTATATCATTCATGTTTAATAGAACTATAAAATCACCATGTTATGGAATGTAGGATGAGTTATCTATGAGAAAAAAATTATAGAAATTATTTCATCCAAAATGTATAATTCCAGAATAACAAATGTTCATGGATTGAATTTCCTAAAAAATCATTTCATATTTTCTATAGTGGAGTTTGATAATTTATTATGTATGGGTTATATTTACTCATATAAATATAATATCATTAATTGGAAGATAGATACTACTCTTCATATCATTAGACATCCTTTAATTATATACAAGTTTAAGGAAGAGGATGTATATTCATTAGAATATTCATCTGAATCATGGATATTATTTCCTTATGACATTGTATATCAAGCTCAAACTATTGACACATGTAATGAATATTGTTTCAATCCAATCCCATTATGATGGATTATACTGATGCATTTCTTGAGGAGTCTTCCAGTCTTCCTCCAAACAGAGAGGTTGGGTTCTCAATTGAAATAATATTTGGATAAAAAATAATATGTGGACTAATTAAAAAATGGAAACCATTATTTTAAATAACTGAAAAGGAAGTTACAATAGAATCTATGAAAGGCTTTTATGTTCCCAAATGCTTCACCATGGGGTAAATTGGACCTATTCATCTAGAATATGAATGGGTCAATGTGCCTCTGCATCTATAATCGATAAATAAAAAAAATTCATGATACAGAATATGTATGTCCAACCATAGGTTGATGAATTTTTTGATCGACTATGTAAAACCCAATTTTTCTGTATGGCTAAACATCATTTAGGATATCACTGACCGAAGATTAAGAATGAAAATATCCCCATGACTTCCTTTAGATTATGTTACATAGAATATGAGTAGATAATAGTTATTCTTTTGGACTCACTAATTATCCAATAATCTTCATAGACATAAGGAATAGAGTGATAAGAGAATATATTGAAAAAATTATGGTAGAATTTATGTATTTTATTATGATATATTCCAATATAAATGAGGATCAAGATAATTGTTTGAATAATGTGAAAAATATTTTATGAAAGAGAATATATATGAAATTTAAAGCAAATGTGAGTTATGGGTAGAGAAATTATCATTATTCGTACATTTTGTCAACAATAAATGGATACATGTAGACCCTTCTAATGTAAAGGTGATTGAGGAATATCATAGACTTGAATCTATAATAGAGATCTATAGTTTCTATAGACTACATGAGTATTATGGAAGAATTTTTAGAATCTTCTTTTGATGGTCAAAACCATTAACTAAGATATTAGAAATGGAGTAATGTGTTTCTAGAGTAATGAATGAGACAATAACTTCAGGTAATTGAATCGGAGGCTTATCATTTCACATGTACTTACACCACCCAGAAGTGGGAAATTTTTCATGGTATACTAAGATGCTTCAAAAAAGGGTTTGGGTTGTGTATTATTGAAAAATGAAAAAGTGATATCTTACACCTTAAGAAAATATAATGTTTATGTAATGAAATTTCTAACATATAATTTGGATTTGGATATAATGATATTTTAATTAATGATTCAAAGGTATTATATATATGGTGTGAAGTGTGAAAAATATATTGATCATAAGACCATCAAGTATATAATCACATATAATGATCTTAATATGCACATGTGAATATGGATAGAGCTGATCAAAGATTATAATTTCTCAATACTTTACCATCCTGTGTATTAAAATAATGTTTATGTTTCTCTATGTAGAAAGGATCCTGCAACCTTATCAATGGTGTGGATCTAGGGATCCAATCATTATAGACAAGAAATGGATGGGCATGGGAATCATAAATAAAGGAATATCATAATATTTTTCTCCAATTATTTCTCAACCATATCTTCTGAAGAATATATAGGATGGTCAAAGGGATATTGAAGAATTACAAAATATGGTGGAATTTATAATAAAATATATATCAAAATATTTAAAAATTAATGAAGGAATTATAAGATTTTATTCATGGATATGTTTCTCATAAAAATCAAAGATAATAGATCATTTTTTGGATAATTCCCATAGTTAGACCTTGTCCATCCACCCATTGATCAGAAAGATGTATAGAGATATTCAAGATCACTATTGGTAGGACAATATGAAGAAGGGGATTTCAGAATATACATCAGAGTACCAAGTATGTCGGTAGGTTATTGATTATTGTAAAAAGTGAAAGGGGATGATGCTACCATTACACATACTAATGGGGAAATGGGATAAAATAATTGAATATTATTTCTAAGGTGTTACGAAGACATGAAAGGGAAACAATTCCATATGGATGGTGGTGGATCATCTTACAATGACTTCTCAATTCATTACACTTTGATAATACTTATCAACTGATCTACCTTTAAGGATTCACATAAAAAAAGCTGAGGGGATACAAGGAGCATCAATATAATTTTTATTTAATTGATATTATATATTTAACTCCATGTTTTCGAAGAGTCTCAAAAATGACATTAATGTTGAGTTGAAATTCAGTATGACATATCACCCCAACACTGATGGCTTATCTGAGTAAACTATCCACACACGTGAGGACATGTTTATAGAATTCTCAATAGACTTAAAAGTGTGATGGGTTTTGAATCATCGTATGTACAAGGTCTCATTCAACTACAACATTAAGTAAAGAATCAAAATGGATCCATATAAATCAATTTTTGGGAAAAGATGTGGAATATCTATGTTTTTTGATGATTTTGGAGTACAGATGTTTTTTGGACATAAAATTGTCATATAAATGGTAGAAAAGGTCACACCCATTTGGCAGTATGTCAAGGTAAATTAGAGTTAAAAAAATAGCTATAATGATAACTATAAAAGATACCTAGATTTTAAAGTTAGAGTTAAAATGTTCCTCCACATATCTTCATGGAAGAGATACATGATATTTGGGATGAAGGGAAATCCATCTCCTAAGTACATCAACCCCTTTAAGATTCTTCATAACATCAGACATGTAGCATATTTTCCAACACTACTACCAACCTTATCTAAAGTACAATAAATGTTACAAGTAGATCTCTTGAATAAGTACATATAATATCCCTCACAAATACTAAATTCATAGGGGGAACATATAAAAAATGATTTCTCTTATAAGGAGGATGAAAAGATGGTCTCAGACCACATAGACAAAGTTATAAGAAACATGATAAATAACCTTTTCAAAGTACCATAGTTGAACGATAGGTATGGGGATGAGAAATTTCAATTGGTAGATAAAATGAAAAAGGTTTACCCTCATATTTTTTCAACTATCTATTTAAAGTGTAATTACAAAGATTCATTCTTTAAGGTGAGAATAATGTGACAACCCATAAATATATCCATGTAATTACCATTCATAAATAAATGCATCATATTTTGTAATATAGTATTATATAAAGCACATAATCCACATGATAAAATTGAAAACATTTTATAATATGAATTTGAATAATACATTTAGAGAATAAATATATCCATAAGAACTAAAAATATTATAATTAGATAGAGAATATAGAATAATATTACTAAAATAAGAAATTTTTTATCTACATGGTCCCCAAGAATAATCACACCCATGGACATGAGTATAAAAATGTAGCATAATATTAGTAATTTAATAATTATCTTGAAAATGAAAATATACATAACCATGAGAAAAAACTGAATTGGATGAAGAATGAATGAAATATGAGGTATTTATAGAATTTAGAGGACCAATATAATAATTAAAATTGAGACATTGGAATAGTAATCTAACTATTGAAATAGTTATTTGGACATTGGAATAGTAATTAGACCATTATGAATAGTAACATGACTATTAGAATAGTATCTTCACCTTCAGGAGTGTAATCAAAATTTTTATTTTATATAACAAAAATATGACATATTTATTGCATGATAAAGTATATAATTGTTTTAAAAATTATATAATAATTGTTTTAATTTTGTAGAATTTATATGTTTTATTTTTATTTTTATAAAAAATATAATGATTTAAAATAAAATTTATTTTCATAAGTTTAAAAAAAAATATGTCACATTATAATTATAATATAATTTTATGGGACCATATATAAAATTTTAATCGGTTTAAAAATTGACAATAATATTGAAATTGGAATTTTTATGAAAAATAATAAATTAATGAATATAATAAAAAAACATCTCTCCCCTTTATAAATACCACCAATCACCACCCCATATCCACACATCTTCCAATAATTTGATCTTTATATATTTATATAAAATTATCTTCCCAGTACCCTCCACAAAATCCTAGTTATTTTCATCTTACCAAATAATATTTCAATGAGAATTAACGAGTAGCCTGAGAGGAGACAACAACAGGAAGAGGTAAAATACTAAACTAAAACTCTTTCAATTTTATTCTTCTTCTTCCACAAAAAAATATTATCAATATACTATAAAATAAAAAAATAAATATCCTAAATATACATATATGTTATTATTATGGAGGAATATCTATCTTCAACAACCACCTAAATTGGTTCTTAAACGAAAATATTGCTCACAATATGATTCATTCACCGACACTATGAACAACATAATTCATTATTCTCCAACACATTCAATGATTGTTATAGATATACTATTATCGTTAAAATAAGAATAATAATTATATTATAAATTATTTCATGGTTAATGGATGCATTAATTACCTTTGAATTAGATAAACCATATCTAGTTCTTGATTATTAATAAAACTGCCTAACTAAACTGACTGTAACAATGTTTATTATAACATAATCTTCCCTATATTTAAAATCATATGGATATTTAGAACAATTTAAACTTGTTATAGAAATCAATATCATTTCATTTTAATTCTGTAGTGATAGTACCATTTGAAAAAACTCCATTAATTATCCACAAGTGATCTGACCTTGGAATCATCAAAAAAATACCCTTAGAACAACAAAATTTACCTTTTTATCTAATTTTATTTTTTTATATGAGCATAATATAATTATATTCAATAAAATATAGACATAAAATTTTCATAATAAATTTTCATAATAAATTTTTATTTTTCAATATGTTAAGTGTTTGTGCATAATGAATCCGAACATAAGCTATGGGCACTCACAGAACCACCATGTTTTCTTCATGTATGACCTCTATCTCTAGAAGTCATTTTATATATCTATTTTATGTTTTATAATGTTTATAATTTATGTATATATGAATCATATATATATATATACCTATTTAATTCTACCTTCCATTTAGGGGGTTATACATTCTTGAAGTTCATTTCTCAAATGAATTCATTAAAATCAATCATGAATATGGGGTACTTTTCTATTAATTAATAATTTTATTTAAAATTATTTTAAACCATTTAATAAAATTAATTATTTAATTAAATAAATTGATATTTTAGGGGTTACTATTCTTGTTTACCAATTGTTTTTCTATGAAAACACTAATTTCAATCTTTCCAGAAAATTCTTAAACCAATTCAATAAAATACAGTTTTAGAAGTTTATTTCTATACATAATCATCTACCACTTAATAAGATGTTTTTTTTAAAATTAACACAAATTTTGGGTCCAATTATTATTTTTTCAGATATGAGAATCCTAAATATTTAATTTTCTCTTCTCTTCAAAATACTTATGAAATATTGTTCGATTATGAAATGAGGAATGATTATGAAACCCATTTCTATCCATAGAAAATTATTATGTTTATGACATGAAATCAATTTAAATCTTTGGATAACATAATCAAGAAAATTTTATGATGGGTGTTCCCAGGTAGTCCTCTAATGAAATGGGTAAATTTTTATGTCTCAAGAGATGATATATGTCAGTTATAGGTTAATACTATTCCATGATGGGTCATTATTCACCATGCGATGTTGGCCTGAAAGACAACCATGAATTAAGCTTATGTCATATTCATGTTGTAGCGAAATTCCAACGTTTCCATGATCTTATAATTCCATGTTCTTTATTTTATGAGACCAATTGATTAATCAGGATAACTGTGTATTATGATATCATGTTATGTCTTCTAAATCATATGATATGCTTTATTATCATGTTTATTCACTTAATTGGAATTTTAGACCAACCTTTATATTTATTTTCCCCCCATGATATTATATGATTTTTTATAAGCATGGAGGGATTTATGATCTCATAATGAGGATTAAAATTAATTTATTTTATTTTAGTCTCACATTGGTGTTTTATGTACCTATTATTCCAAATACAATAGGCATATCTATCGTTCAATCATATTTGATGGGTATTTATTTTAAAAAATTATTTGTTATGTGTGAGAGACTTGGATCACTTTAGATGTATTCTTTTTATGGAAGATTTATGGACTAAGTATTTTATTTTTATTTTTCCTAAAAATGTTCATCATATATTAACCATTCTTTGTTTCTTTTTTAAAGCTATATTTATAAAATTTATAGACTTAGTGATTTTTATAACTATAGATAATGATATTATTATCATATTATGTGAAATGAAGATATTCTTCCCACTATAAGTTTTTCATATTATTGTTCACTTGGTTAGAGAGATCCGATTATGTGGTTCTGTAAATTATAGATGGATTTTCCCCATTGAATGGTATATGATGATTTTCAAAGGGTATATAAAAAATTGAATTCATAAATAAGGTGTTATTATAGAGTCATATATTTTATGATGAATCCATTTGATGTTTTACTAATTACCTTTATTTATTAAAGATAATTTCTCTAATAAAATTATTTGGTAATGGATAACTTTTGGGTGAACCAATTTATGGAAAAAAAAATTTGTGACTCTAGTTTTGATGCAAGGATACTTTGAAATTTTCTTGATGATACTATTTTTTTTGTATCGTACTAGTTCCCAATTGATTTTAAAATGTGTGTTGGGTAATAGGGATTCATGGTGAGATTTTGAAGAGGATAATGTTTGAATTGATATTTTTTCTACTCCAAGTTGAAATTCTTTGTCTGAATACATAATTCATGACATGATTTTACAAGGAAGAGTTTTGATAGGTTTTGGATTTAAAGGATTCATGGAATGAATAATATTATTTATAATTTTCAATCCAACTATCTATTATAGATCTGATGATATGTTTTGTAGTATAAATAAATTATGTGGGGTTTGACTCCTAAATTGATGATCCATGTTGTGAAGAGGTCAGTTTCCATTCTTCCTAAAAATTTCTGAATGCCTCCAAATTTAGGTTTTAAACAACCATTCCCCCTGAATTCTCAGTGGTCCCCTAATTTTTTAGATATATTCTATACCTCAGTTCATGTATTTGATCCCTAGCATTTAGATATGAACTTTTTTATCAGAAGCTCTTTGGAATCATCATTGAAGTGGAAATTATAAAAAAAATATCCATTGACAACATCGTGGATTTTTTCTTCATCGGTGATCAATATAATAATGGGGTATGGCATTATTATTTATTAATTCTCTTTCATTTTTATTTTTTCAAAAATGGAAATGTTATTTTCTATTGAAACCTTAGAACTTATATATTAATTTCCCTAGGAAATCATTATTTTTAGCCTTTGCTTATTTGATATGTCAAATTCGTAGAATTTTATTTATGATTTTAGACCCTACAATAAATTTCCTATTTATTCCTATAATTAGTGCTTTTAACATTGATTTTTGATTAATCCCTTCCCATTACTCTAGTTTTAATAATCATCCCATGTGTTTAGAAATTAAATTAATGGGGGATCTATTTAAGAATATTCAAATATCTAGATACACACTACAGATGTGAAAAGGTTTTGTTAAACCCTATAGACATGGGGTTTCATAGCTGATGATGAGTTTTTTGATCATAGAAGTGATATATAGGCATGCATGGGTAAGAAAGATCGATTATTAAAAGGAAATATCCTTGTAAATAAATATTTTTCCTTTTATTTAGCCAAAGTTCCCCATTTTTTTATGATTGGTGGAGTAAAATGGACTTCTAACAATGGGAAAAAATAGAACTACATATATCAAGAGGATTTTAGTAGAAACCATGGCCAATTAATTAAATCCCTTAAGGATAGTGGTAATTTGGGGTTTTGGAGATCAGGTTCATGACATAAAATATCACATCACCCTAGGAATATTCTCTACTAATTATTCTCACATATTAAAAAATTTATTTCCAATGTGAATGTGTCATTCATATCCTGAATTGGTTAGGGAGGACACATGGAATGAACTCTCATTTTCTGATGTGAACCACAACCACTAGGGATGTTTAACCACACTAGTTTATGATGTCATACTTTAGGATATCCTTTGACATCTATTAAACATGATGAGTAGATGTATTGTTCTAGAACCCAAAATGGGCTCACAAAGGGTCTAGGCTCGATTATCAGAGTTGATGTAATGAACCAACTTAAAATACTATCTAAACTGATATCAGAACCGATTCTCCACTAATCCAAAGAATGTTTCCGATCTATGAAGCTTTCAAAAATAACCTATGCATCAATAAATAATAGTTTGGAAGTATTTCATCCTCAAAATATTATAATAATTGGGAATAATAAAGAAACATCATTTGATATATATAAATTTATACATATATATCAAGGTATAAAGAGACACTAGGAAAAAAAAGGAAAATACAACCCAAAAACCTCCTCCTAGTTGTCCTCGACCAGCAACTATGTCCCAAGTCACCCACCCTTGGTCACCCAAGCATGAACCCACAAAGTAATAAGAAAGATTGAACACCTACTATAAGACCATAAATGATGAAAACACTAAGACATAAAATTAGGGTGTGAGCTAAGGATCCCAGTAGGATTCCACAAAATATTCCATATAGTTACTTCATAAGGTAATTAATGTTTGATAAAATTTGAGTAAAAGTAAGAGATCATAAGGATTAGTTTAAACAAAATTTTTTAAACATTTAAAAATAATTAATGAAACTATAACTATAAAACCTATAATTTCACCAATTAAAAACTAAACAAATTCCTAAAAATATTAGAAAAATGGTTCACAATATAAAGTAAGATAATTAAGTGAATATGAGATTATCCATGTGACTTGGAAATGTTAAAAAGAGTAAATAAAATGGAGTCAACGTGTATAATAACTATAATTGAATCAAGCAAGGAAATTTTGGTTCCATAAGGTGACAATGAACACTGTCATGTATCATGTATAATGTATATGGACACCATGGTTACAATATAGGTGTGATAGTGATCCCAACTTAGAATAGATAATAAAATTACAACATCACTAATTTTTGGGCTTACATCTAGTCTCATGGGTCCCATGAAAACCTGTTCCAAGCACACACAATTTCAAGGATGCACATCTATATCTTGATCCCTTCATGTTCTATGTGGATCTAATTGAAGTGTGTGAGTCCACTAATAAATCATATATCTAGTTAAACCCATCTAACTATGTAGATTCCCTTGACTAGTCAAAATATGGGGTGAGAAAAATAGTTACAAGGATCACACATGGATCCTTATCGACAAAATCTCACTCTCTCCCCCAAACACTCTCAAAAAAAATTATCAATTTTTAAAACCTACTAAAAATTGGAAGTATAAGAATCAAACAAGTCACAATTAAGGGTTTATCACATGGTAGAATTAAGATTAAGTGCCAACTGATCCGTGAAGAATCATGATTTTTAATTCAGAACCTTTTATATTATTAAATATTCAAATGGAAAATAATACCCACTTCATTTCACAATACATCAAATAAATGTAAAAAGGCCATTAAAAAATAATTTATTTCAAGGAAAATAAAATGCATTCAATATAAGTAATATAACTTTTATTAGGATTGAATATATTTCTAAACATCATTTGAAACCCTCTTCCCATTTGAATAAATCATTTATTTAAAACAACCCAAGAATGCCCATTTCAAAACAAGGTCAAAATAATTGAAAGGGGTTCTTGGTAATTTAATAAATTCATGTATTTAAAACTATTTAGAAAACATAAAATAGTTCAATTCATTTAATTGAAATCAATGATGTTTATTTAATAAATCTAAACCCTTGTTTAATCCCTCAATTTCACCAAAACACCCATCAAAATTTCATTGAAAATAAATCCAAACAAAAAGGGAATTTTAAAAATTAATAAAAATGATATAGATATCAATATTAAATCCTCTAAATTAACATTATGTTAAATTAAAATAGAATAGTGTCAAATAAACTTTAATAAGGAATTAATTTTTCAAATTTCATAGAAATTGTGTTAGGAATTAAGAAAGATGTATCTATGACATATCATGTTAAAATGAATAAAAAAATGAATGAAAATCATAGAAACACCTACTTGGAATATTAGGAATCCAACTAAAAATAATTAAAGATATTTTGACTCTAATATAAATTGTTCGATGTACGAATATATATACTGAATGAATAGAGTAGAGGTCATAGATATACAATTCCATATAAATAAACCATGATCCAACAAAACACAAGACCATAATTACCTTTAGGAGGAAGGAATCAATAAAATAAGGGATATCCAAGATTAAGAAGAAAATAACACATTGGAAGAGAAGATATCCACTTCAATTAAAACTTATAATCACCAAGAGATGATGTTTGGGGATCCAAAATGCCTTTTTAGTGATCCCAAAAGCATAAGGATCAGATTATGTTTGAATGGGAGGAGTCTAGGGTTAATTTTGGGGGTTTCAGGATATTATTTAATTTTTTTACATTAATCATCGCAGCATGGATTGTTGGGGTGGGTCACAGGGTTAGTACTAACTATTCTCCTAACCATTAACCCAAAAATAGATCCCCTCTAAGAGTTTCACACTTAGGATACAAACTTAATTTAACAATGTGAAAACCATAAAACCCCCTTGCACACTTTTTTAACCATGTACTAACCATCTTAAAACTATGCAACTGATTTTTCATAGGTTTCAAACTTTGTTTAGCCATGAAAAACATGTTCATACTAGGTTGAAAACTTTGTTTAACAATGAAAAAACCATGGGAAAACCATGTAATGGCCTATAAACCTTCAAAAAATTTCCAATAAAATACCTAAATAACATGAAAATATATATAGTCATTATGTACTGAAATAAGTGGATGAAAACACATACAAACATTAATGGGATGTTACAACCTCCACATAGTAGGAATTTCTGTCCCCAGAAATATTATAGTACGAATGATAGAAAAAGATGATATAAGAAGAACTCAATTTCTCATTTTGTGAGGAAAATGGTCCATGGTTGAGATGTGAGATTGGTTCCAAGGTTAATAACACACCAAACTCCAAGATCAACACACTAATATAATTACACATATCCAAACAAGATAATGACTAGGGACCTATTATAGGTCTCCCCATTATTTATGGATTCTCTAAAATGGGGTAACATAAGAGAAACACACCCCTTAGAACAAAATCATAGACTTAAATTATTTTCTAATGAGAAACATCTATGATCAATAATTGACAAGAAAGGTAAATAACTAACAAGGATTTATACCATGGGTAAGTACATGATGTTAACATGTAATTTCCAAACTGGTCTTTAAACCTCGATGAGATCATGAAATCAAATGTTGGCACCATTGCGTGCCTAATATATCAAAAATAAATATATTACTAGTTAATTATGTACATTCCCATGATCTATCCTATTCTAACTGGAAAGAGCTAAAATATCAAGGTCAGTGCACAACATGGCACTACAATCTTTTAAGGGAGATCATCCAGTATTTCAAAATTGATATCTAACCACCAAGTTAAAATAAGAGGAAACCATGGAACAAAAAATAATATATCAGTTAATGAAACTATTATTACCCATATAATCCAAAAATAACCACACATATGGATTCAAGGTATCATTCAAAAACACTCCAAAATAAAAAGGTTTCTAGAAATATAAAAGATGTATGTAGTAAATACTCAATCAGTTTCCACTTCCACATCATAATGTATAAGTTGGATCAATATTAACCACGTTGAAAAAATAACAACTCAAAAAAGGAAGCTCCTACACAATTTTAAATTCACCACTTCATGGACTATGGATAAAGACCTATTATTCTAAAGCATCTACTACCCTATAGTCATGAGTTGTTATTATTGAACGTGGTTTTTATTTTCAATTTTCTAACCTACAAAATATAATAATGTGACCTAAACACCCACAATATTCATAAGACTTTGGTTATTTAAAACACATCATCTTTGGTTGAACATGTTCTCTACAGTGAAAACACACAATATGCATTATCTTTTCTCAAGGAGTCTATCGTTCCTCAACCATGAATGAGACACCCTTCCCTTTATATCATTTCACTAGATCCACTTCAGCTAAAAATCATATTAAGAATCTCTTGAAAGGTGATATTCAAAGATGAATTCATGTCAGTTAATATGTATGGTTGAAGACCTTTTCTATAATAGATTTCCTAACATGAATCATTACCAACAATCCCAGTTTTGGAACATTCCAGAAATGAGAATTGTTCGGCATAAATCGTAAATGATAACG
Source organism: Viscum album (assembly GCA_963277665.1). Lineage (NCBI taxonomy): Eukaryota > Viridiplantae > Streptophyta > Magnoliopsida > Santalales > Viscaceae > Viscum > Viscum album. Next base: position 684,971,908 of record OY728151.1, read on the forward strand.
TATCTTTACCAAATCTCAAGAACTAAACAATATTTTCCTTCTTCACTTACTCTGGATACATTCATTGAATGGATAATGACTTGAATAATTCTCAAGGAATTCTCTATTTCAGAAAATATGGGACCACAACTTCCCACCACACTTTTCCAGCCCCCCCAAATAATGATTTGACAAACTTGACCATTAGAGATTCAATAGTCTTAAGAGAATCAAAGATGACATCAACTTCATCAAGCCACTGCACTCCCACAAGAGAATCATTCTCACCTTTATAAGAAGGTGGATTATAGTCCATGAAGTCAAGGATGTTATAATTAAGTAATGAGTATCACACAGGGATCCTTATCAAAAACAACTCTCCCTCACCCCTAAATCTCTCAAAGTAAATAATCCTCTTTTAAAGCCACTAATAATGGGAAGTATAATAATCAAACAAGTTACAATTATTGTATTATCACATAGGAGAATTATCAAAAAGAGCCAATTGTTCCATCAAGTACCATCGATTTCAATTCAAAACCATTTTTGAAATCTATATTCATAAGGGTAATAATACCCACATTCTTATAGAATTCATCATAAAATCACGAAATCAGCCTTCAAAAAAATTTATTTCATAGGTTACATAACACATTAAAATAAAGTATTATAACTTTTAAAAGGATTGAATATAATTCTATACATAGGTTAACAACCTCTTTCTAGGAGAATAAATCATTTATTTCAAATAAACCAAGAAAACCGATTTCAAAACATGGTAAACATCATTCAAATGGGGTTCAAGGTCATTTAATAAATTCCATAATTTAAAAACATTTCATAAATTTCAAATAGTTTAATTATTTTAATTCAAATCAAATAAGTTCATTTAATAAATTAGAACTCGATCCAAAGCTCTAAACGTGACCAAGAAACCCTTTAAAAGGATTTTGAAAATAAATCCAAACAAAAATAGAATTTAAACAATTCATAAAAAGGTATAGATATAATTATTTTATCCATTTAATTAATCCCATATTCAATTCAAAGAGAAAAGTTTCAAAGAATATTTTATATGGAATTAAATGGAAAAACTTCATAGAACATGTGTTAGTAGTTAGGAAAAAAGTATCTATGAATTATCAAGAAAAAATGAATAAGAAAATTAAGGAAAATCATAGAAACACCTACTTGGAATGTTAGGAATCTGACCACAATAAATCCGAGGAGTTTCTATTTTCATAAAGATCATCAGATCTAGGAAGATAAATCTCAAAGGAAGAGAGAATAGATCCTAGATCTACAATTCCCCCAAAATCACCGAATATCCAAAAAAAATTCAGGACATCATAAAATTTAGGGATAATGAATCAAGAGAAGAATGTAGATCCATGATTAAGAATAATATAACTCATTGAAAAAAAAGATCTCTACTTTGATTGGTTCTTCAATCTGGGAAGGGATGAAATTTTTGGAGCCAAAATTCCCTTAGAGGGATCCCAAAAGCATAAGGATCAGATTATGTTTAAGTGGGAGGATTTTAGGGTATAATAAGGGGGTTTCAGGATTTTAATTACAAATTTTCATAAATTTCATTGTCATGTGTAATATTTTTTGGGTTGGGTCTCACAGTTAATACTAACAATGCACCAAACCATGCACCCCAAAAAACTCCCCTAGAAGAGTTTCACACATAGGCCGTACACTTAGTTTAAATGTTTGCAAACCATATGACCCCATTTCACACTTTGTTTAACCATCAGAAAACCTTGAAACCCCTTCTTCCTAGGTTTAATACTTTGTTTATCCATGTTAAAACCTTGTGCAACCCATGCATCAAACGTTCCACACTTTATTAACCAGGATAAAAACATGCAATTGCCCAGAAACCTTAAAAAATGGTCCTGTAAAATTCTAATAACAACCATGAATTATATCCAATAATTGGGTATTCAAATAAATGGGTTAAAACACATAAACAAAAGAGTTTGTTAGAGTTGATATTCAGATTGATAATCCACTGGTGATGAGACTTTTAGGATATGTGTTACCCATATCCTATATACATATAGATATAGTAGTCTGCATAAAAATTAGGACATATATCCCCTATCTATGGAGTTGGTAATTTCTCATCACTATTCTAATGTGAAGAGTGGGTCCCATACTAGAGTCATAACTACCATGACTGAATCATCCACTAGTAATGCATAGGTCCTCCAATACTTTTTTATACGGTGAGGTACACCCTAGATATATGGTATCAGAGAAACAATAGATCATAGAGTTACATCAGACTAATCATTATTAGATGGATGTGGAGATTTAGAATCCTCTCTCATTGACTAGAGTTTATCTATGAGCATATCGGTTTCTCGGGTTTTCCCCTTGTTGACTTATATGATAAGTTTAATGTTTTATTTTATTTTTTAACTATTAGTTTTTCAGGGTGTCATACTAAATTTGTTTCTACTCTCCCCGGAATTTTCATTTCCAAAAATATTTCATGTCTTATAAAAATTATTAAAGAATTGGTGGTGATTTTGGTCGACCTTTCATCGATAGAGCATAAAAGTACATGGAGACGTTGACCACATTCGGTGGTCGGACTTTTGGATCATGAGACATACTCTCCTTTGCAATTCCCATTTTTCAATTGTTTCTTGGATGATAATTTTTCTTTGTTATTGGGTTGGTATGTATTTTTCATTTTTTTACTCTTGGATATTTATGTATCACAGTGAGGTATTTCTTAGTGGTTTTCACATTCATTATTTACAGTCTAGAGTTTTTAGTTTAGTATTACAATGCATTATTGTATGGAGTTGTGTGTGTGTGTATGTGTATAGGTACATTAGGGAAAGTCTAATAATTTCAGTGATATTATAAATTGACACTAGTCATTATCCCCTATCCATTTAGAGGATGTATTGGTGTGTCACTCTTTGATAACTTCTAGTGCAACTGGTGCTTCGGTGTGTCAATTCATGAAATGTTTCTATCAAAGGATATCTGACCTAGGGAAATTTTTTGGAGTTAGATGAGTCATGAATATTGGATAGTGACTAGAGAAATAGTGTTAAAGTATCTCAAGTTAGGATCTTAAGATAAGGATCCTAGTGATTTATTTTGTGAAAAATGTATCCATATACCAAGATTATGATCGCCGACTTGTTGACTTGACATGGTAAGGTACCAGTTTTGGGGAGACCAATGGTTAATTCATAATGTAATAATGAGAATATAACATTCATGTGATTATTGAATATTATCCCATTATATTTTCTTCTAACTATGGTACATCTTTTTAATTTTTATGATGCCTCCAAAATTAAATACATTTTTAATTCCAGGATAGGTTTATGATGATGAGTCATTTAGTGACGAGTCCTTAGTGTGGGGACGAATTCGGAGGTGTTCCTTCCTTGGGAGAAATTAGAAGTGCTTCCTCTCAATGGGATACACATGGACCTACCTCCGTAGGTTAAAAAAATTATCATCTACAAGTTGAGAATCTAATAGAACTATTTGGTTTGGAAAACAATGAATACATAGCTAGTGCATTTCATGTGTTTTAACAATAGAGACCACTCAGGTTTTGTAGCAAATCAGACCCATAGGCATTAGTGGATTGGATTTATTCAGTAGTATATCTATTTAATTTTGTATGGACATTGATAAATCATATTGATTTACTCATAACTAGTGTTCATTTTGGGGTAGCATGAGATTGGTAGGGATTGGTCACTCAAACCCATAATGAGGTGATGCCCTCACATACTGACTTCCATCACTAGTTCAATGATGAGTGCTATATTTTGAGATTGGACTTTTGGTGGATCCATGTTCTTATTAAGTAGTGGTATTGAAATATATTAGTTTTAGATTAACTACAAAGGTTTATTGATCCCACATGATACTCTCTCGATATAGTGTGAGATGGATACTTTTTGGAATATATGTTTGTGTAGGGATTTTATATGGACAACTTACATAGAATAGTTTCTTCTTGAATTACCACATATGCTGGAGTGATGGAGTGTTCCATGGTTATAAATACCTTTTTATTATATGTTTATCAGGATGATCTTCCAGATAAGGCTCATTATGGAGATGGGTGGTCTACATCAGCTAGCTGACATCAAACATCACAATATCGATGTAGGGGGCACACTCATAACCAAACGTAGATGTGGGGATCTACATAACAAAGATCACAAAGAGGATATAGATAGCCTAGAGTAGGATTATGTTACACTAGTGATGGGTGATGTCAAACAGATCATGATTTAAATCCCAATGAGCTACATAGGGTGGTCAGATAATGGAAGAACCTCCCTAAAAGAGAAAAATTCATAATTAGGGATCTATGTAGCATATTTAGGGAAATACATAGGGAGGAAGAGTTGATATAAGGTTTAGCGTAACCCTAGAAGTTGGATCTATAGGTGGATAACAACATTATGACATTCCACCACCAACACCACTAGGTGACCCTTATTAGACCGAGAGGGACAACGACTGAGGGTGTGGCTAGTTGTAGACTATGGAAGGTTACGATCGAGCTTTACATGAGATGATTCAAGGTACAATCTCTACATTCTATAATTTAATTTTAGAAACTATAGAAATAATTGTGAGTCATTTTTTCAGTTATATATTCCTTTTTAAGAGATTGGTATTAGTAAATGTATTAATTCTACCATTTTTTAAATCATCCGATAATATAAATAAGATCGTAGTGGAGAATGTTTCTCATGGGTTCTATAGTTATTGTAATGAAAGAATATGATTTCATCATGAGTATATACTAGTTTTATATTTTAATTATCTATATTGACTATCAATAATGAATATTAGATGAATATAGGATAATGGGATGATATTATACTTCAATTAATAGAAGGAAGTTTTGGGAAAATGAGTAGTGTTTATTAGTAGGAAAATAAAACCTATCTTCCCTTAATTTTTAAGTTAGGACCTTAGTGCAGTAGACCCTTCAGAAACATGGCCTGTATTAGTGGTGTATGATTATATGGAAATATTCATTGAAGATGTTCTAGGAATACATTTTAGGTGGGAGATCAATATATTCATATACCATCACCCCATGACCTACCAATATCTTCCTTGGTTTGTCGAATAACCCTTGATAATCTTTGGGAGATGAGGGTGTGGTTGGAGAACCTTATTAAGAATCAATTTATAAGGAATATTGTTTTCCCTTGGGTAGCTTTAGTGAAATTTTTAAAAAAGGGGAAAAGGATTTGGAGGATATGCATTGATTACTTCTTCTTGAATTAGGTGAAAATTAAGAATAAATACCCCCTTTCAAGGATTGATGATTTCTTCAAACAGTTAAAGGGTGAATGTTGGTTGTTGAAAATAAATTTTAGGTCCGGCTACCACTAGTTGAGGGTTCATAAGGAGGATATACCATATACAATATTATGATGTTTCTAGAGGAATTATGACTTCATAATTATTCCATTTGGTTTGACAAAATTCCCCTGTAGTCTTTATGGATCTGATGAACTAAATCTTTCTTCCCTTTTTAGACTAGTTCATAGTTTTCTTTATCATCGATATTCTCGTGTACTCTAGGTTTGAGGAGGAGTAAATAGATAATTTGAGGAAGGTCTTGGACTAAATTCGGGAGGAAAAATTATATATTAACCAATATAACTTTTATATATTCACTTTAATGTTTTAATTTCTAGGTCATGTCATTATTTATAATGTTATTGTGGTGGAATCAAAAAATAATGAGATAGTGATTGCTTGGGTTTTATCCATTAGTTTGTTAGAGGTGCATATATTCCTTATATTATTATTTTATAATAAATGGTTTATTGAATAATTTTATTGTATTTCAGCCCCATTAACTTCCTTTATGTATAATGTGAGACTTTTTAAATAGAATCAGTAGTAATAGAGAGTCTTCAAGGAGCTGATTTAGAGGTTGACCATTGATCCTATGTTTAGACTTATAGAAGAGTCTATAATGTAAATTCTAATTGTGAATCTTCTGATGCTTGGATCATATGTGTTTTTTTATGTATAGTTATTTAGTGATTACGCATGGCTCAAGTCATTTGAGACCCCATTATAAGAGCTATGTGACCCTTGACTGGGAATATGCATCCAAAGTATTTCATTTGTAGATTTAGAGACATTATCATCTAGGAGATAATTTTGTAGTTGATTCAAATCACCAAATGTATAAGTGTTTTTTTACTAAGAGGGACCTCAAACTGAGACATAGGTGTTGGTTGGAAATCGAAATGGAATATCAATTGAAGAGAGTCTATACTTCTTAAAAAGGATATTGTGATGGAAGATTCCCTTATTAAGAAATCTCATTCCTACTTGGTTTAGGAGGAATAAGAGATTATGGAAATATTCTGGCCAACCCTGGTAGATAAGAGAGGGGAATCATATCTACAGTCGATGGTGGTGACCCCACCACATTATCTGTGAATAAATAAATCTCATTTGAGATACATCGTTTAGGAAATTTTACGTCAATAGATATCCTCAAGATATGCTCTAGATAGATTCTATAAATGTGGGGAGCATTTGATCCTTTTCCAGGGATGGACAATAATAATGATCATGTTACATGAGAATGTTCTAAGTGAGTATTATATATCCCAATTGACTATATATCCAAGAGTGGAAAAGTTTTACCATGATATTTATTGATACTTTTGGTGGGATAGAATGAGATGAATTATTGAAGATTTTTTTTTTGTGATTTATCACATATAATTAGATGAAGGAAAAACACCATGTTCCTTTTGAGAGAACTGTTCAGTTTATAGGTTGGGTAACTTTTAAGTATTTGAGATCATCTTGCTTCTTAGGGTACCCTTGATGATCGTATTCAAACATGATTCATGGTTCAAATCATATATATAGAGGTGTTTTCAAGATGCCTTTAGAAACCCATTACAAATGATCAGGGTGTTTCATCCCTAGATAGATGACTAGAATAAGAAAACCATTCCAATTATATGGTATATGTTTAGAGCCCATGTGTTAATTTTTGGTTGGAGTTGAGAGGACCACTTATTAATGGCGGGGATCACTTATAATAATATCTACCCATCCTATTTTAAAATAGAACCATTAGAGGATCTGTATGGGAGACCATGCATGTGACCTTCATACTATACAAATATCTATGAGAAATATCTTGTTGGACCAGAGTTATTGCATGTGATAATTTAAAAGGTTCAAGTGATTTTTGATCAATCATTGAAAACTTAGTGTTGGAAAAATTACTCAATAAAATAAAATCATGTGTTATATGAGTTTGATAAGGGTGACTAGGTCCTCCTAAATTTAAGTCAACTATGTTGTTTTCTGAGGATTGGTTATGGTGGTAAGTTATCCTTGAGTTTTATCAGGACATTTTAGACATCATGTAGTGTTGAGGAGGTTTCATAAAACATACAATTACCCCCATTTTTTTACTAATTACATGAATTATTCCATGTTTAATTGATAAGAGGATACATACAAGACCAATCACATGTTTTATTGTGGGGGGAGCCACACATTGAAAATGGATCTATCTTTTCAGATAAACTAGTAGATATCGATGATCAATAGGAGATGATCTATCTTAGATAGACCATTCCAATAGTGTGAATCATTAAGAGCAGAAGAATATTTGGGAGAGGTGACAAGAGAATGGAATTCATATTTCGGAATATTACATTCACCTTTTTTATAGATTTTTCTTTTTATAAATAACCTCATAGAAGGTAGGGATAATTTAACCACTATGGTTTTGATGCAATGATCATTTGAAATTTTCTTAAGGATGCCCTTTTATCTTGTATCATCTGAGGTACTATACTATTTTCCTATGTAAATTGGTTGTTAGGGATTCTTATAGGGAGTATGAGGAGGATATGATTTGATTTTACTTTTTTCATCTTCTAGAGGAAATTTATGGTGTGAATTCATAATCCATGGTGTGTATTTTTTAGTAAGTGTTTCAAGAGGTTCTAGATTTTTAGTATTCACAATGTGAATATTTATATTCATTGGAATAGATCATTCATATTATTATGGATATTTTGGTATCTATTTATATGGAAGTAAACCATAGCAGGTTCATGGTGTGAAACAAAAATTCATACCATGAACAAGTTGATCCCTAGCCATCATATAAATTTTCAAATCTCTCCATATTTATTCACATGACCTCTATTTATTTGTAACTTTAGTGTTCCCCCCAAAACATTTTAGAGATATTCTAATCCTTGATTCTTGTCTTTGATCCCTAGAATTTTAAGTTCTATTTTTTATTGATATAAAGTTATTGGGGCTCATCATCAATGACTAAATTATTGAAAATAACCAATGAAACCATCAAGGATTTTTTCATCATCATCAATTATTTCAATGATTAGGTAGGGATTTGTTATTACTAGATTCTTCCATGTTTTTATTATTTTAAGAATAAATAGGTTATCAAGAATTTAAACCTTGTAACATAGCTTTTTATATCCCCACCAAATAATTATTTTTGCAATTGGAGTTTTTATTGTGTCAGATTCCACCCATTATATTCATTATTTTTGAAAATATGATCGATTTCTAATTCATGTCAGTAGCTGATGCTTCTCACATGGATGTTTGAGGGCTTTCCCCCATCCCCCATATTTATAGTGTTCTTCATTACCAGCCAATTTAGTCACTTATTTTACTATTTCCAAATCACTTCGAGCATGTTCAGACCTCCATATATACACAATATATATGACGATGTTGTGTATAACCCAATTAATATGTGTTTTGATGTCTAGTGATGAGTTCATTGATTATTTTTTTGATGATTGGGAATACATGGGTGAGTCATTTAGATTCTTTAAAGGGATGTGTGTTGTAGATGATCATTGGTTCATATGGATGGTTGGTGATCAAACTTTGGTGATCAAACTTTTCAATGATTGGTGACTGGAAACCAACTTTTGACAAATGGAAAAAGATTAGCGATGTTACTTAGGGGGATTAAGGAGAAATCATTTCAAAATTTGAAAATGATTTACAGGACAATGGTAATTTGGGGTTATAGAGGTCATGTTAACTATGTGAACTACTATATCACATTCTAAATATTTGGATTTGATCACTCACATACATTCAAGAATTTATTCATGGTATGAATGATTCATTCACAACATGAATTGTTCAGGTAAAATTCATGAAATGAACTCCCTATTAACACCATAAACCATGCCATCTCAATTGGTTTAGTCATGCTGCTTTATAAAATGATCCTTTGGGATTACCTTGAACATATTCCTGACCTGATAAGCATATGTAGAGTTTTAGAACTTTGTATGTACTAATAGTAGGGTTCAGGCATGATAACCTAAGTTGATTCAAGTAACTGTACTCCTATGATGACATCAATCTCTGGGTGTGGGTCTCCCAAATCATATGTACAGATTGAGTCGATAATCTCTATAGTTGTCAGGGCATGGGTCACTTTTCTATGAAGTTGGTACTCCCTACATCATTGAGCTCTCACGAGGTGCGAGTCCTCCACTAGATTTGGAACTCCCACTTCTAAGGATCCCTTGAGTGAGGCATGGGTCCCCATCTATTTTTTTCTCTGGAACGGTACATGTTGAATATATGGAATTGGGCCCTCAATATCCAATTAAGCTGTGTAATTTTTTTTTATTTTTACTAGGTGTTGAAGATTGAAATTCTTCTCTCCTCAATTGGGGGTTTTCAGGTTCATTTTTTTGTGGGTTTCTTTTCCCCTATTAGAGTTATGATTTGAGCTGACAACTTTAATCATTTTCTACACACATGGTTTTTCAAGGAATCATACCACCTAAGTGTTTACTCATTTCAGTATGGGATTTTCCCTCATGTTTCATGTCTTGTGAAGATGATAGATATATTGATGGTGAATTTGAGGATTTGGGTATTAGAGGAGGGTAATAGTACTTAGACGTGTTTTAAAAAATGTGTTAACAAACATAGGTATCATGAGAAAGGCTCTCCTTGGCATTTTCCTTTATTATTATTTTAGGTTGGGAATTATTCCTTCATCTTGGTTAAATGTTTATTTTTCAATTCATTATTCTTGTATATTTGTATGTCACTATGAATTATTTTACATAGTTTTTGACATGTATTCCCTACACTCAAATTGTTTCAATTTAATATTACATTTTATTAATTCATCAAGCTGGGAATGTGTGGGGATACCAGTACATGAGGTTAAGGCATCAAATTTAAGTGATATGCCTAATCAGTGCAAATAACCATCACCTGGTTGATTGGAGGTGTCTTAGTGTGATACTATTAGAATAATTCCCTCCTAGGAGGGCCTAGGTGGGTCAGGTCATGATAAATGATTCCATAATTACTATTATAGAGAGGGATAAGGATCATATTTACATTTTAATGAGACATTAGAGGTTTCACCATATTTTTAATCCCAAAACATATTTCTTATGAATTTTAATAACTAAAGTATTAAAATTTTGTAATCAAATACACATATTAGATAGTTTAAAGGATGATTTTGTTATGATATTTTTATGAAGTCAACTAAAAATACGCTTTTAATTTCCTGATGACATATATGGATAGCCAAAGGACCCTGTTTGCATGTATTATCTTATAATTTATATGTAATTAATTCTTATCGGTTCAATTCAAAGAAACATGATGAACATTGTACCTTGAAAAATATTGGAGTTAATTTTATGTCAAAAGGGATATAAATATCTGATACGAATAGTAGAAATTTAATTTACATGAATATATCGAATTTTTTTATCAATGATAATTTATGGGAGTTGGATTATACAATATTCCAATTGATGATTTTTTAATGAAAGTGTGTTGATAACTGGAGTGACATTAATATTGAGGAATTAATATTTGTGAAGGTATATTTTAATGAGTAAGGTTATAATAATGAACCATTAACATTGCAATCTCATGGATTACAATTATTTTATATCCCAAATACTACAAATAAAAAGTCGTCATTTGTTTTATAACTGAAAAAACCACTACTAGGTCAGATGTCAAATAAAATAAGGATGTTGATTTCATTGTGATGTCACAATCATTTTTCAACAGTCCCAATGTATATTGGGGTCTTTTATGTTAAAGGTGACCACAATGAGGGTATTTGTCTACTCTATAGAGTAGTAAAATATCTTAAAATGTTAAATAAATAAATAATATTAATTAATTAGATTAATGTTTATTATACATTCCATGGCCCCATAATATGAGAAAATAAATACAAAATTGGATAAATATTAGAAAATAGATTAGATGCTATATGAATGAATTTTTTCATAGAAAAACAAAATTAATATTCACATTTACTTGATAATGTTATTGGAAAGAATCCAATAGAATAAGAAACACAACAACAACCAATATATAAATAACCAACCCCTACCTTTGAGTCTACGAATTCACCTAAAAGGTTTTCTATACTATTGGTAATTGAAATTTTCAAAACTATTTATGAAAAATGTGAATAAGATAGATATTGATGTCTTTTTTTTACTAATATTATACATGGTGAAATTTATTGTGATTTATATCTATCAACACCCACCCAAATCATTGTTGTGAGTGGTATAATGTAGAATATCCATGGAGATATTATAAAAAACAAACAAATATCAAAAGATCATGTTTGTTTAGGGATTAGGTAGCTCATGATTTTATCATTATGCTTCTTATTCCCCATTATGATTTAAATGTCCACATGATCGAAAATTCAATTGGAACATTCATATCAAGTCCATTTGATCTTGTAAAATACACATAGATAAAAAAGTGTGTACTTTCTAATTTAATTTCATAAAAAATATTAAACAATTAATTATAAATGCCCTAAACTGGGGAATGGTATTATAATTAGGGAATAGTAAGTGGAATCATAGAGTCAAATCAAAATAATATTTTAATAACCACTACCATACCATTTGAAATTCATCTTTAATGATTTTTCAATTTTATGTGGATACAAAATTTAAAGATGGTAATAAAAATATAATTGATTTTTAAAAAAAAATTACGAAGAGGACATTACAGAGTATCGTGGTGTTGAGAATGAAAATGAAATCCTCTAACATGGATGTCTGGGTGTCTTAGATGTAAATTTATATAGAAGGTGCGTTTGGATATTTTGTTTGTCTAATTGCTGATCTAATATATTAATAAAAGTTAAATAATAGTCACATTTTTTTCTTGTGAATATATAAGGGTTGTATGGAAGGAAAAAATAGTTAAAGTTTTTTGGACTCATTACTACTCACATAACTTATACATAAAAAAAATATAATTATAAAAAGGGGAATATTTAAAAATAGTGGACCAAATGGCCACCATATTTAAAAGAAAGATAAAATATGAAAAACTAATATTAATTCCTATTATGTAGGGGTAAGGCAATACAAAATAATCATTTCATATATATTTTCATTCCATTCATTACTTATTCCTTTTTGTTTTTTAAGTATCAATGTTTTCTCATTGCAATCAATTTGGATATTCCAAATATTTATTTTTTGAATTTAATAAATAAATTGCCAATAAATAGACCACATATGATAACATTTATGTATTTTTTACATACAATATTCAATATTTGACAAATAAACATCAAGTTATATGTTTTACATTATTTTTTAATGAGAATTTTGTTTTGATAGGGTACTATTTATATATCATCAAAATAATGATATGTGGAAGATCCACGTGAAAAAATAATCCTACAAAAATATGAAATTAAATAAGTATTAGGGTATATATAATTTTATCTCACAGTAAAAACATATATCAAATCTAATTATTTATTATTTTCAATGATTCATTAGTGTCTAATACAAACTTATGGAAAATATACGTTACAATTTAAAATTCCAGAAATATATTGTATTCCATCAACAAACTAGAATCCCCATAGAGGTATTACGGTTAATAATTACAATTTAATGTAAAATATTTATTAATATTTTTTTATTTATATTTTCACATAACTACCCAGACTATCGATGATCAACATATTCAAAAATGGAAGTATTTTTTAAGCAACTGGTAAGAATACATGGTGTTAGAATTTATAAATGAAACTTGAATATGTGACTTCTTACTATTTATTTAGTTAAATTTCTAATGATTTTTTCTATTTTTTAGTTTATTTTTAAATCATTTTTTATATAATACTTATTTTTTAATTTTCACATAGATAATGAAGAGGGGAATTCATCAATAATAAATTTTTCTCCCACCATATTGTGCTCTATAAAGAGAAAAATGATTAGAGAAAAATAAATTCTTGATAAATTCTTCAGTATGGATGATGAACTTAAGTACTATTTTTTATATTCATAGATCTATTTTTTCTTTATTTGATATGTTTATGCTCAGTTGTTTATTTTTTAGATTTCTAAATGGATGTAAGTGTGTTTTTTCAGTTAATAAATGAAACTTTATTTAAAATATGTATGACTCAAGAAATCAAATTTAAAAAAACTTTATTTTCATTGATACGTTATGAAAATGACAGAAAATTCATTGATGAAATTCAAGAATTTTCCGAACAAGAATCTTGACCATGGTGTACCTATTGCAACTCAATATGTATGTTTTAGGTTTAAAAGTAATATCATAGTTCAATAATAGTGTCACTCACTAAAAACTATTAAAACACACAGTCAAATTATTTTAATACATTAGTATAAATATCCATAAGATATTTTTGACATGTAGGAATAATCATCACAATAGACAAACACATACTGTGGATGATCAGATTGAAAGTGAGTGTTTTTATTCAAAGTAACATTTTAGTTCAAAACACATGTCAGTCACTAAAAACTAAGTAAAAATTATCAACTTGTTCTATAATTTAGAAAAATGTTTCATAAAACTTTTTTATCTGTAGAAATCATCCTCACATCAATACCACATATGGTCTGTTCAGTATGATTGAATGTACACGTTTAAAGTGATATTTTGTTTTTAACATGAACCCCTAACTCAAAACTGAGAAATAACACATGGATTGTCTTAATATATTTAGAAAATGATCGATAAATAATTTGGGTCATGTAAGATTCCACCATACATCCACCCAACAAACGGTGTGCCTGATATGGTTCAAACTACATATTTTGGGTTTAAAAAAGAAAATTAAGTTAAAAACCTTCTTTACTCACTAAAAAACAACTAAAAAAATTATATAGTCTTGATAATCTATTAAAATTATACTTATGTTGTTTGAGACATGTAGGAATAAACAACATTCCATTCTGATTATAGGTGTGCCTGATATTACTCAAAGTACATGATTCGATTATAAAAATGATTTTTTATATAAAAATGATCATCAATAAACAATAATTGAGAAAACACACATCATCCATAAGACATTTTTGACATGTAATGATTGTCCACATGTTAAAATGAAAATTAGTGTTCCCAATATAACTTACAGTGCATGTTCTCATTTAAAATGTGACCATTTATTCAAAAACATGCATCATATACTTAAAACAAAAGAAATATTATAGATTTAAATTGATAACCTTGTAAAATGATCTATAATTCATTTTGATGTGTAATAATCTACATCATTTCAATCTGATGCACTATGTTATATGTATGGTTTCAATTACATGTTGTGATTTCGAATAATGATTTGAATTCAAAACATGCAATTAAGACAAAAAAATGATCAAACATGCTCGTATATCATTGATATTTTAGAAATATACACCACAAATCATTTTGAATATACAGTAATTAACCTCACATCAATAAAACTCATAGTGTGCCTAATGTAAATCATTGAGTGTGTTTTTAGTAAAAATTTAACCTTTTAGTTGAAAACATGTCACTTTTTGAAAATTAATAAAACACAGATGGATTGTCATTATAATTTAGGAAAATTATCCATAACTCATTTTGGATATATATGAATCATTGGAACATAAATCTGACACATGGTTTGTCCAGTATGACTGAATGTGAACATTTATATATAAATTGGACATGTTAGTACAAAACACACATCATATGCTCAAAAATTATAAAACATTATCAGATTTTTTTTAAAACTTTTGTGAAAAAATCCAAAAGAAATTTTTTATGTATACGAATTTGAAGCATATAAATATGATACATGGTGTGACTTTTGTGACTTAAAGTGGCTGTCTTTAATTTAAAAGTGAAATTTTAATTAAAAACTTGTTTCAATCACTAGAAAAAATGGGAATTCATTAAAATTATTTTCACACTTTAAGAAAATTATTCACAAGTCATTTTTGTGGTTTATAAACCAGTCTCATGCCTATATGATTCACTGTGTGTCCAATATGATTCAAATTTCATGTTTTTAGTTTAAAATTACATTAGTTTAACATGTGTCCCTCCCTGAAAACATTGAAAAAATATTATCTTCATATTTTAATAAATTGATTCATATGTCATTTTTTAAAATTAGAAATCATATGAAAATATTTCCAATATAAGGCATGATTGGTTTGACTTAAAGTAAATATTTTTAGTTAAAAAAGGAATTCTAGTTAAAAAAAATTCACTCCATGAAAATCAAGAAAAAAATTTGGATTGTCTAGATACGTTGAGAAAAAAAATCCATATGTCATTTTGGAATGTATAATTTAAACTCATCTAAATTGGAAACACTATGTTGTGGGTGTGACTCAAAGTGATTGTGTTTATTTAAAATTGACATTTTAGTTAAAATAAAATATGAAGTACTCAAACATTAGGAAAAAAATCAAATTGTTTTGATTCTTCAAGATAATGATACAAAATTCATTTTTAATGTTCTAGAGTAAACCTCAAATCAATCTGATTCTCAAAGTGACTGTTAAGACTTAATGTGATATTTTTTAGTTTAAAAGTGACATTTTAGTTAAAAACATGAATCCCTCACTAAAAATTGATAAATCACATTCACATTATTTTGATAATTTCTAAAAATGATTCATAAGTCATTATAGATGTTTATAAATTATTCACACATCAATCTAATACATAGTGTGACTATTTTGACTCAAAGTGCATGCTTTCATTCTAAAATGATATTTTTACTAAAAAAATTCCACTCACTAGAAACAATGAAAATTCAAATTATCATAATATCATAAGAAAATGATCCAAAAATGATTTCTAACGTGTCCGAATCAGTCACATGTTAATCTAATATATGTTGTTACTGGTATGACTCAAAGTGAAAGTTTTCAGTTTAAAAATGATATTTTATTTGAAAACATGTTTCCTTCATTGAAACCCTAGAAATAAAATGTTTATTTTCTTGATACATTGGTAAAATGATCCACAATTCATTTTGATGTACAAGAATGAATAGTATTTTAATCAAACTCACGGTGTGGATGATATGACTCAAAGTGCTCTATTTATTTAAAAATGAAATTTTAGATGAAAAGACCCATGAAATTCTCAAAACTAAGAAATAATACTCTTATTGTTTTGAATCTTTATGAAAATATTCTATAGTCATTAGTTACATGTAAGAATTGTCGTCACCTCAACTCGAACGCGGTGTGAACAATATGACTCAAAATAATTGTTTTTAAATTAAAAGGTAAATTTTAGTTAAAAAATTTCTAACTCACTAAAAATAAAGAAAAAAACATTTATGGTGTTCATAATTTAACAAAATGATATGTAATCCATTTGTAAAATATATGAAATATCCCAACATATAACCAACGCACGGTGCGAGTGGTATGACTCAAAGTTAATGTTTTATGTTTTAAAATTATATTTTAGTATGAAACATTCCACTAACTTAAAATAAAAAACACCCATATTGTTATTTTTTGAAAAAAATCCAAAAATCATTTTTGGGATGTGGGAATTAGAAATATTCCAATCTAATAGATGATGTGTTTTGAATGAATCAATGTTTAGATTTTTATTTAAAAAATGAAATTTTAGAATGAAATGTTTTTCACTCACTAAAAAACAATTAAACACACTCATATTGTATTTATAATTTAGTAAAATGATATATAAATCATTCTTGACATGTAAGAATCATTTTCCAATTAGTCAAGCACATGGTGTGGCTGTCATAACCCAAAGTTTGTGTCTTGGTTTAAGATAGATATCTTAGTTCCAAACACACGTAACATACTCATAACATAAAATATTCATTAATATTGATTTGATAATTTAGTTAAATAATCTATCTATAATTTTTGATTAGTGGGAATCAATCACAACTCAATCAGATACAAGTTGTGACATATTTGTCTCAAAATAGTTTTTTGTTTAAAATTTTATTTTTTGATAAAAACTTATGCCATTCATTGAAAAGTGAGAAAACACACTTGTATGGTCTTTATACATTAAGGAAATGATCCATAAGTTCTTTATATTGTATAAGTAATTATCCGAAATTAAATATGAGACATGTAGTTACTTGTATAACTCAAAATTCAGGTTCATATTTTAAAAATTAAAGTTTAATTTGAAATCTATGCCACTAATTGAAAACCTAAAAAATTGGCTCATATTGTCTTGATATTTTAGATAATTTATCCATAAATTATATTTGATGTGTAATAATTATCCTCTCTTCAATCTAACACACAATGTAGTTGATTTGACTCAAAGTGAATCTGTTTATTTAAAATTTACATTTTAATTGAAAATATGCATCACACACTCAAAATCAATAAAATACATTTGGAATGTATTTATAATTGAGGTAAATGATCTATAAATCATGTTTTACATGTAAGAAGCAAACACATGTGAGTCTGACATACAATGTTCCTATAATGAATCAAGGTGTATGTTTTCCATTTAAAAGTGACTTTTTATTAATTCATTTTATTGTATTTATGTTTAATTTATTTCATTACAATATTACAAACCAAATAATTTTCTATACAGTTATACTATTTTGTCATATATGTGGTGGTTTTTTAATAACTACTTTCAAAATCAAGATCTTTTGAGAGGGGTTCCAAATATTTGAAAATAATGTTTTTGAATTTTTTAATATTTGTGATAAATTTCTCATACAAATTTAATTCTATATAAAAACTTTTGAAAAGTTTGTAACCATTTTAAATTTTTTTGTTGTGGTGTGAGGAAAATTTAGTTGAAATTAAATTCTATATTTGGTCTTTGAGTGTATTATTAATTTTTTTATCACACAACTACAACATGGATTTTATCATCATTAGAAATTGAAATGGTAAAATTTATCATTATCAGTGCTAAAAGAAGTACTAATAAATGTCCCCTTTTATAAGTATTAAAAAACATTCTATAAAATTCCCAATTTCTTAGTTATTTTTTGTACTTATGAATGTAACTTTTATTAGTGCTATTTTTAGTCGAAATAAATTTTTTTGTAATTTAAATTTCATTGCAACATCAATGATTTTTTATACTGATTAATAAAATTTATAGCACTAATAAAGCCTTTATCTATAGTAGTGAAACCAAAATCATTGATTGTGTCAAAAAAATTATGATTTCAATTCTGAGAATATTTTTTTAATTCATAAATGGACCATTGCATCATGAAGACCATAGTATCCTCATTATTCCATTAAAAACCCTAGGGTTGTATTATCTACACATAATTAAATAAATTCCCATTAAATAAAGTTGTTTTGATATCCATTTGATATATATCATAATCAGAATGAGTTGTTATGGACAGAAAAATCTTCATTAAATTTATCAACGCAATATCTTAAAATGTCTCTTCATAGTCAAGACCATGAATTTTTTGGTTTCCCTTTTCCACTATGCATGATTTATTGGTAGGTAAATAACCATCCATTTATATTCTCTTTTGAAACAACCCACTTTCACCCAATGGTTCATATGACATTAGTTGAATCTTATATGTTCAAAACATGGTTGGTGTACATATATTCTATTTAAGATTCCATGGATTTTAACTATTTCTAAAAATAATAACTCTTAATTTTTTCTTAGTCGGTAGTAGGTTCATCTCCTATGAACATTACTTCATCATTATTATCCAAGAAAAATCTAAATCTCTCATGTTCTTGAAGAATCCTATCAGACCATAGAAGTTCTTCTATAATAATAGTAATCTATTATTCTATAAATCACTATAGAACCAACTAAATTTTTTATCTCAGGGAAAATTTCTATTCCTTCCTATTAAACATCAACAATTTTAACATTCCTCCCCCTGACTATTTGATCTATGTGTTTTCTACCAAGGAAAACATCATCTCGTGAAACAGACACTCTATGTTCAGTAGTGACGGGTTTTATATGATCATTGTGTAACCATATACAATATGATACAACCCATACACAAAGAAATATATATTAACGAATCCAAATTTAAATAAAACTATAGAACATAGTACCCAGAAGATTCTAATAGCAGCAGTCTCCCTCCTCCTTGGAAAGGGATAGTGATTATTAAAGGTCGTGAAGCATTGAGAGCAATAAACCTTCATCTAGGTGGGAACACCTACCAATAGATCCAAAATATTATCTTGATGGTACCCAAATGCCGAAGTGGTTCCAGAACCTATATCTCAAATGATGAAAAATAGTATGGGAAGAAGATATATTACACCACACACAACAAAAGAAGACACCACCCTCTTATATAGGAATATTTTGAACCTCCTTGCTTCATAAGTGTTTTATCATTTTTTGATAACACATTGGGAATTTTCAATGAATTAATATGAAGACATTAAAAAATTAATAATGGTTTTTCACTAATAATGAAACTATTCAGGAGAAATAAATATTTCATAAATATTTATTATCTCATGTATATTTAATACATGTATAAAATACCTGCATCAGATGAACATGTTAAATAAAAATATATATATTATAATATTGTATATATATATATTAGTGAACATAAAACAATATCCCACTACCACTGAAATTCCATAATTACATTTTGCATAACTTCACCACTCTTGTTGAATCCAACTAAACACTTTTGGATATGGGTTTTCATCAAACATTCTTCATTTTGACCAAAAAGTTTTCCATAATTTCATCCTCATCCTAGGACTGAACTGTTATACCCTATATACCTTAATATCTTTGATAAAAACTACAGAATATCTATTTTATAGATATAAGCAAATAGAGGCCTCTAGAAAAACATCAGTGTTACTCATGCTACTAAGGGTTTTGGTGGTATTTCCATTAATCATATTCATATTTATATATGAAAATTTCTACCACAATGTTTTACATATATATCATATGAAAATGATATGATCCCATTTTCTATGACATTGAGTAACCACTAGACATGGAACACAAAAAATCAATTATTGTCCTTTCATTATTTCCTTAATTCCCCTAAATATATTGACATGTAGATGAATACATCACATGTCATTTATTTATTAGATATGAAATTCACATGTCACCTATCAAAGTAGATTAACACATCATTTATGAATACATTAATCATGGACATGAATTTCCCAATTAAAATTCAATAATAGACTTTATGTATATTCTTTTCACACAAATAGTCAAATCCAGTCATGGTTTCACTCTAATGGATAACATGATCATAAACTTCCCCAAACACCCCCTGATTAGCTACATTCATATGGTGACCTACATAAGATGGGTATGAAATTATAATCATTCTCATGCTAGGTATCCATCCAAACTCATGTAAGGAATTATAATATACATACACACCAAACTATATCCATGACTATATGAAATTCAAGGATATATAATTTATCAGATCTATCCAAGTGATAAGTCTCTACATTTTACCTCAAGAATATATTCTTAAATATCTCATATATAACCCCTTGCAATGGATATAAGAATTTATTAAGGATAACCTTTAAATATCATCACAACCCATTATAATCCATGGTGATCATTTGTTTTGAGATTTTGAATGTATTTACTTTGATGGGATATTTATCATTCAAATATTTATGTGAAATAAATTTCAGCACATCTGAATGAATGGCAAATGGATATTTTATTTATTATAATAACATGATACATTTATTACTATTAAAACCAATTTCACTATTTTTTAACACCAATAGATTCAATAGAACACTCATATTGTTGTTTTGGTAATGGTTTTCTTAATGGATCTGCTACATTCTCCTATGTTTCCACCCAAATGATCTTTACATCACCGCTCTCAATGATCTCCCATATGAGATTGTATTTATGAAGTATTTTTGTTTCTTTGAGGAGAACGAGGATCCTTACCCTAAAAACACCATTTTTTACAATATTTCTCAATTTCTCCCTCGATGCTAGAAACCACTCCATGTTATGAAAAAGAATATCCTAATCCAAACAACTTTGTTTGCAACATCTGATATTGTAATGCATTTTTCCTCAGTTGCCTAGTCTGTTATGGTCACTTATTAGGAACCTTTCCATCAAATTTCTCAACCATTTAGGAAAACCATAAATCTAGATAGATACTTCACATCAAAATTTTCACATTGGAAACTGGCATCTATGTATCCCTTTACACGGTGCCCATCCACTCCACCAAAGACCATAAACATATCCATAATCTTTTCCAAGTACTTAAATATTTTCTTTATTGTAATATAATGACTCTCACCAGGATTGGAATGGTATCTTCTCATTATGATTAATGAATATGAGACAATATATAACTTATATAACATGAAATACATGATAAACCTTATGGTTGATGCCTATTAATTTCTATACAACCTATCTAACTCTTCAAAATGGTACAGAATATTCCTATGACTCAAGCCATAAAATAATGGTAATGTTCCCTCTTGGATTTCTCCACGCTAAACCTCTTTATCACCATACCAATATAAGTTTTCTGACTCAGTCCAACTGTCTTCATAGATATATCAATATAGATCCTCATATCAAGTTTATAAGCTTATTTACCCTTGTCTTTTATTGAGAACCATTTACCTAAGCACATCTTCATAGAGTGAATTTTAAGGATAACATTTTGAATAAATAGTATGTTGCCAATAGAGAGTATTAGAAATACTACTATTCTCCCACTAAGAAACATTTATACATTGTAATCATCCATTTTTTATGAAACTAAAATATTTTGTTGAATCATCAAACCATATATTCAATCTTTAAGAGGCTTTCTTCAGTCTATAAATAGGCCATTGTAACTTGAAGACCTCAACATTCTCCTTTGGGAATTTAAAACCCTTGGGTTGTACCAGATACACATCCTTGGATATAATATCATTTAGGAATGATGTTTTGACATCCATTTTATACATCCCATAATCATTATTATTTGTATGGTTTATTAAAATCTGAATGGAAATTATCATCAAAATAGGTGAAAAGTTCTATTCATATTTATGAATATGATTTTTTTGCAATCCATTACCATTAGGAATTCCCTATAGATAAACACTCTACTATCCATGTTGGTTTTTTTATGGAAACCCCACTTTCCCAATATGGTTATCTCCCCTCCAAATTCATCAAACATGTTCTAAACATGGTTGGTGTATATGGAGCCAATGTGATATTACATGAATTTTAACTATTTCTCCGAATCTGAACTCTCAATATCCGCTTAGTAAAAAGTTTTTTAATCACATACAAACATTTTTTCATCTTCTTATATTCATGATAAGTTTGTCTCTATTAGGAATATAAAGAATTATACCATACCATTGTGGTTATTATGTTACATTGGTGAGTTCTTCTTCCACAAATCATTATGGAACTAGATAAACATCCATGTTAGGAACATTTACTTTTTTAAAAAAAATATGTACTTTTTACTTTCATCCTAGTTAATCATAAAATAATATATTGTTCCTGAAATAAAATAGCATGCTTGACAAAAAAATTGATCACCATAGTTATAAAATAACTATCCACATTTTTTTGGGATAACTAACAAAAGGCCCTTTTTAGACTTAGGGACATGTTTTAATGAATTCAACCTTCATATAAATGAATAATTCCATTAATGAATAAAGAAATTGGGAGAGGAATCTTAAATTATTTGTAAAAATATCAGTCTAATAGTCTATTAAGGTTTGGTTTAATAAATTATTCTCTATAAAGGACTTGGGTGAGGTTATATATATTGTTTCAATCAAGATCCACCATGATAGATCCAAGAGATTACCAAACCTAATTTAAATTGCATATATTTACATGATATGGAAGAGATTTGGTATGGAATAATCCAAGAGGGGATAATTTCTATCATCACATGGAATTCAAATTTCCTTGAAAATGTGTCCGTACACACATGAGGAAATAAATATAAATAAAACAATTTGATACACATCATTGATTGGGACGATAATGTATGTTATGATATGTACTAGGATGGATGGATCTCTTGCATTATGTGTGGTTTGAATGTATCAAGATGAAATAGGTGACCATCATTGGATGGTAGTCATGACTATCATTAAGTATATAAGGTATTCTAAAGATATTTTCCTGGTGTATAAAGGATATGATGAATAATTTATTGGAGGATATACATATTCTATTTTCCAAATTGATAAAAAGGACATGAATTCATAAATGGGATACATCTTCATAGTGAATAGAGGTGTTGTGAGATGAATGATCTCAAAGAAGGTCTTGGTCACATATTCTACAACATAGTCTGAGTATATTGTGGCTTCTATGGCTTCTAAATTAGAAATATGGATATGGAACATCGTTTATGAGATTTACATGGTACCTAGCAGTAAATATCCTTTCAACTTATAGCTTTCCTACATACCGGGTAAAGGCAATCCAGTGGATGATGAACTAGCAAGGAGGAAATAGATATAGGAAGTGGGGCATGTCAGTAGTGAGTGGAATCTTATGAATTTATTTTCTATGATACAATTTGAGGTGCCTGATAGTTAGCGGAATAATTTTCATTCATATATAACCATAACCTCTATCCAACAAGACAGAGTGAGGATGAGTAATATATCAGATTCTGAGGGTCTAGTTCTATGGGGGAGTGGGGTGATAAAGAAACAACCTTATAGTTGGACCATAGGAGAGGTTGAAATTCAGTGTATACATGGTCATTTATGGGTTTCAACTGACATGCATGATGAGTTGGTGCAAGACTTTCATGATTTATATTGGTAATTCCATCTAGGCATCACCATGATGCAATTGAATTTAAATCGCCAATACTTGTGGTCAGGTATGAAAATAGATGCAGCGGTTTTTTTCATGAGGTGAACCACTGGTCAGCAGGTGAATGTAAAATGCTAGTGAACAGATAGACTTTTAAATAAGATGAATATTTCTAAGTGGAAATGGGATGAAATAATAATGGATTTCTAGATAGGTTTACTGAGTTCAGATAGAGGTAATGATGTCGATTGGGTTGTTGTTGACATTATAGTAAAAGTTTCTCCTTTCATGCATATCAAGGAGACCTTTTTAGTAGATGAGATCATGCTTTTTATATCCATTAGATAATATGGCTTCAAGGGGTATCATAAACTATTAGTTTAGTTAGGGATGTCTGATTTACATCTTGTATTATGTACAATTAGTAGAGGGAACATGGCACACCAGCGATTCAAATCACATCTTACAACCCTTGGACTGATGGACAACCAAAGTGCACAACACATGTGCTTGAGGATATGTTTGAGGCATGCTTCATAGATTTTGGGTCTCCTAAGGGATCCACATACCCCTGGATGAATTAAAATACAATAATATATTTTATTCTACTATATAGATGGATCATTGTGAGGATTTTCAGGGTAGTCCATATCGATCACCGATATGCTAGATGGAGGTACGAGAGAAAGATATTCATAGACTTTGTCTCATACATGAGACTATATGAAATGTTTATTTGATTTATAAATGTATGGGTACTGTAAAGTCTTAACAAATATCTCTTTATAATCTTTATAGATGACCTCTAGGGGTTTTGGATGGGATCAGGTATTTTACGCATCTCACCGAGGTTGGGACATAAGAGGATCATCATACCGTTCATGCTTTCACCATGGTATGTCATGTCATTCAAGATTCTAGAGAAAATCCATCATGTATTCTATCAGTTGCAGTATCCTCATAGAAAACAATACATGAATGAAATCTACCACATATCACAGCCTTTTCATTATTATTAAGAACTATCTCATGTTTTTCAGACCATAGAGGTATGGTTATAGATTGATGTGTCCTTCGATGAGGAGAATCATTTTCATACTATTGATTGTAGCGTGAAGGTTCTTCGAGGATGGTCAGTTATACTGGTACAGTTAATATCCATGCAAGGCCATGTATAAGATGAGACCTTGAAGCAAGAGACTAATGTACGAGCACCTTGACAAGAGATGTTTACAGAATATGCATCACCACAATTTGATGGAAAATTTAGGGAATAATTTTTTTAAGGGGGAATGTTTTTGAGAACCTAATTATTCCCACCTTTGGGGAAGAAATAGGTCGGTCGTAGGGTAAGTAGAAACCATGCCTATTAAGCTATACTATTTCTACTATTTGTACAAGGTTGGGCAGAGAGTAGGGGGATCCCACAAGGATTGAAAAACCATGAGATTTGAGGTGCATGATCATCTGACACCATCTACAGTTTTCAAAAGTGGACTAAGACATGGTTTTTGCACAGTTATTAAAAAAGTGTATATAAACAATGCAAAGTACCCCTCCTTATAGTAGTGGGGGTATGATTAGTGCATGGTTTTTTCAATCATGTGGCCGAAGAGTGAGGCCTTATATTTTGGGTGACGTTATGATTTTAAAAAAAATTAATCTACTAAACCTATGTCTATATCTCAATTACTCACCTTGGACAATGGTGGAATTTTGATATCTCCCTTTAACACATAAACTAGAAATACAAGGAACTTGTACATCCAAACTTAGAATCACAATCCATCAGAAGCGTCATATCTGAATCGGTAAGGTCCCTATTCCATTTTTTACATTCTTTGTTTAACATTGTATTGTTGGAGTTAATTATTTATGTGCAAGCTAATATTCTCAATTTTCAGGATCTTGGTCCTTTTTTTATTTTATCCCAATATAAGTAAAAAAAAGTTCTAATACTAGATGATCACTCCACTACTAACCTGTGGGAGGTGGTCTCATGATTTTCATTAAAGTTGGAGGGTTTATATATATATGTTGTGGTGTTGCACTCCCAATTATTGGATTGATGCCACCAAAATGGAATTAACCCCCTGTTTAAATGGATCTTCATGATGTATGTAATTAATGAGACCCAAAAAATAATTATTAAAGGTTAATAACCTTAAATTGAAACCACCCCATAGGTGCATTGTTTAATTAAATTACCAATATGTGTGGCATATGAATTGGTCACTTTTAACTGCAATGTTTCCTCTTTATATGGGATATTAAATGATGAAATGTACTTGTGAATTGAATTAATTTTAGAAAGTGGATGGATGACTATGTCCCTAAGCTATATCCTTCTACTTTCTTTCTCATGAATGAGTTTATACTTATATTGATGATTCACACATGAGATAATTAAGAGGTTATTCATTATATGCCTAGACCATGCCTTGAGCCACCATCTGATGTGAGTCTAAATGAAATGATCCAGGGGATGACCTTGACATGTTTAATTAATATAGTTTTAATTTTTAATAAATTCCTTGGGTGAAACATGGTTTCTTATATGAAAACTATGGATGGACTCATTTGGCTAATTCCTTTCTTACACACAAGTGACACACAGACTCCTTATTTCGATTTCCTAGGATAGACCCATGGGCACTTACTGTTATACACCCTAGTGATACATGGACTCCTTAAGGATTTACATAGATAGAATAATAGTGCAGTAGATCGTATATTCCATAGTTGAAAGTTGGGCAACCATAGTGAACCGCAAAGGATGGACTGAGTGAGCATTGGCGTTATACCCCATCCATAGAGATACCAGGATTTCCATGAAGAATGTCTAGGATGATCTTGTATGGTGTTTGGTTTATGTTACACCTAGAATGATACTTGGATTAGAAATATGGAATTCCAATGAATGGCTTAGTTTATATGTTGAATAATTAATGAAATGATTTATATTACACGTCTTCCAAGGAAAAGAACAATATTTGATTCAATCAGTTCTTGACTCCTCATAGATGGATTGGTTAGGCATCTCTTGTTCACATATCTTACGTGGGATGTTGGGCTACGGGCTAGGTTGTGTGACTTATTAATTAAATGAACTTGATTACAAACTGATACATGACTAACTATTTATTCAGGGACATTCTAGCTAAGTTTGAAGAAGATAGTAGAGGATGGACATCCATGAGTGCCTAGACCTTTATAGATTATTTAAATACAACACTTCTTTACATATTATGTTAATACCTTCACATGGATTTTTATTACATTTTCATCAACTGGATGGAATTTTACCTTTGGGTGGTTGCCTACTGGTACTTATATCTCACACCACGTTTGGGCCACTGATTCGTACCATGATAGACTATTTAGATATAGGTAGGGATCGAGGAAAGAAACCATAGTTCGATGTTTGATTTTGAGCCATGAATATGATAAGGGAGAATGTTACCAAGTTAAGGCTCAGGATGCTATCTAGTGATATCAGTTTTTTAAATTTTTGTATTTTATTACATGTATTTTCTAATTGTGTATATACTTATTTTGGATACTTTTTATACATATTACATGAAATGTATGATCAAATTTTTATATGAGATTTCATCTAGTATTATTAATTATATCTATCTTGATGTGGTTTATTGATTGACTGATTTAATACTTTTAATACTTATCAGTTGTTGTATATATGTTATGATAAACTCTGGTCAAATTGAATAGTCTCCCCAAAGACACACCCTAGTGCCTGATTTCTAGTTTTCAGCCTCTAGTGTTTTGGGGGATTTGATTGTGGACATGTGCCCAACCGGGCTCAGGGCCCAAATCAGGGGAATATGGGTCCATGATGTTATAACAAATTCTTATATCTCCATGATATTAAGATTTCATTTTCATTATTTTTTTATCCTATATGATTATTCCTAATCATTTTCTTTAATGATATCAATTTATTACTTTTGAATCATATTTCATGCCTCATTATCATCTTTATTAACATATTGGACTTTTTAGGGCACCCATTTTGTATATTTATTCCTTAGGTTATCCTACACAAATTTAGGGCCTAAAAGGATTTAGGTTCCCATTATTTATATTAAAATAAATTCATATTATTATAGTTTCACTATGACGTATTAGGAGACTAGTCATCTAAATACACTAGGTCTATAGATATTTAGGTTTTATTAATTTTCTATTTACATTAAAAATATTTTTATATTATGTGTAAGATATATGGGTACTATAATTTATATGAGATCATTGAATTTCTATTTATTAGGATAATGAAGAGAATATATTAGTATGAACACTATAAATTAGTATAAGAAAAATAAAATATCCTAATATTTTTGTTAGGTATAGAGAAAGTGGTCTTCGTGAAATTACATCCATGTTTGGATATTATAAGTTCCTGTAGAACTAGAACAAATTTTCCGAGTGGTAATAAATCTGAAAAGGATAATTGTGTATTAACTCAACCTACACCCAGTACATGATAGAGAGTCCCTGTTTCGCACCCTGTGGGACATTTTAATGAGTTATACTGTGTAAAATTCACAAACCCTTTACAAGAAACTATGAAATACATGAATAGATTATAAGGTTATAAAACCTAATAGAAACATTACAACGTATTACCTAGATTTAAACCTAGAGACTCATAAGTTTTTATATATTTGTCATTATTAAGTTGTTACCTCTATGTTAATAGTTCCATAGTTTATATTCAAATTATTTTACGTTTTCTAATCACTAATTTTTTTATTCAGTTTAATTTAGTTAATGGATGAAAATAAGAATAATTGAGAGAACAACCAATGTGATATGAAATGTTATGATTTCCATAATGATACGCCTAACCATATGCAAGTAGAAGATGAAAATTGTGAGGAAGTATTAGCTCAACTGAATCAAGTAATGAAAAATAACTTGAACAGTGTTAAAACCAATCTTTATACTCAGAAAGAACAATTTTTGGTCGATTCCTTTATTTAATAAAGGTCTCTTAACATTTTTGGATCTTATGATCCCCTCATTGAGGAACAATGGATTAACTCTACATTCTGTATCCACCGATGATTGAATTAAGAGAAAGTTGTACTATTTTTATCATATAGAGGGGGAAGTTGATCAATGGTGGAAA